>JAGSMT010000190.1:0-692703 GCA_029286875.1 Lamproptera curius | reverse complement strand
AAATGTACCTTTAAAACATAAATGAAAAATACGGTTTGTGAATTAAAAGTTCATGATCAAGCCTGTGATAGTTCTCTTTTTGTGACTTAGGCCTTCCTAATACACCTCCATCCATTAGGGATTTTGACCGTATCCCACCATGCTGGTCCAATGTTGGGTTGGTGGGTGGACCGACTTTTACATGCCCATCCGACGCATGAATCATCTTACTTTTCAGACAATTGGGTGATCGGCCCAAATTGCCCTAACCAACTAGGAAACAACAATAAAAATTTGTTGAGTCCCCGCAGGATTCGAACCCACGACCTCCAGTTTCAAGTCACACACCTATACCACTAGGCTACGGAGGCAGTTAAATTAAAAGTTACCCTACAAATATTTGTAGGTAGGCGACGACACAAAGTAATTTAAAGTTATAAACACTGCAGCCACACGCATGCATGCATTATGCTCACCGAATTTAAATTGGTGGCAAAGTTTAGCAAAATAATTATGTTTGCCTGCACAAACTTCTCTTACATGGCATATTCAAATTTTAAACCACGTCACAGTTTATTGTTTCCGATGACGAAATGCGCTTTAGAGAAATTTGGAATTTAGTTTAGTGAAACTTTGTTAAGAATTAAGATGTAGAGTAACAGCTTTTCAAAATGTGTTCGAGACAACTTTAATTTAATTTATGACTTATTAACCTTTTAATGAACTTATCGTAATATTAAATGTAAGAGTATGTCTAAAAGTTAGTTTATAGACACCTTACATCACACAGATATTTGAGTTAAAACAACATTCTCCAGCACAGATTACCTGCCTATTCAACTCATAGAATGACCAATAATCTACATTTAGCCGATGATGCGAAGTGCACATTTTTGTCCCCTAGATGACTTTTATATTACGTGGCCTGTTAGAGGATAATAAAGATGATTGGTCTTATTTGTTTATTTGTCTTTACCGTTTAAGCCATTGAACTGATTTTGATGAAATTTGGTACATACTCAGAATAGATTCCAAGGCATGACGTAGGTCATTAATTATTGCGATAACTGTGCTTGAAATTATGATGCGTCCTCGCGTGGACGGTGGGTGGAGCACCCGGCGTCGATACGTTGACCGCACGTCGTCAATGCGATCAATGTTCTGATGAGTTAAGTTTCTCAGTTTATAAGCATTTCCGCAAAATAAATACCGTTAAAGACGTAATAATTTTTTTATTGGTCAGTTTGTTTGTAAATCTATTGATTGTGATTCAGTAATTGTAGGCCATACTGGCATAATGCGGCAACGTTTATGTTCATTATGGAGAATCTTGTGTTTTTTTAAATATAGTTGTTATTTTGTATGTAAAAATTTTCAACAAATAATTTTCTTATATTATGAAAGAAGAGTTACAATCTAAATGTACTTATTCGTTCTTTGAATAATAGTGCTCTATCAGGTTGTCTTTCACGCTTTAAGTGAGCATACATTTTTAATCCATTGTTCGACAATGGACACACAATGATGGAGTCAATAGCAGAAACGTGACTGTGAAACGAAAACCTTAGTGCCACTTGACATGTTTCCGTCGGATCGATCGCCACTTGTTCGTGCAAATGGTTTCCTTTTGAAATTTTCTGTAACTTTAACAACTATTCCATAGATTTACCATTCTACCTTATTTAAGCTGCTTCACGATAACATGTCGTTTTGGTGATTGTAATTATTCCAAATATGAAACATTCTTAATTCAATGTAGAATCTTTTGAGTTTTTACGAATATTTTTTTTTCTAATCTATTTAAGCCTATATTTAAGCTGTCCAAAAGAAAAACCGGCAAGAAAATCTGAGGTCATATTATTTTCAAATTATATTATTACATCAATATAATCAACAATACATTCAAGACTTATAAAATTCATCTTTGTAGTTTAGGAGTATTAGGCCTTGTTGACAAACCGTCGCTCGTTCCGTTGAATTCTGCGGGGAAAAATACTTTGCGTAATAGTATGCTTTATGGTTGGTAGGGGAAATATAGCAGTAAGTTGCTGCATGAAAACTAAGATAATTCCTGCAGCGGATGGGTATGTATAAAGTCGGTTCTACGTCTTATATCTCCCCGGTCGTGTCGATTTTTCATCCCACCGGTCCATGAGTGACCTTTTACGCAAAATAAATTAAGTTATTGCAATAAAAGACTCCTGTTATAGCCACAATTAGTTGTGTCTTATTACCTTAGCCAAAAATGGACCAGGCACTCTATTCCTTATTTTATTAATAAAATTGTTCTATGATTGTCTTAAATACTAAAATTTTGATAAAACTTTTTATACATAATTTGAAATAGGCATAAGATATTTTCTATCTTTATATCTGTCTTCAAAAACTGTTATGTATATTAAATGTAATAATATTACACACTATAAATTAAAACGCAATATAAACAAGTAAAGTTTAATAAAAAATATGACTGGTATCAAACAGTGTATTTTGAGCTATATAAGCAGATAACAATATATAATATACATAAGCAGGTGCTTCAATGAAACTATCTTACATTAAATCTCTTATATGTTTTGTATTATTAACTTATTTGTTTTTTTTTGTCATATTTTATGCACATAGAATAAAGATTTTTTTAGAGAATTAACTTTTACGAGTTCTTATTCTGTATTACCTTAAATGAGTTAAATCTGGTTTTCTACCAATTCTATACTGAATAAGCAACATTTAAAAAAAGAGATTCAATTTACAAAAATATTCTGTATAAATGTATTGAATCTAACAAATACTTATAATTGAGAAATAAAATCAGGAAGTGAAATTTTGTAAAAAAATATGACCGACTTCTAACACCGTATAACTATTTTACGCAATACAAGCATGTAACAACATGTTCTCCGTACGAAATTGCGTCGCGTCTTCTGCCACTGCATTTTAAATCTCTGATAATTTTTAAGGTATTCATTTTATCAAAATGTCACTTATGAAACGTTTTATTTACGTAGAATGTTTTTTTTTGATGCAATAAGCTTTATGTGAACTTAAATTGCATTATCTTAAATAAGCTTTGAATGTTCCTGCTAACAATTTTTAAAAATATTTTCATTAAAATGCTTATTATGTAAAACATACTTTATGTGTATCTTTTACGGGTTTGGCAGCTTTTGTAAAGTAATCGCACGAAGTTGTGATTTTGGGTGCCGTATTTTTTTTTATTTCTCAAATATCTGTTACCGGTGGTAGCTCCCTGTTTACAGGAGACCGTCTAGGTGGATACCATGCGGTCCTATTTCTGCCTGGAAGAGTAGTTGAAAACACCTGCGTTCCGATTTGAAGCTTGGACGTCAGTCAGACTGATTACTGGGTAAACAAGACTTAACACCTATGTCTCATAGGCAGTGCGTCAGGCGATACCACTGGTATTTCAACAGGTTTTAGGAAGTCAGTCGAAACGATTAAACTTTAAAGATTACGGCTGTCTTAACAAATAATAGGGCTTTTACCAAAAGTGGAACCAGGCTCTCCCAAATTTATTCCATTGTCGAAGAACTGTTTGTTAAAAGTTGTTGTTTTGTTAAAAGCGTTTTTTTATCTCATACGAAGGAAAACGAACAGTTGTCCCTCCTGATGGAAAGTGATCATCGACGCCCATGAACATCGGCAATACGGAGGAGGTGTATTTAAAAATATTTTTCACCGTAATATACTGTGGTTGGCGAAAGAAAAGTAATACTACTATAAAATAATTTATTGCAATTTCCATATAAATATATATAGACCATATTATATTTCAATCTAAGGACCAAGAAGTATAGCCGACGTTAACACTAGCTTTTAAAGATTGGCTACAATTTATTTATTTATTAAAGCTTTATGCACAAAGGCGAACTTAACGCCAAAAGACATTATCTACCAGTCAACCTTTGGGTGGTACAGAGAAAATTCGGTAGGTGCTCAGATATATATTAAAACTAGTGTCCGACCGAAATTTCGGTTTCGGTTTCGGTTTCAGCTGAGTTTCGGCCAAAAATCAAGTTTCAGCCGCAGTTTCTGTTTCGGCCGAATTTGGCCGAAACTTTTGCCGAAACCGAAACTGGTTCCAGAAGTTGTCATGTTATCAAAATTAAATGATTATAAAATGGAAACAAAATTGTATCGAAAGCTAAGTGTATCAAAACTCAACTGAGCTCAAATCAGTAGATTTTAGTTCAGCCATAAGGCGAGTGTCCCAATTTTGAGTGAGAACGAGCACGGAAGACAAAATGACATTGCAGCCACCCATCAACCTCCTTTTTCCAAGAAAATGCTGCTAAATTTGAAACACTGTTTTAAACGATCAAAGAATTACCATCCGATAGCTAATTCAAGGAACGGGCATTTTAAAAACATTCAGCTATTATCTGTAAATAAATTTGAAAAAGTTTGAAAGAAACATTTGTGTGTTAAAGGATATTATTGCTGTAATAACTTGGTAGATAACACGCCCTGGTAATAAACTGCTCGCTCCAGGCTATTCCAAACTCTTAACATATAAATAAATTACCGGTGGTAGGTACCCCTGTTTACAGGAGACCGTCTGGGTGGGTACCACCGCGGTGCCTATTTCTGCCGCGAAGCAGCAGTGTGAAAACACGACTGTGTTCCGGTTTGAAGGGCACCGTAGCCAGCGTATTTAATGGGTAAACGAGACTTAACACCCTATGTCTCACGGTAGTCAGCGCGTTGGCGATACCACTGGTATTGCCAATATCTATGTGCCGTCGGTGATCACTTCCCATCAGGTGGCCCGACTGCTCGTTTGCCTGCGCATGCCATAAAAAAAAAATATAATGTTGTATGTAAAAAAAAATGTAAAATTAATCGAAAAAAGAAAAAAAATCCTCTGAGTTTCTTACGCCGGTTCTTCTCAGATCAGAGGCTTGCATATTCAAACCGGTGAAAGTTTATTTGACAATCAATAAGAGAGTGTAATGCTTCTAAATTGAATATAGATATTTGACTTTGACTTTCATATGGAGGTATTCAATCCACATTGACACAACTTTTGTATATGAGAAAAGTCTCCGCAAAATGCCGAGAATCAAAAACAATATTGACTTGACATTTCGAAAATAAAGTTGGACAAGTCATTCCAATTGGTTGAGAAGCCTCTTTTCACCAGATCTGGCGCATAGCAGTTTTTTTTATCTTGTCACCAAATATCCACAATATTTAAGAGGACACATATGCGAAGATAAGTAAAGAATGCTGTCAAATTCTTTATGCAGGACTATGACAATTTTTTTTAAAGATTGAAGCCTTGGAAAAACGCTACAGTTAGTATATAAGGGAATATGTAGAAAAATCAATAATTAAGTTATTAATACTCATTATATTCTATCTTATTCCCACTACTTTTCGATCCCTCCTCGAAACAGATCAAATACAAACCAGAGTATTAATTAGTAAGATCTTTAAACACCAATAGTAAGTTTTTAACGCAACAGTAACAATTAGAAATTTGTTTATTGATAACTGATATTTATTTCGCTATGAGAATATTATTTTAAAATATTTTTTTTAATTTTAATATTTTATTATAAAAAAAAAAACTTCTAAATAAATCAATACCAGAAACATCGTTGTCTTCTTTCATGTCTTGTTTAGTAGAAATATCTAAAAGATTCAAATTTCAATCTTTAAGAACTTTGGTACTCGGAACGTGAGTTTCGGTTTCGGTTTCATTTCGGCGAACTGAACTCATTGAACTTCGGTTCGGTTTCAGTTTCGGCCGAAAACCAGTTCATGGACTCCTATTAAAACAAAGAAAAGATTTTAATAAGCAAAGTTTATATGTTATCATTAAAAAAAATAATTTATATCATTAATAAAATGACAGAATTTAATATAATTCTATACATATTACTTATCTAAATTAATACAAATATAACATAAAAATAATAATATTTTATAAAGTTTAAAAAGATACATTCATTCATACTCTCCTTAACAATAATTTTAAAAAAACTATGAAATTTTTACAATTGGGTTTTTATCTAATGTGTGGTATACAAATTTACAATATAACCTCAAGGTAGTTTATACGAACTTATAAGAAACAGTCTCCTATGATGCAAATTTACAAAAATAATGCACTTGATAATTTCAACATGTTGAATAAAGGTATTGGAAACACTTTTTTCTCAGCTTATAACTAGTCATAACAATATTTATCCTAGTAGTTTATCCGATTATTATCAGAAATCGATTATTTCATTATTGCAACTAAGTCAGCCAGATCTGTCCATAAAGTTTGTTATTGAATACGTCCATATTTAGGGTAATCTATACATATCAATTAAAAATTGTGTCACATTGAGCTTTATTGCAACTATAAATTAATACTAGACCTAACGCTGGTCCAATTACGATGACTATGTTTAATAACAAATATGCTAGAAAAGAATAATTAGTTATATAATGTTATTACTATACAGGTTTACCCTCTGAACAATATATCAACATATAGTGTAAATATCAAACAAATATATCTTAACAACTAGACAAAGACAATGTTTTATTGAAATGATTTTATTTCACGTATAAAAATTAAAAGATGATTTTGATATCGTGTACTGAGATAGGTATAGGATAAAAATGTTCAACAATATAGCAAACATATACAAACTAATAGTTGTTTTAATAAAATTAGTTTTAAGTGAAAATATGTAGTTTGAAATTTCAATAGGTATAAGTATTTATACCTACGCTAACATATTTTCAGAATTTACAACTAATATTGGTAAAACCGAACCTCAATGTGGTTTCGGTCATTTGGCCCGAAAACAGCTTTAATCGAAGGTCGTATTCTATTAAATCAAAGCAATTTTAATGTTATAGTTTAAATTTGGTTCGATTAGGACAACAAAATGTATTTACTTGCATTATTATCAGGAACTATTATTTCGTAATCATTACACGCTAACATTCGCATTTTAGGATCGAGCTAAGTTCGAATCAACTAAATCTTGACGCACTGTGAGATCGTCCAAACTAATCCGGACTGATTGTAAGAGGACTATGTAGCTGACTAGTTAAAGTGATGATTTCATTAGTATTAGCATAAATTATTATGGATAAATAATACATATACACAAATATATCTTGCAAAACTTTAATAAATCATTTTCTTCTACTTTGATAATAATTAAAAACAGCTGTTCAAAAACTATACAATTGTTTTCTACATCGATTTTAGATTACAGAATACTGTCATAACCTAAGAATATCTTAAATCGTTTTAGTAAACGTCATGGTATTTAGCAAGTAATGCATATTTACTATTGACTGAATTTACATAAGGTAAAGATTACTTCATTATGTTTTAATGGCATTGTATAAAAATTCTACAGCAATAAGTAATTTAGTATTTATAGGGTGACAATATTTATGTATCTTATTTATCATACTGATGTTCTAAATCATAATCTCACATTCTTAAGTCTCTACTCATTCTCTTAAACATTCTTCTAGTATCCCAATGAATTGACAGTAAGACTTTCTTGTTAAATTCTAAAACCTCCAATTTCTCTGTCCATGTCGAATAAAAAAATTCAGAAAATTACATTATCAATTTTGTACACAGTTCCTTTAATCAATCATTCCACCATCTTCCTAGTTCTTAACACTCAAGGATGTCGAGGTGGAAAATTTGATTGACTGAAGAATTAAATACAATTTAGTTACTGAGCGATACTTTCAGATCAAGAATGGCTTCCATCAGCAACATACAAATTTCTAAAAAAATTGATTTATATAAGGAAAATTCGGTTTCAACGTTCAAGTACCTTCACGTTCTTGCTTCATGAATTAATGTTGACAGAAAAATATTAGGCTTTTCATGCTTAAAACAAAGTTATGCCCTTACGGACTTTGAACTTGTAGGCAATGCCTATCGCGGTCAATAAACACTGTTTTTTATAAGTTTATTCCGCTGAAGATGAAGTCACCGTTTCAATTTATTGCCGGTTATTTGATTGTACATCGACAGCAATTGTCTTAATTTCTGGAAAAAATATTAAACTACTAATCATTATATGTGAATACTTAGGACTTAATCGAGTTGACTAATTATTCTGCATTTAAAAAAGAATATTGTCACTTGGCCGTGAATTGACAGCCATCTGGCAAACTTTTAATCTATTGTTTTCAGTAATGATAATAATTTCAAAAACTATACAATCTGATTGATACCTGCTTCTTAGATTCTGAAATATATAAAACATATCTAAATGTTGTAAAGTGTTAATGGTTATCCAGCTAAGCACATGGTCATGAATTAAGTAAAGATACCAATTTAGTTTTAATGCATTGATAAAATTAAGAATAAACGTAATTTGGTATTCAAGGGTGACAAACTATGTTTATAAAACAATTTAATATAACAATTTTAATCTTTCTCTACTTCTAGAAGGTCAACCCATTAGGAGCTTCTATTCCCATTCACCTGACGGCTGAATCCGTCCTCAACGCCTGTTCACTACATCTGTCAACGCGTGGACTCCTCGGTGATCAAAAATTGACCTGAGTTCCTCATATCCATTCTTGTAATGTCAGATTTGATACATCCGAATTTTTCGTTCAATAAAAAAGAATACTTGCGCGGTTCTGGCGCGTTAACAGGATCGTCTGCTCAGGGAGTTGAGGCGATAAATTATTTTTGTAATGCTGGTACAAAATGTTGCTTAGGATTTACTTGAAGAATCCTAGATCAAGTGAACGTCCTTTTCTCATAAGAACCTTTGCATTTATTGCCTTATGATTAACGCAGAATGTAAGTCTGAAATTGAAACACTATCTTATGTTTAGAGATTAAAGATTTAACCAGTCAATTAAAATTAAAGAGGAACGACATCACTGAACAAAACATCATACCATTGAGGTTGCGAAGGATATAATCATACTTATCCATTGATACACTCTACTTGATATAACGCCAATATAAGAACAGATTAATATACCAAGTTTAATGTTTTACCACTTAAAATGACTGCATACTAACAGATGACTTACGTCATAATTCTGGACAAAAGGTGGTAAATTGGAATGAAATAAATAATAATTATATACACAAGATAAGTAAATCCTTTTTAATAAAGTCCATAGCACCACTCTGTTTCACTGTGTTTGCCGTGGACGTGTAAATTTTTACTACAAGAACTATCACATTATGAAGTGTTTTGGATAATTAACATCTGTAAAATTCGAGAAATTAGTTTTGAAGAGAACTTACCACAAATTAGTTATGTAAAAATGTGCTTTACATATTGAACATAATGGTTTCTATTATGAATAAAAACCGAGTAATTGTTTTAATCACAAATCCTTTTTCAAGTAAGCGTTTTAGGCACCTTAAGAACCTTCGTGTGCCTTTTTATTCAAATAACGCTAATTCAAATGCTGCTTGTGGATGCTATAATTTTAGCAGTCGAAATTATTAGAGGACATCACTAAAAATTTCAGATAGCTTGTGTAAGAGAAACTTATGATATGTCCATTTTTTGAGTAATATTTATAACCTGATACGACGTCAACAATGTTATATAACAATAGTTCATAACGTAAGATTAATCAGTGTTTTATATAAATATGAACGGACGTATCAGATATGATATTTGAAAAGGTAATGGAAGAATACAGTAATTATAGAGCATTATGTAAATCTTTTCAATAAGGATTGAGTCATGCTCTTAATGTAAGTCTTCATAGGTAATGTTATACAAGTTAGAGTATACACATAATAGAAGTGGTATTTTGAGGTTAAAATTAACCTGCGTAACTATTTAAATTTAGAATACAATTATTTAGAAAACTTACAATTGACTATACGTTCTTATACAAGGTAAATCTAGTAATGTTTCAAACCTCCTTAAAAAGAATAATGTTTGATAACTTGAAGCTATCTTATAATATGAACACAATATAAAAACTGCAGGGCGAGCATGCGAAATCAGTGGGCCCTTTAGTCTAAAACTATGTTATTTTTTAGTAATTACTGCCTCCGAGCAACTAGTGTGTATGGGATAAAGTTCAGATAACAAGGAGATCAGTGGTTTTGAATAGTGCGGACTTCAAATGTTTTCAGTGATTTTAAGTATTTGGAGCATATGTACTTTGATCAGCCATCTTTTAATGAGTAAGCTCAAAGGATCGAAAGCAGTCGGATGGCATCAAAAGATGTTTACACTTGTGCTCTTTATTTTTAGATTAAATATATTATATCTTTTTAATTAATTAAATATATATATATATATATATATATATTGCAAATGGATCCACCAAGAAATTGACGATCTTATTGACAAAGACTAATAAAAATGCACAAACAGGCCTAGAGTTATGTACTTATCTCTACTAAAAGTAGGGATGGCTAGAAAGCAAAAGTTAATTTAATCTAAGGGTTAAAATTTATGTTGTAAATGATGATATACCAATCTATAAGAAAGATAAACCAAAGAATAAAAAGTTTGATATAAATATCTATGTAACACTAATCGTATAAATCTGTAGAGATACTAGTAAAATCCTGTATAATATTTCTGTTCCTTTCAGTATAAAAAGAATACTATCAACAAAAAAATGCGCATGCTGTATACTAATCCGTTTTTGCAGCGAAGGAGTATTTTGCTAATGGGTAATGCGGCATGCGTGTTACAAGTCAATAACTATTCAAAATGCTGCTCAAAACGGTCGTGTCAATATTCAGTAAGTAAATCAGTTTATTTTTATAAAACTTATAATAATAATTGTGATCATTTTCGATTAGCACATATTAATCTCTTTTGAAGTATTTACAAAAAATTTTACGAGCATATTTTTTTTTTGACGCGATTTGAAAACTTAACAATTTTTTTTTTTACATTACTTGTAACTGACCGCACCAAAGAAATAACTTCCGCGATAAAATCTTGTTTTGTTGTGAAAAAACAGACAAATTCTAGTAACGAAAATAACTTTGTACCTTATTATTATTGCTTAAACTTGTATCTTGTTACCTTGCTAGTTAACTTGCGAGCTTTAGAATTAATTTAGGCGTTTTAGATGTGAATGTCGCAAAATATTTATGTACATTTTAAACAACTTTTTTTTTTGGTTTCATACTAAATCGCTGTTAACTTTGATAACTTCTCATTAATAATTTGGAATAAGTTTAAAAATTATTTATCTTATAGGTGTTACTATAGTATTGGCATCGAGCAATGAAAAATTTTTTCGCCGAGATTATACATACTCTGAGGAGTACGATGCTTTCTATAAGCTGCACTGGGGTGAGGGTTCCCGTGATTGGGAAGGAGCTTTTGTGACATGTAATAATGAGGGCGGCAACTTGCTTTATCCCAAATCCGATGAATGGACCATCGTCAGAAATCTGACAGACACGCCCGATGACATTGGAGAAGTCTTTCTTGGTGTCCGCGATGAACTCGCTATCGGTGAGTTTGTCTCTACTAAAGGTATGGCTTGATAAACTATTAATTTTATTAAAATGTACATATAAATACACTTCATCTTATAACAGTGGTATTATTAATGTAAGAAATAATGTAATTAGTTTTCAGTGGTGAATCGAAAACCGCGAGCAAAGGTAAGATGTTTTACGGAATACATGAAAAATAGATATTTTTATGGAATTAATATTACCACACTTGTTGCAGGCCATTTCATGCCACAATTTACGACTTTAACGGTTGAAGAAGGCGCAGAATCCCAATGCGTAGTGGTATCGGCCAATACTGGTTTGCTTAATATAAGGTCGTGTAAACAAAGAAAACCATTTATTTGCAAGAAAAAAGACAATGAATCCTGTCCCACAGTAGACTCATGTACGTGTTTTAGTTGACTTAAAATGTTTGTACTAGAAAAACATCTTTTACATCTTGAAATTAACTGTTGTGTTTAAAGTTAAATTATGATTATGATTCATTAAGCTTTAAATCAAGTCTAATCATCATGTATAAATAAATAAGTCGTCTTCAGATTAAGACAGTTACCGTTACCTATAACTTTTAACAAAACATAAACATTTTTGTTAATAATTTCAGCTTATATATATTCAAAAGCAACCAAGAAATGCTATAAGGTTAATGAAAAACCTAAAACTTGGAAAGAAGCTCATCACACGTGCCTAATGGAAGGGGGAATGTTATTAACTTCTGCAGAAGAATTTAAGTCTACACAGCTCCCAAAACGTGTATCTTTAAATCGACATTATTTTATTGGAATACGAAGAATGTTTCCGCAAAGCGATTTCTTCAGTTTACAAGGTACTTTATAAATATGCATCTTTGCACTATGTCGGTGACTTTAGTACTTTGCCGGATTAATTACGAATTTTGTCCGACAAAGAAACTCCGAGCATAGCGCGTTGAGCACTGGCAAACTTGTGGACCAGTCCTTAAGTCAAAGGCCATAATTCGGCCCCGTAGGTCATCACAGGGAGAAAGCATTGATTAAAGTATTGCGTTTTCAAACATTGCGGTATCGGCGTCGACGGGAGAACGTGGCTCAGCTTCCTAAATGCTGCCCAGCCCAACTGAATCCTCCTATCGGTTTCCCTCTCGAAGCTGTGTCTCTTCGACTTCAATGTATGCTCAAGGTACAAATACTCATTGACAACTTCGAGAGAAACGCCATCAACACTGATCGGCCCCGAAAGAACATTTTCGTTGAACGTGACTTTTGTCTTGTCCAAGTTCATCGCGAGCCCAAAACGAGTCTGAGGCGTAACCTCATAATCAAAATATAGAATTAACTATATTCACTATTTCATTAACTGCCTCCGTAGCCTAGCGGTATGGGCGTGTGCTTTAGAAACGTGGGTTTAGGTCGTGCGTTCGAATTCTGCGGGGACTCAACAAATTTTCATTGTTGTTTCCTAGTTGTTTAGGGCAATTTGGGCCGATCACTCAATTGTCTGAAAAGTAAGATGATCCATGCGTCGGATGGGCATGTAAAAAGTCGGTCCACCCACCAACCCGAATTGGACCAGCGTGGTGGGATACGGTCCAAAACCCTCTGATGGATAGGGGTGTATTAAGGGAGGCCCATGTCCAGCAGTGGACTATGCTGATGAGATGAGACTATTTCATTGTAAGAAACTAAAGTAATAAATCACCATTGTTTTATTTTTCAGGGGACATGACAGAATTAAATGACTGCAGATCAAAGAATTGCAATGAAAACTGCAAAACAGTGTATGTAAATTCTCGTAACAACTGTGACTATGAAAGCAATGATAATCAAGAAAACATTAAAGTTTATTCGGAAAAATGCAACACTACTCGGCCATTTATTTGTGAAATGGAAATAAAATATTAAGTGCATCTTTTCAATAAATTTGCTTTTTTTTTTCAAATAAACAACTATTTTATTTTCACTACACGTTCGCATCACTGAAATGCTTGAAAGTCTTCCGAATATAATTATTTCGAGAACACTCTTTCAACAATTCTTGCCAATTTTCATTGTATAAGTACAGTTATGGTTCGATTTTTATATTACAGTTCCTTTAATATTTGATTACGAAGTCAAGGCAGCTATAAATATAAAATGCAGTGTTATGTATTCACTTACAAACGTTGTTAAATACGAAGAAAAATTTTGTCTATCTAATATCAGGCAAAAGTAGGGTTAATATGTGTGTCGCTGTCAGTTGGTCAACATGTCTTATATCAATCTCTCTAATCTTTTAGTTATAAAATTAAGAAACTACCAAGAACTTGTGAGATTCATCCTGACTTAGCAAAAATCTGGTAACTTGTTGTTTTTTTACCCCTTTTTTTTAGTAAGACAGTAACAATAACTGTATCATTTAACTTTATATAGGACTTGCGTTGCCAAGGCACTCTAGTACATTTGTTTAAAAGGAGGGCCCTTCAAAGTCGGCTAATTTTGAAAACTTTAAATACATAACTCAACCATTCAGTGGCAAAAATCTTGTGGTAATTTGATACAATTGCCACAAGTATTTCAGACTGTCATTCGTATATGTTGTTAAGGATTATGGTACCAAAGTTTAAATAAACAAGAGTGATAAAAATTTACTGCATAAACCGAAAAATGGTTACATTTTGACCGCATTTCTAGTTTTTCTTAAAACAGCTATAAATTTCTAACTACATGGGATAGATTTTTTTATGATTTTTATTATTATGGTTGCGCCCAATCCTGTCATTTTGTTTCTGTTAGGCGTAGAGTTCTGCGACATTCTGTATGTAGGAAATCAGAAAAACCTTAAATACAATAATAATTTTTGTTATTAATGACAGTCACCAAATACCGATGAGCCAAATTGTAAAAAATATTTACTTGACCATTGGCGGCACCGGTATTGGGAAATCATGAATTGCTGGAGTCAGTCAAAAAGTTACTGGTACCATGCGGTTTCTATCTAGACTCAAAAACTTTTCATATTAGGGGAGGCATATGCCTAGCAGTGGACCGATGATGATAATGATTTCCAAATAAAAGCATTCGATTCGCTTTCAACTCCGTAAATTTTATTACCTGTTAACCTATTATGCTAAGTTGGCTAGCTTCACCGCAACTTAGGTAGATCGACCGGAGCCAGATCAGGAATAAGACCACCTTTATAAATTCCCTTCGGTCGCATGCAAAATCTAAGGATTAGTTAAACCGTCAGACTAAAACAAATCCAGGTTTGTTTGAGTATAACGTTCTAACTCTCGTGATCTTTCAGAAAACCGATGTACTGACCTATTAGTAATACATTCATGCTATAAACGTATGCCCTTAAATTTGGTATTTTCCAGGCTTAACGTAGCTAATATTTCTATTTTTTTTTAATATGTTCTAATTTTTAAAAAATATTATTTGAGATTGTATTTTTTTTAATAAATAAAGCTAATTATCTTTTCGCGATTTCATTAGAGTGCTGACCTTGTTATAAATGAACATCAACTGACTTCAGTAGTCACAAAGTTCATTAAAACTGTTTATATGATTATAAACATGACATTACTCATTAACTTTTTTAAAAGATTTAAGTGACATAAGTATATTATTAGTGTCTTGTTTACGTGCTGCTTGTCTAACTCAGTACATTTATTGTAAAGTAATTGAGTTATCACTAAAATTAAAAACCTAAAACATTAAGTAATTTCTAAAGTGGTACATTACAAAGAATTAAATTATCAAAATAACTGAAGTAACTAATATATTCTATAATATGAACGTTAAAAATAAGTATTTATGTTTGAAGCAAGAATTCTTGACTTATATAATATCACAACCACAACTGTGAGCTGTTATCGTTACTGCTTATTGTGTACTTTAATAAGAGCCATTACACTTAGTGTAAGTAGCGATTACGTTTACTGGGCAAGTTTTATGGTTCTAGGTAAAATTTCTTGAGAGACCTGAATTTACAAACATTCTCTTAAGTTTTTTCTTTCGCGTCATAATGCAGCCTCATTATTATATTACATTTATTTAAACTTTTATACATTTTTAAAACATGATAAAATAACATCAATTAGGATTCACATCAAATGAATCGTAAGTGTAGGGTCGACAATCGCAATTTTCTTTTTGATGTCACATGAACGACTAATGTTCCTACGTGTTTTTTGGTAAAACAACCTCGTTTTGGATTGTCTGCCTCATTTACTTAAAATATTAAAGATCTTAATGATACTCAGTTCAATTGCGTTACAAACCCAACGTTTTAGATTCGAATTTGGGCTAAGCAAGTTGTGTTGTTGTTATTCTCTAATTGGTTACGACAATCTGGACGGATCACCAAGGCCATCACAAGGGCCGGTAGTCTTGTTACTACGTTGTTTCAAAGACATAGATCTCTTTGTTTCCATGTTCCCTGGGTTATGGATTCTAAGGAATCTATTTCCCAGGAATAGGGGGTGGAACGGGGAGTGCAGTGGCTTCTAAGACCAAGACTGGGTTGCTTTGGAGACCACCGCTGGTATCGCAAAACATTGCTAAAGTGTTCCTCACCTCACAGGCATGAGGAAGGAACCACGTGATGGTTTTAGTCAGTGCGAGTCCGAAACAGCTCGTCCTTGCCCCTGCGATGATGGGTGTGTCTAGGCTTATTTGTACGTAAAAAAGTTAATCTAAATAAATGTGATTGTTTAAGGCTAATACGCTTTTATTACGTAATAGTTTCGCATATTATTATATTTAGCACGTAGTATATGAACTAAGAATAATAAGTTTAATGTCCTTAAATTTAATTTGACAACCTGCCTTTCATTTAATCTGTAGCCTTTATTTTAGTCACCAAAGTCACGCTCCTTTTTTGTGGTACAAGCTTCTTTATCAATACGATTCATAATTTATTTTTTACTACATCATTTTTCTCTTTTGTAAAAGTTTTGCCGTTAAGGTCGTGTATTTTTCACATAACGATATTACTTCACTCGTGGATTCAATTTGCATGAAAGAAATTTTCCTTAATGACCGAACCAAATATCATGTAATATTTCGCTTTAGGGCCGACATGGAAAATTTGGAATTTGCAGTTACCCTTAGTAGGGTAAGGTAGGTCATTTGTATTCGAAAAAAGATTTCTGCTTCCGTTGCAAACCGTAAGTGTGATTGGTTTTTAGAAAGAAGTTTTCTTTGTTACACAAAAACTATTTCATCTGATAACATGATATTTTTTAAATAAAAAAAATTAAAAACAAACTTTTCTAATTCCTTACGTAAAAAGAATAACAAGCTTTGTTGTGACAAAACTGCATATTACAAGCATATATCATAAAGAAACAACTTTAAATTCGTAATGTCAATTTATTATTGTATTGTATCGTTAATTTTTTTTATTTATCTTTTATTATTATATAATGCTATTATAAATTTAAAGGAATATAAAACAAAACGAACAAATTTTAAGTCTATAGTAGTAATAATTTAGTTCGTCGTCTTAGGAGGTACTAGATCATCATAAAATATTCGATAATTATTGTAGTACACACGTTTATTTCTAGAACGTCTTTCCATTGTTTTTAGTATTCATTGATAAAGTATTATGCGTTGGACTTGGATATTGTGAAAAAGTTGATTCTTTGCCTAATCTATATTAGGTGGTAGGAAATGCGTTATCCATCTCATTGAATGTTACATTGGACTAAATTAAAAATTTAAGTAAGATGGATTTTATATTTTATTTTATATACGAAATTCTAGAATCATAATTGATTAGTTATTTGTTTAGTTATTTTTTTACTACTACAGAGGCCGATATGCATTGAAGATCGGTAATTTACGCATGAATAGCTCATGCGTAAATTACCAGTCTTCAAGGCATATCGGCCCCTGTAGTCAGATTTGGTTAAGAAGTTTATATTAATAATTTCAATAAACTATTTTTTATACCTATAGCTGATATTATATGTAAAATTTGAAAAATAATAACTAAATCACAATGGCAACCATTGTTCCTGTTTTTATCTGTTTTAATAAACGCCATTCCACTTAGAGTGGAAGTTAGTAACGAGCACATTTATTGCATAAGTTTTAAATGTCTAGTGAAGTTTTCTTTGGAGACCCGTTTAGAGAAACAATCTCTTAGTTTTCCTTTTAAAGCTATTTCAAGCACTCCTCTTTGACAAATATATATATGAAAAATTGACAGTGTTGATAATAATGCAACGTTAATAATTTTACTAGGGATGCATTTTCTTAATAGACACAAACACTTTTTGTGTATATTAAGAAAATGCATGTATGACACAAACACTTCTATATATGGTGTATACTGTACTAGTATACACCATATATAGATAAAAAGTGTTTGTGTCTAAGAACAGTATAAAGGAATCAATTATATGCCTTCCATTCGTTGCTGCATTTAGTTTAAAAATAAAACATTTTATTCGCGATAGAATAATAGAAACATTTATATCTTCATTGCAGTTGAGCATGTTACAAAAAAATAATGTAATGTTAATTCTTCTGCATACAATAGTCGCATAAATAGTGTTTTGAAAAACAATAAAATGTTTATTTCAAATTTATTTGGTGCGTCTATTGATTTATAAACAAACATTTAAACAAAACTAATTTCCTTAACTGCCTCCGTAGCCTAGTGGTATGGGCGTGTGCTTTAGAAACCGGAGGTCGTGGGTTCGAATCCTGCGGGGACGCAACAAATTTTCATTGTTGTTTCCTAGTTGGTTAGGGCAATTTGGGCCGATCACCCAATTGTCTGAAAAGTAAGATGATCCATGCGTCGGATGGGCGCTGAAAAGTCAGTCCACCCACCAACCCGCATTGGACCAGCGTGGTGGGATATGGTCCAAACCCCTAATGGATAGGGGTGTATTAGGGGAGGCCTATGTCCAGCAGTGGACTAACAAAGGCTGATGATGATGATGATGATGATGAATTTCCTTAAAATGTTATAGTCAAGTATTTTATACTTTGATTTGAGAGACAAACCGTGCTATTAAATTGGATGACAGCTGTATCGTTCTAATAAAGTATTAATGTATTTAATAAAGTAAAATTCTAAAAAAAACGCTATTTAACAAATTTTTCAACCTATACATTTTACACACACGCAAAACTTGTACCTGATAGAGAAACTGCTAATGTTATATAAAACTAATTATATTACTAGAATCTTTTATGTGTCCCTATTAAGATTTATGTGAACCTATTTATTTGTTTAATAGGTTCACCAACGTACGTTCACATAAGATGATCATGATGATAAAAATAGAAACGATCAGTACAAAATCCTGATTAGACTATATGTGACGGACCATTACAGCCAAACTTCACATGCATCAATAACAAATTGGTATAAATAAAATTTAAAAATAAATTCTTATCTAATGACATGTTGAACGTAAGAAAAATTAAATAGATTGACAAGAAGTGAAAACTAAATATAAAACACAACAAATATTATATAAAGATATGCTCCAAAGGGTAATTCATCGTTTACGTTCATTAGATTTACCTCTAAGGCTGATAAACGCTTCTATATAGATAAGATACTCCTTAAACTAATCTTATTTTTACGATACCATTTTTCTTTGCCCAACGATTTTGTGAGCGTACAATCCTTTGTTATGTTGCGCCCTTGGGCACTTTTTAGTTTGTGTTAAAGAAAACCCGACATGCGTAGTTTCAATTTGCATAGTGAACATTTTCTTTAATGATGGAACCAAATATATAGCGATATTACACTTCGTGTTTAAATATTTTTGCGCAATCGCTTCGGGATTCCCTTTTACCCTTTGGGTTCAGTCATTTGTATTCGTAAGAGATTTCACCCATTATAGAAAACCGAAAATGTGATTGGTTATAGGAAGTACCTTTTTATTTATAATAAAGTAGAATGTATCCTATGTGGTTTTTAGAATACACCTTATATATGATAGAAATATAATCAGAATAAAAATTAATTAAGGTTTGTAAAGATTTTGGCCGTAAATTCTATTAACCAGAATAAACCTATTTATTTTAAATACATTTCTTAATTTACAAACGTGCCTACTGATATAAATCCTAAAATTTTAGTACTACAAAATGGTGTTTTCTTGTTAATTTAATGATGAGTTGATCACATATGGTGCAATATTATTTATCACATCCGGCAAAACCCATTTCACAAAAGAGTAGACGACTGGAAATAAAAGCAAAGTTTATTTAATATCTTTATAATGACCTCCTCCATGGCCTAAAGTTAATGGTTATTGCTTTACAAACCGAAGGTCATGGGTTTAAATGCTGCGGGAAAACAACATTTGGTTATTCCAATTGGTCGAGGTAATATTGACTAAACTTGCTTTAAAAATAAAATTGAATCATTCATCAGATAGGCACATCGAAAGTCGGTCCCGGTTTTCAAGACAATTTTTTGTCGTTTTGTTACAAGCGAATTTTGAGAAATATGACCGACTTCAAATTGTATATAATCATTTCGCGTTATATAAGTGGGTGCCAACGTGCCCTCAGCAAGAAACTACTGCTTGATTTCTGTCTCTGAATTTTACATTTAAATCTTTAAGGTATTCGTAACCTAACCTTTATACATATTTTATACACAATAAATGTTGTTTTTTTTAAATGCATTAACTTTTATGTAAATGTACACTACTTTACTTTAATTAGTAAGGGGAAGATTGACGCCTTAGAGGATTAGTCTGTGACATTGTAATATATAAGTTGTAGAACAAAAAGCAAATAGAGCTTAGTAATGTAGTAATGGAATAGGATTCGCAATGTACTTTAAGCAGCATTGATTAAAAGAGCCTATTACGCTGTAAATAAGAATATTAATCGCGAAGGTATTACAAAATACTTTCATAATATCGTTTTCAAGGCTTTTTGTAAATAGTTGACCCATATCAAGGATGATTGTATTCAATTATGATTCTATAATTTTGCTGCAACTTTTTTATGTTAATATAATATTTCTACAGTCATCAGTTTTATCAATTTAAAGCAATGACTTGATTTACCTATAACCTTCTAGTATATTTAATACAGTTAATTAAGTTCTAAGTGATATCTGTGTTTAAGCCCACAAACAAACTTGATAGTTTTAAAATATTTCGAATCGAAAATAGCAAGACTTATAGCACAGTCAATCTGGGTAAGTTTGATTGGTTCAGGTTGCATTGACAGTGGGGCTTTAAAGTAGTTTAGAATTTTTTGTATCGATACTAACACAATTAACAAACATTCTTTGTTGCTTTGCATTTTAGACTAGCTCTGTAAATGCACTTTTTAAAAAAAGCTGTCGGAGCAAATAAAGTATCAAAACTTTTCTTAAAAGTTTGCGCGCGACTTTGTTCTCTTCCTGCGGTTAAAAATGTTTTAAATGGATATCTTCCTGATTTCAAGAGATTTGTGATACTCTTGGTAACAAGGTAAGTGAGGTGTGTTATACAGTTATTTATAATTGAAATATCAGTTGGATTATGAATATGTATATCCACAACAAATAATAGTAAAACCACGATAAAACAGCATGGTACTTACGTAATTGATGACGATCTGCTCTATATGGAGTGGGGTGAATAGAAATTTTACGTTAAAGTGTTCAGAATTTTTTCTGAACTTCTTTCTAATTTATTTATACTAAACATATACGTTTATAAAGATTTTCGAAGCTTTTTTGCATAAGCTTGACAAAGCCAAACGCCGGAGACTGACCATACTTTTTTTTTATATACATGACAACACCAAAAAATTACGGTTCGATTACGTCAGTTACACCCATTTAAAAGAAAAACATAAAACAATGTTACCGGAATATTACAAAATATAATGATTACTGTTTTTTTATGGTGGAATGGTTCTGTGTGGGTCAAAGTTCACCATGTAACGATGGTATGTTTGACATACTACAAAATCGGGTTTCCTTATACACTGTTGAGTTTATAGAGGACATTATTATTATTTACTGGATAAAAGTATTAATAGAGATATAAGTGAGTATAAAGTGAAAAATAGTAGTGTGATAGGGTTAATATAAAAAAAATATTGCATAAAATAACGCTCTTACATGTGAAAGTTAACTAGAGTGACTGTAGCGGCTTTACAATCTATTTCTGTTGATATCAGCTATGCTACGTGCAACATACTTGTCTTTAGATTATAAATTGCTTGTGTAACACGTTGATATAAATTTTCGTAACTGATTTCAAGTTAATAAAAGGCTACATCCAAATCTTTCTCCTTCGAAATTTATTATAGGGCCGGATTTTAATCTATCCCAATTCACCTGAATAATAGTTTTTTTATTTTGTTTAGATGGATGTCACTAAATTTCAGTTAGAATCAGTACCTAAGTGATACATGTAACTGGTATATAAAATGCCGACGAAGATTATTTAAACAACTGAGATCAACTTTTTCCTGTCCGAACGAACGGTCATCGATTTTATTTTCCTAACTAACCAGAATACAGCGATAACTAATTTTCATGAAATTGGTATTGTGAAAATGGTGTTAAATTTCGTCGAATTTTAGCCCAATGGACTGAGAATATATATAAAAATTGCAACCTATGGCAACAACAACAAGGAAGATGTTAATTACTGAGTAATTGTCGACAAATAGCAACACTATTAAGACGCCAAATGCAATTTATTGGACACAAATGACAAACCCTTTCAAAGGTAAATTAAATTACAATCAAAGCAATCGTCTCGCCCTTAAATAAAATGTTTCTTCCTCAAAACATCAGGGAATGTCTCCCATGAAATTGAAACTGTCAGTGACGAAACATCATAATGGGAAAAGTAGACGCGCCCTTTACGGCCACGACAAAATTACAAAGGCTTGCACGCCTTTGCAAAACTGCGTACAAAATTCATCACTACTTTCAAAGGCAGCAGAATAATCATTATATCTTGTGTTGTAAAGTTTGGCCTATCTAAGTTCTTCTGCCTCTTTAGCTTAAAATACCATATGATTTTATTAAATGGTGACTACCATTGAATATAATCCTTTGAAATCGTCGAATATAAAGTAAAGGAGAGTACCATTTAATTTAGAGTTTACTTATTGCAATTATCATAGAAATCTTAAGGTTACACGAATGAATTTCTACAAATTTATTCCAGTAAATAATATTTACAAATATATAACCAGTTGACCCAAAACGTCTAATTTGTACATTCAAATATGGATTCAAAAGCTTTTCCTTTTGAAATTTGACTTTAAAATAAGTTTGAAGCTGCTTCTAAAATTAGTTCGTACTGCGGTTGCATGTAACTCTGATAACATATTCTTTGGTTAGAAAAATTGGGGCTGATCTCTTAATTGTCTAAAAAGTAAGATGGTTCATGCGTCGGATGGTCATGTTAAAAGTGGGTTCACCCACCAACCAGCGTGGTGTGTTACGCTCCAAAACCCCCTTTTGAAGAAGGCGTGCGTTAGTGGAGGCCTATGTCCAGCTGTGGACTAACACAGGCTGATGACAATGATGATAGAAGAACTTTAAACTTTTAGCATTTACATAAAAAGAATTTATTAAGTACTATATTTATAATTTTTTGGATATTGTACTGAAATATTAACGTATTACATTTTAAATTGTTTTACCGTTGCAATTAACATAACGGGTAACATTTTTTTTTATATAATTAATTAAAAAATAATACTTTATTAGTAATCTGTCTCAGTGATTACACTTTCAAAACACTAAAAGAGAGATAGGCGTTAAAGAAAAGTTATTAAGGCAACTAGAACAAGTATTTTATTAATCTCGCTCTAATAGCTAGATTAATAAAATACTTAAGAGCCAAATTACTTTGTGTTTGAATCAGGAGAACTGAGTCTGTAACGAATAATTGTATAAATAACATAAAAATATTTTTAATTTATAAAAATATTTAAATAAAAATATTTTTAATAACGTCATCATCATCATCATCATCAGCCTTTGTTAGTCCACTGCTGGACGTAGGCCTCCCCTTATACACCCCTATCCACTAAGGGGTTTGGACTGTATCCCACCTCGCTGGTCCAATCCATGTAAAAAAGTCGGTCCATCCACGGGTTGGTGGGTTGACCGACTTTTTTACATGCCCATCCGACGCATGGATCATCTTACTTTTCAGACAATTAGGTGATCGGCCCAAATTGCCCTAACCGACTAGGACACAACAATGAAAATTTGTTGCGTCCCCGCAGGATTCGAACCCACGACCTCCGGTTTCTAAAGCATACGCCCATACCACTAGGCTACGGAGGCAGTCTTTTAATAACGTATGTATTTTAATTTTATTTTGATGGCATCACTTAATATGACGTGAAATAAAATATGTTTGAGTATTTAAAAAAAAAGTATCTATTCCTTTTTATTGGTGTAAGTTTCCTGCAATATCTTGAACAATAATATCTCTACAACGTATCTGAATTATCGACCAACGTCAATATTCCGAGAATATCAAAGTAAAACATAAATAGTTATAAAGAATAAGTATACAGTGAATATATTTTTACATAATGAAAGAATCAACTAAGCTTGTATGAAGTTAATAAAATCATATTTTTGAAATCAAAATTTTCCATAAAATAATCTTAGATAGAAATATAAATCTGGATTGCAGTTTTTTCCTTTTTGCAGCATACTTAGTTTATATATTATTTACTACTATGATCCAAGTGCTGCAAGTAAAAATATAAACATATTATGCTTATTCTTTCACTGACGATACATATCTGTATATTGACAGTGCATGATATTACAACACGATTTCATATATAAATCTCATCAATCATATTTCCAAAAGCGTTGTAAACGCTTCTGGAAATATTTAAGGAAATAAATAATATCTGTTACGTGCCACCTATACAAGAGGAATAATTTATATTAGTTTAGTAAAGTGAATGTTACTGCCTCCGTAGCCTAGTCGTACGGGCGTGTGCTTTAAAAACCGGAGGTCATGGGTTCGAATCCTGCGGGGATTCAACAAATTTTCAATATTTCAGTTTTGAATTTGATTTTTTCCTTGACTTATCTTGTTTGCAAGTTAAATATTCTTTACAATGTGTCCGGAGAAATATACAAATCACAAAGTTCCTACGTAATTGAACACTATACTTACACACTACCTTTACATATTTTTACATCACAGTAAATACAGAGCTAATGTTTATAGATGTTAACTTTACGTCGGTACCTAGCGGTAGCCAAACACAGGTTATTGGACGCAAATGACAAAACCCTTTCCAAGGTAAAATTAAATTACAATTTTCAAAGCAAACGTCCGGTCCTAAAACAAAATATTACTTCCTAAAACATTAGGGAAAACGTCTGCCATACAAATTAAAACTGTCAGTGAGGTAACATCATAATGGGAAAAGTAGACGCGTCCTTCAGGGCACGACCAAATTACAAAGGCTTGCATGTCTTTGCCAAATTCCTCACTTCCTCAAAACTCAGTAGTGTAACAATTATAATTGTGTTAAGGTGAAGGGTTGGCCTATCCGTGTTATTCTACCTAACTTGAATTAACTACCTATGATAAATAACATACGGGTTATAATCATATCATGTAAAATAGGTAAAATAATAATCAATATATACGATATAACAATCAAATAAGGAATTAATCAAATTATCAATATAAAAAAGGGAATTATTGTTTCTCATAGGACAGTCCGTGTTATTTATATAATATATATTTTATTATTATTTATTATATATATTATTCAAGACAATAACACAGGCCTATCTAGTCCCAAAGTTATCGAAGCTTATTTTTTTCCCATGACGGGAATCGAACCCAAATCCAAATCGGTCAGCCACTGCGACAAGCGGCTCAACAACACAAAACAAGCGAAATTAACAAAAAAATATGAAGATATCGTTCATACAGTATATACCAATTTTAGGAAATATGAATCGATAACAACGTGTTGATTTTTATCAATGCAATAACTTTCATATGAACATAAACTCTATTTGTTTAAATATGCGTTAATGTATGTTAATTGAATATACGTGATTAAAATTTTTAAAATGTTTACATCACAATGCTTATCGTGGATTACCCTTAAAAAATAGACATGCCCTTGCGGACTTTATTCTAGGCCAATTCAGATCAATTATGTAAAACATATTTTAAGTCTATTTCTTATAGTTAAGCCAAGCGTTTGTAATTTAATGGCGCGAGGTTGTGATCTTTGACACCAAAATTTTCTTAATTTTTAAATATCTATTAAACTATTTATCACAAAACTATTAAAATAATGGAACCAAATAACAACTAATACCTAGCAGTTTAAAAAAGAATGAACTAAGTCGGAGCTCTAGGAGCGGAGCTACGAGGTAACATAAAAAAAAATATTCGCATCGAATTGAACACCATTTTGCTTTGGGAAGTCAGTCAAAAATAATCTTAGTTTGAGGAGTATCTTATCTATATAAAATCTTTTATTTAGTCTTAGAGGTGAATGTAGCAAACGGGAACGAAAATTAATCATTCTTTTGAGCATATATAAACCAATAACAATAGAAACATAAACACATACATTACATAATAACAATAAAACATAAAATTTAAACAAACAAACGCGCCGAGATGAGTATTTCCTTCTTTTGAGAAGTCGGTCAAAAAAAATATTCACCGTTTATGTGGTTCCGTTTAAATTGTTAGCTTTGTAAGTGATTTACTAAATTATTTTGATAAATATTTTACGATAGAATAGCAATCTAATAAAGTCTCAGTGACCTGTGACTTTATTAGATTGCTATTTAGTATTACTGTATTCAATATAATAACTTAAGATCTACTATTAGAAAAAAGCATGGGTATGGGGCATTGGCATGTAAAAAGTCGGTCCACCCACCAGCCCGCATTGGACTAGCGTGGTGGGATACGGTCCATAATCCTCTAAGAGATAGAGGTGTAATAGGGGAGGCCTATGTCAAGCAGTTGACTATCATAGGCTGATGATGATGATTATGATGATGAACTTTAAATGTCTTTAATTTTTGTAAAATAATTAGTTTCTTATTGTCTGGAAATATTAAGACCATTAAAGAAAAACGCGCAGAAAAGCGCTATAAAATTTAATGAAGAAATCGTGAATCATCAATCGTAAATCGTAAGCCGCATAAAAAGTTCTAACAAATTGTATAATATTTACGAAAGCCATTTAATCATTTGTTGGAAAGTACCTTTAATTTAGAGTTTACTAACTAGAATTATCATAGAAATTTATGCGCTTACACGATTGCAATTTTACAAATTTATTCCAGTAAATAATATTTTTACACATAAAACTAGTTGATCCAAAACTTCCTGTTTTTAAATTCAAATGGGGATTCGAAAGCTTTTCCTTTTCTTTTAGAACTTTGACTTTCAAATAAGTTTGGAGCTGCTTGTTAAATTAGGCTCATACTGCGGTTGCATGTAACTGTGATAACATGTTCTATAGCGAAATACACATTGTTAACCTGTAAGAGTTTATATTTATTGAATAGACGAATTTTTTACTTTAATTATTCTTGTATATTTCAGAATTAATTAGGTGTTAACATCATCGTCATCGTCAGTCCACTACTGGACATAGGCCTCCCCTAATGCACGCCATCACTTCCGATAATCAGCTATTCTCAGCCAGCCCACAAAGGCCACTTTGCGAATGTCGTCACTCCATCTTACCGGAGGTTGTCTCACACTACATTTGTCGAGCCTGGGTCTCCATTCCAGAACTTTTA
This sequence comes from Lamproptera curius, assembly GCA_029286875.1. Classification (NCBI taxonomy): domain Eukaryota; kingdom Metazoa; phylum Arthropoda; class Insecta; order Lepidoptera; family Papilionidae; genus Lamproptera; species Lamproptera curius. The sequence goes on along the minus strand of JAGSMT010000190.1, from coordinate 665,507 downwards.
TGATAACGCCTTCTCCATTAGGGGGTTCTTGGACCGTATTCCATCAAGCTGGTCCAATGCGGAGACGGACCGATTTTTTACATGCCCATACGAAGCATGGATGTTTCCCGCGGGAGTCAATCCCCCGATCTCTGGTTTATAAAGCAAGGGCCAATGCTGCTAGACCACGGAGGCGGTTAGACAACGAGCGCTATACGAATGATATGCAGCAAACTGACAATTGTCCATCTTGCCGTAAATCAAAGGACGCACGCAGTACGTTTGTGGACGTCAAAAAGGCTAGTTACAATTACAGTTCGCTAATAGGTACCCGGTTTAGAAATTGCCTGTAGCCTAGTGGTATGGCTGCTTTAAAACCGGAGGTCGTGGTTCGAATCTCTGGGACGCAACAAATTTTCATTGTTGTTTCCTAGTTGGTTATGGAACTTCGATCACCCAATTGTCTGAAAAGTAAGATGATCCATGAGTCGGATGGCATGTAAGAAGTTTCGTATCCACCACCAACCCGCTATTGGACCAGCGTGGTGGATATCGGTCCAAACCCTCAATGGATAGGGTGTATTAGCAGGCCTAATGTCCAGCAGTGGACTAACAAAAAGGCTGATGATTGTGATTGTGTTAGAAATCGAAAATAATTTCTACTTGTACCTTTATTTTTAAAAAGAGTTTTTATTTTAACTATTACATAACTATAATATATATAAATTTAAAACTGACCAAGGGGTAAGAACTACATCATAAATTAAAAAAAACTTAGTAACTTAATACAATCGCTTAAAAGTGAAATAAAATATTTTGTCACAATTCCAAGTCAAGAAGTCATTTATAATATTAACAACCAAGTTTAATAGCATTGACAGGCCAACGAAATGTTTATCGTATCCTACTGAATATATCGATGCTCGCCCATAAACGTTCCGAGCATACACAAGTTCCAACATAAATAAAACATGGATCGGTCTCTTTGAGAATTTGTATTGCTTATACAAACATTTAATATTTTATGTAGCGCAAGAGGTGGAATATTTACTCCTAAACAAATAGAACTGTAATTTTTTTGAAATGTTGCAAAGAGTATTTTCCCATTAGAAAAAACACAAGTTGAATTTAAGCGAAACATCTATCGAATTCAAAATCAACCATGTTATAACAGTTTTGAAGTCTAAGCGATGTGAGGCATATCTTAGATTGTCTTCCTAACTAAAATAGGATTAAGCGTGTATGATTTGAATTTCCTATATGTAATGTAGCCTGTGACTTACAGTTATGGTCTATATAAAATATGCAATGTCAAAAAAATTAAAATTATTAAACCTTTATAACGTTCTTATTTTTTTAGATTTTAAGAGTTATAACATTTTCCTTACATATATTTCTGTATTGGAATGGTTCTCGTAAAAAGTTTTTAGAAAAATGCATTTGATATTTGTTATTTTTGTATACATGACATAGTAATAACAAGTATTTTTTTGTAAAAATATTTTGACATATATTACCAATACCAATTGCATTATAAGCTAATAACTACACTTTTTATTTTTAACTCTGCAATATGTTTTAAGACATAAATTTTATTCAACTGCAGATAAGTGTCAGAAGCATAATTATGTAATCACAAAAATATAAAAACAAAAATACATTTCACTTGTCAATTTCCAAAAAAGTATTTGGCAAGAAGGAATAACCACAAGACATAATCAAGTTCTCCATGTAGAAGTGGTCTAGCTCGTTACAAAGGGGTAAAAGCAGTACAGAATGCTTGAGACTGGTAAATTTTCTGAGTGAGGGGGAAACAATGAAAAAGGAGAGCAACACTTTACTTCAAGTTGAAACGGCGACGCTTTTCATTACTGAATATGCTTAAGCGAACTTGATATGACACTTCCTGAATTCCTTGATATTTAGTATATGACAGTTGTGTTCTTATGTATAAAACATATTGTATATTCGAATGTAAACTTTTGGAATTTAAACTTTATTGCGGATGATTCTTCTTGATTACAGTCTATGACCACGGCACAGACTAAGGTTAATTATGTGGGCACTATCAGGTTAGTGTAGTCTAAAAAATGCAATGTACAGAAAAAAAGTGACATAAGTACAGAAAAAATAAAATTGTCTTCAAAACCAACCTATTTTATTATAATTTTCTATGGTTGCCTTTTTTAGTATGTTTAACACTGGCCACTGATTTTGAATAGTTATGTCCACTACAGGAATGATGCGTTCATTTATCAATATCTAACATTATATTGAAATAATGATAACACAATCCATGCACGATTTAAATCCATAACTGTTGCAGTATTTCTACCTGCGACTATCCAATCATAAAGCAAGACAAATTATACAAAACAAGTTAGTAACAATTAGATATCAAAATAGATATATGCGTTCTTATATATGTAGTTCTGGTGTCGTATTGTTATCTAATAGGATTAAGGATACGATTAACGGGAGCTTAATTCCTCCGAAGCGAAATAAGATTATTTTAGCAATGCTTTCTGATTAAGTTTATCCAAGCTGATATATTATAAATAATGATTGATTTTATTACTCATATCAAGAAATAAACAGTAAATTATTTAATGTACCGCAAATTTAATTACGTGCGTACGAATAAAAAGGGTAAGATTGACTATTCAGCTTAAGTCAGCTGGTTTGCTTTATTTTTGCAGCAGTTTATTCGAGTGATAAAATAAGTTATGATATTTTACATAAATGCATTTTACAGGACAATGTCTAGTCATTTTCCAGATATACTGAAGAAATATTAAACTAGTAATGTAAACTTGCCTCCAATATTGCGAGATTCATAATATTTCTACCATTTATAATTTAATATATTTAATTTTAATTACATTCTTTTGTAATTAGTAGTTAATTAAATTTAACACCCAAACGCTAGATTACAAATTTAGTCATACATTTTTTTTGTTAGAAACTTTAATTGGTTTTTCTTAAAGATTTATATTAATTTTGCATAACATACTATTTAATATATCGTTAATGGATGTAACGACATATTAAAATTACAAATATAAACTTTCAAATAAATAAAAGCAATAGTCGTTGATTATACCACAATATTTAATAATTTCATATCATAAATATTATTGCATTTATCGTATTTCATAACTAATGGGCGGTAACTACATTACATAACATTAATAAATAAAATTTTGTTATGACAAATTAAAGGACACTTGGGCCTTCATAAACTCAAACTATCAAATAATAGCATTTATTGGAATTGTAAGGTTAATTATAAGAAAATATTTAATTGTTTAACAGTAATGATGTGCATCAGTACATTTTGACAGAATTTGTTTTAGAAGCGTTTCTGTAGGAAAGTGATTCCTCAAAATTTTTAGTTGTTCCTAAAAAGCGAACTAATGAGTTCTCTGCAAATAATTAAATTTCTCTTCAAAATTGCAATAAGATTATAAAATATCGGACTGAATAGTGAACCTTTTGATTTGTCATTTTAGCTGAACATTTAGGAATGTAGCTGAGTACCTAAGTATGATTATAAAAAAATATTCGTGAGATATGCCATTGAATTGATTTTATTAATATACAATATATACAATACGGTAAATAATAAAAATATCCATAATATTTTAACCTTTTTAATTCAGCGTGTGTTGACTTAGTTGTAACAATTTAACTTTTTTTCAGATAACATTCTCAGGATTTTTAGACAACTCGTAGTATGACTTTAACAGGCTTTCACTCTATAAACTACTAAAAGTGAGGCAAAAAATTTGTTAGAAGTTCAAAAATGTGTACGAACAATACTCAATTGCAAAACATTCACAAAAACTCTCAGTTGTTAGTAAAGTTTGAATTTTAATGAACTGCCACAATGAAATATTTTGTAACACGAGCGAGATATTTATTTGACTTTTATGGTATTTGTTATTATGTACTTCTAAATAAAACGTTGCAATTCGCTGTGTGTTGTTTTTGAAATAATTATTTTAATGGTATTAATACACTTTTACATTAGAAACGTTCTCATTTATTGATATCTTTTTTCTAAAGAAAACTTTAATTTATACTTTCCTAATGAATTGCAATTTTTGTAATATTTTAAATTACTACTAGATTTCAAAAATAATTTTAATTAAAAAAATGAAACATAGTTATAATTTTATGCCTAAATAACAATAATTAATAATAATTATAATTTTATGCCATAATACTTTTGTGATATAGACATTTAAATATTTGGAAAATATGTGAATATATGAAGAAGAAGATTTAGATTACTAATGGATTGGAACAGTAAGTCAGTTATTGTTAAAAGGTGGTTTCTTATAGTATCATACAAATATATAAACTAAATATTACCTGAAGCAACATTTTTTATTACTATATAAGCAGACGGAAGTTTGTAACTACGTTAAGCTTTCTAACACCTATCAAAAAGTTTAATGCCAGCCTAATCTACAAATCAACTATCATACAATTGCGCATCTATGAACTTTTAGTTAATAGGAAGGAAAAATGTTGTAGCATTATTCAGCGGAACTCAGAAATTTGCATTTGTGCAGATTTTTTTATGATGATTAATTAAGGTTTTTACACAGTATTTTAAGATTTATAAATGAAAATTTTCCTAGATAATAGTGACACACTCGTCGTTACGTGGTTGTACACAAACTCTCATAACGTAATTTTTCTTGTCAGATATAGGTGTCTCACCAATACTCAGGGTAGTAATAGAGGGTTATAAAGTTCCTAAAAACGTTTCTTTAATAAGTATTCATATTTTTATATGTATTGCAGTGTAATAAAATAGAAGGTTTAGCAATTGGCAATTACTTAAACAGCAAACAAGTAGGAAAGCAGTAGCGTGGTGGCTACTGCTTACGTGAAACAGCAGAAAGATAGATATTTTATTTCTCGGTTTAAATGGCACCGTAGACAGCGTAACAACTGATTAACATACGAAGTCTCATTGTGTATCGTTTGCAATGACGTAAAGGTTTTGGTCGATTCGTCACTTTGTTCGACTTAAGTATACTGTTAATATTTGTTCTTGCCTATGAAGAAAGTTGTTGTTCGAATGTTGCCCACATTGACAAAAAATTATACCGTCCGTGTTTCTTGGAGCTCATTGTTGATAAGATAATTTTTGGAGTAGCGTATGCATAGCTTAAGAAAGTTCAATAATCTACAGACTTATTTCAATATTTGAAATTCTTTTTTTATTTCAATATTTGAAGGATTAAAAAGATACAGTTCTATATTAGAGCGTTATATAGTATATTAATTTGAAAGGGTTGTACGTCAAAGCTCGTTATATCTTCATATCATCTTTGTTGGAGCAAATAATGGATTAACCTATATATATATATATTATTAACCTATAATAACGTTATATAATCGAACTATTTCAGGCAAATATAGAATAAAAGTAGTAAACATATTTACAGCGATAACTTTAACCATAACATCATCAGCCTGTAATAGTCCACTGCTGGACCTAGGCTTCCTCTAATACACACCTCTATCCATTAGGAGGAACCATAAAGCCTTATTGATATTGGGCACGCTCCCCACGAGATTAGCGAGAAAATGTTTAACGATGTATTTGGTTACTACTCGAATGTTGAACCCTTGGCTCTGCTTCTGACAGAGCGGATATTAATATTAAGTGTACAGATTTAAAAAGAGAACTAAATTTATTTTGTAAAAGAGACATTACTAAAACAGCAAGTAAATGAAGAAAGTTGTAAAAACGACATTATTATTTAAACTAGTTTAGGAAAAAGTTTTTACTATTATTTAAATAAAATAAAGGTTATGAACATATTCACAATTATTGAAATTGTGTCTATTGTACAATAGTATTTTTTTTGTTACTCTATTAAAAATTTGATTTGTACACTTTTTGTACTATCATTTGCAAATTTTTTATAAAACACATTTTGTTGAACTATCATTTTTCATGGTTTTCTGATTCCAATATAAAAATAAAACGATTGTTAATTTCACCATTTACGATGGAAAACTTAAGGCTATTAATGTCACCTTACGAAAAATTATGCAGCTATAAAAAAAGATTAAATGCGACAATTATTGTAACATATAGACGTGGTATTCCAAGTCAGTTAATGTCTCCGTTAGGAAAGTAAATAAAACGCATGGTAAGTATTTTTATACGTCATCTACTCATTTAGTGATTTTAAGTCTACTGAGTACATAAATGTTGTAAATTGAAGAAAGGCTAACTGTTCTAATTGGTTATATATATGCTTTGCTATTATGTTTTTTAAACCTTAGGTTAATAGATAAATTTACAACTAAATATTTAAATTTAAATAAAAATGCATGGGTTCGTTCTCCGTAAAGACTGCTTGGTGGACCTTAACTACACTGTTAAAAAACCTAGTTTATTTTTAAGGTAACTTTTTAACAATAATTTATTAAAATATTACATTAGTCCAAAAAAATTTGCTTTTCTAGTTTTGTAGACCTTTGGGCCTTCAGGAATGTAATACGCAATTATCATTAAAGCAAAATTTAATTTATTTTATCTGTTTATTTAAACTTTTCCATAAATTTATATAATATAATACGAAGAGATAATGTACCGATAATTCAATCAATCCACTAACGATTAGTTTAAGACATATTTGCGAATTTTATATTTAAACTGCAGCAAGTTCTTAGCCATCCTAATCCCCACAGGCAGCTTCTTCCAAAGAAGAATAGATTGTATAAAGAAAGATCGATATACAAAATCATCAAATCATCAATGTTTTGGGATTAAGAGAAGACGGTTGTGCATCGAACGAAGTTCTTTATTGCCAACTGTAACTAAGATATTGAAAATTGGAAGCCAAATCGATCAAGTCGGTGAAGGGGAGTTTAAAATAGAAAATAGAGTAGTTAGAGACCTTAATGATCGCCGTATATGATGAGGTATCCACTGAAGTTGGGACCGATATGACGTAATATGGTCATATTTACGAAGATTGCAGTTATTTAGAAGTTATTTAGAAGTAAGCCAGCTTATTGATTTGATCTGCATTCAGGTCAAAGTAACATACGTCACCATATTTGATTAAGTGGAAAATAAGGGTCTGCACGAGCGTAGCTTTTGTTTGAATAGAGAAACGATAAAGAAATCTCAGGACGCCTGTGACTTTTTAAGAAATGCTGCAGCCCTGATTATTTTTATTCAGAATCTTACCCAAAATTAACCCAAGGTTTTTAATATGTTCACTTAGAGGTATGTGAAAGCTGTTAAGTACTATCGATGGCATATTTGATAAGTCGATTTTATTAATATTGCGAGGATTTGATAAGCCGATTGCGAGGACTTCCAATAACAATTGCTTGGCATTTTGCAGGATTTACAGACAGGCCAAACCCATCAGACCATTTCTTGATGGCTTGAAGCTAGATCTTTGTTCAAACTTCCAATTAAATTTTGAAGATCATCGGTGTTACCTTGTATGTATAGTTGCAGATCATCGGCATTAAGATGGTACGAACCTTGAAGATCGAGAGCTATCAAATTTTGAAAAGAGAAAATAATGTAGGAGAGAGTATACCGCCTTGAGGCACGTCATTCTTAAGATCAAGCCGAGGTAGAGATTTCATTTAAATAAACTGATTGCTGGCGTCCTCGAAGATATAAAAACACCATCTCAGTGCTTTATCAGAAACCATTGAATGGGAGAGAACAGCTAGGAGAATATCATGACTGACGGCATTGAAGGGGTAAGAGAAGTCAATCAGTACTAGAAGTGTTACTTCAGTATTCTCCATAGCAACCCTAATGTCACCAGTCATTTTCAAGAGAGCTGTAGTGGTACTGTGTTCTGGTCTAAATCAAGATTGAAAAGAGTAGATTAAATTGTTTTTAAAAATAAAATTGTCAAACCGTTTTAGAAAACCGGACTCAAGGAATTTGGGAAGAAAGGGAAGAATTGAAACAGGACGAATTATTATTAGGGGGCGTCAAACCATTTAAGTGTGAAATAGTTTTTGATACTGTAGTATGATTCATTAAAGAAAAAGTAATGAAATGATGATTTAAATCATCTAAAGAAATTGTTGCAGGAGGTTTGATAAACGCGACTTGCCTATACCTAGATTCTTAAGGAACTTCCAGATATCAGCAAAGGAAGAAAGAGAAAATTTATTTAAAATGTTGCGGCGTTTTGTGTTACGTACCATATGATTACACCAATTTCTTGCTATTTTATAAAGGTTCCGATTTTCATTCGACATGTAGCGCTTAAACTTTCGAAACGCGCGTTCTTTACGTCTCATGGCTATTTTTACTCCAGCGGCGAGCCAAGGGGCGGCAGGACGTCGGAGTTTAACTTTCTTTATCGGTGCGTGGATATCGTACAGCCTTGTAACCACATCATTGTGGGTATTCACCATCTCATCCATTGAATAGACAGTTTCAAACGACACCAAGCTGTCTTTTCCAGCCTCACGGCGTAATTCCTCAACTTTCAAATGTTTAAAAGATTGCACGTGCAAGACCTTGGGTTTGGGCTTAGGTGGTTTCAGGATATATGACAGGAAATCTAGGTCGTGAAGATAAAAACTTGGAGCTGGATAATGACCATAAGTGGCAATCGTGTAGGGATTTGAAGAAAGGTTTATGTCAAGCCAAGTGTCTTTACTGGAGAGGTTAAGATGAGTAGCCCATAGAGGCTGTAGATGAAAGCAGCTTGACTTGACAACATCAAAATCGACGAGTCCATGAAGCATTTGGTGCTAGGAGATTAGTATTAAAATCGTCCATGATGACATGATGAGTGTACTTCAAATCCAAAGTTTCGAGAACCGATTCAATTAGTGAAGAAGACGGCATTTGGGGGAAAATATACTCTATGATTAACTTTAACGAAATGGTATAATGGGAAATAAGATAGCTAGCGCAGCAAATTATCTAGATGGACCTACAAATTTAATAGCGTCAGCCACGCAATATTTTATTAGAACGAATTATTAGATGATCCTTTTGCGAATCCTATTTTTTAAATCAGCTCACACATAATATGCATGTCATCCTACCTGTCCTTTACAATAAAATAAGAGTCGCGGTTGAGTAGAGCCGCGGGGAAGGAGGAGACTTGGTAAGGTGTAATTAAACTGTTTTACCGGTGGTAGGTCCCCTGTTTATAGGAGACCGTCTGGTGAGTACCACCGTGGTGCTGTTTCTACCGCAAAACAGTAGTGTGGTAAAACACTACTGTGTTCCGGTTTGAAGGGCACCTGTAGCCAAGCGTATTTACCGGGTAAACGAGACTTAACATACTATGTCTCACGGTAGGCAGCGCGTTGGTGATATCAGTATTGCCAATGTTTGTGGGCATCGGTGAACACTTTTCATCAGGTGGCCCCGATTGCTTGTCTGCCTGCGTATGCAATAAAAAAAACTATCTTTCTTCAGTTCAGTAGTAGAAAATGTTGAAAAATTTTGAGAGTCGTTCACAAATAATAAATTCCTAACAGTAGCAGTTATTTGCAAACCTGATAAGTTTTTTCAAGAAAAATTTTCTCGTTTATATTTTAGCAATTTATTTGTTCTTTCTAAACTGCCTCCGTAGCCTAGTGGAATGGGCGTATGCTTTAGAAACCGGGGGTTGTAAGTTCGAATCCTGCGGATACTCAATGTTGTTTCCTAGTTGGTTAGGGGAATTTGGGCCAATCACCCAATTGTCTGAAAAGTAAGATGATCCATGCGTCGGATGGGCATATAAAAAGTCGGTCTACCCACCAACCCACATTGGACCAGTGTGGTGGGATACGGTCCAAAATGGGGTGTATTAGGGGAGGCCTATATCCATCAATGGACTATCACAGGCTGATGATGATGATGTTCTTTCATGTCTTAAAATGTTATAGATGAATTTATGTTCAAATGAAAAAAATTAACGCACATAGTTTTAATGGTAAAAAATACAGCACGGCATTAAAGATGTCAATAACATCATTAAAAAAGAAATAATTTTTTTCTGCAAGTTTTCGGAAGGACGTTTACAACTACTTTCTTGTTCTATGTAGCGCCTGAAGGCATGTCTCTCGTCTACCTTGCAGATAATCTATCCTTTATTGTTTCAATATACGTAAAAAAAGGTTTTTCTAAACAGTATTACCGAATATCTAATAATATTTTTGCCTTGGGTTCGGACATTTACATGCAATATTTGGAATTCGCATTTACCCTTAATATGATTTCGTTATTTGCAGTCATATATTATTTTCGAATCTTTATATTGTTACAACTATTTTAAAAAACTATTAATTCTACAGTTTCACTGCCACCGTGGTATAGGTTTGCGCATCAAAACTACTCACTCTGGGTTCGAATCTTGAGGGACTCAATAACTTCTCAAATATTGCATCCTAGTTGGATGAGACAATTCGGGCTGATTATCTAAATGTCTACTTATTAAGATATACTGCTGTTTTTTGCCGGGTATCTTTTCGATACTGGCGTTTTTACGCACGTGTGCGATATCATGTTGCTAGCGTGGTAAGCTGATCTATTATATAGATGGCAGATCTATAGGCAGGCAGTGGTCGTAAACTTCTATGAGGATTTTTATTGTTAAGTTATAATATTTTTATTAACAATTGGAACATTAGTATTTGTTAACGGACGCGATACTGTTATTTTAATTCTACCCCGTCCTGGACAACTGATGCAGAGATTGTATTTTATTATTTTCCGCACAACTGAAATACCAATAGATAGAGTAGAAGCCACCAACACATCTCTGTATTGGTTGGTTGCATGGTTACATGTGTTTTATAACCTTACCTCTAATATAACACAGGCGCAATATATTTATTGTACAGTTTGATATAATAGTGGTACAATAAGGTGCTATAGCTTTATGACCTGTGAAAATGTTTGTACATAAAATAATATTATTATTTTATTACTGTCACTTCTAAAATAATATATTTTAGATGTATAAAAAGAAGAATAAAATCTTTCAGATAATCCGTCAAAAATATTTTTTCTGTTATTGACCGACTTCCCAAAAGAAGAAGGTAGTCAATGAGGAGCGTGTTTTTTTATAAATATGTTTTAGCACTTTTTGTTTTTTAATCTTCTTCTTCTTCTATTTTTAAATTATAATATAAGCTTCCCATTGATCCCATTTTTTAAATTATTTTGTGATAAATAGTTTAATAGACATTAGTGAAATAGAAAAAATTACGAAACCAAAAATCACAACCTCATACGATTAAATTACAAACGCTGGCAAAACCGTAAAAGATAGACAATTGTACTACTTGACTTAATCTGTAATAAAGTCCTTATAGGACTTATTAGGTAGTATTTATGTTTAATCGTTAAAAGGATATAATTTTGTTATAAGAATAACGCACATGATGTATTATAATTTAAGCATTTTTAAAAATTGCAATTTAAGTTGACATTATTATTTTATGAATAAAAATCTTCATTCTATGTGCATAAAACGTGTAATAGACGATATTTTGATGAAATGAATACCTTAAAAGTTATCAGAGATTTAAAATGCGGTGGCAGAAAAAGCAACGTAATTTCGAACGAAGAGCCCGTTGTTACCTGCGTAAATTGCGTATAATAATTATACGTTTTTAAAAGTTGGTCATATTTCTTTGTTAAAATGTTTGATTATTATTTATAACTAGCTATTGCGCACTTCTAACGCGTGGTACGATAAAAAAAATCTTTTAGTTTTTATAAGAAAAAAGTATCATCATTTACTTCCATCGGTCGCATTAGCTATTTCCAATGTAAGTTCCGTACAATCGGACCATCGGTTCGAGAGATTAGTCGGAACAAACAGACAGACAAACAAAATTAAAAAAAAGAAATGTTATATTAGATCGTTTATCGATGTAATCATTTAAAGCAGTTACTTTGATGTTACAAAAGACAATCCAAATTTATTTATTTGTATAAATAAATGGTTATTATTTGCATAAATGTTTTCACTTTTAATAAAATTTATTATATTAAATATATAAGGATATATAGCTGCAAAATCCTAACAGGGGAAGGAACAAAAAATACGAAATAGCTGTAAAATGTTTTCCAAAAACTCTGTTTTTAAAAAGTTTAAAGTTTTAATGAACTCGCCAGAACTGAAAGTTTCTGTTACAAGAGCTATACGATTTGAGTTTTCAAATTTTCCCAGTTTCTGATAATCTCCATTTTAATTAATCGTAGTTTCGATAGAGAATTATTATTTTTTGTCATACTACAAAAATATTATCCGGCTTCGAAGAAACACTGCTGGACATTGGCTAGGCCTAATACGCCCCTATCCAGAGCCCCTATATGTATAGGGTTTTGAACCGTATACCACTACGCTGGTCCAATGCGAGTTGGTGGATGGTCCGACTTTTTACATGCCTATCCGACGCATGGATCCTCTTACTTTTCAGACAATTGGATCAGATCGGCTCAAATTGCCCTAACCAAATAGGAAACAACAATGAAAATTTGTTGATTCCCCGCATGATTCGAACTAACGACCTCCGGTTTCTAAAGTATACGCCAATACCACTAGGCTACGGAAGCATTAATTTTTGCGGAGGCGTTTATTTTTAGTTTTTTAAATATTACGCACAGTAAAAAACCCGTCACTAATTATTTAATTTAGAAAAAACCCCTTACAAAAAATCAATTTACTTATACAAATTTTAGATGAATACAATTAGAGATACGCCTAGCCACTGGACCAGCGTGATGGGATACGGTCCAAACCCCCTAATGGTTAAGGGTGTATTAGGGTCTGTAAGTTTTTTGAAAATGGTTTGCTTTGTGCAATTGCAATGTGTAAATCGAAATTTCCAAATGAAAAAGTTGAAATCAAAAACGTTAGCAGTGTGTTTCTCCAGACACATCGTTAATTCTTCGCCTAACTAACTAACCTAAGAATCCCCGTGTGGTATAAAGACTACCAACAACGACGACAAGAGCTGGCAACATGCTACGCACGGACTTTGAAGGCCAATGAAAGGATAACGAAGCTGGAAGAGGAGGTAAAGAGGTGCATTGGGATATAATAGGATTATCTGTAAATTGAAGATAGGGGGAAGATACGATAACCCGTGAAACCGGTAAATTGTTTTACCACCGGGAGGGTGACCAACTGTCTCAAAGGGGCGTCGCATTTATCGTCCGCAAGTCTCTCATTATCAACATTGTTAAAATGAAGGGTTGCAAAAAGCGGTTTTCATTGATGGTCATACATGTATATGTACCATAATCAAACCACTCATGATGATCAGGTAGCGAAAGGGATATTTCATGAGCCAGACATTCCTCTTAAATACAATTGAAAATAATCGTTTTGAAATTATTATATTGTGATATATAACCGATACATGTAACAAATCATTTTTCGTTAAAACTTTTGCCTGTTTGTGTGTCTATTTGCTCTGGCTAATCTCTGGATTGAGTGATCCGATTTTGACGGGACTTTCACTGATAGATAATAATTTACATAGTTAGAAGTAACTTAAGCTATTTTTTACTTAGAAAAAACTAACACATTATTTTTGTTTCTACCATGCTGACAAAGTCATGCGCGACCGTTAGTTTTAAATAAATTCCAATCACCGAAAGTAAAGTTCGTGTCTGACGGCCCAAGTTAATGGCTCCATCAGTGATAAATGCCGCCATTACTAAGATAAAGATCAAGGTACTTAAGTGGTCACAGTTCCTCCTCGCAGTGTCTCAGTTCTAATAAATTATTTTGTACTTGCTTATGTTACATAAATATAACTTAAATATAATATATAAAAATATTATCGTTGCGACAGTTGATTCTAATTAAGTTGAAAAGGCCCTTTGCAATAAGATATGATTACTTCTGTCAGTCGTCGCCAACGTCACCAAGTAAACGAGTGACTTATGTGTCAGGGTGTCAATTATCACGTTCATCATCATCATCATCAGCCTGTGATAGTCCACTGCTGGACATAGGCCTCCCCTAATACACCCCTATCCATTAGGGGGGTTTGGACCGTATCCCACCACGCTGGTCCAATGCGGGTTGGTGGGTGGACCGTCTTTTTACATGCCCATCCGACGCATGGATCATCTTACTTTTCAGACAATTGGGTGATCGGCCCAAATTGCCCTAACCAACTAGGAAACAACAATGAAAATTTGTTGAGTCCCCGCAGGATTCGAACCCACGACCTCCGGTTTCTAAGCCACACGCCTATACCACTAGGCTACGGAGGCAGTCATATTAATCTCATGCATACTATTATCACGTTGCTATAGTTAATTGAAAATACACAGATAAAGATTAATGCGTAATGATTTTGCGTTTAAGTCTCATTTTTTATCATTCACTGGTAAAACAGTGTTTTATTATGCAACAGCATCTTAAATACAGGTAAAGAACACCGGTTATTAGTTAGTATTTATTTATAGCATTGAACGAATGCACTTCAATTCTGATTCTCTAAAAGCAAACAATTTTTCCGTAGTTCTTAATACCGGACCTATCAGTTTTTATTTTGTCACTATGTTGAAATTAATATTACAATTATAAACAATTTTTGAAATGACCCTTATCTGATTTAATTTACTTCTGTAAGTATGCGATATAACTACAGTACAATTATAATTAAAATAATAACATACTACATAAGTATAATTAATTAAAATTAAAGAATTAATTAATTAGGTAATGAATACAAACCTATTTTTATTTTATATTAAAGAGAATGGACAAGCTTTTATGGAATATTTTTAGACAAAGACAACGCCAAATCCCTCGTTGAAAATAAGGGTAAAGTAAATCTTGTCTTAACGAATACTCTCAAATTGTCTCAAGTGATTGTTTTATCGTTAATATAAACAATAAAAGGTCGTCGAGAAAGAATAAAAGAGATTGTTAAGATAATGTAGTTTTATTATTATATAAAAGCGCTTTAAGTAAGCGCTTATTTTTAATGTGTTAGTTAATAGTGGCACACTTTTTAGTTGTGAATTTTGTGAGACTAACTTATATATATTTCGACAAAGAAAATGTTACGTCATTTTTACATTTCACACCATCATAGCATTCAAATGAGATTTCTCTAATCACATGCATACTATTTAATATTACTTCCCAATTTAAATTTTTAATTACTGTTTAAAAGAGAAAATTACAGAAAAATCTGTAATTTTTTTCGAGACTCGAGTAAGTCGGTTATTCGTCACTTCTGAACAGTCGGATATTTATCACTTCTGATTTGAGCAGTCTATAACCTCGGCCAAAAAGTATCCCTGGGCAAGATGTTCACTGAAATTAAAGTAATTACTGTTTACTCTTTGGGAAAAGAGAACTGAGAAAAATATGTTATACTGTTTTTTATATTTTGTAAAGAATTTACTGAAAAATTGTTCCCGCTCAGTTTCTTATTTCGGTTTTTCTCAGGTTTTCGAATTCAGGATCGATAAATAGGAAAGTATAATACTTCTATATTATATAAAGATTTTTGACTTGGAATTTCAAACCTACAGTAGAAAAAGAGTTTATCAGAACAATATATTATTTCATATTTATATACATTTAAAGACAGTGACATTTTTGACATGAAATTAACAAAAAGTAAGAACTAAAATAAATTAGAAGTACTAAAGAGTGATATACTCTTTAGTACTTCTTATTTATTTTAGTTCATATTTATACGATAACTGTCGAATTTAAACTACTCTAGCTACAGTGCGTTTATGTAACTCGTTCGAAAATCAAAATAAATTTCTGAATACTGTTAATATGTATTTATTACACTTGAGAAGTGGTATAGTAGTTAATTAGCTTATTTAACAAAAAACAGAAGCGACTGGAGAATTTTTAGACGGTTAAAAACCGGATAGCACACTTTAAGCTGTGCCAACTTGGTGGATAATCAGATTTGCAATTCAAAATGGGAACAATGTGGACTTAAAAATATTGTGATTGGCAATTTGACTTTAAAATTAGCTCCAACCGCTTATCAAGTGACTTTTAACTGCAATAATTTAAAGCTTTTTGCAGCAGAGTGATATTTTATGTGGTAACAGTAGTGTACTTTATTAATATAATTTATTTAGTTATAAATAACAATTGCTGAAAGTTTGAGGTGTACAAGAAATTTTGTAGGAATTATAGATAGAATTAATTTTAAGGTTGTGTTATAATTAATAATAAAGTCATGGTCTATAAATTTTAATGATTGTTTTTGGTACGGGGCATTATTTGAATGACGAAATAAGTAATGAAAATATGAAATCTAGTTACAGGAACAGTGTCAGTTTGTCGCCTCCATGGTCTAGCGGTTTTTTTTTTATGGATCTCGTGCTCTGGGGAATAAACCTATAATAACATAACCGGGTCTGGGGGACGTTGCACAGGCGTCTCCATGTAAGGACTTAATCACTAAGGGGCCCCAGACGGGAGCCTCGGCTGCAGTCACTTTCTGGTACCGTTAGCATGCTGAATCGAGGGCTGCCCAGGTGGGCCGACGCCTCGGCTCGATTCAGACGCTTTGCAAGGATAATTTAATAGCTAGAAGAGCTCTATCTAAACTTTACTACCACTTCTTAAAGCGTTGGCGTTGATAGAAGAAGAGGCGCAATGAACTCCAGCAACGCTCCTATCTAAAATGGTGTTAAGCTACAGTGTCATATAGCAAAGGGTGTGTAAGTTCGTCCTCACCGGTGGGGCTGATGTCATGAGTGTGTGTGTTTGTCCTACACTATAAGTGTAGCTTGTGTCTGGCTACTGCTAGGGTGACACTATCTATGCTTGAGGGCGTTAATTAAATTCTTGTATTCTTATTGCCACGCGGGGTGGAACTGCCAAGCGTTCGAAGGACGGAGGGGTGGGAATGCGGTGTTATTGGAAGGATTGGGTGGCCGCCTGGAAGAGGCTTCCCTTGGGATTGCGGGAACTCTGCGTTTTGGCGTTTTAGGACAGCCGAGGTAGTTGGCCATGTGGCCGGGATTGCGGTAGTTAACGCACGCAGGAGTTTCGTAGGCGAGGACTTCTTTGTCCATGGGTCTGGGATAGGAGGCGGTACCGTGATCCCCGAGGCATTTGAAGCAACGGGGGCGGGCGATACAGTTCCGCGCAGCGTGACCGAACACCTGGCAGTTATGACAGTGCCCTGGAATACCGTAGAATGCGGCCGCTTAAAAGAGATACGGCCTATCCCACACAGTTGATCTATATCGTAAATGCACCATACAGTAAGGGCGTTTGGTGCGTGGGTGGTACATGCGTTGTACCGAAAGGGCGGAAATATTTAATTCTTTCATAGCCGAAGGTATCTCAGAGCAAGGGATTTCCTTAGGCAGTCCTTTGACCACTGTCCTAAGTACGGGCTCGTCCGGGAGCGCGAATGTGTGGTATTGGTGTTCTTTTTCCCTAAGGAATAAAGTCACCTTTCTAAAGTCATCGAAGTTTTCTAACTGTAATTTGATCCCCTGATTGCTACCAGAGGCCTCAAATTTGATATTGTTGGATAGGGCCGAGCAATTCGACCCTTCCTTTCGCGGAGGTAAATTGGGGGTGGGCTGGACGGGGCGAGGGGCCGGGGGGCGCCTAGGATCGGCGGGATAGATTGATGGGATGGGTTCTGTCGACTGGGAGGTCGACGGTTTGGCGACCTGCTGAGGGCAGATGGTGGGAGCGTCAGGCTTTGCAGCCTTGACGAGAAGGATGGGTACGGGTGAAGAGGTGCGGACCTTGCGCTTCCTCTTTGATTTGACGGTTTTGAAGCCGTTGTCGGATTGCGGATTGGTTAACACCTCCACGTCCATATCCGATTCCGTGCGGATGCTAATGTCGACATAGTTGTCGTCACTATCATCCTCAGGGAATGGTTGGGACGGTCCAGGCGTTGAGGTAGGGGATGGATGGTCTGGAGCGTGCTCGGACATGAGCTCGGATATGAGCGTCGGTCAATTTGATATACAATTTCCGACCGAGTTTCTCACTAATTGCCTTGGTATCAAGACCGATAAGTCATCAATGACGTCAGCGGTGCGACAAAAGGCTCTATTAGTGCAGGTGCACTCATAAAACGCAGATGGCGCAGCGTGACGGTTTCACAAATAAAAGCGATTGTTGTTCATACCAAATTATTCAATATTTTCATGTTTTAATTATTATTGTTGTATCTTGCATTTATCGTATTTCAATACGAATGGGCGGTAATCACATTAGACAATATTTATAAATAAAATTATACGATGATTTGTTGAAGGATATCGGGTCCTTTCAAAACTCAAAGTTATAACTGCAATGTATTTTGCATTTACTAGAGTTGTGCAGTAAAAAAAAGAGTTTTTTTTAATTTGACAATTTTTAAAGGATTATTTATCATATTAAGTACGGTAAAATAAGATGACTAGACGTACCTAATTTAACTTCAAAAGCGCAGTAAGATTGAAAATATCGGACTGAATAATGAGCCACTAGCTGAATCGTAGACTTTTAGCACATTCGTAAATCCTCCGCGGATTTGTCGTTTCAGTTGAAGATTATAAAAAGATATTCTTAAGATATGCTATTGAAATGTTTTTATTGATATACAATCGAATACAGTACATAATAAAATATCCATGACCATCACACACTAAACAAATATTTATCTATTTTTATTTTCAGCATGTGTTGACTTAAGTCTATTAATTTAAGTTTTTTTTCAGGTTTGGTTCTTAGGATTTCTAAACAACTCGTAGAATGATAACAAGATTTTTAAAAACTTACAGGCATACCGTACTGTAAAACCAATGTAAATATGAACAAAACAGGTCATTGCTTTTTAAACTTCTAAAAATGAGGCAAAAAAATTGTTGGAAGTCCAATAAATGTGTACGAACAATATTCAATTGCGAAATATTCACGAAAAACTCTCAGTTGTTAGTAAAGTTTGAATTTTTAATGAACAATGAAATATTTTGTAACTACAGCGAAATATTTATGTGACTTTTAAGGTATTAAAATACTTTCCTATTAAATGTCGTAATTCGCAAAATTTAGTTTAATTTGGCTATAAGTAGACGGAAGTTTGTAACTAAGTTTGGCTTTCTTAGACCTCTTAAAATCTGGCCTTTTTTAAATTTGCAGCAAAAAGTTTAATGCTAGCCTAATCTACAAATAACCTATCATGCAATTGTGGTCCTATGACCTTTAAATTATTAGAAAGAAAAAATGAAGTCATTATTCAGCGGAATTCTGAAATTTTACCGCAACCCCGCGAGAATCGGTTCAAAAAATCAGTATAGATATAGTCAGAATTCTACTTCTATAGCAGGTATTTTGAGAAAAGAAGTCTTGATATTTAGGTTATGTTTAAAAGACGGATCTAAAATATTGCGGGAGAGATCCTTGTAAGCCGCTACCCAGAACGGAACTCTTCTCGTGTGTGATAAGTATTGTGCATCTGTGATAGTGTTGAGTGATGTTATGGATTGACTTGTCCGTACGAGACATCGTGGCAGTTGTCGGGATCACGTGAGCCATTTCAATGTTTTTTAGTATGAGAGATGTACAGTTGTTATTATCATTTTTACTTTTTGAAAACTCTTTGTGATTTCTAAAAATATATTTTCTTATGATTGATTATGGTTTTTACACAATATATTAAAATTTTCAAATGAAAATTGTACTAAATGATAGTTAGACACTCGTCGTTACGTGGTTCTACACATACTGTTATAATATATTTCTCTCACTCAGGGTTCAGTTCTCAAATGCTCAGGGTAGTACGTGAACGGACGTGTTTTGACGTCTGAACTGGAGAATGTCAAGCAGATGCTGCGTGACAACAAACTCAAAGTTCCACGTCTACGTCGCGGTCACCGTGTGAGCTTAGCCACAGTCGAAAAGGTGCCTGCCGTCTTACCTTACATCAGAGGAGTCGCCGACAAAATCGGTTATATTTTAAAGCGAGCTTCTATTAAAACATATTGAAAGCCGCCGAAGAAGATTGGCCAATTATTAATAATTATCCGTCAAATGTAAAATTCCTCTACAGGTACCGGGTGTGTACAAACTAGACTGATTGTGGTCTCACTTACATTGGACAAACAAAAAGACCAGTAACAACCGGAGTAAAAGGACATATAGCTGATGTTAAGCACCGACGCTATAAGAAATCTGCAAATTGCGACCATGTTCTAGACAAGCCCAATCATTATATTAGATTTAATGAGCCAAAAATACTGGCTAACGAACATCGATTTATACCAAGGATTCGGGAAGCAATAGAAATTAAAAAATATCCAAATTATAATAGAGAGAATGGTTGGTCTTTGCCACCTTCCTGGGATCCAATAATTTCAAAAATTAAATGCAAAGATATAAAACTACAATACCAAGGACATTATATGGTACTTTTGTCCAAACCAATGTTCAAAATTAAGAAAACGAAAGATATGTCAATCTTTAAACAAAAACTCTGACCGTTATTCCAAAACATTGAGATACAGACATATACCAACTTAGTCTGCCCGTGATCATGGATGCTGGAAAGAATCCGAAACGTCGGGAAAAAATATTTAAGCAACGCGAAAAATCCGTAAATTAGTGGATTTGATATGTATGGTAGGTTCAATTTTCAATTACTTAAGTAACAAAGGCCGGCAGGCTGGTCCTGTCTTTATAAGGGAACAAGATAGGATTGGAGTTGACTTTTGCCGCAAAACAGTACTATAATAGTGATTTTATTTCTCGGTTTAAATGGCACCAGTAACGCTCGCTGCGTTACTGCTGACTAACATACAAAGGATCATTGTGCATCATTAACAATCACGTGTAGGCCCTGGTCGTTTTGTCGCTTTGTTCGAAGAAAGTTGTTATTTGAATGTTGACCACATCAGAGCTTGTTATATCTTCATATCATATTTGTTGGAGCAGATGACGGATTAAACTATAAAAACATTATGTAATCAAACAATTTTAGGCAAATATAGAATGAAAGTAGTAAACATATAAAGCGATAACTCGAACCATCTAGCCTCATTGATATTGGGCGCGTTCCCCAACTGCCCGTAACGAGATTGGCGGGAAAATGTTTAAAGATGTATTTGATTACTACTTGTATATTGAACCCTTGGCACTGCTTTTGACAGTCGTCTGCCAGTGCGGATATTAGTATTGAGTCTACTGATTCAAAAACAAAAATAAATTTATTTTGTAAAATAGACTTTACAAAAGCATCAAGTAAATAAAGGAAGTTGCAAAAAGATTGCAGAAACTGCCCCCGTAGCCTAGTGGTATGGGCGTGTGCTTTAGAAACCGGAGGTCATAGGTTCGAATCCTGCGGGGACCCAACAAATTTTCATTGTTGTTTCCTAGTTGGTTAGGGCAATTTGGGCCGATCACCAAATTGTCTGAAAAGTAAGATGATCCATGCGTCGGATGGGCATGTAAAAAGTAGGTCCACCCACCAACCCGCATTCGACCAGCGTGGTAGGAAACGGTCCCAAACCCCCTAATTGAAAGGGGAGGCCTATGTCCAGCAGTGGACTATCACAGGCTGATGATGATGATGATGATGATGATGCAAAAAGATGTTATTATTTAAATTAGTTTAGCAGAAGTTTTTATTATTATTTAGACACAATTAACTCAATTAAAATAAGATTATGAACAAGCGTATATTTACAATTATTGATTTTTATTTTCTGTAAAATGGTATTTTTTTTAACTTACACTATTATATTGTACACTTTTTGTAGTATAATTTGTAAATTCGTTATTAAACACTTTTTGCTGAACTATCATATTTTAAGGTTTCCTGATTCCGTTATAAAAATAATATGAGTGTTAATTCCACCATTTACGATGGCAAACTTTAGCCTATTAATGTCACCTTAGGAAAAATGATGGAGCAATAAAAAGATTAAAAGCGAAAATTTTTGTAACATCTAGACGTAGTTGTCAAAGTCAGTTATTGTCTCTATTAGGAAACTAAATAAAATGTATGGTAAGAACTTTTTTTTCATTGCCGTATCATTTACTCGGTGTTTTTACGTCTGCTAAATAAATGTTGTAACTTGAAGAACGGTTAACTTTACTACTTAGTTAAATAATGCCCTGCTATTATGTTATATATAAAGTAAATCCTATCTTAACGAATACTCTTATATTGTCTCAAGTGCTTGTTGTATCGTTGATATAAACGATAAAAGGTCGTCGAAGAAAAATAGAGATTGTTAAGATAATGGTTTATTATTATATAAAGCGTTTTAAGTAGCCTTATTTCATTGCGTTAGTTAATAGTGGCAACTTTTAGTTGTGAATATTGGAGACTAACTCAACATTATTACGACAAAGAAAAGTTACACCATTTTTAACGTTTTTCACCATCATAGCATTCGAATGTGACTTGTCTAATAACTTGAATACTATTTATAGTACTCCCTTTTTAAATCATTAATTTCCTTATAAGGAAAATATTAGAAAATCTTATTTTATGAAAACAGGAAGAACTGAAGAATTTTTTAGTTGGTTAAAAACCGGATAGATTTATAGATTTTCAATTCTAATAGGAACAAGTGGACTTAAAATGTCACGATTGTGAATTTGACTTTAAAATTAGCCCCAACCCACATCAGTCGACTCTCAACTGCTATAGTTTTAAAGCTTATTAAGAGTGATATTTATAAGGTAACAGTGGTGTACTTATCTTACCTACTTTACTTTTATATTATATTGTCACAATGTTTACAAAATAATTTTTATTTTAATGATACATAATTATTTTCAAATATGTATTGAGAAAAAACAGTCATTACATTAATTTCTGTCATTTTTCTCCGCGATTGTTTGGAAATTATGAAAATAGTATTAATATTGGCCGCGTTTCCCCAATGAATGCCCTAAGATATTATACGTGAAAATAACTAAAATATACTAAACAGGCTGTTTCAACATCGGTTAGTTGACTAATTTTATGACTCTAAGCCCTGAGCTAAGTTTACTCGCCAGTCTATTAATATGAGGGCTCCACTGCAGTTAAGATTATTGATGCCAAATACAGTGGAATCTCGTGGTGCGCTTCTCCATCTACGACCCATCACACAACGAGGAACATTAGGAGTCATAAACTTTACACATTTAGTTTTATTTTTGTTTTAACATTAAATTATTTTGCACTAAACCAGTATTTTTCTTTTGATAGAATTATTTTACATCGTCTTTAAGTTTACGTCCATTTAAATAAATATTAATAGTTTCGTGTAATAAATACTACTAGTCAATGATAATGCACTAGTAGAAAATAATTTTCAATTTGTTGGTTTGTCCTTTCCAAACAAAAGAAAACAAATATTTTCTCTTTTAAAATGTTCTTAAGATTCTGGACATCCAAAACCATTTTCAAATAAGACGTAGGTATCTTCCAATTATTTAAACGAACTTAAATTATCAATATTAATGTTTTATTCAAAATACACATAAAATATTGGTTTAATTTTAATCTTTTTAGAAGGACTATCAACTCATTTTTTGGAAAGGCTCTACTAAAGCCAAAAGCATCAATAAAAACAAAAAGTTGAGTTGACATTTACAAATCGTTTCATACAAGAATCATTAAATATTAAATTCAAACAAATAAAAAACGATAACACAAACCCTGGTAACGGACCACCCCCAGGCTTTCTTACAAATACGCATATATTCTTCAATTGTTTTAAAATAAATAAGAGCTCAATGTTTTTGTTATTGTTTCTCCTTATACAAACTACTTTTATTTTGTTTATTTAGATAATCGATCTCATTTCCAACATCTTTAAAAGTATTACCAATAAAACGTTTTTCAAGCTCAAAATCATAAATCTTTAACTTAATTGCCTTCTGATATCACCCTCGACAGTATTCACCTAAAGGGTAACGTGGAACATTATATTTTAATAGTCATATCTCGTTCTCTCGTATAAAAAGTGTGAATGGTATATCTGCTTTCTATATACATATAAAGTCAAAAAACTACAACAAATTAAAAAATATCTTAGAAATTTAAATACAGTCGCTTAAAACTACAATAAAATGTTTAGTCCAAATCCAACGGTTGTTTATTTCCATGTTTTAATATTGTCAAAATTATAACAACAGTTTAAAGAAAGAAATTTCAGAACTAACTCTGATACATAAAATGATCCT
Organism: Lamproptera curius; assembly: GCA_029286875.1. Lineage (NCBI taxonomy): Eukaryota > Metazoa > Arthropoda > Insecta > Lepidoptera > Papilionidae > Lamproptera > Lamproptera curius. The sequence continues at coordinate 641,355 of JAGSMT010000190.1, read as the reverse complement.
TGTTTTTGCTGTCAAGAAGTCATATAACATTAACGACCACGTTTAATAGCAATTAGGCAAACGGAAATGTTTAACGTATCCTACTGAATATCGATTCTCGTCCATAAACGTTGGAGTATACAAAAGTTCGAACAAATAAAACATGGATCGGTCTCTTTGAGAATTTAGTTCTTCACAACATTTCATAGTTTATATAGCGAAGAAATTTCTTCTAAATAAATAGAACTGCAAGATTTGAAAATGTTTTAAAAGGATTTTTCCTTTACTATTTCAAAATACTATTTAAAATTTAGCAAACATCTATGACAAAATGTAAATCCGAGCATATAATAACTGTTTTAATGTCCAAAGTCTTAGGTCCCTGTCTTTATAACTAAAATAAGATTATATAAATGTAATTTTATATTAAATCATTTTAATGTAGTCGGAAATTTGCAATAATATAGAAAATAGGCAAGTAAATAAAGTATAAATGAATAAAAAACTAAATGTACTTATTTAGATTTTTAGGGAGTCATAACATTTTACTAATATATATTTCTTATTTCTGTACCGGAATGGTTATTGTAAAAAGTTTTTAGAATAATACATGAAATATTTGTTGTTTTGTATACATACATAAAAACAATTATTTTTGTAAAAAATATTTTGTTATATCTCGATATAATAGTGGATAACTACATGTTCAATTGTAACACTTTCCCCCACCCCACCCAATTTATTTTTGAACCTTTTAACTGTGCTATATGTTTTAGACTTTTCACTCTTTTAAGTTTCGAAACAGTTTATCCAACGTTATAAATTCTCCCATTGACATAAAAATATTCAAAAGTGTTTTTCTTTTACTCTTCATTTCCAAAATGTATAACCACAAGACACGATCAAGTTCTCCTTGTAAAAGTGATCAGCCCGTTAGAAGGGTATAAGCAGTACAGAATGCTTGAGACTGGTAATTTTCTGACTTGGGGAAACAATGACTTGGGAAGAACACTTACTTCAAGTTGAAACGGCGCTTTCATTACTGAATACAAGCAGAACTTGATTGACACTTCCTGACGTTATATTTTGTATTCTTATGATGACAGTTGTGTTCTTATGTATAAAACAGATTGTATATTCGAATTAAACTTTTGGCATATAAACTTTTATTGATATATGATCGGATAATTCTTCTTGATTACAGTCTATAATCCGGGACAAACAGTTAAATTATGTGGATTCTTCTACCCTTTTTGTATAATAACTGAATATTAGTAACATCGGTTAGTGTAGTCTGAAGAATCAATGTATTTTTATAGGACGGAATCGATTATTTGGCAATATTCCATTCGGAAGCGGTCTAAAACGGCCTTTTTGTAATTACATTTTATTCTTTATTTTAGGGGAATATCGAAATAACTGTATAGGGATGATCTAATAATTCTATTTTCTTGTTAAAACTCTTTTTTCTGTGCGAGGAGAACTCACACTGTTGTGATGGAGGATGATGGCGGTTTGCATTCTCTTTGGATTTAGAAGAGATCTTGGAAACAAACTGAAAACCATTTCATTAACCATTCTTTGTCCCTCAAGAGGCATAGTCGCTATATGGAGGTTTGGAACTCTGTCAACGAACAATTTTGTTGCCTTTAAATCATTTTCGAAGATCGGGGGTGGCTGTATGGAGGCCTATTTCAGCAGGGTGGACGGCACAGGCTCTGATGAAATCAGGTGATGATAATGCAAATATTTTCGAAACCCAAACTCGTAACTAGTTTTTTTGTTTCGGTTTTACGCGTCTATCCGGTTTAATCACCTGATGTGATGGAGTATAGCTTTGGGTTCTCGTGGAATCTTTCGGAGGTTCTGACGCACCTGTAACAAGCCGCTTTGTGAGGCAAATGCGGTATCGGATGCGATTAAAAAAGCAGTTATATATTACATCCAATATAGCATATCAATTTGAAAGGTTTGCGTAAAACTCATATCAATCTTTGGATCTCCCTTATCCACCATCATCTTTCATAATGTTGGAGCAGATAATGGATAAACTATTTTAAAATCATGTAATCAAACAGTTTTAGGCAAATATAGAATGAAAGTAAAACATATTTGAGTGAAACCTCGAACCATAAAGCCTTATGATATTGGGCGCCTCCTAACTGCCGTAACAAGATTGGAGAAATGTTAACGATGTGTTTGGTTCCTATCACAATGTTGAACCTTGGCTCGGCTTCGACAGAGCGGATATTAATATTGATCTAAGATTCAAAACAAAACTAAATTTATTTTGTAAAACAGACATAAAAGCATCAAGTAATTAAAAGTGGCTATTATTTATTAAATTATTACTTATATTGGTTTATTAAAGTTTTTTATTTTTAACACAATTCCTATTAAAACAGAGATTACGAACAAGCGTATAGTAAATATCAATGTCATATTTGCAACATCAAATTGTGCGTAGTAAAGCCGATCCCATATATTGATCCCGCAGTGGTCGTTACCTTCTATGAGGGATTTTTATTGTTTTAATTATTTTTTGTTAACCACTTTACTTTATAATAACACAATATTCATCTGTTAAATAAAGTACCTTATTATACATGTATCATCTTATTATTTAAAAGTCATAAAATCAGGACATTTTTGATGAATGTTTTAAATTAGGCTATCATGGACGCGATATTGTTATTCAAAAGCTACCACGTCCTGAAATTGAATATGTTGCATTTATTTACTCTACAACTGAAATAAGAGGTAGAGTAAAACCATCAATACAGAGAGCAGAGGCATGGTGACCTGTTTTTAACTTTACGCAATATAACACAGTCCAATATATTTATTGACGGTTTGAAGTGATTGCTCAGTTGCGGTGCACCCATTCGTCAAAGACGCCCTGTGGGCGCTTTCTTTCCCTGATACACTTTTTTTCCCTGATGTAAATTGTCATTTTCAGTATCTAAGTGAAGTCAGGAACGAAACCTTTTCTCAACCATAATGAAGCCTTCAACTCCGATTAACGTTCGACTTTTTAATCGTTTCCTCGGACAATCGATTAAAGATGTGGAATGAGAAATCTGAAATCAGGATGGCAAAATCTAAATTTTAAGGAAAATTGTAGACCCAAAAATACTCATAAAGAGAATAAATCTTTTTTTGATTATGATATTTATTAGTATTTATATTAGTTATATATGTATGTATTATTTTTTTATCATTAATATGTATATGTATTAATATGATTTGCATTATCTGTATTACATTTTGTATATAATTGTTATATTCATTAATAATTGGACTTAAACCTAAATAATGTAATTTTATTAATTAATTTACAACATTCCAACCATCCATTGGTTGACTGGTGAAGAATACTTTGGATAGCCCCATTTACTATAATAATGTAATAAGGTTAAATAAATAATATGGCAAAAGTACTATAGTTTATAACCTAAAATTTTGTATAAAATAATAGTATGATTTTATTTCAGTTCAAATTTTTTAGATGTATACATCTTTTGATAATCCATCAAAAATTTTTTTTTTGACCGACTCCCAAAGAAGGGGTACTCAATTCAGACGTCTTTATTAATTAAAATATTTACCTTATGCTCTGATCCCGTCTACAATATCGTTTAATATCTTTTAAATTATAGATAAACTTCCATTAACATTTTTTTTTGTAGATTTAGTTCCATTAGACATTTGAAGAATAAATCAGGAACCAAAAATCACAACCTCAACGATTAAGTTACAAACTCTAAACCGGAAAGATAGATATTTTGATACTATAATTCATCTATAAAGTCTGTAGCATATTTTTTTTTAAAAAACACACAACAAATTTAATTTAAGCATTTTCAAAAATTGCAATCAGGCAATAAAGGTTTTTAAGATAATAAATTTAAGTTGACATAAAGTTATTTAATAAATAAAAATTTTTTCTATTTGTGTGATTTAGTTCGGTAACAGAAATAGACGAATTTCGAACCAGACCCGTTCTACTCCTAAATTGTAAAATAATTAAAGCTGTTAGAGTTGTTATATTTTAGTTAAAATGTTTGTTGTATTCAAACTGCTTGTTTGGCACTTCGTCCCTGGGTTTAAAAAAAATCTTTGGTTCTTTTGTTTGAAAAGTACAATAAGTTACTTCATTTCGTTGACATCTTATTCAAGTCCCGTCCAAAATCGGACCACATGGTTCAGTTTGAACAAAGACAAAATAAAAAAACTTTTTAATGTTCAGTTATCAATGGATTCAAAAATTATTTTGATGTTTTAACAGACACTTGATTGTTGTTGTTAAAAATGGTTATTTTTGTTTTGTTGTTGGTAAATTTTTCACTCATATTCATATAAAATTTATAAGGACTTCAAATCAAAATTTAAAGGAAAGAACAAAAAATACGAGCGTTTGCCAATGTTTCAAACTCTGTTTAAAAGTTTTAATGAACTCCTAATCCGAAGGTTCTGTTACCAAGAGCATTTGGTTAAAATTTCCAGTTTCTGATTATTGTAGTTTTGATTGGGTATTTTTTTAGTAATAATTCAAGACTTAGATTTAAATGAGGTTACTCTAAAGACACACTATCAAAAGACAATCAATTTGCCTATAAAAAGCATACAAATAAATATTGAAATGCACAGTTAAAACTGTCTTGGATTGTTTGTTCTGAAATGTGATAATTTCTTTTTTACTACATACGTGTGTTTTTAAAATAAATAAAAATTATGATGTTAATTATGTCAGTGGTATAAAAATAAAATATATAAAATAAATAATAACGAATAAAAGATAGTATTGTTGATGCAAAAAACAAAAATCTTGTTAAAATTCCCGTTCACTTCTGATAAAGCTTTGAAATATATCTCTTTGTTCAAACAAATGAGATAAAAAAATTCATCTTCCGCTACTTCCATTTTCCTGATTAAATTGGCTATTTTTCTTTTTATTTAAAATGAAAAACAAGTTTAAAATATAAGCGATTTAAATTAACTATTCAGATTATTGTATGTTATTCGAAGTTATACTAAAACAATATATATATTTGGCAGTAAGTTTATTCCTAGTGTTTAGCCAAATACACTATATAAATATCTTATTTATGAAGTGTAACTTTTTGTATGTATCCAATACATAGTTATAAAGAGATGCATTATAAAATATTAGTTTAAAGATTTAATAATTTTAGCCTAATATTTCCTTACTAACACTCACTTGGTAGCATTCAAGATAACCAAGTACTGTGTGTTTCGAAATAAACATAATAGACTGAGGACACTTCCATATACGACTTCATTTGACCTGATCTATATTGGAGATCTCAAACAAGCAGGAATTTATAATGCAAGTAAATATTCTAACTTATGTACTCCTTCTTATTCTCACTCTTATGTTCGATGAAATAACCGACGAAGACACGCACACAGAGGCTTGGCTTAGGTATATCATATTTTATAACGATCGCGATAGATATCGACGTAACCAACTAGAAAAAAATTAAATTGTTTGTCCAATTGAACCCATAAGTTCCGGTTTCTTGCAAAACCCTTCTCCAGGCTACAGGGCAGTTTGCCTAATGATAGTAAATATTTAGCTCTTCACTCATGTTATAATAGTTCTTTGTCATTGTTTTCCCCTTTCGAAATTAAATCTTAATAATTCTCAATCTGTAATTTCTCCTAAAAAATCTACTTTAAATACGTTTTGGCATACAAACACTCTTTAAGATGTCTTGGTAAAATAATTGACTAATATTTAATTAGATACAAAGTTCAGATACAATATCTTTCTCACTAGATGAAAGTATATTTTTAAAAGGATTATATTTTATTTTCTGAATTACTATAGATTTTTACATCTGCTAACGACATAACTTCAAATATTTTTTGTGCTATATATATAAAATGTTATTAAAATCTCCTTCATTACATATTTTGGTTGAAGTATTTTTTAATTGTCAGAATACCTTTCATAAAACTCTAACAAAAATTCAGAACAGTTTTAACCAATGAAGATAAATTCTAAAATTTTTATTACAATAAATTTAAATAAAAAACAATATAATTCTTAAATAAAATAGTCTAATGCATTCTCCTTGCTTTTTAGTTTAAAATATCATGCACATAAACCCTCACATTATTATTTAAAATTTTCATTTAAATTTGGTGAAACAAAGTACGAATGTTATTTAATACTAATTTGTAAATCTTATATATTGAAATAAAATAAAGATTAAGGATGTTGACCAATAAAAACCAAGAAATCAAAACGATTCATAATATTCTCATAAAATAACAACCCTTACATGGTCCATATTCGAGAAACAATACACGACTGACTTTCTTTCAAACCTTGAAGATAAACCAGTAAAAGACCCAATTTAAACTACGAATTCTTTGTTCCTTCCTTTCGTTTTATTCACTTAACAGAACAATTTTAGTTCGTTGATTGGAATTTATTCAATCACTATCTTTTAATCAAGTCAGTCTCTTCTAATTGTCAATTATTGACTAACTATATTTGGTAAGTTCTGAATGTTGCACATTATGTGAATCAAGGGTTATAAATTTTATTTCTTAGGTATAATATCCGCATCGGATGGGCATTAAAAGTCAGTCCACCCACCAACCCTTGGCCAGCGTGGTGGGTTGTTCCAAAACCCTAATGGATGGGGTATTGGGGAGCTATATCCACATGGACTTTCACGGGCCTATGACGACGATATGATGATATCATAAATTACTTTGAGGAATTTTCCAAACAAATATCTAACCGAGAAATCTAAAATTGACACAGTGAAAATGGTATGTAGTATTTGTATTGGTCGAGTTTCCGAAATGGTTAAAAATTGGACTTTTAAAACCTTTTAGATTTATAAATTTGAATAAACGTCTTTCCACCATAAATATTTAACCACTCGACTCCCTTATTTTTTCATTGCACATGTTTAATTATTAACCCTTAGTTAAAGTCACAAACTTTCGATAAACAAGTTCCTAAAGTAGAAATTTAGCCAATCATAATTATACTATCTTAAATGTTTGAACGATAAACAAGTCTAAAATCTCCGACATTGTGGAGTTTTATCTATTATCTATATTTTGAATCATGAAAAGGAATTAAACAAAGAAAGCGAAAGTCGAAAAGTTTTTATCAAATCTGTCAGAAAGTACGGTCCCAAGCGTATAAGTTTTAGTGTTGCCTAAAATTTGGCACCTATGCCATTCTATCCCAAATTACATAAATGGTTATAACTTTCTCATAAATAGGTAACTTTGAATCAGATAACAAATTAAACCACACGCGCACATCACAGCCTCTGGTTGACTTTGTCAGACAATCACCTTGCACCGGTTTGATTGGGCGGTAATTGTGATACACGTGATTCAGGGCAACATATGGTCCTTTCTTTGACAACGAACTTCAATAAAATTGCTTAATACCCTGTTAAGTTGGATTAACGCAAAATCTTTCAAACAGCACATTTAGCGACCTTTACCAAAAATAATCAATCAAAAGTCTTGATTGATATTGACACGATTCTCATTAAATAAGCATATTGATCCCTTTAAAAGAATACAGCGTCTATAAATTGTTCGAAAATGGTTTTCCTCCTCGTCCACGGGATCATTGTGTGAATCGACTTCAAATGAAAAGTTTAAATCAAAACATCATTCTTATAGTGTCACCCAAGTTCTCGTTAATTCTCTGCACCTGCTAAGTCCCCTCTTCTCAAAAATACCGATTTTTCCAAATTTTGTTACCTGTTTTTTAGCTAAGTTTAAAATAGTCTGGTAAAAAAGCTCCCAAGCATCCCCTTCTTTGTCATCTTTTTCCTAATTTACCTTAGTATTCTTTTTGGGCCAGAAAAATTGGTAGAGATGGCGCAACCCCTCCGCTAAAATTAAAGTGCTGCGGCGCAGTGGTGGGGGTGCGAAGGATCGGAACTTCCGTTTGCCCCTGAGTCCTGGGGGCGATTCAGCGACCAACAATGACGACTGGACATGGCGATATGAACGCATGGACTTTGAAGCTCGATAAAGAGGATACGAGCTGGAAGAGATGGTAAACAAGTTAAAATGGGATATATTAGAATTATCTGAAGGTTGGAGACAGGGGAATCGACAACCTTGAGATCGGTAACTTGTTTATCACCGGGGTAACCAGCTGTCCCAGGCGTCGCATTTGTCGTCCGCAAAGCCTCTCGTATCTACCAATGTTTAAAATCAAAAGTGTGTCATCAAATCTTGCTACATTACCTGGAATATCGAAGCGGTATTCGTTGAAGAACCTACAGTATATGTCCATAATCAACACTTAGATAATCAAGGTAGTGAAGGATATTTCATGAGCCAGATGTTTCTCAAACACAATATTAGCGTCAATGGAGAACTTGTTCATATTATCAAAATAATTGTTTGAAATTATTATAGTGTGATAAATAAGCGATACATGTAACAACACATTCTTTTTATAATTTTTGCCTTTCTGGTATCTATTTGCTCTAGATGATCTCTGGATTGAATGGATCCGATTTTGACGGAACTTTCACTGAAATACAGTTAACGTAACTAGGGTAACTTCAGCTATATTCTCTAAAACTAACGCATTAGATTTTTATACCATGCTGAAAAATCGCTCGACAGTTAGTATTAAATAAATTCCAATCAATAGCGATGCCAAAGTAAAAATTCGTAGATCTGACGCTCAAGGTAATAGTTTGCATCAGTGATAAATGCCGCCATTACTAAGATAAAGATCATGGTACTTAAGTGGTCTCATTTCCTCCTCAGTAGTGTCTCCAGTTCTAATAAATTGTTATTCCTTTTTGTAATTACTTATAGGACATCAGTAGAAGATATTACTTAAATATTAAATAAAAAAAATAACATCTTTACGACAGATGATTAGAAGTTACAATTTATAAAAATATTAATTGCTGGTTTAATAATAATAATAATAATAAGACATTTATTTTTAAATATATTTCTTTTAGTTGAAAAGGGCCTTTGCAACATATAGCTACATAGTAGCCGTCAGTCCAACAGTCGCCAAACAAACAATTGACCTTTGTGATCAGAACTTGTATCGAATTATCACGTTGCTATCATCATCATAATCATCAGCCTGTGATGAGTCACTACTGGATATAGAGCCTCCTAATAACACCCATTAGGGCGTTTTGGACCGTATCCACACGCTGGTCAATGACGGGTTGTATGGTAGGACCGACTCTTACATGCCTATCGACGCATGGATCATCTTATTTTTTCAGACAATTGGATTGATCGGCCATGATTGCCTAACCAAGTGGAAACAACAATAAAAATTTGTTGAGTCCCCGCTGCTTTCGAACCCACGACCTTCGGTTTCTAAAGCACACGTCCATGCCACTAGGCTACGGAGGCAGTTATTACGTCTATATTCAAGTATTAGCGATAGTCAATTGAAAATATACAGCTGTCAAAATAATAATTAATGCTGTTTCAAATATTACCGTTATAATTTATCATCATGCAATAGAAAACTAGCTTAAAGACAGTGATTTATCGTGTAACGGTATCTTAAAAATAGGTAAATAATCTGATTATAAACAATTTCTGAAGTGACCGTTGTCTGGTTTTATTTACTTCTGTAATGATGTGATATAACTACAAGTAATGAATGCAAACCTGTTTTTATTGTTATAACTTTAAATTAAAGAGAACGGACGAGCTTTTACGGAATATTTTTAGACAAAAACGACGGCAAATCCCTTGTTGAAAATAAGGGTAAAGTAAATCTTATCTTAACGAATACTCTTATATTGACTCAAGTGCTTGTTTTATCGTTGATATAAACGATAAAAGGTCGTCGAGAAAGAATATAAGAGATTGTTAAGATAATGTAGTTTTATTATTATATAAAAGCGTTTTAAGTAAGCGCTTATTTCTATTGCGTTAGTTAATAGTGGCACAATTTTTAATTGTGAATATTGTAAGACTAACTCATACATATTACGACAAAGAAAAAGCTACACCATTTTTTAACGTTTTTCCCACCATCATAGCATTCTTATCTAATAACATGCATACTATGTTATAGTACTCCCTATTTAAATTTTTAATTACTGCCTTATAGAGAAAATAATAGGAAAATCTTATTTTACACAAAACAGAAACAGCAAAAGAATTTGTTAGACGGTTAAAAACCGGATAGTAGTTTCAGTTCTTTACTCTGTGCCAACTTGGCGGATAATCAGATTTGCAATTCAAAATGGGAACAATGTGGACTTAAAAATGTCGCGATTGCCAATTTGACTTTAAAATTAGCCGCAACCGCTTATCAAGTGACTTTCAACTGCTATAGTTTTAAGCTTATTGCAGCAGAGTGATATTTGATAAGGTAACAGTGGTGTACCTTATCGATATATTTTATACATCTATAAATAACTATTGCCTAAAACTTTTGAGTGTACAAGAAATTTTGTAGTAATTTTACTATGTATAGAGATTTATATTAATTGTAGGATGTATATAGTAATTATAAGATACTAATTATTAGATAGAGATAAAGTGATGGAAAGCGACTATAAAATATTATTTATCTGTCAATTAATACGTACCTATACATGTATGTAGTGTCATTAGTGTTTTGATAACAAGACAGTTTTACAGATTTATGTATGTATAATAAGTCAAGTCAAGTCAAATATCTTTATTCAATATGGAAGCATTACACTTTCTTATTGATTGTCAAATAATCTACCACCGGTTCGGAAATGGAAGCCTCTGACCTGAGAAGAACTGGCGTAAGAAACTCAGTGGTCCGTTTTTTTCCTTTTCTTTCAATAAATTTCACAAATTTTTTGCATAATACCATACATTATACTACTTTGAAATAGCCTGGAGCGAACAGTTCATTACCAGGGTATGTTATCTATCAAGTTGTCATTACAACAATAATATCCTTTAACACACAAACGTTCCTTTAAAACTTTTTTAAATTTATTTACAGATAAAAGCTGAACATTTTCTGGTATTTTATTGTAGAAGAGTATACATTGTCCCATGAAAGATTTCATTGTCCTTCGGAGCCTAGTTTTTGGAAGAAAATAATTATGATTTTTATGTTTATGATACATAATATTTTCGAATATGTATTGAGAAAAAACAGTCATTACATTGATTTCTGTAAACATTTTTTAAGTGATTCTTTGGAAATTATGAAAATAGTATTAATATTAGCCGCGTTTCCCCACAATGGAATGCTATAAGACGTTATACTGTGAAAATAACTAAAATATACTAAACGGGCCTCACTAATCAATATACTGTCTCAACATCGGTTAGTTGACTAATTTTTATGACTGCGTAAGCCGCTGAGCTAAGTTTACTCGCCAGTCTATTAATATGAGAGCCCCACTGCAGTTTAGAATTTATTGATGCCGAGAAATACAGTGGAATCTACGTGGTATAGCGCTTCTCCATCTACGACCACATCACACCCAGCTGGAGGAACATTAGGAGTCATAAACCTTACACATTTAGTTTTATTTTTAACAAAAGAAGAAACAAATATTTTCTCTTTAAATTGTTCTTAAAGATTCTGGACATCCAAAACCATTTCAAATAAGGCGTAGGTACTCTTCCACATTATTTAAATGAACGTACAATTATCAATATTAATGTTTTATTCAATAAATACTACATAAAATATTGGTTTAATTTTAATACTTTTAGTAGGAGCTATCCAACTCATTTTTATGGAAAGGCTCTGCTAAAAGCCAAAAGCATCAATAAAAACAAAAAGTACTTAGTTGACATTTACAAATCGTTTCATACAAAGAATCATTAAATATTAAATGTCAAACAAATAAAAAACGATAACACAAACTGGTAACGGACTGATCGCCCCAGGCTTTCTTTCAAATACGGACTATATATTCTTGCAATTGTTTTGAAATAAATAAGAGCTCAATGTTTTTTTGGTTATTGTTTCCATCTCTTTTAAACGTCAATTTTTCAATTTTACGAACGATATTAATAACATTAAAAACTGCTGATACAAACTACTTTTATTTTGTTTTTTTAGATAATCGATCTCATCTCGAACATCTTAAAAAGTATAAGGCAATAAAAACGTATATTCAGCTCAAAATCATAAATGTTTAACTTGAATTGCCTTCTGATATTACCTCGTACAGTATTCACCAAACGGATGTAACGTGGAACATAATATTTTAGTGAGTCATATCCCAGTTCTCGTATAAAAAGTGGAATGGTATATCCTGCTTTCTATATGAGTACATATAAAGTCAAAAACTACAACTAAATTTAAAAAAATATCTTAGAAATTTAAATACAGTCGCTTAAAACTACAATAAAATGTTTAGTCACAAATCCAACGAGTTGTTTATTTCCATGTTTTAATATTGTCAATAATTATAACAACAGTTTAAAGAAAATTTCGAGAACTAACTCTGATATATAAATGATCCTTGTTTTGCCGTCAAAGTCATTTATAACATTAACGACCAAGTTTAATAGCATTAATAGGCAAACGAAATATTTAACTTGTATCCTACTGAATATCGATTCTCGTCCATAAACGTTCAAGAGTATACAAAAGTTCGAACATAAATAAAACATGGATCGGTCTCTTTGAGAATTTAGATTCTTACACAAACATTTCATAGTTTATGTGGCGAAAGAAAATATTACTTTTACAATAAATAGAACTGCAATGTTTCTGAAATGTTATAAAAGATTTTTCCTTTACTATTCAAAATACTACTTAAATTTAGCAAAACACCTATGACAAATGTAAAACCGAGCATATTATAACTGTTTTAATGTCCAAAGTCTTAGGTCGCCTCTCTTTATAACTAAAATAAGATTATATAAATGTAATTTTTAAATTAAATAATTTTAATGTGGTCGGAAATTTAAATTGTAAAATAGGCAACGTAAATAAAGGTATAAATAAATAAAGCTCCATAATGTACTTATTTAGATTTTTAGGGAGTCATAACATTTTACTAATATATATTTCTTATTTCTGTATTGGAATGGTTATTGTAAAATGTTTTTAGAAAAATATATGAAATATTTGTTGTTTTTGTATACATGACGTAACCAAACAATTATTTAAAAAATATTTTGTTTTATCTCGTATATAATAGTAGATAACTTCCTATTGTAACACTATTCCCCCCCCCCCCATCTATTTTTGCCAGCGCATTTTAACTGTGCTATATGTTTTAAGACTTTTTTTCACTCGTTTTAAGTTTCAGAAGCACAGTTTATCCAATGTTATAAATTATCTACCACGACATATAAAAAAGATATTATATCTGACAATAAAAGAAAATATTCAAAAAGTGTTTTTTTCTTTTGACTCTTGCATTTCCAAAAAATGTATAACCACAAGACACGATCAAGTTCTCCTTGTAAATGTGATCTAGCGCGTTAGAAAGGGGTATAAGCAGTACAGAATGCTTGAGACTGTAAATTTTCTGACTTAGGGGGGAAAGAATGACTTAGGAGAGCAACACTTTACTTCAAGTTGAAACGGCGACGCTTTTCATTACTGAATATGCTTTAGCGAACTTGATATGATACTTCCTGACTGTTATATTTTGTATTCTTATGATGACAGTTGTGTTCTTATGTATAAAACAGATTGTATATTCGAATGTAAACTTTTGGCATATAAACTTTTATTGATATATTTGATCGGATAATTCTTCTTGATTACAGTCTATAATCACGGGACAAACTAAGGTTAATTATGTGTGGATTCTTCTACCTTTATTTGTATAATAACTTGATAATATTGCACCATCAGGTTAGTGTAGTCTGAATAATGCAATGTAGCGGAAAAAGGGACATAAATAAACGAAAAATAAAATTGACTCCAAAACCAAGCAATATTATTACAAATTACTATGTATGCCTTTTTTAGTATGTTTAACAATGGCCGCTCATTTTGAATAGATCTCTTCAAGAATGACGCGTTCATTTATCAATATCTTACATAATATTAAAATAATGATAACACAAACCATGCACGATTTAAATCTATGACGGTAACAGTATTTTTACCTACGACTATCCAATTATAAATCAAGGCCTATTACAACAACTTAGTAACAATTAAATTAGAAATGGATATAACACCTGTAGTCGTATTGTTATCTAATCGGCGGAATGAAGCTCCTGTTAATCGTATTGGTGGATTACCAATACGAGCTTGATACCTTGCAAATTGCGGGAATCAAGGAAGTGGCATAATATTACTATTTAAAAATGTATTTATTGCTTTTCGAAGTAATCTCCGCGAAATTTCGACGCATTTTATAGGATGGAATCGATTATTTAAGCAACTATTCCATTCGGAAGTTTTCGGTCTCCAAACGGCCGTTTTGTAGTTACATTTTATTCTTTATTTTAGAGAATGTATAGAAATAGCTGAACGGGGGATGATCTAATAATTCTATGTTTTCTTGCTCTAAAAACTCTTTTGTTCTATGCGCGATGTGAGAACTCACACTGTTGTGATGGAGGATGATGCGGCAGTTGCAGTTCTCTTTACGGATTTTAAAAACGACCTATGGAAAACAAATGCTGAACGCTACATTTTCATTAACCATTCTTTGTCCCTCAAGAGGCATATTCGCAATATAGCGGGGTTTAGTGACTCTGTCAACTGAACAATTTTGTTGGCTTTAATCATTTTTCGAAGATCGGAAGCGGTGGCGTGTATTAGGGGAGGCCTATATCCAGCAGTGGACTGACACAGGCTGATGATGATAATCATGATGATGATAATGCAATCATTTTCGAATACCCAAACTCGTGACTAGTTTTTGTTTTCAGGTTTATACGCGTATATCCAGGTTTCATCACCTGATGTGATGGAGTATACAACAATTGAGATTCTGCGTAGAATCTTTCGAGAATTCTGACCACCTAGTAACGCAAAGCCGCTTTGTGAGCGAATGCAGTATCGGAATGCGATTAAAAGATACAGTTATATATTACATCAATATAGCAGCATTATCAATTTTGAAGGTTTGTACGTCAAAGCTCATTTCATCTTTTGGATCTCTTTATCCATCCATCATCTTTCTATCATGTTAGAGCAGATAATGGATAACTATTACAAATTATGTAATCAAACAGTTTTAGGCAAATATAGAATGGATGAATGAGTGATAACTCGAACCATAAAGCCTTTGATATTGGGCGCGCTCCCCAACTACCTTAACTGAGATTGGCGAAATGTTTAACGATGTATTTGAGTTACTACTCGTATATTGAACCCTTGGCTCTAGCTTCTGACAGAGCAGGTGTGTAATATAAGTCTACAGATTCAAAACAAAACTAAATTTATTTTTAGTCAAAAAGACATTAATAAGCATCAAGTAATTAAAAAGATGGCTATTATTTATTAAATTATTACTTATATTGGTTTATTAAAGTTTTTATTATTATTTAGACACAATTACCTAATTAAAACAGAGATTACACGCGAACAAGCGTATAGTAAATATCAATGTCAATGTCGTGCAATATCATATTGCTAGCGATTTTTTTACGGATGACTCACGTTGGTGGAGTTAACCGCTACAACCCGTCGGGTTCGAGGGGCTGTGCAACTTTAAGTGTGCACAGACTTCACCTCTATTCTGTGAACAGCTCGAGGACCCTGAAGGGGACCTCGGCTCAGAGCTACCGCTTCTTTATCCCGTAAGCGGGCTTGATCGAGGGTGCCCAAGAGGGCCGACCTCAGCTCGATCAGCCGCTGGTCAGGTCCATGCCTATACCGTTAGCAATATTTATCGAGGGTGCCCCGGTGGCCGAACCTCGGCTCGATAATTGCTTTTAGGACTTATTAGTGGAAGATTTTTAACGCCTATCTGGTTGGTGAGAATCGGCCTGGTACGTGCCGATATCTGTTGTACGGTGTACTGGTTTGTCCTCGACGGCGAGGACAAGTTGTGTTGCGTAATGAGTTTAAACGTGCTTGCACGATTGTAGTCTCATCGTCCGGATCCGTTATCGCGTTTCGCGCTCTTCGATGGACGTCGTTTTGTAGAGTGAAATTGTTGGTTCGTAAGCGGCGGCGCTCCGAACTAGATCGTTTGGGTGTTTGCGAGCCAGGTCGAAATATCGGATAGATGCCTGTTTTAGATATTGTTTGATAGTGGGCGATTTCAGATCCAGGTGCGGTCAATGTTGCGCAGGTATCGGCGCACCAGTGGCCTGCGCATGAATCTGTTTTGTGAGAGCTTGAAGCTTGTCAATGTGTGATTGTTTTGCATGTGCAAAGACGGGACTGGCATATGTTAAGATTGGACGTATGTCTGTCTTGTATAACAACACCTGTATTGCGCAGAGAAACTTGCTTTAGGATTTATTAATGGAAATAGTCGACCTAAGACGTAGGCCCGCTCTGTTTTGACCCGCGTTATGTGCGGGCCAAATGTCAAGGATTGTCTAAGATTCAGTATTTGGTCTGTTGTTAGGGATAGGGACAATCTAAGTCGGACAGTTGGAAGGAAGGCACGGGTTTCGTCACGTGAACAAAATGGCCGCGCTTTTGGAAGGATTTATTTCTATTCTCCATTTCCGGAACCATTCCCCTAGGATATTGGCCATAGTTGGAGTCTTTTGACTTACTAGGATAGGACATCTACTGGTTGAGTATATGCAGGTGTCGTCTGCGAATAAGGCGGTGTCTACAAGACGGTGTTGTGGGATGTCGTTAGTGTATAATGTAAAAGTTGGTCCTAATACGGAGCCTTGGGTACCCGGCACGGACCGGTCGAGGTAGTGATTTGGTTCCCTCTACGCGGTATCGGAACGTTCGATTCCTGGAAGTCTCGTATGATGAGGACGAGACGGTCTGGCACCTCGAGCTTATATACAGATATAAGCCCTTCGTGCCATCTTTATCGAACCTTCCCGTCGAGGAAAAGCGCTCCGTGTGATGGCCTCTATAAGCTGACTTTAATTTTCTCCGTGATGCGTGAATTTGGTGTGCAAGAATGTTTGGCTCGAAAGCCGAATTGAATAGGGGTAAAGGAGCCCTTTAGATTTCATAAAATCTAATAAGCGGCTTGGACAAGTCGTTCATATATTTTCTCGAAACCCTTTAGGAGGCTAATGGGACGATAAGAACTGGGAAGTGCGGGTGGTTTGCCGGTTTGAGGAACCCTATAACTTCAGCGTCCTTCAAGTGTTTGGGAAAATACCTTGGAAAGAGCTGCGTTATAAGTGGACTAGGATGTTAATTATGTGTTCGGTAGGATTTTAATGACACGATTGGTTATTCCGTCGGTGCCAGGGCTTTCAGTTTGAGATTTTTGATAATCGACTTGACTTCGCTTCCGGTCACCGGTGAAGTTACGTCGCGAGGAGGAAGTTGAGACAACCGTTCGACCTCGCTCTCCACCGTTTGGCGGTGAGCGGCGTCGATCGGTTGAGTGCTAACGTGCATTGTGCCTCGAGGCTGTCGGCTAGACATTCAGCTTTCTTCGTCGAGAAACGCTAGAGGAGCATCAGGAAGGTTAGGATGGGATAAAGGCGGCATCGGAGGGTTCCGATTCGCCCTTTAGGCTTTGGGAAGTTGCCAGAAGGCTTGGTGGGATGGGTGCATGTTGCTTAGATCTGTATCCCCGATCGTTCCTGAATTCAGCTATGCGCGTCTTGGACTGATGTTCAAGGGCGCGCAACTGTCTCCAGTTCCGTTCGGTTGGATACCAATCGCAGAGCACGAATCGCAGCCCTCTTGCGTCGCAAGAGGTCCTTAATATCGTTTGGCAAGGCCCAGCGGGTTTCCACCACCGGGACTTGCTTCGAGGAAAACCTCGACAACACTTTGGACATGTCTTGTGGGTGCATGAGCAGCGAGATTCGCGTCATTAGCACTGTGCAGGACTTTGGAATGGCATCTAGGTGCGGTGAGCAAGTGCTGTCTAGCTGACATTTCAGGTTTGCGCCAGATCAATTATATTTTTGGTTTGGATGTTTTGGGGTCAGGTGGTCCTGGTTTGAGGATGACTGGGCGATGATCGGAGGTTAGATCTTCTGACCTCTATACCTCTAAAAGTGAGATTGACATTTTAAGGGAGCAATATCAACACATCGATCTGTGGCCTACCGTGTGCGGTAGTGCGTATGTTCGAGCGGAGCTACGATACTGAAGTTAAGTTCTTCAGATGGTGCATCTAGTGCTGCACTCGCGAGTTGGTTGTGTAACTGTTCCATCGGTGTGCTTGCTGTTGAGTCGCCTGCCAGAATGACGCGCCTCCTAGGAGAATAGCGTCTCGAAGTCGGATTGAGCTATCTCGGAAGAGCTTCTCATGGTAAGTAGACCGAGGCTATGGTGATTGGTGCGTGTCCTGTCATGGCTAACCTACAGACCGAGGCTTCTAGTACGTTAGCGTCGACGGCGTGTCGATTGCTACACAGTGCAGGGACTTTTATAATAAATGAGCGTGCCGCCGTGGCGAAGCGCCAGCCCGATCATTCTTATGATATTATAGTTAGCTATTTTCGGATCTCCTCTTCGGGCTTTGGAACGTCTCCTGCACCAGTAGAATGTCGACGTCGTTTTCGCGTAGAAATTCTGAATTTCGGTCTTTTATCCCACGAGACCGTTTACGTTGAAAATGAAATATTAACTGCGCGTGGCTTTAGACGGCCCGGGCCGTTTCTATTATTTAGTATGGGCGTACTATTCATTTGCGTCCGTAATTAAGTCGACTAATTGCCTATACTTGCGAGTATGGCAAGACGGGCTCGAAATTTCCGACGACGGCGTCGAATTCTGCTGTAAGACGATCGAGCTCTGCGAAGTCGATCTGTCCGGCTAATGTTTCCAGTTGCTGCCATTGCTATGGCAGCAAGCTGTGGGCGCTACGCGGGCGCTTTGTTTTGGTGCGGCGCCACGCGGGACGCTCGGCGCTACCTGCGGTTGCTGTTGTTGTTGCCACACGGGCATTGGAGCGCTGCGCGGGCGCTTGTTGCGGTTTGCCGCCGGAATAGGTCGGAGGGCGGGAAGGAAGTAAGGGAGGCACCTGGGGGCGCCGACGGATGAAGGTGGTGGCAGGTTTGCGCTGGGTGCCTTAGGGGCAGCCAGATAATTGCCGATGTGGCCAGCGCTTGGCAGTTGCATGCCGGCGGTTTCGTACGTGGTGATCTCCTATCTCGGGTCTAGGGCAATCAGGGTGCCATGGTCACCAGGCATTTGACGCAGCGAGGGCGTGCGTGACAGTTACAGGCCAGTGTCCGTACATTTGGCAGTTATGACACTGCGCAGGAAGGCCATTTGGTGTGGCGCGTGGAAAGTGATGCGACTTATGTCGCATATGTGGTGTAGATCGTACACCTTTTTGCCCTCAGTGGAGCGTTCTAAGGTCAGAAGGACCACATTGAAGGCTTTTAGTTTTGGGTGGGTTAGGCGGAGGCCGAGTATATTGGGATGTTTGTCCAATGAAATTATAGATGTCCTCTGTGAGGCATCTCCTTCAGCGATCCTTTGACGACTGTCCGAGTACGCGTCACTGTTTTCAGTTGCAATTTAATGCCCTAGCTCGAGTCGGCTCTGTAATTTAAATTTGTTGGACAGCGCGGACACGTAAATCTACCCATTTCTCCTTCGACCGAATATAAATCGGCGGAGGTTTCTTATCCTAGGTGGGATTGATGGTGGCTGAGTTGGTGTGGTTGCTCGCGTTGAGCGTGGTGTGCGCTTATAATGGATCTGGCCCTTGCGCGGTGAGGGCCTCGCGGATGGCACGTACCGTGTCCGCCGGCGGACGATTCTTAAGGTCCTCGAAGTCAGGCCCTGGTCACTAGTGACTGAATCCATGCTTGATTTTAATTTTAGTATTAATTAGATGTTAACTTTACAACGTGCAAGCACCCCGGTGAAGCCGGGGTTGTTCTACCCTCCCGCCCCAGTGAGCAGGGAGTGAAACCTAACGCGTTTGAAAAACTCTAGCGCTTTAAGCGCTGGGGTATCCTACGCTGCTGCCTGTGCGGCAAGCGACGTTAAATTGATTCTAATAATCACCACGTGGTGGTGTGCGTGTAATTAATTAAAATCACGGTGTGACGTGGCTTAATAGAACAAAACTAAAGTTAAAGGGTCCCTACATCTCCAACAGAGGTGTCTGAACGCTGTAAAAGGGAAGAATTAAATTGATAGGCAAAATCGAAACGACTCACCCGACCAGACGGCTACACAGCTTTTTGCGCTCAGGGCGCGTACGCCTAACGCGTCGACACTTTACCGGCACACTAGCACTATCACTAGCACTGCACTGTTGCACGCGAACGAGAGTCTTCTTGTTTCTGCCACTTGACGGCGTCGGGGAGGGCGTGGCCACAGGTGGGCCAAGCGGACGGCGCAGGTAGCAGGGGATCGAGCGGGCTTGTCCGGTCGATCCGAAACCTGAGCGCACTGAGGGTCTTGATTGCTAGCAAGTAAGCCGATCCCTTATATTCATCCGCCGCAGTGGTCGTTACCTTCTATGAGGATTTTTATTGTTTGAGTTATAATATTTTTATTAACAATTGGAACATTATTATTTGTTAACAACCACTTTTACTTTATGAGCTAACACAATATTTATCTGCAATATAAGTTACTTATTATACATGTATCATCTTATTATTTAAAAGTCATAAGAATCAGGACTATTTTTTGATGAATGTTTACAATTAGGCTACCATGGACGCGATATTGTTATGTCAAATCTACGTTCTGGACAATTGATAAATATAAGTTGCATTTATTACTCTCCCTAACTGAAATACCAAGAGGTAGAGTAAAACCATCAATACAGAGACAGAGCATGGTGACATGTATTTTTAACTTACCTCCAATACCAACACAGTCACAATATATTTATTGTACAGTTTGAAGTAATTTGCTCAGTTGCGGTGGCTACATTCGTCAAAGACGCCTTGTCGGCGCTTTACTCTTCCTTGATACACTTTTTTCTTGATGTAAAATTGTTACATTTCAGTATCTAAGTGAAGTCAGTAACAGGAAACCTTCGCTCAACGCATAATAGTTTGCTACAACGTCCTATTCACCGTTCTGACTTTTTACACTCGTCATTCCTCGTACAATCAATTAAGATGTGGAATGAGTTACCTCTGGAAGTCAATATGGCCAAAAATCGCGTGTTTAAGGGCAAAATTCGTGAACACCTTTTAAGACAAAATACAACGGTAAGAAGATGCGTCTGTTATTTATGATTATAGGTATGTTTATGTAGTATATATAGTATGTGTAGTATGTATGTATATGTATTTACTTATTTTTTATCATTACATTATATTATTAATATTATGATTTCATATGTCCAATATGAAGCATATTTAGTATATTAATGTTATATTACATTAACAATAATTGAGAATTAAACCTAAATATTTTGCTTAATTTTTATTGATTACATCTACTCAACATTCTCTCAACCATCCATTGGTTGACTGGTAGAGAATGGCTTTGGCATTAAGTCCGCCATTGTACAATAATTTTGTACATAAAGTGTAAATAAATAAATAGTGGTACAAAAAGGTGCTATAGTTTTATGACCTGTGAAAATGTTTGTACATAAAATAATAGTATTATTTTATTACTTTCAGTTCCAAAATTTTTTTTAGATGTATAAAAAGAAAACAAAATCTTTTAGATAATCCATCAAAAATATTTTATCTGTTTTTGACCGACTTCCTAAAAGAAGGAGGTACTCAATTCGGAGCGTCTTTATTTAAAAATATATTTTACCTTGATGCTCTGATCCTAGTGCTATAATATCGTTTAATATCTTTTTAAATTATAGATACAAGCTTCGCATTGGTCCCGTTTTTTTAATTATTTTGTGATTAATAGTTTATTAGACATTTGTGAAATAGAAATAATTACGGAACCAAAAATCACAACCTCATTTGATTAAATTACAAACTCTGCCAAAACCGTAAAAGATAGAAATTATTGTACTACTAGAGTTCATCTATAATAAAGTCCTTGATAGCATATATTTCTGTTTTAAGAAAAACGCACCATAAGAATTTTAAATTAAGCATTTTCAAAAATTGCAATCAGGCATATTAAAAGCTTATTTAAGATAATACAATTTAAGTTGACATAAAAGTTATTTAATAAATAAAAATTTTTATTCTATGTACATAAAACGTCATGAAGTGAAATTTCGTCTATTTTTAGTAAAGATTTAAAATTCGGTGACAGAAATAGCGACGAAATTTCGAACGGAGAGCCCATTGTTACCTTCCTAAATTGCGTAAAATAATTATAAGCTTATATAAATATAGAAGTTGTTTATATTTTTCATTAAAATGTTTGTTTTGTATTCATAAGTATCTGTTGCGCACTTCGTTCCCGTGGTTATATAAAAAAAATCTTACAGTACTTTTGTTTGAAAAAGGTACAATTAGTTACTTCCAGTTGCGTTGACTATCTTCCATTGCGAGTCCGGTCAAAATCGGACCATCGGTTCCAGGGATTAGCCGGAACAAAGACAAATTAAAAAAATCTTTATTTAAATGCCATTATCATGGATTACTTAAAAGAATTTTTTGATGTTACAGAACCTCCAGTTATTTATTTGTATCGAAAATGGTTATTATTTGTTTTGTTGTTGGAAATGTTTTCACTCATATTCATAAAATTTATAAACGACTTAAGTTCAAAATTATAACAACGAAGAAACAAAAAACACGAAATAGCAGTTGTACAATGTTTTCAAAAAACTCTGTTTTAAAGTTTTAATGAACTCGCCAGATCCAAAAGTTTCTGTTAAAGAGCTATCGATTTGGGTTATAAAAATTTCCCATTTTCTGATAATCTCCATTTTTAATATACAGTAGTTTTGATTGGGAATTATTATTTTCGTAATACTAAGAAAATATTATCTGAAACACAAATGTCCAAGACATAAGATTTAAAGGTGGTCATTCCTAAGACATTATTGCAATCATCAAAAGGCGAATCCAATTTGCCTATAAAAACGCCACAAATAAATAATGCAATGCATACAGTTAAAACTGTCCTTGGTATTGTGTTGTGTCTGTAAATGTGATAGTTTTTTTTACTACATACGTGGTGTGTTTTTAAATACGCAAATAAATAATTATAGATGTAAATATATATCAGTGGGTATAAAAAATAAAATATATGAAAATAAAATAATCAGCAGATAAAAGATCAGTATTGTAATGATGCAAGAGCACAAAAAAAAAATCTTGTTACGAAATTCTCCGTTACATTCTGATAAAGCTTTGAAATATATCTCTTTTGTTCAAACAAATGAGATAAGAAAAATTCATGCTTCCCGCTACTTTTCCACTTTCCGTGATTAAAATTGGCATGTTTTTGTTTTTCATTTTATTTAAAATATGAATTACTAGTTTAAAATATTGCTTGAATTGTTAAATATAAATATTCAGATTATATATGTTATTCGAATTTATACTAAAACAAATATGTAAATTTGGCAGATAAGATTTATTCTCATAGTGTATTATTGCCCCAAATACACTATATAAATATCTTATTTATAAAGTAGTATTACTATTTATTGTATGTATCCAATACATAGTTATAAGAGATGCATATAGAAATATTAGGATTTTAATAAGATGTTAATAATTTTAGCCTAATATTTCTATTGCCACCACTGGTGGCAATTCTAGATAACCAACTACTGTGTGGTTATCTAGAAATAAACATAATAACGACTAGGAGGACACTTCCTAGTCGACTTCGACTTCGACTGCTGATCTATATTAGAGATCTGCAAACTAAGCTCAATATATTATAATGCAAGTATATATTCTTACATAGTGTACTCCTTCTTATTCTTACACTCTTATAGTTCGATGGATATGTAACCACAGAAGACACCAAGAGAGGCGCTGGACTGACTTCCTACCATGCTTATCAACGCATTGTATATCATATTTTATAGACGATCGGTGATAGTCCCATATTGACGTAACCAACTAGGGAAACAAAAATGATAATTGTTGAGTCCCCGCAGGATTCGAACCCTTAAGTTCCGGTTTCTTAAGCGAAAACCCTTACTACCAGGCTACGGGGGCAGTTTGCCTAATGATAGTAAATATTTAGCGTGTGTAGTATTATTAAAATATAAGTCAGCGCCGTTTCCACTCATGTTATAAGAGTTCTTTGTCATTGTTTTTCCCCTTTTTCGAAATTAAAAGTCTTAATAATTCTTCAGTGCTGTATTTCTCCTAAAAAATCTACTTTTGCAAATACGTTTTGTACCAAGCACATATACATACTCATATAGTAACGATGTCTTGGTAGATAAATAATACTCGACTTAATATTTAATTAGATACAAGTATCAGATATAATATCTTTCTCACTAGATGGAAAGTATATTTTTCAAAATGATTCTATATTTTATTGTTACTGAAATTGACTAATAGTTTTTTTACATCTGCTAACTAGCATAACTTCAAAAATATTGTTTCGTGCTATATATATAAAAATGTTATAAGTATTTTTAAAATTTGTCTGATACCCTTTCATAAAACTCTACACAAAAATTCAGAACAGTGTTAATAATGAAGCAAATAAACTTCTAAAATTTTTATAAAATAAAATTTAAAAGTAAAACACTATAATTCTTAAAAAATAGTCTAATCATTCTCCTTTGTTTTATTTTTAGTTTCCAAAATATCATCATCATTACCATCCTGTGATAGTCACTACTGAAATAGGCCTCCTCTAATACACCCTATCCATTGGGGTTTTGGACCGATCCCACCACGTGGTCCAATGAGGGTTGGTGGGTGGACGACTTTTGGAGTGCATGCAATCCAAAATATCATGCACAATGAAAACTCCTCGCAAATTATTAATTTAAAAATTTTCATTTAATATTATTAGGTAAACAATACGAATGTTATTTTAATATCCAATTTATTTAAATCATATATAGGTAAAATAAAATAAGATTAAAGGATGTTAACCAGCAAATCCAAAACAAGAAAATCAAAACGATTCAATAATATTATTACAAAATAACAGCCCTTTATGGTCATATCTCGAACGCAAGCAAATACACTCTACAAACGACCTGGCGTATTCGCCTTTTGTAAGATAAACAATAGCGCCAAAGACCCAATTAGAACTAACGAGGCATTCTTTGTCCCTTCCTTTTCGTTTTGATTCACTGTAACAGAACAATTTTAGTTTGTTGATGGACGATTTGGATTCGAGTCACTAGTCTTTTAATTACAAGTCAGTCTCTTCTTAATTGTTCATTGTACTTATTATTTTGTGTAAGTTCATGAAAATAGTTGCACATATGTAAGATCAAGGGTTAATAATTTTTATTTCTCTTAGAGTATAATATCCATGCATCGGATGGGCATGTAAAAAGTCAGTCCACCCACCAACCCGCATTGGACCAGCGTGGTGGGATATGTTCCAATACCCCCTAATGGATAGGGGTGTATTAGGGGAGGCCTATGTCCAGCAGTGGACTATCACGGGCTGATGACGACGATGATGATGATATCCATAAATTAACACGAGAGTATTTTAACCAAAGACAAAATATCTAACACGAGGGAAATTCATCTAAGTGTGACACGGTGAAAATGCTATAATAGTATTTGTTATTTGGCCAAGTTTCCACGAAGTGGTTACTAAAATTGGATCGCATTTTTTAGCCTTTTAGATTTATAATTTGAATAAACGTGTTATTAGCCATCCCTTAAAATATTATACCACCTGACATCGACTCCTTATTTGCTCGTCCATTGCACCAATGATTTAATTATTCAAGCCCTTAGGTGAAAAGTGCAACATAAACTACAGATAAAGCAAGTTCCTAAGTATTAAAATTCAAGCATAATCTACTGAAACAACACATAAAATCTTACAATATATAGACGTATAAACAAGATCTAATAAATCTCCGACATATGTATGAATTTATATGCTATTATCTATATGTTTGAATCATGAGAAACACGAATTAAAACAAAAGAAAAAGAAGTCGAAAAGTTTGTATAAATCTGTCAGAAAGTCGGTTGCCCTAAGCGTATGTGTTGTCTAAAATTTGGCGCCTATGCCATTCTATCGTGTTTAATATTATTGGCGTTATAACTTCCTCATAGATGGTATAGGCTTTGAATCAGATAACAAAATATACCCACACGCATACGACATACCACAGCAAGCATTCTCGCGTGTTACTTAATTAGACAATCACCTTACCGAGGTTGATTGGGCGGTAGTTAGTGACTTACACATGATTCCAAGGGCAACATAAATCCTTTCTTGTGACAGCACTACAAAAAATAACATTATACCTATAGGATTAGATTAATGAAATCTTTCAGGCAACTTAACAATGTTAGCGACGCTCACCCATTGCTGCACTCAGCAGATTTAACGCAATTTTTATCAGCCGCAATCGTGATTCGTCTGACTGGGATAACGGTCGGTGTCAACAATTATGGCCCGCTGCCGTGGACCGCTTCAAAAGACTAGTTTCAAAATGGTTTAATCAAGAAAGAGAAAGGAAAATTAAGTCTAATTAAAAAGCAGGTGGGCCGTTATAGTCCACCAGGAGTATCAAGCCCCGTGGCGTGGTATAATATAATGAAGCTAACTACTGAATAACTTGAAGTATAAACTTATCGGTCCAATATCTAATCAATTAAAGTCTGTGCCTTTGATATTGACACGATTCTGTCTTTAAATAGGGATAATATTGATCCCTTTAAAAAAAGGATACTAGCGTCTATTAGTTGTTCGAAAATGGTTTTGCCTCCTCGTCCACGAGGCTCATTGTGTTAATCGAAATTTACAAATGAAAAAGTTAAAATCAAAAACGCATTATTCCTATGTTAGTAGTGTCTACGCCAGAGTCATCGTTAATTCTTTGCACCATTACTGCAGTACTTCTGCTACAGGAGTCCTCGTTCTCGTAAATACCGATTTTCCAAATTTTAGTATGCTGTTTTTTAGCTATGTTTAATCTAGTCGTGGTACGTGGTGGTACAAAAGCTCCTACCAGCATCCATCACTTCTTTGTCATCTTCGTTCTATTTTCCCTTAAGTATTCTTTTAATTTACTAACAAATAAAAATTGGTATTGGCGGCATAGCCACCCCGCTTTAGATTCCAAAGTGCCATTAATAGGCAGCAGTGGTGGAGGTGCGAAGGATCTGAACTTCACGGTTGCCAACCTGAGAATACCGGAAAGGGATTCGGCGACCAATAATGACGACTGGACATGGCGAAATGAAACGATGGACTTTGAAGCTCAATAGGAGGATAACGAGCTGCAAGAAGGTAAACAAGTTAAAATGGGATATAGTAGAATTCTCTGAAGGGTTAGAGACAGGGGGATACGACAACCCTTGAATCTGGTAACTTGTTTTATTACCGGGTAACCACTGTCTCAGGAGGCGTCATTTATTGTCCGCAAGCCTCTCAGTATCACACACAATGTTAAAATCAAAGTGTGGCATCAAATGTTCTTACATTATGCTAGAATTCGAAGCGGTATTCGTGAAGGTCCTACGGTATTTGTACCATAATGAACAACTCAGATGATCAGGTAGTGAAAGGGATATTTCATGAGCCAGATATTGCTCCAAAACATAATACTTAGTGTCAATGGGGGCTTTGTTTATATTAATCGTTTTGAAATTATTGTAGTGTGATAAATAAGCGATACATGTAACAACACATTCTTTTTTTAATTTTTGCCTGTCTCTGTGTCTATTTGCTCTGGCTAATCTCTGGATTGAATGATCCGATTTTGACGGAACTTTCACTGAAATGTAGTTAACGTAACTAGGAGTAACTTCAGCTATATTCTACTTAAAAACTAACACATTAATTTTTTATACCACGCTGAAAAAATCGCGCTCGTCAGTTAGTATTTAATAAATTCCAATCAATAGCGAGCCGAAAGTAAAATTCGTGTCTGACGGCTCAAGGTAATGGTTGCATCAGTGATAAATGCCGCCATTACTAAGATAAAGATCAAGGTACTTAAGTGGTCTCATTTCCTCCTCGTAGTGTCTCAGTTCTAATAAATTGTTATTCCTTTTGTAATTACTTATAGGACATCAGTAGAAGATATTACTTAAATATTAAATATAAAAAATAACATCTTTACGACGGATGATTAGAAATTACAACTTATAAAAATATTAATAGCTGGTTTTTAAATATATTTCTTTTAGTTGAAAAGGGCCTTTGGCTTAACATATGGCTGCTATTGTAGTCGTCGCCATCGTCGCCAAGCAAACGATTGACTTTTGTGTCAATGTCAGTGTACGTTAGCTATCATCATCAATAAAAATCAGCCGGTGATAGTCCACTACTACCAATGTATGTGCAAAAAAATAGAAATGATTTTCTTAGACATTGTGATGCACATAACATAAATACTAGAAACAAACATAATTTAATTCTTCTAGCAACTAGACTGCGAAGAATAAGTAAATCTTTTAAGGGACGATGTATACGCTTTTACAACAAAATCCCAGTAAACGATCAGAATTTAACTGTTAATAAAATTAAAAAAGTAGTAAGAACGTTTATGTTAAAGGTTGATTATGACATAAATGAATTTATAAATGATAACACAGGCTGGTAATGGAATCTCGCTCCAGGCTTTTCAAGTGTAATATACGTATGATAGTACTGTATGTAGCTCATAAGAAAATTTATATGTATATATTTGATTATTTTAAAGATGACAAAATAGGCCCGCTGAGTTTCTTTCGCCGGTTCTTCTCCAGGTCGGAGGCGTCTATTCCGAACCGGTGGTAGCGTCCTTGACAATCAATAAGCGAGTGTTACACTTCTGTATTGAATAAATATATTTGAATTTGAATTTGAATTTGAACTGGATATAGGCCTCCTTAATACACCCATTAGGGGTTTTGGACCAGTATCCCACCACGCTGGTCCAATGCGGGTTGGTGGGTGGACCGACTTCTTACATGCCTATCCGACGCATGGATCATCTTATTTTCAGACATTTGGTTGATCGGCCCAGATTGCCTAGTCAGGGAATAAAAGAAAATTTGTTGAGTACCGCTGGATTCAGAACCCACGACCTCCGGTTTCTAAGCACACGTCCATACCACACTAGGCTACGAAGGCTTTTATTAGGTTATTAGGTATTAGCTATAGTCAATTGAAAAATGCAGCTGTCAAAATAATCATTAATTCCGTTTCAAATATTAGCGTAATAGTTTACCATCATGCACTAGAATTAGCTTATAGATATGATTTATCCTGTAACGGTATATTAAAAAATAGGTAAATAACACTGTCAGATAAAATAAACTGCGTAGGAACAATATATTATGAACGTAGGCTCGATTTCCTGTCATTTTCTTTGTCTATCATAATGTTTACTGAAATAGCCTTCAAGCGCTTTTTGGAAAAGAACTAAACAATGTTGTTTCAACTTTTATTTACTTATTTAATACTCAGAGGGCAAGCGTTACATACACATATGTGATTTTTTAATGTAATAGTCAGTTATTATTAATTTGTAGTATTGAAGGAATGCCCTTCAATTCTGATTATCTAAAAGTAAACAATTCTGCCGTAGTTTTTAATGCCTGATCTATCAGTTCTTATTTTGTAACTATGTAAGAATAAATATATTATTATAAACAATTTTTTAAGTGACCCTTGTCTGGTTTTATTTACTTCTGTAATGATGTGATATAACTACAGGTAATGAATGCAAACCTGTTTTTATTCTTATAACTTTAAATTAAAGAGAACGGACGAGCTTTTACGGAATATTTTTAGACAAAAACGACGGCAAATCCCTTGTTGAAAATAAGGGTAAAGTAAATCTTATCTTAACGAATACTCTTATATTGACTCAAGTGCTTGTTTTATCGTTGATATAAACGATAAAAGGTCGTCGAGAAAGAATATAAGAGATTGTTAAGATAATGTAGTTTTATTATTATATAAAAGCGTTTTAAGTAAGCGCTTATTTCTATTGCGTTAGTTAATAGTGGCACACTTTTTAATTGTGAATATTGTGAGACTAACTCATACATATTACGACAAAGAAAAAGTTACACCATTTTTTAACGTTTTTTCACCATCATAGCATTCGAATGTGACTTATCTAATAACATGCATACTATTTTATAGTACTCCCTATTTAAATCATTAATTACTGCTTTATAGAAAATAATAAGAAAATCTTATTTTACATAAAAACGAAAGAACTGAAGAATTTTATAGACGGTTAAAAACCGGATAGTAGTTTCAGCGCTTTACTCTGTGCCAACTTGGCGGATAATCAGATTTGTAATTTAAAATGGGAACAATGTGGACTTAAAAATGTCGCGATTGGGAATTTGACTATAAAATTAGCCCCAACTGCTTATCATGTGACTTTCAACTGCTTTAGTTTTAAACTTATTGCAGCAGAGTGATATTTTATAAGTTAACAGTGGTGTACTTTATCGATATATTTTATACATCTATAAATAACTATTGCCTAAAACTTTTGAGTGCACAAGAAATTTTGTAGTAATTTTACTATGTGTACAGATTTATATTAATTATATATAATTAATATTGTAGTAGTATAAAGTAATACTGTTAGTCAATGATAATATTGCTTTAGTTTGCTATTAATACTGCTTTTTAGTTTAGTAGCCTATTCCAAACAAAATAAGAAACAAATATTTTTTTTTAAATATTGGTCAAATTTTAATACTTTTAGTAGGAACTATCCAACTCATTTATGGAAAGGCTCTGACTAAAAGCTAAATGCATCAATACAAACAAAAAGTACTAAGATGACATTTTGCAAATAATTTCATACAAAAGTCAGTAAATATTAAATGTCAAAGAAATAAAAAACGATAACACAACCTGAAACGGACTGATCAGCTTCAGAGCTTTTTTTTCAAATACGGACTATATCTTCTTGCAATTGTTTTAAAAGATGACATAAATAAGAGCTTAATGTTTTTTTGGTTAGTTGTTTCCATCTCTTTAAACGTCAATTTTTCAATTTACAAACGATATTAATAACTATTAAAAACAGCTTATACAAACTACTTTTTATTTTGTTTTTTTAGATAATCGATCTCATCTCGAACATCTTAAAAGTATTACGCAATAAAACGTATATTCAGCTCAAAATCATAAATCTTCAACTCGAATTGCAGCCTTCTGATATTAACTCTACAGTATTCACTCAAAAATATGTAACGTGGAACATAATATTTTAGTGAGTCATATCCCAGTTCTCGTATAAAAAATGGAATGGTATATCCGCTTTCTTAAATTTTAAAAATATCTTAGAAATTTAAATACAGTCGCTTAAAACTACAATAAAATGTTTAGTCACAAATCCAACGAGTTGTTTATTTCCATGTTTTAATATTGTCAATAATTATAACAACAGTTTAAAGAAAGAAATTTCGAGAACTAACTCTGATACATAAATGATCCTTGTTTTGCCGTCAAGAAGTCATTTATAACATTAACGACCAAGTTTAATAGCAATAATAGGCAAACGAAATGTTTAACGTATCCTACTGAATATCGATTCTCGTCCATAAACGTTCAGAGTATACAAAAGTTCGAACATAAATAAAACATGGATCGGTCTCTTTGAGAATTTGAATTGCTTACACAAACATTTCATAGTTTATGTAGCGAAAGAGAAATATTTACTTCTAAATAAATAGAACTGTAATGTTTCTGAAATGTTAAAAAGGATTTTTCCTTTACTATTCGAAAATACTACTTAAAATTTATCAAAATACCTATGACAAATGTAAAACCGAGCATATTATAACTGTTTTAATGTCCAAAGTCTTAGGTCGCCTGTCTTTATAACTAAAATAAGATTATATAAATGTAATTTTTAAATTAAATAATTTTAATGTGGTCGGAAATTGGCAATAATATGTGAAATAGGCAACGTAAATAAAAGTATAAATGAATAAAGCTTCATAATGTACTTATTTAGATTTTTAGGGAGTCATAACATTTTACTAATATATATTTCTTATTTCTGTATTACATGAAATATTTGTTGTTTTTGTATACATGACATAACCAAACAATTATTTTTTTGTAAAAAAATATTTTTTTATATCTCGTATATAATAGTGGATAACTACATGTTCCTATTGTAACACTGTGTCCCCCCCCCATCTATTTTTGCCACCGCATTTTAACTGTGCTATATGTTTTAAGACTTTTTTACTCGTTTTAAGTTTCAGAAGCACACTTTATCCAGCGTTATAATTTATCTACCACGACATATAAAAAAATATTATATCTGATGATAAAACAATATTCCAAAAGTATTTTTTTCTTTTTACTCTTGCATTTCCAAAAAATGTATAACCACAAGACACGATCAAGTTCTCCTTGTAAAAGTGATCTAGCCCGTTAGAAAGGGGTATAAAGCAGTACAGAATGCTTGAGACTGGTAAATTTTCTGACTTAGGGGGGAAACAATGACTTAGGAGAGCAACACTTTACTTCAAGTTGAAACGGCGACGCTTTTCATTACTGAATATGCTTAAGCGAACTTGATATGACACTTCCTGACCGTTATATTTTGTATTCTTATGATGACAGTTGTGTTCTTATGTATAAAACAGATTGTATATTCGAATGGAAACTTTTGGCATATAAACTTTTGTTGATATATATGATCGGATAATTCTTCTTGATTACAGTCTATAATCACGGGACAAACTAAGGTTAATTATGTGTGGATTCTTCTACCTTTATTTGTATAATAACTTGATAATATTGCACCATCAGGTTAGTGTAGTCTGAATAATGCAATGTAGCGAAAAAAGAGACATAAATAAACGAAAAATAAAATTGACTCCAAAACCAAGCAATATTATTACAAATTACTATGTATGCCTTTTTAGTATGTTTAACAATGGCCGCTGATTTTGAATAGATCTCTTCAAGAATGACGCGTTCATTTATCAATATCTTACATAATATTGAAATAATGATAACAAAAACCATGCACGATTTAAATCTATGACGGTTACAGTATTTTTACCTACGACTATCCAATTATAAATCAAGGCCTATTACAACAACTTAGTAACAATTAAATTAGAAATGGATATAACACCTGTAGTCGTATTGTTATCTAATCGGCGGAATGAAGCTCCCGTTAATCGTATTGGTGGATTACCACGAGCTTAACTCTGCAAATTGCGGGAATCAAGGAAGTGGCATAATATTACTGTTTAAAATGTATTTTGCTTTTCGAAGTAATCTCCGCGAAATTTCGACGCATTTTTATAGGATGGAATCGATTATTTAAGCAACTATTCCATTCGGAAGTTTTCGGTCTCCAAAACGGCCGTTTTGTAGTTACATTATATTCTTTATTTTAGGGAATATATAGGATTAGCTGTACGGGGGATGATCTAATAATTCTATGTTTTCTTGCTCTAAAAACTCTTTTGTTCTATGCGCGAAGTGAGAACTCACACTGTTGTGATGGAGGATGATGCGGCGGTTGCAGTTCTCTTTACGGAGTTTAAAAACGACCGGTGGAAAACAAATGCTAGCATACCATTTTGCATTAACCATTCTTTGTCCCTCAAGAGGCATATTCGCAATATGGCAGGGTTTAGGGACTCTGTCAACGAACAATTTTTGTTGGCTTTAAATCATTTTCGAAGATTGGAAGCGGTGGCGTGTATTAGGGGAATCTTATATCCAGCAGTGGACTGACACAGGCTGATGATGATAATCATGATGATGATAATGCAATCATTTTCGAATACCCAAACTCGTGACTAGTTTTTTGTTTCGGGTTTATACGCGTATATCCAGGTTTCATCACCTGATGTGATGGAGTATACAGCAATTGAGGATTCTGCGTGGAATCTTTCGAGAGTTCTGACGCACCTAGTAACGCAAGCCGCTTTGTGAGCGAATGCGGTATCGGAATGCGATAAAGATGCAGTTATATATTACATCAATATATAGCATATCAATTTTGAAGGTTTGTACGTCAAAGCTCATATCGTCTTTTGGATCTCCTTATTAATCCATCATCTTTCTATCATGTTGGAGCAGATAATGCATAAACTATTATAAAATTATGTAATCAAACAATTTTAGGCAAATATAGAATGAAAGTACTAAACATATATACAGTGATAACTCGAACCATAAAGCCTTATTGATATTGGGCGCGCTCCCCAACTGCCTGTAACGAGATTGGCGAGAAATGTTTAACGATGTATTTGGTTACTACTCGTATGTTGAACCCTTGGCTCTGCTTCTGACAGAGCGGGTATTAATATTGAGTCTACAGATTCAAAAACAAAACTAAATTTATTTTGTAAAACAGACATTAATAAAGCATCAAGTAATTAAAAGAAGTGGCTATTATTTATTAAATTATTACTTATATTGGTTTATTAAAGTTTTTATTATTATTTAGACACAATTACCTAATTAAAACAGAGATAGCGCGTATATGATAAGCGTATAGTAAATATCAATGTCAATGTCGTGCAATATCATATTGCTAGCGTAGTAAGCCGATCCCTTATATTGATCCGCCGCAGTGGTCGTTACCTTCTATGAGGATTTTTATTGTTTAATTATTATTGTTTGCTAACAACCACTTTTACTTTATGAGCCAACACAATATTCATCTGTTAAATAAAGTACCTTATTATACATGTATCATCTTATTATTTAAAAGTCATAAGAATCAGGACATTATTATTGATGAATGTTTACAATTAGGCTATCATGGACGCGATATTGTTATGTCAAATCTACCACGTCCTTGACAATTGATGAATATAGAGATTGCATTTTATTACTCTCCGCACAACTGAAATACCAAGAGATAGAGTAGAAGCCATCAATACAGAGAGCAGAGGCATGGTGACATGTATTTTTTAACTTTACCTCTAATATAACACAGTCGCAGTATATTTATTGTAAAGTTTGATGTAATTGCTCAGTTGTGATGGCTACGCATTAGTCAAAGACGCTCTGTACGGGCGCTTACCAGTCTTTACTCTTTTCTTGATTCACTTTTTATTCTGAAGTATAAATTGTTACATTTTCAGTATCTAAGTGAAGTCAGTAACAGAAACCTTCACTCAACGCATAATAGTCTGCTCCAACGTTCTATTCACCGTTCTGACTTTTTACACTCGTCATTCCTCGTACAATCGATTAAGATGTGAAATGAGTTACCTCTGGAAATCAGGATGGCCAAAAATCGCAAAGTGTTTAAGGGCAAAATTCGTGAACACCTTTTAAGACAAATGCAACAGTAAGAAGCAGAATACGTCTGTTATTTATGATTATAGAGTATGTTTATGTAAGTATATATAGTATGTGTATGTATGTACATATATGTACTTTTTTTATCCTTATATGTATATGTATTAATATGTATGATTTGCATATGTCATAGTATGTGCATATTTAGTATATTAATGTTATATTACATTAATAATAATTGAGACTTAAACCTAAATACTTTGCTTAATTTTTATTGATTACATTTACTCAACATTCACTCAACCATCCATTGGTTGACTGGTACAGACTGGCTTTGACATTATGTCCGCCATTGTACTATAATAATGTACATAAAGTGTAAATAAATAAATAAAGTACAAAAAGGTGCTATAGTTTTACAACCTTGAAAATGTTTGTACATAAAATAATAGTATTATTTATTATTTTCAGTTCATAATTATTTTTTAGATGTATAAAAAAAAATCTTTAGAAATTATTATAAAATATTTTATCTGTTTTTGACCGACTTCCTAAAAGAAGGAGGTACTCAATTCGGAGCGTCTTTATTTATAAATATATTTTACCTTGATGCTCTGATCCTCGTGCTACAATATCGTTTAATATCTTTTTAAATTATATAGTCCCATTTTTTAAATTATTTTGTGAGTAATAGTTTATAAGAGATTTGTTAAATAGATTTAATTACGGAACCAAAAATCACAACCTCATTTGATTAAATTACAAACTCTGCCAAAACCGGAAAAGATAGAAATTATTGTACTACTATAATTCATCTATTAAAGTCCTTGATAGCATATATTTTTGTTTTAAGATAAACGCACAATAAGAATTTTAAATTAAGCATTTTCAAAAATTGCAATCAGGCATATTAAAAGCTTATTTAAGATAATACAGTTTAAGTTGACATAAAAGTTATTTAATAAATAATAATTTTCATTCTATGTACATAAAACGTCATGAAGTGAAATTTCGTCTATTTTTTAGTAAAGATTTAAAATTCGGTGACAGAAATAGCGACGTAATTTTGAACGGAGAGCCCGTTGTTACCTTTCTAAATTGCGTAAAATAATTATAAGCTGTTAGAAGTTGTTTATATTTTTCGTTTTTTTTTTTTGCTTTGTATTCATAACTAGCTGTTGCGCACTTCGTTCCCGTGGTTATATAAAAAAATCTTATAGTTCTTTTGTTTGATTATCTGCCATTGCGAGTCCCGTCAAAATCGGACCATCGGTTCCAGGGATTAGCCGGAACAAACAGACAAAATAAAAAAAAACTTTATTTAAATGTATCGGTTATCAATGAGATTACTTAAAAAGAATTATTTTGATGTTATTAACAGACACTCCAGATTTATTTATCTGTATAGAAAAATGGTTATTATTTGTTTGTTGTTGGCAAATGTTTTCACTCATATTCATAAAATTTATAAAGGACTTCAAGTTGCAAAATTATAACAGGAGAAGGAACAAAAAAATACACGAAATAGCAGTTGTACAATGTTTTCAAAAAACTCTGTTTTAAAAGTTTTAATGAACTCGCCAGATCCGAAAGTTTCTGTTACAAGAGCGATTTGGGTTATAAAAATTTCCCAGTTTCTGATTATCACAGCACTCTCGCGTGTTACTTTATCAGACAATCACCTTGCCACCGAGGTTGATTGGGCGGTAGTTAGTGAATACACGTGATTCAAGGGCAACATATGTCCTTTCTTGTGACAGCGAACACAATAAAATATCGTAATACCTATAGGATTGGATTAACGCAAATTCTTTCAGAAAACTTAGACCATGTTAGCGACGCTACCACCAAAATAATCAATCAAAGTCTGTGCCTTTGATATTGACACGATTTTGTCATTAAATAGGAAGCATCCCTTTAAAAAAAAAGAATACTAGCGTCTATAAGTTCTTAAAAAATGGTTTTGCCTCCTCGTTCACGAGGCTCATTGTGTGAATCGAAACTTCCAAATGAAAAGTTTAATTCAAAAACGCATCATTCCTACGTTAGTAGTGTCTACGCCAGAGTCATCGTTAATTCTCTGCAGTACTTCTGCTACAGGAGTCCTTGTTCTCGTAAATACCGATTTTACAAATTTTAGTTAGCTGTTTTTTTTAGCTATGTTTAATCTAGTCGTGGTACTACAAAAAGCTCCCACCAGCATCCATGATTTCTTTGTCATCTTCGTTCCTAATTTCCCTTAAGTATTCTTTTTAAGACACAGATAAAATTGGTAGAGATGGCGGCATAGCCACCTCCGCTTTTAGATTCCAAAGTGCCATTAGCAGGCAGCAGTGGTGGAGGTGCGAAGGATCTGGAACTTACTACGGTTGCCAACCTGAGAATACCCGGAGGGGGATTCGGCGACCAACAATGCGATGGTGGCGTAGAAACGATGGACTTTGAAGCTGATAAGAGGATAACGAAGCTGGAAGAGAAGGTAAAAAGTTAAATGGGATAAAGTAAATTATCGAAGGTTGGAGTCAGGGTAGACAACCCTTTGGAACCAAAACTTTTTATCACCGGGGAATAACCAACTGTCTCAAGGGATCGCATTTTCGTCCCAAGTTTGTATCCACAATTTAAAAACAAAAGGCATCAAAGTGCTTATTATTCTAGAATATCAAGGGTTTCGTTGAAACCCGGTATATGTAATAACAACACACTAGATGATCAGGTAGTGAAAAAATTTATGAAAAGATGTTCCTCCAACCAAACTTGGTCAATGGGGTTTTATATTATCAAATAATCGTTTTGAAATTATTGATTGATAAATAAAACATGTAACAACACATTTTTTTAATTTTTGTCGGTGTTCATTTGCCGGATAACTTGGATTGAATTATCCGATTTTGACGGCCTTTCCCAAAAATATTAATTAACGGAAAATTCACTTATTCTCAAAACCAAAAGATGGAAAAAAACAATAATTTTTTTATACCCTGGAAAAATCCGGCCAACAGTTAGTAAAATAAATTCCAATCAATAGCAGCGTAAAATTCGTTCGAGGCCCAGTAATGGTTGCATCGTGATAAATGCCCCATTACTAAGATAAAGATCAAGGTAATGGTCCATTTCCCTTAGTTTTCCCGTTCTAATAAATTTATTCCTAGGAATCAGTAGAAGATATATTATTTAAAATATAAAAATAACATTTTAAAATGATTAGAAATTAAATTTATAAAAATATTAATTGTGGTTTTTAAAACATTTTTTTAGTTGAAAAGGCCTTGGCTTAACGTATTTTTTTTTGTAGTCGTCGCCATCGTCCCAAGCAAACGATTATTTTGGTCAGGTGTTATTATCCTTGTATCATCATCAAAAACGCGTGATAGTCCACTGGATAGGCCCCCTTACACCCCATTGGTTTTTGACCGATCCCACCCGCTGGTCCAATGCGGGTGGTGGGTGGACGCTTCCTTTGCCATCCGACGATGGATCATCTTATTTTTCAAAGGGATCGGCCCCGTTGCCCTAAAAGAGGAAACAACAATAAAATTTGTTGAGTCCCCGGCTTTCGAACCCCGACCCGGTTTCTGCCACGTCCATACCACTAGGCTCGGAGGCGTTATTACGTCATTTGATTGTATATAATTGAAAATATACGCGTCAAAAAATAATTAACTGTTTCAAAACCGTTATAAATTTATCTCATAATAGAAAACTATTTAAAGAAGTATTTATCGGTAAGGTATTTTAAAAATAGGTAAAAACGATTATAAACAATTTCTGAATGACCGTTCGGTTTTATTACTTCTGTAGATGTGATATAACCAAAGAATGAATAAACCTGTTTTTTTTTTAACTTTAAATTAAAGAGAAAAGGCTTTTCGGAATTTTTTGACAAAACGACGGGAAAAACCCGGAAAAGGTAAAAAATTTATTTTTGAATACCTTATTTACTGGCTTGTTTTATCGTTGATATAAACGATTTAAATCTTCATAAGAAATAAAGTTGTTAAGATAATTTTTTATTATTAATAAAAGCGGAAGCGTTATTTCTATTGTTTGTTAATTTTTTTAATTGTGAAATTTTGAGACAACTATACCCAATTGAAAAGAAAAGTTAAAATTTTTAACGTTTTTTTACCATCAAACTTGAATGTGACTCATCTGATGACATATACTGTTTTATAGTATCCCTGTTTAAATCTTTTAAACGCCTTAATTAGTAAAATCTTTTTATATTTTTTCATTTTTACATAAAAAAGAAAGAACTGAAAATTTTTAGTCGTTAAAAACGATAGATTTATGTTTCAATTATAATTGAACAATGGACTTAAAAAAGTTAAATTGGAATTTGACTTTTTAAATTAGCCCCAACCTTACAAGTGACTTTCAACTGCTATTTTTGATTGAGCAGAGTGATATTTGATGGTAACAGTTTTTATCGATATTTTATCATCTATAAAAACTATTTTTAAAACTTTGAGTGCAAAAAATTTTTGATAATTTTATAGATAGAATTTATATTAAGGGATTAATTGTAATTATAGGATACAAATTAGATAGAATAAAGGGATGGAAAGGACTAAAAATATTTTATCTGTCAATTAAACGTACCATACTTATGAAAGTCATTAGTGTTTTGAAACAAAAAGTTTTGGGATTTATGTTATAATAATTAAGCGTCAAATACTTTTATTCAAAGGAAAGATAATTTCTTATTGATTGTCAAATAATCTACCCCGGTTCGAAAAGTTTGACCCGGAAGAACGGTCAGAAACTCAGGGGCTTTTTTCCCTTTTTTTTTCAAAAATTTTACAAATTTTTTGCAATATCCACATTATACTCTTTGAAATAGCCCTGGAGCAACAGTTCATTAAAGGGTATTTATCTATCAAGAGTCATTTAAAAATAATATCCTTTAACACAAACGTTCCTTTTACAACTTTTTTAAATTTTTTACAGATAAAACTGAACATTTTCTGGTATTTTAATTTGGAAGAGTATACAATTTCCAGAAAGATTTTGTTTTTGTTTCAATAATGCCATAAGACAATACTGTGAAAATCTAAAATATTAAAGGGCTTCCAACATCGGTCCAAAATTTTTTTGACTGCATAAGCCCTATTAAGTTTACTCCCAGTCATTTTGAGGCCCCATTGCAGTTTGAAATATATTGATGCCAGAAATACAAATCTATGGCTTTTCCATCTGAACCAATCCCCCAGTTGAGGAACATTAAGTCATAAACCTTAAATTTAGTTTTATTTTTTGTTTAACATTAAAATTATTTGTACAAAATATTTTCTTTTGAGGGGTTTATTTACATCGTCTTTTGCAAGTCGTGTTTTAAATAAACTTAAGTTTCTGAATGAACATTTAAAATGATAAATTGCATAGGAAAAATAATTTTCAATTTGGTGGTTTAGTAGCCTATTCCAAACAAAAGAAGAAACAAATATTTTTTTATAATGTTCAAAAATTTGGAATCCAAACCATTTCAAATAAGGGGGTACTTTCCACATTATTTAAATGAACGTACAATTATCAATAATAAGTTTATTAAAAATACTACAAAAAATATTTGTTTAATTTAAATTTTGTAGGAGTTCCAGCTCATTTTTATGGAAAGGTCTGCAAAGCTAAAAGATAATAAAACAAAAGTCTAGTTGACATTTACAAATGTTCCAAAAGAATATTAAATATTAAAGTCAAACAAAAAAAAACGATAAAAAATGGTAACGGACCCCGCCCCGGCTTTCCAAACGGACTATATATTCTTAATTTTTGGAAAAAAAAGAGCTCAATGGTTTTTTGGTTTTGTTTCTGTTTTAAAACATTTTTTTTGGTTTTAGATAATCATCTATTCCAACATCTTTAAAAGTATTACAAAAAACGTATTTCAGCTCAAAATCATAAATTTTAACTTTCAAGCCTTCGATATCACCTCCAGTATTCACCTTAAAAGGATGTAACGTGAACATTATTTTTAATAGTCAATCCGTTCTTGTATAAAAAAGGAATGGATATCCCCCTTTCTGTATGAGTACATATAAAGTCAAAAACAAATAAATTTAAAAATATCTTAAAAATTTAAAATGAAAAAACACAATAAATTTTAATCACAAACCAACAGTTTTTATTTCCTGTTTTAATATTGATAATTATAAAGTTTAAAGGTTTGAAAAACCCTTTAACCCAAAATGTCCTGTTTTGCCCGTCAAAAGTCATTTATAACATTAAAAATTGAATAAAGATTAATAAAAGAAAGTTTAACTATCCTTTGAAATCGTGCCGCCATAAACGTTCAGAGTATACAAAAGTTGAACAAAATAAAAACATGGACGGTCTCTTTGTGAATTTAATTGTTTACCAAACATTTCTGTTTATTAGCGAAAAAAATTTTATTTAAATAAATAGAACTTAAGTTTCTGGGAAAAAAGTTATAAAAAGGATTTTCCTTTTACTATTCGAAAAACTATTTAAAAATTTGAAAACATCTATGACAAATGTAAACGGCTATAAAACTTTTTAATGTCCAAAAGTCTTGGTCCTTTGTCTTTTATAACTAAAAATAAGATTATATAAATAATTTTTATATTAAAATATTTTAATGTAGTTTAATTTGCAATAATAAAAAAAGGGAACAAAAAAAAGTATAAAATAATGTTTATAATGTCTTATTTGATTTTAGGAGTCATAACATTTTACTAAATATATTTTTATTTTACCGAAAAAGGAAAAGTTTTAAAAATACATGAAATATTTTTGATACAGAATAACCAAACAATTATTTTTTTGTAAAAAAATTTTGTTATATCTCGATATAAAGTGGATAACCCAATTTAATTGTAACACTGTCCCCCCACCCCCAAATTTTTTTAACCATTTAACCCTTTAAAAGGGTTTTTAAGACTTTTTTCACCGTTTTAAGTTTAGGCCGTTTATTGGTTATAAATTATTCCCTGACATATAAAAAAATATTCAAAAAATGTTTTTTTCTTTTACTCTTCTTTAAAAAATGTATAACCCAAAACACATCAAGTTCTCCTTGTAAAATGATCTAGGTTGAAAGGGGTATAAGCAGCAGAATGTTGAGACGGTAAATTTCTGACTTGGGGGAAACAATGACTTAGAGAGCAACACCTTCAAGTTGAAACGGCGACCTTTCATTACAATATGGGAACTTGATAGACACCCTGACTGTTATATTTTGTATTCATGTAAGTTGTGCTTATGTATAAAACGTTTATATTGAATGTAAACTTTTGGTATAAACTTTTAGTATATATGATCGATAATTTTCTGATTACAGTCTATAATCACGGGACAAACTAATTTTATGTGGGATTCTTTACCTTTTTTTGTATAATAACAGATATTGCACCATCGGTTAGTTGTTGAATAATGAATGTATTTTTTAGGATGGAATCGTTATTTAACAACTATTCCATTGGGTTTTCGGCTCCAAAACCCTGTTAATTTTATTCTTTATTTTAGGAATGTATCAAATTAACTGTCGGGGATGTTAATAATTCTATGTTTCTTTTAAAACTCTTTTGTTCCGGGCAAGTGAGAACCACACTGTTGTGATGGAGGATGATGGGCGGTTGCAGTTTTTTTACGGAGTTTAGAAGAATCTGAAACAAATCTAAACCTTTCATTAACCATTTTTGTCCTCAAGAATAGTCCTATATGGCAGGTTTTGGACTCCCGAACAATTTTTGTTGTTTAAATCATTTTCAAGATCGGAAGCGGTGGCGGTTTGGGGACCTATCCAGGGTGGACGAACAGGTCGGATGAAATTCGATGACAAAAATATTTTCAATCCCAAACCGAATAGTTTTGTTTCGGGTTTATACGGTCTATCCAGGTTTAATCACCTGATGGATATATACAGATTTGGGAATTCTGCGGGTTTCGGAGGTTCTGACGCACCTGGTAAAGAAGCCGCTTTGGGGCAATGCATCGAATGCGGTTAAAGATGGGTTATTTAAATCAATATGAGCATATCAATTTTGGTTTGTACGTAAAACTCTACATTTTTTGGACTCCCTATCCATATATCTCTTTCATAATGTTGGAGCAGATAATGGATAACATTATAAAAATAAAATCAAAAGTTTTGGGCAAATATAAATGAAAAGTAAAATATTTCGTGATAACTCGAACCCAAAATTTTGATATTGGGCGCGCTCAACCCGTGAGATTTGAAAATGTTTAAGATGATTTGGCATTATTTGAACCCTTGGCTCTGTTTTGACAGAGCGGGTATTATATATTAGTCTAAGATTCAAAACAAACCAAATTTTTTTTAAAACAGACATTAAAAGCCGGGTAAAAAAGAAGGGCTATTATTTATTAAATTTTTATAGGTTTTATTAAATTTTGTTATTATTAAGACACAATTACTAATTAAAAACAGAGATAGCGCGGGAAATAAGCGAAAAAATATCAATGCAAAATTAATCATATTGATTTAGGCCGATCCCTTTGACCCCCAGTGGTCGTTCCTCATGAGGTTTTATTGTTTAATTATTATTGTTTTAACAACCCTTTTATTTAGAGCCAAACAATTTCATCTGTTAAATAAAATTTATTATATGTATCCATTATTTGTCCCAAAGAACGGACAAATTAGATGAATGTTTAAATTAGGCTCCGGGACGGATAGTTTGTCAAATCTACCATTGACAATTGTGAATATAGAGTTGCATTTTATTACTCTCCCACCCGTATAATACCAAAAATAGAGAGAAGCCATATAAGGAGGCAGAGGCATGGTGACAGATTTTTAATTACCCAATAATTTGTCAATATTTTTTAAGTTTAAGTAATTCTAGTTGTGAGGGTACGCATTGTCAAAGACGTCTTACGGGCCCCGTTTTACTTTTTCTTTGATTCATTTTTTTCTTGATGTTAAATTTTAATTTTGTATCTAAGAAAACGAACAGAAACCTTTATACGCATAATAGTCTGTCCAACCCCTATTACCGTTCTGACTTTTAACCGTCATCCTGTCTGGATTAAGATGGAAATGAGTTACCTCCGGAAATCAGGGATGGCCAAAAATGCAAAATGTTTAAGGGCAAATTTTGGGAACACCTTTAAGACAAATACATCGGTAAAAAAGCAGTCGTGTTATTTATGATTATAATATATTTTAAGTATATATAGTATGTTTGTTTTATATATGTACTTTATTTTTTATTTATATGTATAATATTAAGATTTTGAATGTCATAGTAATTATATTTAGAAAAGTTATATTATTAATAAAATTGAGACTTAAACCCAAATACTTTTGAATTTTTTTGATTACATTTACTAACATTCTCCAACCATCCATTGGTTGACTGGTAGAAATGGCTTTGGCATTATGTCCGCCATTTGTACTATAATAATGTACATAAAGTAAAAAATAAATAGGGTAAAAAAAGATTTATAGTTTTATAACCTGTAAAAAGTTTTTACATAAAATAATAGTATGATTTTATTATTTCAGTTCTTTTTTTTTAGATTAAA
Organism: Lamproptera curius; assembly: GCA_029286875.1. NCBI lineage: Eukaryota > Metazoa > Arthropoda > Insecta > Lepidoptera > Papilionidae > Lamproptera > Lamproptera curius. Next base: position 596,534 of record JAGSMT010000190.1, on the reverse strand, counting down.
AAAAAACAAAATCTTTTAGATAATCCTTCAAAAATATTTTATCTGTTTACCGAAAAGAAAAACCAATTAGGTTTTTTTATAAAATTTTCCTTTGATGTCCGATCCCGTCCAAATTTTAAATCTTTTAAATTATAGATACAACTCCCATTGGTCCCATTTTTAAATTTTTTGGATTAAAGTTTAATTTAGAATTTGGAAATAAAATAATTAGGAACCAAAAATCACAACCATACGATTAAATTACAACCTGCCAAAACCAAAAAATTTTGTACATAGAGTTCATCAAAGATAAAGTCCTTAAAAATATTTTTTGTTTTAAGAAAACCAAAACAAGAATTTAATTTGGGTTTCAAACATTAATCAGGCATTTTAAAATTTGATAATACAAAGGTTGAAAAAGTTTATTTAATAAATTTTCATTCTATGCATAAAGTCATGAAGTGAATTTCGTCTATTTTCGTAAAATTTAAAAAAGAAAAGGACAAAACGAACGGAGGCCCGTTGTTCCCCCCAAATTGGAAAAATTATAAGCTGTTAAAGGTTTTAATTTTCATTAAAATGTTTGTTTTGTATTATAAGATCTTTTACTTGTTCCCGTTTATATTAAAAAACTTGTTCTTTGTTTTAAAAATAAAAGTTCTTCCAGTTGGTTGACTATCTTCCAAGGTCCGCCAAAATCGGACCATCGGTCCCAGGGGATGGGAACTAAAAAATAAAAAAAAAATTTATTTTAAATGTTCGGTTTTAAATGTGATTTTAAAAAATTATTTTGATGTTATTACGAACCCAGATTTATTTATCTTTGAAAAAGGTTATTATTTGTTTGTTGTGGAAAATGTTTTTACCATATTCAAAAATTTATAAGGGACTTCGTTGCAAAATTCGGGGAAGGAACAAAAATACGAATACATTTAAGTTTTCAAAAACTCTGTTTTAAAGTTTTAATGAACCCGCCAGATCCGAAATTTGTTAAAGGCTTCGATTTGGGTTATAAAATTTCCTTTGATAACTCCATTTTAATATAATGGTTTTGATTGAGAATAATTATTTTTAGAATAACAAAAATATTATCTCAAACACAAATGTCCAAGACATAAGATAAAGGAGGTTTTTCCTAAGACACTATTGCAATCATCAAAAAAGAACCAATTTGTTTAAAAACCCAACAAATAAATAATGAAGCACAGTTAAAACTGTCCTTGAAAGGTCTGTAAAATGATAATTTTTTTAACATGGTAAAGGGTTTTAAATACGCAAATAAAGAATTAGATGTTAATGTATCTCAGTGGGTAAAAAATAAAAAATATAACAATAAAATAACAAGTAAGAAAAAGATGAAAACAAAAAATTTTTAGAAATTTGTTACACTTGATAAATTTTGTAATTCTTGTTCAAAAATGAGAAAAGAAAATTCATGCTTCCTATTTTCCATTTTTCAAATTAAAATCTTTTTCTTTTTTATTTAAAATGCAAGTTAAAATATGGGTTTGTTGTTAAATAAACCTTTCGATTATATATATTTATTCAAATACTAAAGAATTTGTAGATTTCAGATAAGTTTTATTTTTTAGTGTTTATTTTTAAAAACCTTTTAAAAATCTTATTTATAAAGTTTATTACTATTTATTGTAATCCAATAAGTTATAAGAGATATTAAAAATATTAGGAGTGGGTTTATTAGAAAAAAAAAGCTGGAGGAACTTCATACTTCGACTTTGAAGGCCGATCTATAAGAGATTGAAAACCAAAGGGATATTATAATAAGATATTTCTAACATAGTGTACCCTTCTTTTCTTTCCCTTTAGTTGATAGGAATCAACAGAAGACACGCGCAGAGAGCAGGTTGGAATATATTTTATAGACGATCGGGGATCCCATATCGAGAAAACTAAAACAAAATGATAAATTGTTATCCCGCAGATTCGAACCCATAAGTTCCGGTTTTTGCGAAAACCCTTACACCACCAGGGGGCGGGCCCTAATGATAAAATATTCGTGGTAGTATTATTAAAATAAGTCCGGGTCGTTTCCATCCAATGTTTTTGTCATTGTTTTTTTATTCGAAATTAAAGTCTTAATTTTTCGGTGTAATTTCTCCCAAAAATCCTTTTGAAAAACGTTTTACCGCAAATTCCTTGTTGATGTTCCTTGTACAAAATATTTTTGACAATATTTAATTGAACAAGAATCAGAATTCTCCTTCATGTCTATTTATGGTTTGAAGATTTTTAAAATTTTTCATAATTTCATAAAAACTCACAAAAAATTCAAAAACGGAGGACAATGAAGCAAAACTTAAAATTTTTATAAGCAGAAAATTTAAAAAAAAATAATTTTAAAAAATAGTCTAAGATTTCCTCCGTTTATTTTAGTTTCCAAAATATCATTATCATATCAGCCGGATAGTCACTCGGATATAGGCTCCCCTAAACACCCCTATCCATTAGGGTTTTTTGGAACCCACCCGCTGGTCCAATGGGGTTGGTGGTGGACCTTTTATAAATCCAAAATATCACAATGAAAAACCCCCAAATTATTAATTTAAAATTTCAAAAAAGGGAAAAATAGAATTTGATTTTATCTTATTTTTAAACTTATAGAGAAAAAAAAAAAGATTAAAGGATGTTAAAACAACTAAACCAAGAAAATCAAAAACATTCAATAATATTCTCACAAAATAACAGCCCCTGTATATTTCTATTAAGAAATACACTTCAAAAAGACCGCGTTTGCTTTTTTGTAAGATAAACAAAAGGCCAAAGACCCAATTAGAACCCAAATTCTTTTTCCTTCCTTTTGTTTTGATTCACTGCAAAAGAACAATTTTGTTTCGTTGATGGAGGACTGAGTCACTAGTCTTTTAATTAGTCGCTCTTTTAATTGTTATTGTACTTATTATTTTTGTAAGTTCAAACATTGCACATATTTGATCGAGGTTAATAAAATTTTATTTCAGAGTATAAATCCATTGGGTCGGATGGGTGAAAAAGTCGGTTCACCCATCAACCCCATTGAACCAGCGAGGGGGATATGTTCCAAAACCCCTTAATGGATAGGGTGTTTGGGACCTTTCCACAGTGGATACACGGGCTGATGACGTGAAATTCCATAAATTAACACGAGTATTTTTAACCAACCAAACATCGTTGGACACGGGTGAAAATGGATATAGTATTTGTTATTTGGCAGTTTCTGGTATTTAAAATTGACGTTTTTAACCTTTGACGATAATTTGAATAAACGTCTTATTCGCCTCCCTAAAATATTATACCACCTGGCATCGCTTTATTTCTTGTCCATTCCCAATGATTTAATTATTCAAACCCTTAGGTGAAAAGGCCATAAACCACAAAAAAGGTCGATTAAAATTTGCACAATCCTAAACAATGTTTAGACTAAACGATCTAAATCTCCAAATATTATGAGTTCATTATTACTAATGTTTTGAACTGGAAACTGTTAAACAAAAGAAAAACCGTCGAAAAAAGTTTAAAATTGTCAGACGCTGCCCAAGCGTAGAAGTGTTAAGGTTCCCAAAAATAGGCCTTTTCTATCCTTTTTTTAAAAATGGGCCCTTTTAAGATAGGTAATTTAATCAGAAAAAATTAACCACGCAACCACACAACACCCTAGTGGGTTTTTTAACAAACCAGTTAAAGGGAAACATAATCTTTTTTCTTTTTGAGAATTTTAAAAAAAGGGTTACCTAAAAGGATTGAACCAAATTTTCCTTCCTGTTCATACCTGCACTTCCTGAAAATTTAAAAACCAATTCCCGGAGTGTTCGCGACTCGGAAGACAATTGTCAATAGGCGGGTCCGTGGACCCGCTTTAAAAGATGTTTCAAATGGTTTAACAAAAAGAAAAAAAATGTCCAAGCACCGTTTATCCCAAACAAGAGACAAGCCCCGGGTGGGGTGTGGTATAAAAATGAATAACACGAAAACAAAGTAAATTTTTCCCAAACTAATTAACAAAGTTGTGCCTTTATATTGAACGTTTTCAAAATGGGAGCATAGGTCCCTTTAAAAAAAAAAGGTTTAACTTGTTAAAATGGTTTGTCCCGGTCACGAGGAGGCTCATTGTGTAAATCAATCCAAAAAATGAAAATTAAAATCAAAAACACATTCCTGGGTTTAGGAGGTCCCCAGGTATCTTAATTTTTACCTTCGAGCCGGAGGAGTTTTCAAATACGATTTTACAAATTTTAGTTGGGCTTTGTTTTTTGGCTTTTAATTATTGTGGTAAATAACAAAAGTTCCACACTCCTATTTTTGCTCTCTTCAATTTTTAAATTTTTAATTTGAGACACAATAAAAATTGTAGAGATGGGCAAGATTACTTTTTTATTCCAAATTTAAACAAGGGAAGGTGGGAAACTAAACTAATTTCCCCTTTGAAATCCGTGGGATTTAATAACCCAAAATACACCGAAGGCAATTGAACCCAGGATTTGCCAAAAGGGATAAAAGCGGAAAAAAAATAAAATAAAGGTATAAGTAAATTTCGAAGGTTGGAAAAATTGAAACCCCTTAAATCCGGTACTTTTTTTTAAAAAATTTTAAAGGAAATTCCATTTTAAAATCAATACACAAAAATTTTAAAATAAAAGGGCCTTTTTACCTAGAATAAGGGTATTCGTTGAAGGCCCCAATTTTATTGCCTAATAAACCTCCAATGTGGTGTGAAAAGGTTTGGAGCCATGCCTAAAACCAATCATGTCAATCTTTATTTTTTCAAAAATCGTTTGAAAAAAATATGATTGCGGTCCAATAACACTTCTTTTTTTAATTTTTGGGCTTTTTGGTTGATATTTGCCTGGAAAATTCGTTAAATAATCCGTTTTCGGAATTTACGAATAATTAACAATCGGGCTTAGTTATTCATTAAACTAAAAAAAAAATTAACATTAATTTTAACCGCGAAAAAATCCCGGGTTTCATTTCTTAAATAAATTTTAAAATCAAAGCGAGCCAAAAGTAAAAATTCTTTTTCCAAGGGGGGTTCATAATAAACGCATTATAATAAAAGATGCGTAATGGCCCCATTTTTCCCTTATGGTAGTTTAAAAATTGTTATTCCTTTTGGGAACTGAAAAATAAAATTAAAATATTTAAAAAAAAAAAAAATACTTTTTTTAATACTTTTTAAATATATTTCTTTATTGAAAACCTTTGGTTTTAAATTTACATTTAAATTAAGAACAAACGACCTTTTTTGGGGGTTTTGGACCCATCCCAAACGTTGGAAGGGGTAAGAACCCTTACACCAAATCCAAGCTATCTTTTTTTCGAATTTTGGGGAGAAATTTCTTTGGGAACAAAAAGAAAATTTGTTAGTTTCTATTAATAATCGTTTCAAAGCCACTAATGGGAAGGGAATTTTTTAGTTTGTAGAACTATCAATTAAAAAAAGTTAACATTTTTTGGTTTTCCAAATATTGCTAATAATTTACTATCATGCACTAAAAATTCCCTTAAAATATTTTAATCCTAAAGAAAAAATGGGAAAAACTTATCAAAAAAAAACCAAAGAAATTTTAATTTTTAACTGGTTTTTCCTGTCATTTTCTTTGCATCAAATGATGAAAAAGCTTCAAGCTTTTTGAAAGCTCAATGATTTAATTTTATTTTAATTTTAATTCCAGAGGGAAGGTTACAACTACGTATTTTTTAAATTAAATGCAAATTATTAAATTTTGGTAATTAAAGGTGTTATGATTACAAAATAAACATGGTGTTTTTAATTTGGATTATCATTTCTTATTTTGTAATGTTTAAGAAAAATGTTTATTTAAAAATTTTGAATATTTCTTTTTTTTTTATTTTAAGATTTATCTTTAGGTAATGTTAAACCTTTTTTATTTTTATAATTAAAAAAAAAAAAACACTAAATATTTTTAACAAAAGAGCAAATCCCTTTTGAAAAAAGGGATAAACAAACAATAAAAAATTATCAAGTGTTTTTTACCTATAAAAAGATAAAATGTCAAAAAAATATAAGAGATTGTTAAGGTAATGGTTTTATTTATTTAAAATGTTTAAAAGGCCTATTTTTGGCTTAGTTTGGGCACACTTTTAATTTGTAATTTAAATAACTCCTACAATTAACAAAAAAGTTTACAAACATTTTTTTAGTTTTCCACCCCATCAACATTTAAAAGGATTTTGTAACAGAACTAATTTTAGAAAATATTTTAACTTAATTAAGCTTTGAAAATATGCTATTTTACCAAAAAGAAAAGAAAAATTTTTTAGGAGGTTAAAACCGGATGTATTTCCCTTTTTATGGCCAATTGCAAAATCAATTTAAAAATGGGAAAATGTAACCCAAAAAATGTCGGATTTAATTTATTTAAAATTAGCCGAATCGTTAACAAACATTTTGGTTTATGTAGCGAAAGAGAAAATTTATTTTAAATAAATAGGAAATTGAAGTTTCTGAAATGTTAAAAAGGATTTTTCCTTTATTCGGAAAATACCATTAAAATTTATCAAAATACCTTGGAAAATGTAAAACCGACATATTATAATTGTTTTCACCAAATTCCTTAGGATCGTCTGTCTTTTATAACTAAAAATAAGATTATATAAAAGTAAATTTTAAAATTTTAAATATTTTTTAATGGTCGGAAATTTGCAATATTAAAAATAGGCAACGTAAATAAAGTATAAAAAATTAACTTCATAATGTAATTTATTTAGATTTTTAGGAGTCATAACTTTTCTTAATATATATTTCTTATTTCCGCATTGGAATTATTATTGTAAAAAGTTTTTGAATAATAATGATATATTTGTTGTTTTTTGAACATGACATAACCAAACAATTATTTTTTTGTAAAAAAATATTCTGTTATATCTCGTGTATATTTTTTTTTTTTTTTTTTTTTTTTTACGGATGACTCATCCTTGGGGGGAGAACCGCCAACAACCTGTCGGCCTGGAGGGCTGTGCAACTTTGGTGCACAGACTTCCACCTCTTTCTGTGGGCTTAGGCCCGAGGGACCCCCAAGGGGGGACCCGGCCTGGGCCGCCACTTTTATCCCAAGCGGGCTTGGGATCGAGGGTGCCCACGAGGGCCGAGCCCCCCTGACCAGCCGCCGGTCAGGTCCATGCCTATACCCTTTAGCAAATTTATCGAGGGGCCCGGTTGGGAACCTCGGGCTCGGATAATTTGCTTTAGGGACTTATTAGTGGAAAAGGATTTTTTTTAACCGCCCTATCTGGTTGGTGAGAATCGGCCTGGTCCGTGCCGAATCTGGCCGGTTATTTGGGGTTTGGTCCTCGACGGGAGGCCGTTGTGTTGCGGTAATGAGTTTAAAACGGCCGCATCGATTGTAGTCTCACGTTCCGATCCGTTATCGCGTTTCGCGCCTCCGGATGGGACGTTGAAGGAGGAAATTTTGGGCCCGTAAGGGGCGCTCCGAACTAGATTTTTGGGTGTTTAAAGCCGAGTCGAAATTATCGAAATGCTTGGTTTTTAGATATTGTCGGATGGTGGGTAAATTTCAGATCCGGGTGCAGGTCAATGTTGGGCAGGGTAATAAGGGAACCAGTGGCCCTGGGGCGAATCTGTTTTGGGGCTTGGGTTTGTCAATTGGTGGATTCCATGCAAAGACGGGGACCGGTAAGAAATTCCGACGTATGACCGTTCTTGATAACAACAACCCAAGGGCAGAGAAAAACTTGGCTTTTTAATTTATTAATGGAAATAGTCGACCCAAGACGTAGGTTGCCTTGTTTTTACCCCGGTTATGGGGGCCAAAATGTCAAGGATTTGTTCAAGATTACCCCGAGGTATTTGGTCTTGTTTGACCCAAGGGATAGGGCAACCAGGAGTTGGAAGGAAGGAAGGACCGGATCTGGTCGCGGGAACAAATTTTATTCTTTGATCAATCTGGATAGGACATCTACCGGTTGGAGTATTGCGGTTCGTCTGGGGAATAAGGGGTGCCGACGGTGTTGGGGACAAATGTTAGTGTATTAGAGGGAAAAGGATTGGTCCTAATACAGGAGCCTTTGGGGTTAGCTGGCAACGGACCGGTCGAGGAAGGATTTGGTTCCCCTACGCGGTATTCGGAACGTTTGATTTCCTGAGGAAGTCTCGATGAAGAGAGAATCTGGCACGCCGGTTTATATCCTTGTATAATAAGCCCTTCGTCCATTTCATCGAACGCCTTCGCCAGTCGAGGAAAAGGCCCGTGTGATGGCCTTTTTTTCCACTTTAATTTTTCCCGTGATGCGGTGAATTTGGGAGTAAGAAATGTTTCCCCGAAAGCCGAATTGGAATTAGGGTAGGGAGCCCTTTGATTTCATAAAATCTAATAAGCGGTTTGGACAAGTCGTTCATATTTTCCGGAAAACCCTTTAGGGAGGCTAATGGGACGAAAGAACTGGGAAGGCGGGGTGGTTTGCCGGGTTTGAGGAACCCTTTATAATTTCGGCGTCCTTCCAAGTGTTTGGGAAAAACCCTTAAAGAGCTGCGTTATAAATTAGACCAGGATGTTAATTATATGTTCCGGTAGGATTTTAATGACGCGGTTGTTTATTTCCGGTTGCCCCTTCCTGAGGTTTGAGATTTTGATAATCGACGGACTTCCGCTTCCGGTCACCGGGAAGCAATCGCGAGGAGGAAGTTTCAAATCCTTGACCTCGCCTCCACCGGTTTGGCGGTGAGCGGCGTCGACCGGTTGAGGGTTTTGGGTGCAAGTCCTCGAGGTTCGGCCGGACATTCGGGCTTTTTTCTTCACCGAGAAACGCCGGAGGAATCAGGAAGGAAGGATGGGATAAGGGGCGGAATGGAGGGGTTCCGATCCGCCCTTTAGGCTTTTTGGGAAAAACCAGAAGGCTTGATGGGATGGGTGCATGTTGCTTAGATCTGCATCCCACCGATCGTTCCTGAACCAGCTACGCGTCTTGGACCGACGTTCAAGGGGCGCAACCATCTCTGGGGTTCCGCTGGGTTGGATACCAACCGGAGGGAATCGCAGCCCCTTGCGCCCGCAAGAGGCCCCATCGTTTCGCCCCAGCCCTCCACTGGGAAACCCAACCTGGATGAATTAATTCTTGTGAGCGCATGAGCAGCGAGATTGGCGCCAAGCACTGGGGTGGGGACTTTAGGAATGGCATCTAGGGCGGGAGCAAGTGCCGTCTAGCCGACCCCCTTTGGGCGCCAGTCAATTATAGGTTTTGGTTTGGATGTTTTGGGAAAGTCAGGGGCCCTTAGTTTGAGGATGACGGGATGATCGGAGGTTGATCTTTCTAAGACCCTTACCTTTAAAAAGTAGATTGACATTTTAAGGAGTGGAAATCAACAATCCGATCCGGGCCCACCGTGGGGTAGGGGTTCAAGCCGGGAGCAACGAAACCAAGTTAAGAGGTTCGATAGGCATCTAGTGCCGCAACCGCGGTTGATTTGTGAACTTTCCATCGGGTGTGTTTTACCGGAAGTCGCCCGCCAGAAGACGGCGCCTCCTAGAGAATAGCGTCCTAAGTCGGGATTGAGTTATCTCGGAAGAGCCCACATGGTAATCCGAGGCTATGGTGATTGGTGCGTTCCCGTCCGGGCCAACCCACAGACCGGAGGGTTTGGCGCGTTAGCGTCGACGGCGTGTCGATTGCCGCCGGTGGGAGGATTCTTTTTAATAATGAGCGTGCCGCCGTGGGGCGCCGGCCCGATATTTTGGATATTTAAAGTTTTGGGTTTTCGGATCTCCTTTCCAAAGGCTTTTTAGGAACGCCCTGCACCAGGAGGAAAATTGACGCCGTTTTCGCGTAGAAATTTGAGATTTCGGCCTTTTTATCCGGCGAGACCGTTTACTTGAAAAATGAAATGTTAACTGCGCGTGGGCTTTAGAGGCCCGGGCCGTTTTCTTTTTGGGTTTGGGCGGGTTACATTCATTTACGGTCCCGTAATTAAGTTTAATTAATTTGGGCCCATACTTGGGCGGGGCGAGATTCCGGAAATTTGGGACGATGGCGCCGGAATTTTGGGTAAGACGATCGAGCCCCGCGGTCGATCTGTCCGGCCAGGTTTCCGTTGCTGCCAGCCGGTTAGCAAGCCGTGGGGCTACGCGGAGCGCTTTTTTGGGCGCGGGCCACGCGGGGGCTCGGCGCTACCCTGCGGTTGTTGTTGCCGCCACGCGGCCGGAGGCCGCGCGGAGCGCTTGTTGCGGTTTGCCGGGAAAGGGTCGAGGGCGGGAAAAGGGAGGCCGGGGGCGCCTTTTGGGACGGATGAAGGTGGTGGTGGTTTGGGCTTGGGTTCTTTGGGAAAGCCCAGAAATTGGCCGGGGCCAGCCTTTGGGTTAACGAGCCGGCGGTTCGTAATGGTGAGTACTTTCCATCTCGGGGTCTTAGGGAATTCAGGAGTGCCGCCATAATTACAAGGGACGCAGCGAGGGCGGGAAGTTACGCCGGCCCGTACACATTTGGGAACCGCGCAGGAAGCGCCATTTGATGGGCGGGCGGAATGTGAGGACCTTATGTCGGTTATGGTGTAGACGTACACCTTTGCCCTCGGTGGAGCGTTCCGGTCCGGAAGGACCAATTAAAATGGTTTTTAGTCTTGGGAAAGGCGGAAGGCCCGATAAATTGGGAGTTTTGTCCCTTTAATAAAATTATAGATGTCCCTTGGGCATCTCCTTCCGGCAGTCCTTTGACGACGTTTAAAGTACGCGCTTTCCGGGAGCGGTGGATAAACAATAGTCGTTCTTTAAAAGATACGGGACGTAACTTGACGGTTGGGTCACTGTTCTCCAACTGAATTTAATGCCCGGCCTGAGTTGGCTGCTGTGAATTTATATTTGTTGGAAGCGGGACCGAGTTCTGCCCATTTCCCCGACCGAATATAAATCGGCGGAGGTTTTTCCCTAGGTGGGATTGATGGTGGCTGGTGAGGCAGCCGGAGGTTGCTGGAAGGCAGCGGGATGATGTTTCCTGAAGGCGCCTTTGATGAGGCCGTTGTTGGGCCGTTAGGCGGGCCTGAATGGGGTTGCCGGAGGCGGCTTTCCGTGGGATGTTGTTGGCCCAGGGGCGATAGAGGTGGGACAGGATCTCCCAATCCGGCGCGTCCCAGGTTGCGGATAGGGCACGCCCCCAGATATGGGGGTACCGGTTTCGGCCGGCGCGGGACAGAAACTGACAGGGTGCCGCATCCTGCCTCCTTGGGGGTGGAGGAAGTGGCGGGAGGGCAGTTTGCCCCAAGAGGGAGCCTGTTGGGCGTGGGCTCAGACCTCGTTCCCCGTACCCCTTTTTGTTAAGAGGGAACACGGGATGCGAGCGGTTCACCCCCGCGAGTGGCGCCGAGTTTCCCGAGCGTGATGGAGGAAAGAGCAAAAGGATGAAAGAGCAAAGGAAGGAATGGGGGGGATTCAAAGGGCAAAACAGCGAATGGGAATGGGAAGTCCCCGGAGAGGACGGTGGATTCGTTCGGTGTTTGGCGGTAATTCCGGTTTGCCGAACACCCGGGCGATTCGGCCGTCGTGGGTGCTGGATCATTCTGCGGCCTGCAGGTGCTGAGGGTTCCGGGCCTTCATTGGCCGGGACCCGGAGGGAGACAACCTTCAAAAACCGTTGATCCCGGCGTTGTGGTACGTGGCGGTCGGGTAAGCCGCAAGAGCGGCTGGAACGAACACCAGCCAATTAGCGGCCCACCCTGGGAACTTCCCGCCCCCAGGCGTATTTAGGTTACCGGTTACATGGTCCCCGGGGCCCGGTGGACTTATTTACCCAATTACCTGTGGGATTGGAATGGATCAATCAAATAACAAAAAAAAACCGGAGGAAGGAAACAGAAACGATGACAACGGCATGATAACGGACACCGAAGTAAATCGGAAGGACGTAGTGAAAGGAGGCAGGACCAGGTGGGAGGGCCGGGCCTGATGGCGGGAAGGCGAGGGCAGCCCTCAAATTTTCCGAAGCGCACAAGGGAGGACACGGCTACACACAGGAGCGAGTCCTTCTAGTGAGGAGGATCAGCCGGCGCAAAAGGTGGTGGCGGCGGGAAGAAGAGGGGCGAACGGCTCACCACCAGAGCGAGAGAAGTGGGCGTTTAAACGCCGCACCGCCTGGGATCGGCGGTCGAATTAGCGGCAGCCAGGAGGGACCCTACCACCGATCTGGTCCTGCTGGAAAAACTAAGAAGGGCCTGGGGAAGGGGCAGAGGCGTGCGGGGATCGCACGCCTTGAAAATGGTAGAGGCTGCCGGAGGGAGAGAGAGGCCTGGAGGGGAGGATGTTTGGCCGGAGGGACCAAAGGAGATGGCGTCCAAAAATTTGAGAATTCCCCAGGTTGCCACAAGATTAGGGGAACCCAAGGGGCCTTTGCTGCACGGTGCCTCTAAAACAGTGCCTCCCGCCGTAAAAACAGTTGGTGGTGATGAGCCGTTTATTTCCAGTTTGGCCGAGAACGGGGGCCCGGCCGACAAAATGGGTTAGAAGCGAGGAGTAGAGGTTTCCGGGAAGAGGGGGTTATCTGGGGCCTTGAAGCAGAGAACCGGCAGGTTAAAGGGCGGTGAAGGGAGATGTCCACGCTGAGGATCACAACCGAGTTGAGCAAAACGCGGCGCCATCGGACATGGTGGGCCCTTGGCCCAGGCTCACCGCACGACATTGCAGACCGCTCACTGCCGGAGAAGCGGTTTGTTTCTCCACTGGGCCGGATAAAACGGGGCGGTCTTCGTTTGCGGCAGTGGTGAGGCCCCTGTTGCCCCACTGCCTTGCCCCTCCCTGCCCCCTGCCCCACCGGGTGGCAGGCGAAGGGAGGGTGAAGGCGCTCCTGCCGAAGGAAGGTTCCTTCCAAACCCTTTCCCCCACAAAGGAAGGCCCCAAAAGGGGAAGGAAGGGCCCGGACCAACCCAAACCAGGATGGCGACCGGCGCTGGGGCAAGTGGCAATTGGCGGCACCAGGAGCATTCCCCACGGAGGGTGGACTCTGGGCAACGCCGTAAAACCGCCAAGCCTGGCGCTGGTCCCAAAGAGACGCAAAAAAGGAAAGGATGCCAAAATTAAAACCCCCACCGTCCTTGAAGTTATCAAGCTGGCAGCCGGGCGCAGGGAAAAAGGGGTCATTTTATTCCGGCATCCCCAGGATGCGAAGAAAAGTGTACAACCGCAGGACATTGGAAATTGATGGCCTGGTCCCAAGGGGCAAACCCGAAATTAATTCCGGGCCGCTGGCCGGTGAAAGGCCAAACCAATTGGCGAAAACTTCGGTCAATTGGCTGGTCCAGATGGGTTATATCCAGGGGCCCAAAGTGGCAGATATTCGCATCTCGGGCCCGATGATTCCAGATAAGACGGAGGGCGGGTGCGCGGCGGCAGTTGCCCGGTCACCCGGGTAAAGGTCGGAGATATCCGCCCCAGACCGGACGGGCCTTGGGGAACAGTGGTGCGCTGCCCCGTGGCACCACCAAAAAATTTGATGGTGGGCCCCTCCTACCGGGTGGTGTTCAGTAAGGGGAAACCGTTTGCGGGCGCCGTCCGGATGCGCTGGTTTCCACTGGTCTCCGAAATGGGCACGTAAGGGAGCGGCCTGGCGTCGACCGCAGAAAGGCCATACCGCCGGGCCAAGCTGGGCCCACCAGCAGAAGGCCAAGGCCGCGCCCATTGTTCTTTTCCCGCGGCGGCAAAAAACCACGGCCAAGGTTGGGGAGTGCGGGCCTTGCACGACCACCAAAACCTTGACAGGAGGGGATGAATATGGGGAGGCCTGGGCCGGGCCAAGTTCCCAAGCCCAGTGCTTCGGTTGAGGGGGACCTTGGCCTTCCAATAAAGATGGCTACCGCTGAGCATCCTGGAGACAAACGGAACCACGCGCCAGAGCTCAGGGACCTCTTTGTTTTGGAGCATTGGCGCAGTGGTCGATTCAGGTGGCTGTGGCGGGAACTGGGTTAGTTCCCCGGCAATAACTGGCCGGGGACCCGGTCCGACACTGGGCAGTTTCGCGGACGCTGGGGGCCCTCAACCGAGGGACGTGAAGAAGGTCCAGGCTTCCGGGCCTGTTGAGATATTGTTTGTTTCCAGCCATTTTCCCCAACAGATCTCTCCGGCTTGAGGGGGCTACCCAGACCGATAAATACTGATCCGTTCTTCGACCTTCCCCGGCTGGTCGCGGGGACCCAACGCCAAATCACCGGCTTGGGGTTCACCCGGCAGAGGCCGGGGAAGGACACTGGAGGAGGGCCCGGGAGGTCGGGGCTTGCCGGTCCCAAAAAGGGTTCGGTAAAACCGTGTACGAGCCCAGGGCGGGTCGATCCGCCGATGGTTCGTTCGCCAGCCCCGCCCCTGGCCTCCGCCGAAACAGGGCTGGAAGGGTGCGGGGCGTCGAGACCCGTCGGACCACCGGATCCGGATTCAGGGTTCCGCCTCCCAGACACCTTCCAACCGGCCCCTGCCGACCCGAGGGACGAGGCCCCAGGTTGGGCCTCGGAAGCCCGGACCGGAGCTGCTGAAGGAGGCGGCAATAGTGTGGGTTTCGCGCCCAACATTTTCCGTGTGGGAGGGGAACGGCCCGGGACGCAATGACAAGGGGTGTGACGCGTCGATGTCCCGGCCAAACGTCTCCTCCCAAAACGCCGGTGACTGGGGAACTAGGAAAGCCGCGATGCGCAGAGAGTGCACGTCACGGGCGCCAGTCCACCCGTTGTCGGGGACACGGCCGGAGAGACCCGGCCCTGGAGGCCGAATTGTTTCAGCAGCAAAAAGGATGGCTCCCTCGGGGAAAGCCGAGGCGATCGGGCCGGGGCTAGGGAGGAGTTGTTACGGCACTGGGACAGTGACCTGGGGGCCTCCCAAAAAGTGATGAATAGGGTTTCTGGTCCTTGGGCCCCTGTCCGGAGAGTCTGGCGCCGAAGTTGGTTGGGGCTAATGCCGAGGCTTTTATTCCCACAGGAGGAGCACACCGGCACCTCTGATGGTTCCAAATGGAAGGATGAGGTCGACCCAGTTCCGGAAGCGCCGGTCAGCCTGGGAGAGTTCGGTGCAGCCCCCGAGGGGCAAACGCACCGCCCCGGGTCCCGATGGCATTCCGGGGACGCGCGTTGGGCTGGCCCTGGGACGCCCCTGGAGCCCAGAGGAGGGGCGATGCCGCCCCCGGCCCGCCTTTACCAAGGTGGGGGAAGGAGAATTGTCCTCATCCAAAAGGAGGGGCGTCCTGGGATTCGCCTCCGCCTACAGGCCGAACGTTGGGTTAAGAGGGGAAAACCTCGAGAACCGGGGCCCCGCACGTCCAGCCACCTGGGCACGTCGGTCCAAATTGGCGGGGGGCGGGGCCCCGCAAGGCCGGTCGACCGTCCACGCGGTGCTGCGGGTCAGGTCCCGACGCAGGATGCGGTGTCCCGGGGTGAGGGTGTGGCGGTGTCACCGATATCGCCAACGCATTCAACACCCTGCCCTGGCCTGCATAAAGGAGGCTCTGATACCACGGGGTGCCTCCACCTGCAAAGGGTGATCGGGGCCTACCTGTCGCATCGACGGTCGAGTTCCCGTGCCGAGATGGGCCCGGACCATCGAGGTTGCGGGAGTTCCACAGGGTCGGTGTTGGGACCGCTTCTGTGGAACGTTGGTTTTGATTAGTGCTACGTGGCGGAATATCGAGGGTGTCGACGTTACGCGGACGACACCTCGTTCCGTCGTGGCACCACTTTCGCAGGGTCTGACCGCCACCGCCGGGTCGCTCGGGAATGGGCGCATCCGGCGGTAGACAGAGGTGGCGCTCGAAAACTGAGGTCCCTTTACTTACGGGCCTCGAACGCGCCACCTGCGGACGCCCATAGTCGTTTCAGGCGTCCGCGCCGACGTCAAGCCGACAATGAAATATCTCGGCCCAGTCCAGACCGCCGATGGAAGTTTAGGCCCATTTTGAGCGCCTCGCGCCTAGAGGGCGAGAGAGCGGCAGCTCGGCAGACTGCTCCCAATACCGGAGGACCCAGCAGCTCCTGTCGCCGCCTGTACGCCGGGGAGTTAGGTCCATGGTCCGTACGGGCACCGTGTGCCGCCGACACCTCCAAAAGGAGAGCACGGCAGTGCTGGAAGAGAACCCAGAGGGTGGGCGATCCGGCCGTACGGGCTACCGGACCATCTCCGGCGAGGCAGCGGCCTGATGGCTGGCTCCTTGCCCTGACCCAGAGCAGAAATCCTCGCGTCACCTTCTTCTGGCGCGAGGAGGTGAGGTCCGGGGCTGCAGGCAGCCCAGAAGATAAGGAGGCGCAGAGATGAATTGCGCCCTTGCAATACAGGAGTGGGAGCAGGGCTGGAGCACCCCAGCGCCGGCCGTCAACTATAGTTGCATACGCCCTGCTCCCAAAGTGGTGGCTAGAAGAGGACACGGCCCTAACATCCGCGCGACGCAGGGTTCTCTCGGGACACGGCTGTTTCTGGAGGTACGTGTGGCCGGGTAGGAGCCCATAGAGGAGTGCCACCACTGTGGCGTATGTGCGAAGAGACGGCAAACACGCGCTGAAGAGTGCCCAGCTTGGTCGAGCAACGCCGAGAGCTGCGTAGAGTCGTGGGGCACGACCTTCCTTCCTGCCGTAGTGCGCAGGATGCCAGAGAGCGAAAGGTCAGGGGCGCCGTCCTGCTTTTTGCGAGGACGGATGGCCCGAAGGAGGCCAGCGGAAAGGGGTCAGGAGGCCGAGAGCGCCCATATCTGCAGAAGAAGGCCAGGGCGCTGAAGAGTGGCGTACGCGCGCAACCTTCCCTGACACTGGAGCCCCTGGGCGGCCGGCAAGAGGGTGCCCGCCGCCCAGAGAAGGGTCCGGGAGGGAGCGCCGCTGTTTGTTCCGCACGGCGCCTCAGCGACGTTCCGTGTCCCAACACACCTGGAGAGAAGAGGCCTGAGAGGTACGTCGCGCCGGGGTCGCGAAGACTGTGATGTGCCCGCGGCCCTGGCTACAGCGACAAGAGAAAGGAACAACCGTTGGTTTTTAGTGGGTATACCGGCTGCTCCATCTTGGTCCGGGAGCCACATATCCCCGCTGCCCTCACTTTGGCGGCGGGGAATCCGTAAGCTGGATTTTTCCAACGGCAAAAAAAGGGGCCGATAGTATCTCGCCGATGCTTTCGGCGCCTTAGGTGGCGGGTTAGTGATATAGCAGGAGGCCCTGTTTTGCGCTTTTTCTTGCGCGAACTAACCGGCAGGAACCCTCCTGCGTCTTCGTCCTCGGTGACCGGACGGATTGATCGAGCTCCATTTCGGAGTCGGAGTTGTTAGGTGATGTGAGCGGGATAGGGTGTCCGAATGGATTGTTGGACACTTTTCCGACGCGGGTGTGGTTGCTCTCGCTGAGCATGGTGGCCCTACCCTCCCGCCCCAGTGAGCAGGGAGGTGTAAACCTGACGTACATAAAACTCAGCGCTTTAGGAGCGCTAGGTGTATACCTACGCTGCTGCCTAGTGCAGCAAGCGACGTTAAATTGACTCTAATAAACACCACGTGAGTGGTGTGCGTGTAATTTAATTAAGAATCACGATGTGACGTGGCTTATATGAACAAACTAAGGTTAAAAGGGTCCCTACATCTCAACAGAAGGACATGTGGACGCTGTAAAGGGGAAAATTAAATTGATAGGCAAAATCGGAACGACTCACCCGACCAGACGGCTACACAGCTTGTTGCGCTCAGGCGCGTACGCCTAACGCGTCGATACTTTACACCGGCACACACTAGCACTGTACACAGTCACTGCACGGCACGGCGAACACGGAGTCTTCTTGCTTCGCCACTTGACGGCGTCGGGGAGGGTGGCCACGGTGGGCCAAGCGGACGGCGCAGTAGCAGGGGGATCGAGCGGGCTTGTCCGGTCGATCCGAAAGCTACGAGCGCACTGTGTTGTACTGTCTCGTATATAATAGTGGATAACTACATGTTCCAATTGCAACACTGTTCTCCCCATTTATTTTTGCCACCCATTTTAACTGTGCTATATGTTTTAAAACTTTTTCACTCGTTTTAGTTTCAGAAGCATAGTTTATCCATATAAATTATCTACCACGACAATTACAAAAATATTATATCTAATGATAAATAAAAAGTATTTTTCTTTTTACTCTTGCATTTCAAAATGTATAACCACAAGACACGATCAAGTCTCCTTGTAAAAGTGATCTAGCCGTTAGAAAGGGTATAAGCTACAGAATGCTTGAGACTGGTAAATTTTCGACTTAGAGGCACCACTTACTTCAAGTTGAAGGGACCTTTTCATTACTGAATAAGCTGAAGGAACTGATATGACACTTCCTGGCTGCTTTTTGTATTCTTATGATGACATTGTGTTCTTATGTATAAAAACAGATTGTCATTCGAATGTAAACTTTTCATATAAACTTTTATTGATATATATGATCGGATAATTCTTCTTGATTACAGTCTATAATCACGGGACAAACTAAGGTTAATTAGTGTGGATTCTTTACCTTTATTTGTATAATAACTTGATAATATTGCACCATCAGGTTAGTGTAGTCTGAATAATGCAATGTAGCGAAAAAAGGTAACAAACAAAAATAAAATAGACTCCAAAACCAAGCAATATTATTACAAATTACGTATGCCTTTTTAGTATGTTTAACAATGCTGTGATTTTGAATAGATTCTTCAAGAATGACGGTTCATTTATCAAATTAATAATATTGAAATAATGATAACAAAACCATGCACGATTTAAATCTATGACGTTTAGTATTTTTACCACGACATCCAATTATAAATCAAGGCCTATTACAACAACTTAGTAACAATTAAATTAGAAATGGATATAACACCTGTAGTCGTATTGTTATCTAATCGATGAATGAGTCTGTTAATCGTATTGGTGGAATTACAATACGGCTTGTACCTTACAAATTGGGAATCAAGGGGCATAATATTACTATTTAAAAATGTATTTATTGCTTTTTGAAAAATTCCAGAAATTCGACGATTTTATACGATGGAATCATTATTTAAGCAACTATTCCATTCGGAAGTTTTGGTCTCCAAAACGCCGTTTTGTAGTTACAATTTTATTTTTATTTTAAGGAATGTAAGGATTACTGTAAGGGGGATGATCTAATAATTCTATGTTTTCTGCTCTAAAAAACTCTTTTTTTCCGTGCATGGAGAACTCACACTGTTGTGATGGAGGATGATGGCGTTGCCAGTTTCTTTACGGGTTTAGAAACGAATGTGGAAACAAATGCTAGCATACCATTTTTCATTAACCATTCTTTGTCCCTCAAGAGATATTCCAATATGGAAGGGTTTAGGGACTCTGTCAACGAACAATTTTTGTTGCTTTAAATCATTTTCGAAGATCGGAAGCGGTGGCGTGTATTAGGGGCCTATATCCAGCAGTGGACTGACACAGGCTGATGATGATAATGATGATGATGATAATGATCATTTCGAATACCCAAACTCGTGACTAGTTTTCTTTCGGGTTTATACGCTATATCCGGTTTCATCACCCGATGTGATGGAGTATCAAGCAATTGAAGATTCTGCTGGAATCTTCGAGAGTTCTGACGCACCTAGTAACGCAAGCCGCTTTTGAGCGAATGCGGTATCGGAATGCGATTAAAAGATGCAGTTATTACATCAATATTAGCATATCAATTTTGAAGGTTGTAGTCAAAGCTCATATCATCTTTTGGATCTTCCTTATCCATCCATCATCTTTCTATCATCTTGGAGCAGATAATGGATAAAACTATTATAAAATTAGTAATCAAACAATTTTAGGCAAATATAGAATGAAAGTAGTTAACATATTTACAGTGATAACTCGAACCATAAAGCCTTATTGATATTGGCGCGCTTCAACTGCCTGTAACGAGATTAGAGAAATGTTTAACGATGTATTTAGTTACTACTCGTATGTTGAACCCTTGGCTCGCTGACAGAGGGATATTAATATTGAGTCTAAGATTCAAAACAAAACTATTTTTTTGTAAAACAGATCATTAATAAAGATCAAGTAATTAAACGAAGTGGCTTTTATTTATTAAATTATTATTGAATTGGTTTATTAAAGTTTTTATTTTATTAAGACATAATTACCTAATTTAAGCAAGATTACGAACAAGCGTATAGTAAATATGAATGTCAATGTCGTGCAATATCATATTGCAGCGTAAGTAAGCTGATCCCTTATATTCATCCGCCGCAGTGGTCGTTAACCTTCTATGAGGATTTTTATTGTTGTTATAATATTTTATTAACAATTGGAACATTATTATTGTTAAAACATTTTACTTTATGAGCGAACTACAATATTCTATCTGTTCACAATATTAATAAAAGTACCTTATTATACATGTATCATCTTATTATTTAAAAGAATCAGGACATAATTATTGATGAATGTTTACAATTAGGCTACCATGGACGCGATATTGTTATGTCAAATCTACCACGTCATTGACAATTGATGAATATAGAGATTGCATTTATTACTTTCCAACTGTATAATACCAAGAAATAGAGTAAAGCTATCAATACAGAGAGCAGAGGCATGGTGACATGTATTTTTAACACCGCTAATATAACTACAGTCGAATATATTTTTGTATAGTTTGAGTAATTGCTCAGTTGTGAGGGCTAGCATTAGTCAAAGACGCTCTGAATCGGGCGCTTACTAGTCTTACCTTTTCTTAACTACTTTTTTATTCTGATGTATAGAATTTTACATTTCGTATCTAAGTAAGTCAGTAACGAAACCTTCGCTCAACGCATAATAGTCTGCTCCAAGTCACATGCAGTTCTGACTTTTACACTCGTCAATCGATTAAGATGTGAAATGAGTTACCTCTGGAAATCAGGATGGCAAAAATCAGCAAAGTGTTTAAGGGCAAAATTCGTGAACACCTTTAAGACAAATACAACGGTAAAAGCAGAATACGTCTGTTATTTATGATTATAGAGTATGTTTATGTAAGTATATATAGTATGTGATGCATGTATATATATGTACTTATTTTTATCCTTATATGTATATGTATTAATATGTATTGATTTGATATGTCATAGTATGGCATATTTAGTAATATTCGTTATATTACAAATATAATTGAGACTTAAACCTAAATACTTTGCTTAATTTTTGATTACATTTACTCAACATTCTCTCAACCATCCATTGGTTGATGGGGAGACTCAGCTTTGGCATTAAGTCCAATTGTACTATAATAATGTACATAAGTGTAAATAAATAAATATTGTCAAAAAGATGCTATAGTTTTAGACCGAAAAATGGTACATAAAATATAGTATGATTTTATACTTTCAGTTCCAAAATTTTTTAGACGTATAAAAGAACAAAATCTTTAGATAATCCATGAAATATTTTATCTGTTTTTTACGGATTCCCAAAAAAGGAGGTACTCAATTCGGAGTTCTTTATTTATAAATATATTTTACCTTGATGCTCTGATCCTAGTGCTACAATATCGTTTAATTCTTTTACAATTATAGATACAAGCTTCTCATGTTTCTCATTTTTGAAATTTTTTTGTGATTAATAGTTCATTAGACATTTGTAAATAGAAATAATTACGAACCAACTATTCATTAAATTACAAACTCTGCCTAAACCGAAATAGAGAAATTATTTACACTAGAGTTCATCTATAATAAGAGTCCTTGATAGCATATATTTTTGTTTTAAGAAAACGACAACAAGAATTTTAATTTATTTTACTAAAAATTGAATGGCGGCATATTAAAAGCTTATTTAAGATAATACAGTTTAAGTTGACATAAAAGTTATTTAATGAATAAAAATTTTCATTCTAAGTACATAAAACGTCATGAAGTGAAATTTCGTCTATTTTTAGTAAAGATTTAAAATTCGGTGACAGAAATAGCGACGAAATTTCGAACGGAGAGCCCGTTGTTACCTTTCTAAATTGCGTAAAATAATTATAAGCTGCTAGAAGTTGTTTATATTTTTCATTAAAATGTTTGTTTTGTATTCATAAGTATCTGTTGCGTACTTCGTTCCCGTGGTTATATAAAAAAAATCTTATAGTTCTTTTGTTTGATTATCTTCCATTGCGAGTCCCGTCAAAATCGGACCATCGGTTCCAGGGATTAGCCGGAACAAACATACAAAATTAAAAAAAAAAAAAAACTTTATTTAAATGTATCGGTTATCAATGAGATTACTTAAAAGAATTATTTGAAGTTATTAACAGACACTCAGATTTATTTATCTGTATGAAAAATGGTTATTATTTGTTTGTTGTTTATTTATTTATTTATTTCTTCTTTTGCAAATAGTACAAGTCATGACATAATGCCATTGGCATTTTCTCCAGTCAACCTTGGGGGTGGTGCAGATTATAAGGTGGGAGGTGACACATTGATTGTATACAGAAAGTCATGACTGTAGAAATATACCATAACATAAATATAATATAATTTGTAAAATACATATAATAAAATGGAAATACTATATACTTACACACAAATATACAAGTTTTAAGTAAATATAGATACATATAAATATAAATATATACAAATTAATACATACATATATGTATACAATAGTTATATACGAAAAACATAAATAATTGATAACTTACTGTTCTGACGACAACTTTTTAAGAAGAAACTCTTTGACTTTTCTTTTGAAAGTGATGAAACTTTTGGCCATCCTGATTTCAAAAGGTAGCGAATTTCAAGAAAATTGACTAATAAAGAAAGAGGAATGCATGAAGTCAGAACGGTGAATTGGGCATTGAGAAAATGTTTTAAGGTACAAGCAGCGGACACCAGTGACTTTTTTACTACACACTGAACGATTTGTGCATTCCAACTAGCGTTGAGTCAAAATGCAGGCCTAGATTTTTCACATCATGACTGAGTGGAATAGCTACAATTATTGAACGTTATTGGAGGAACGTGGTAATATCCAGTTTGCTCAAGTGCGGCCTTCAACCAAGATAGCTTGACATTTGGAAGGATTTACAGCAAACTGAAATTATCACACCACCTTTTAACCGAGTTAAATCTTGGTTTACATACGGATTGCTTCTCGAAAGTTTGTCAGCACGTTGTTGAGCATATAATTGTAAGTCATCGGCGTAAAAGATGATACACGCACATTGAAGGTCATAAAGGATAAAATTAATAAACAAAGAAATAGGAGTGGAAAAGTATTCCCTTGGGTACACCGATAAAGTTTTAGCCAATGTTACGAGGATTCATCAACATTAACTGATTGCTGGCGCCCTTAAAGATACGAGGAAAACCATTCTAGCACTTCATATAGTTGTTGGCAAATGTTTTCACTCATATTCATAAAATTTATAAAGGACTCCAAGTTGCAAAATTATAACAGGAGAAGGAAAAAAAATCGAAATAGCAGTTGTACAATGTTTTCAAAAACTCTGTTTTAAAAGTTTAAATGAACTCGCCAGATCCGAAAGTTTCTGTTACAAGAGCGATTTGGGTTATAAAAATTTCCCAGTTTCTGATTATTGGTAGGTTTGATTGCGAATTATTATTTTTAGTAATATTACGAAAAATACTATCTGAAACACAAATGTCCAAGACATTAGATTTAAAGGAGGTTACTCCTAAGACACTATTGCAATCATCAAAAGACGAATCCAATTTGCCTATAAAAACGGCTAAAATTAATAATGCAATGCATACTGTTAAAACTGTTCTTGGTAATGTGTTGCGTCTGGAAATGTGATAATTTTTTTTTTACTACATAATACGTACGTGGTGTGTTTTTTAAATAAACTAATAAAGAATTATTGATGTAAATGTATGTCAGTGGGTATAAAAAATAAAATATATAAAAATAAAATAATCAGCAGATAAAAGATCAGTATTGTAATGATGCAAGAGCACAAAAAAAATCTTGTTACGAAATTCTCCGTTACATTCTGATAAAGCTTTGAAATATATCTCTTTTGTTCAAACAAATGAGATAAGAAAAATTCATGCTTCCCGCTACTTTTCCACTTTCCGTGATTAAAATTGGCATGTTTTTGTTTTTCATTTTATTTAAAATATGAATTACTAGTTTAAAATATTGCTTGAATTGTTAAATATAAATATTCAGATTATATATGTTATTCGAATTATACTAAGAAAAATGTAAATTTGCAGATAAGATTTATTCTCATAGTGTATTATTGCCACAAATACACTATATAAATATCTTATTTATAAAGTAGTATTACTTTTTATTGTATGTATCCAATACATAGTTATAAGATATGCATATAGAAATATTAGGATGTGTGGATGTGGCTATCTAGAAATAAAAATAATAACGACTAGGAGGACACTTCCTAGTCGATTTCGACTTCGACGGCCGGTCTATATTAGAGATCTGCAAACTAAGCAGGGGATATTATAATGCAAGTATATATTCTAACATAGTGTACTCCTTCTTATTCTTTCACTCTTATAGTTCCATAGGACATATAACCGACAGAAGACACGCGCATAGAGGCGCTGGACTGATTTCCTACATGCTTATCCAACGCATTGTATATCATATTTTATAGACGATCGGGCGATAGGCCCATATTGACGTAACCAACTAGGAAACAAAAATGATAAATTGTTGAGTCCCCGCAGGATTCAAACCCATAAGTTCCGGTTTCTTAAGCGAAAACCCTTACTACGAGGCTACGGAGGCAGTTTGCCTAACATTAGTAAATATTTAGCACGTGTAGTATTATTAAAATATAAGCCAGCGTCGTTTCCACTCATGTTATAATAGTTCTTTGTCATTGTTTTTCCCCTTTTTCGAAATTACAAGTTTTAATAATTCTTCAGTGCTGTAATTTCTCCTAAAAAATCTACTTTTGCAAATACGTTTTGTACCAAGCACATATACATACTCATATAGTAACAACGTCTTTGTACATAAATATTACTTGACTTAATATTATATAGATACAAGTATCAGATATAATATCTATGTTTGATAATATCTTTCTCACTAGATGGAAAGTATATTTTTCAAAAAGATGTATCTATATTTTATTGTTACTGAAAATCAATGACTAATAATTTTTTTACTTCTGCTAACATAACTTTAAAAATATGGTTTCTTGCTATATATATAAAAATGTTATTAAAAATCTCCTTCATGTACATATTTATGGTTGAAGTATTTTTAAAATTTGTCAGATACCCCTTTCATAAAACTCTACACAAAAATTCAGAACGGTAGTTAACCAATGAAGAAAATAAACTTCTAAAATTTTTATTAGCAATAAAATTTAAGAAGTAAAGAAGCAATATAATTCTTAAAAAATAGTCTAATGCATTCTCCTTCGTTTATTTTTAGTTTCCAAAATATCATGCACAATGAAAAACCCCTGGCAAATTATTAATTTAAAAATTTTCATTTAATATTATTGGTGGAACAAGTACGAATGTGATTTTAATATCTAATTTATTTAAATCATATATAGGTGAAATAAAATAAGATCAAAGGATGTTGACCAGTAAATCGAAACCAAGAAAATCAAAACGATTCAATAATATTCTCACAAAATAACAGCCCTTTATGGTCATATCTCGAACGCAAGCAAATACACTCTACAAACGACCTGACGTATTCGCCTTTTGTAAGATAAACAATAGCGCCAAAGACCCAATTAGAACTAACGAGGCATTCTTTGTCCCTTCCTTTTCGTTTTGATTCACAGTAACAGAACAATTTTAGTTCGTTGATGGACGATTTGGATTCGAGTCACTAGTCTTTTAATTACAAGTCAGTCTCTTCTTAATTGTTCATTGTACTTATTATTTTGTAAAAGTTCATGGAAATAGTTGCACATATGTAAGATCAAGGGTTAATATTTTTTTTATTTCTCTTAGAGTATAATATCCATGCATCGGATGGGCATGTAAAAAGTCGGTCCACCCAACAACCCGCATTGGGCCAGCGTGGTGGGATATGTTCCAAAACCCCCTAATGGATTGGGGTGTATTAGGGGAGGCCTATGTCCAGCAGTGGACTTTCACGGGCTGATGACGATGATAATGATGATATCCATAAATTAACACGAGTGTATTTTAATCAAAGACAAAATATCTTACACGAGGGAAATTCTTCTAAGTGTGACACGGTGAAAATGGTATAGTAGTATTTGTTATTTGGCCGAGTTTCCACGAAGTGGTTACTAAAATTGGAGCGCATTTTTAAGCCTTTTAGATTTATAATTTGAATAAACGTCTTATTACGCCATCCCTTAAAATATTATACCACCTGACATCGACTCCTTATTTGCTTGTCCATTGCACCAATGATTTAATTATTCAAACCCTTAGGTGAAAAGTGCAACATAAACTACAGATAAAGCAAGTTCCTAAGTATTAAAATTTAAGCACAATCTACTGAAACAACACATAATGTATTCTATCTTACAATATATAGACGTATAAACAAGATCTAATAAATCTCCGACATATGTATGAGTTTATATGCTATTATCTATATGTTTGAATCATGAGAAACACGAATTAAAACAAAAGAAAAAACGAAAGTCGAAAAAGTTTGTATAAATCTGTCAGAAAGTACGGTGCCCAAACGTATAACTGTTAATTGTTATCTAAAAATTTGGCGCCTTTGCCATTCTATCCTGTTCATATTATTATGGTGTTATAACTTCCTCATAGATAGGTATAGGCTTGAATCAGATAACAAATTATACCACACGCATACGCACATATACCACAGCAAGCACTCTCGCGTGTTACTTTATTAAACAATCACCTTGCCACCGAGGTTGACTGGGCGGTAGGTAGTGACTACACGTGATTCAAGGACAACATATATCCTTTCTTGTGACAGCGAACACAAAAAAATAACGTAATACCTATAGGATTGGATTAACGCAAAATCTTTAAGGCAACTTAGCCTAAGTTAGCGACACTACCACCAAAATTGCTGCACTCGGCAGATTTAGCGCAATTTATATCGGCCGCAATCGTGATTCGTCTGACTCGGATAACGGTCAATTGTCAATAATTATGGCCGCTGCCGTGGACCGCTTGTACGAACATATAGTTTCAAAATGGTTTAATCAAGAAAGAGAAAGGAAAATTAAGTCTAATTAAAAAGCAGGTGGGCCGTTATAGTCCACCAGGAGTATCAAGCCCCGTGGTGTGGTATAATACAATGAAGCTTACTACTGAATAACTTAAAGTATAAACTGATCTGTCCAATATCTAATCAATCAAAATGTGTCTGTGCCTTTGATATTGACACGATTCTGATCTATGTATGATGATGATATTGATCCCTTTAAAAAAAAGGATACTAGCGTCTATAAGTTGTTCGAAAATGGTTTTGCTTCCTCGTCCACGAGGCTCATTGTTTGAATCGAAATTTCCAAATGAAAAAGTTAAAATCAAAAACACATCATTCCTATGTTAGTAGTGTCTACGCCAGACTCATCGTTAATTCTTTGCACCATTACTGCAGTACTTCTGCTACAGGAGTCCTCGTTCTCGTAGTAAATACCGATTTTCCAAAAGTTTAGTTAGCTGTTTTTTGAGCTATGTTTAATCTAGTCGTGGTACTACAGAAAGCTCCCAATAGCAACATCACTTCTTTGTCATCTTCGTTCCTAATTTCGCTTAAGTATTCTTTTAATTTGAGACACAGATAAAATTAGCAGAGATGGCGGCATAGACACCTCTGCTTTTAGATTCCAAAGTGCCATTAACAGGCAGCAGTGGTGGAGGTGCGAAGGATCTGGAACTTACTACGGTTGCCAACCTGAGAATACCCGGAGGGGGATTCGGCGACCAACAATGACGACTGGACATGGCGATATGAAACGCATGGACTTTGAAGCTCAATAAGAGGATAACGAAGCTGGAAGAGAAGGTAAACAAGTTAAAATGGGATATAGTAGAAATATCTGAAGGTTGGAGACAGGGGGGAGATACGACAACCCTTGAATCCGGTAACTTGTTTTATCACCGGGGTAACCAACTGTCTCAAGGAGGCGTCGCATTTGTCGTCCGCAAGCCTCTCAGTATCACACACAATGTTAAAATCAAAAGTGTGTCATCAAATGTTGCTTACATTATTCTAGAATATCGAAGCGGTATTCGTTGAAGGTCCTACAGGTATATGTACCATAATCAACACACTCAGATGATCAGGTAGTGAAAAGGAAATTTCATGAGCCAGATGTTCCTCCAAAACTCAATACTTAGTGTCAATGGGGGCTTTGTTTATATTATCAAAATAATCGTTTTGAAATTATTATAGTGTGATAAATAAGCGATACATGTAACAACACATTCTTTTTTTAATTTTTGCCTGTCTGTGTGTCTATTTGCTCTGGATAATCTCTGGATTAAATAATCCGATTTTGACGAACTTTCACTGCAATATAGTTTACGTAACTAGGAGTAACTTCAGCTATATTCCACTTAAAACTAAAAAGAAGGAAAAAAACTAACACATTAATTTTTTATACCATGCTGAAAAAATCGCGTTCAACAGTTAGTCTTAAAAAAATTCCAATGAATAGCGAGCCGAAAGTAAAATTCGTTGCATCAGTGATAAATGCCGCCATTACTAAGATAAAGATCAAGGTACTTAAGTGGTCTCATTTCCTCCTCGTAGTGTCTCAGTTCTAATAAATTGTTATTCCTTATAGGACATCAGTAGAAAATATAAATTAAATATTAAATAAAAAAAAATTAAAGAAATTACAATTTATAAAAATATTAATAGCTGGTTTTTAAATATATTTCTATTAGTTGAAAAGGGCCTTTGGATTAACATATGGCTACTATTGTAGTCGTTGCCAACGTCGCTAAGCAAACATTGACCTTTGTGTTAGAGGGTTTTGGACCGTATCCCACCACGCTGGTCCAATGCGGGTTGGTGGGTGGACCGACTTCTTACATGCCTATCCGACGCATGGCTCATCTTATTTTTCAGACATTTGGGTGATCGGCCCAGATTGCCCTAAGTAGGAAACAATAAAGAAAATTTGTTGAGTCCCCGCTGGATTCGAACCCACGACCTCCGGTTTCTAAAGCACACGTCCATACCACTAGGCTACGAAGGCTTTTTATTAGGTTATAGTATTAGCTATAGTCAATTGAAAATATACAGCTGTCAAAATAATCATTAATGCTGTTTCAAATATTAGCGTAATAATTTACTATCATGCACTAGAAAATTAGCATAGGTAAATAACACTATCAGCTTAAAATAAACTGCGTAGGAACAATATATTATGAACGTAGGCTCGATTTCCTGTCATTTTCTTTGCCTATCATAATGTTTACTGAAATAGCCTTCAAGCGCTTTTTGGAAAAGAACTAAACAATGGTGTTTCAACTTTTATTTACTTATTTAATACTCAGAGGGCAAGCGTTACATGCACATACGTGATTTTTTAATGTAATAGTCAGTTATTATTAATTTGTAGTATTAAAGGAATGCCTTTCAATTCTGATTATCTAAAAGTAAAAAATTCTGCCGTAGTTTTTAATGCCTGATCTATCAGTTCTTATTTTGTAACTATGTAAGAATAAATATGATGATTATAAACAATTTTTGAAGTGACCCTTGTCTGGTTTTATTTAATTCTGTAATGATGTGATATAACTACAGGTAATGAATGCAAACCTGTTTTTATTTTTATAACTTTAAATTAAAGAGAACGGACGAGCTTTTACGGAATATTTTTAGACAAAAACGACGGCAAATCCCTTGTTGAAAATAAGGGTAAGTAAATCTTATCTTAACGAATACTCTTATATTGATCATGCTTGTTTTATCGTTGATATAAACGATAAAGGTCGTTGAGAAAGAATATAAGAGTTGTTAATATGATGTAGTTTATTATTATATAAAAGCGTTTAAGTAAGCGCTTATTTCTATTGTGTTAGTTATAGTGGACACTTTTTAATTGTCATACATATTACGACAAAGAGAAGTTACACCATTTTTAACGTTTTCACCATCATAGAATTCTATAGTACATATAGTATATAGTAAATCATTAAGATTTAAATAGGAGTACTATAAAATAGTATGCATGTATTAGATAAGTCATTCGAATTTTATGATGGTGAAAAAACGTTAAAAAATGTATGTATGCAATTACTACCTTAAAAAGAAAATAATAGAAAAATCGTATTTCACACAAAACAGAAACATCAGAAGAATTTGTTAGACGGTTAAAAACCGGATAGTAGTTTCAGCTCTTTACTCTGTATGCCAACTTGGCGGATAATCAGATTTGCAATTCAAAATGGGAACAATGTGGACTTAAAAATGTCGCGATTGCCAATTTGACTTTAAAATTAGCCGCAACCGCTTATCAAGTGACTTTCAACTGCTATAGTTTTAAGCTTATTGCAGCAGAGTGATATTTCGTAAGTTAACAGTGGTGTACTTTATCGATATATTTTATTCAGCTATAAATAACTATTGCCTAAAACTTTTGAGTGTACAAGAAATTTTGTAGTAATTTGACTGTGTATAGAGATTTATATTAATTATATATATATATATATATATATATATAAATTAATATTGTAGTAGTATAAGTAATACTATTAGTCAATGATAATATTGCTTTCTAGTAGAAAAATGATTTTCAATTTAGTGGTTTAGTAGCCTATTCCATACAAAATAAGAAACAAATATTTCTTTTTAAAATATTATTAAAGATTCTGGACATCCAAACCCATTTCAAATAAGGCGTAGGTATTCTTCCACATTATTTTGATGAACGTATAATTGTCAATATTAATGTTTTTTTCAATAAATACTACATAAAATATTGGTTTCATTTTAATACTTTTAGTTGGAACTATCCAACTCATTTATGGAAAGGCTAAAGGCATCAATAAAAACAAAAAGTACTTAGTTGACATTTACAAATAATTTCATACAAAGTCAATAAATTAAATGTCTAACTAAGAGCTCAATGTTTTTTTTGGTTATTGTTTCTATCTCTTTTAAACGTCAATTTATTCAATTTTACGAACGATATTAATAACATTAAAAACTGCTTATATAAACTACTTTTTATTTTGTTTTTTTAGATAATCGATCTCATCTCGAACATCTTAAAAAGTATTGCGCAATAAGAACGTATATTCAGCACAAAATCATAAATCTTTAACTCGAATTGCAGCCTTCTGATATTACCTCGTACAGTATTCACCAAAAGGATGTAACGTGGAACATAATATTTTTATGAGTCATATCCCAGTTCTCGTATAAAAAGTGGAATGTTATATCCTGCTTTCTATATGAGTATATATAAAGTTTACTACATAGTTTTAACTAATAATTAGGTTTTTATTGGATAAATTTGAAATTTAAAGGTATTTTAATAATAGATAAATGAAATCACATTTATATCAACAGAAATAATTGTAATTCTACTGTTTAGCATGTTTTTTGTAAATAATGTTAATAAATTATTGGATTGTTAACCTAAAATTTTAGTTCGATAAATATTACCATAAATAGTAGAACCTATTAAATGATTATTAGTAGTAAGTTACGTAATGCCAGCTTTCTCACGGGACAGACCCACTCCACCTACATTTCTCGTAGCCACAGGAAGATGTTTAGAGAATTAATTGAATCAAAAAGGGTTTTAATATTATTTTACACTTTTTGCATGCAAAAAAATATTATGTAAACGAATTGGATGCCAATTGCATTGTCTCCCACTTGCAGTTAACTTTTGAATGATTTAGGGAACATCAGGTAGTCGTAAAATTTTACTGGTTCCGTTACCGGTTATGAAAAGGTTTTGTTTTAAAAGAAGAGACATTTAGAGTAACCATTAAACATATATAATTATTAACGTATTAATTATAATATTATGATATAAAACAAAATACCACGTTATTTTTACCACTATAAACATATATAGACAAATACTATATAAATTTTATTTTTTACACATTTTCTCCGTTCTTCAACGCTTCGTATACTAATTTATCTAGTCAAACAATTAAGCCAAAATGCCCAAGACAACTACTGCTGTTATTTTGTATGACCCTAACGACTTCTCATAAGGACAAAAGTAACTAAAGATAACGTTTGTTTCCCCTAAGTTTTAACTACGCAATATAAAGGCCTTTGGGGGCTCGTTTTTAGAAGTGGTCTCTGTTTTTCCATTGGCTTATTTTTGAAGCAAGTAACAAAATTTGGCCGCCTAGTTGGTCTAAAATAAACTACACTACGGTCTAAAAGACACCATAAAGACTCTGAACATAAAATTACATATGTCATAGATTTACATATTTATATATGACAGGCGAGTCAAACAGTTAATTTCGTTTAGATATTGTACTATATTATATTCTCATGTTTTATTATATAGTTAAGAAATAATAATAGAAATTGTCCCCAATGTATACGCTAAATATATGAATACTTTTTTTAGTTTCCTCAAATATACGCTTCAACGAAAAACTGTCCCTAAGCATACGCCTGACATATATACATTATACATAAACTTGCCGTCATAATATTATTAGAGCACAAATCTTTATTGCGTAATGTGCATTCCGATACATCGGTTTGAAAACTAAAACTGGTAGTGCGACTTATTGATTTTTGCTATTCCTATTTCAGGCACGTAGAAAGAGAGGGTGTTGGGTTTCTTAATTTAACTTATCTGCACGACTGACTTTTTAGCCTTACAGATATTTATCTATTAAAAATAGAAAAAACCTAGTTATAACTGTTAACCTGTTAACAGTGCTATGGGTTTTTATATTAATTATAATTCCTATTCTATCTGCGTTTGCCATCGACGATTCAAAACAAATAAGTATTTTGCACAATTACAATGCATCTTTTTTTTATATTATCAATATATAAAACTATTGCTAATATTTAGATATTAAATATCTCCTAAAAAAACTTTTGATTGCGTAAATTCTATATTAAAGTATATTCCAAAATAAACGTTAAACCTTAACAAAAACAGTAAATCCTTCGCCCCTACAAAGTTTATATGTAGATACTTTTCTAACATCTTGACTTAAAATAAATACAGAATATTTTATGGTAATAAAATTGCCACAGTGAGGGATTTGGCAAATATTATTCCTCACCAAGTAAAGACTTCCTTGATAAGCGGTTTCCCCTTATTTCAAAGTCAAATTGCCAATCACAACATATTTAATACTATGGTAAATCTGTTTAGAATTGCAAATGATATTGTTGGTGTGCGCCATGAATTAATGAGGACGTGGCCGAGAAACAAATGAATTCTTTTCATTTAGGCGTTCTAACTCTAATATTATTTAGTAGAAACGTTTACGAATTACGATTTTATGTTTCACTAGCTGTTGGCCGCGACTTCATCCGCGTGGGTTTATATAAAAAAAATATTTTAAAAAATAACCCGTCACATCAGCTATCTTTTAGTGTAGTCCCGTCAAAATCAGCCCAGCCATTCCAGAGATTAGCCAGAACAGACAGACAAAAATTAAAGAAATGTTGTTCTGTTACATATTGCAATTTAATTGTTTAAAAACGGTTGCTTCTAATTTACAATAACACTCCAATTTAATTTATTTGTAGGTAACGATGTCCAGCGACATCGAGAGAAAGTGTTAGTTTTTGGAGAACTATGTTTAGTTAGAAACCGTAAGCAATCTCTTTCTTTGGCGCTTTAATTAAAATGTCGTTGTTAGGTCTAAAGAGATTAAGGACATTTGGAACAGAAAAGTAACATCTGCAGTTTACTTAATTAAATCAATATTACAAATAAATTTCTTTCGTTGTTAAAGTTAACTGTTGCGTAAAAACAATTATACCAAAATTTATTTAATCCAAGACAAAATTATGACACAACTGTTAAAGTTATTATTTTTCAATATCACAATATTATGGGATAACTCTTTTTTTTGTGATATTTGTAGTTTTGCTTGAAATAACTAAAAATTATAAATTTTTACCGCGTTAGCGTAATAAATTCTTCACTTAAAATATGTTTCACGGTACTCTCCGCACTATGTGATGCTTTTATAAAAGTTCAGATATGTGAATGCTACGACAAAAATATATCCGAGGTGCAGTTATATTCAGTTTAAATTTACAGGGAAAAGTTTTTACACTGCATTTATAACTCGCAACACAAGCGACGCTTTTTGTAACAAGGTTTTTATTCTAGGCGATGTCGTATTCATCTGACCTTTTTATGCCAGTATTATGAAGTTTAACCTTGTTCAGCAAACTTTACGAAACTTATATGAAATTTGTAAAGTTTCACGTGTTCGCCGAGGTACTTCTAATCATCACGCTGTTTAGTTATAATTACTTCGCAATTTTTTTGTTAGTATGTTATGTTGATTTATGTATAGTAGTATAGTATGTATGGTTGACTGCCTCCGTAGCCTAGTGCGGTATGGGCGTTAGCTAGAAATCGGAGGTCGGGTTCGAATCCCTGTGGGACGCGACAAATTTTCATTGTTGTTTCCTAGTTGGTTAGGGCAATTGGGCCGATCACCCAATTGTTCGAAGTAAGATGATCCATGCGTCGGATGGGCATGTAAAAGTCGGTCCACCCACAAACCCGCATTGGACCAGCGTGGTGGGATATGGTCCGAACCCCTAATAGATAGGTGTATTAGGGAGGCCTATGTCCAGCAGTGGACTTTCAAAGGCTGATGATGTGATGTGATGTGTGTGATTATGTTGATTGCATCTTCTAAGCGTTATTCACTTTGGGTCGTTTCACACGTATTTTTATCTATGGTCTTGTAGTCTATTACCAATCAATGACTATGTACATATTTTGCATAGTTCTTTTTCTCATAAACTTATACTTCACAATATCGCTTGTTGCTTTTTAAACAATTTCCATGCTACATTTGTTCTGTGTTTCTAATATGTATGTTAAGGTAAACAAGTTACAGGTATATTTAATAAGCTGTCGGTAGTATACTATATGTTTGTGTAATAAAGGTCGGCCCATCTTCTTGTCATCCCTTTTGGTTTGTTTTGACATTTATACAACTTTAGGGATAAAGTTTTAATGTTATTCTAATAGGAAATGTTTGTGTCGATGTTTATGTGAAACCCTTGAAGGATTTTTTAGCTTACTAGTATTTGAAGGTTTTTTTCAAATTTTATTCAGACATCGCCATTATACTTTCTTGCATTTACGCATATACTACACACAACCAAATACTTTTTTTTATTTGCATTTAAATAAAAAAACATACAATATTCTGAACGTTTCAGATATTTTTCAAGGATGCATGGTTATAGTTGTAGCAAATCTAGTCCTCATTTTATCAGTTATGTTTCATTACAAAATTGTGTAAATGAAAATAAGACTTAGAAGTAAAAAATATGACGACTTTTATAGTAAACTGCTTTGACGTCCTCAGTGACTTACAGCCTAATCGTAGGTATATGAGTATACTACTGGACTAATATTATTTTATTCTACAATTAATGAGCTTATTCTGTTAAAAAAAACTACAGATTTCAAACTTCCTCCTTGCTGTTTGGATTTTTTTATATATTTTACGTTGTATCCCAGAAATTATTAATTTTATACAAATAAAATGGCCCATCAAACTCCACCGATTCAGAGATTTAAATATACTGTTCCGTGTACATTATTTTATTTATCGGGATTGATGGTCGGCCTGTATTGTCCTAAAAATTTGAAACTATAATCTCTGCATTGTAATGCAAGAAGTACCAGACCACGGACTGAGTGGTAAGTTTAAGGCCGTTAATAATTTACTGACTTTAATTAATACTTCCCAGATTTTTGTTAATTTTTAATTTAAGCTGCACGGATTAAATGTGTGAAGCAATAAATGTAATAAAAAAAACGGAATCTAACATGATTTATAAGTCTTTCCTTTAGAGTTTTATAGAAATAAATCAGATTTTAATTTAATAGAAATATTTGAAATATGATAGTTTGTTATATACACCCAGATTTAAAATGAAAAGAATTGATGTAATAAGTGTAAAAACATGATAGGTTCAAGGATGGAAAAAGTATTCAGTACATTTTTCCCTTTATATCTATCAAAACTCTGCTTCAACAAAGCAGATGTATGTCATTACATAATCATATTATGAAGCATATCTGCGAGATCACTTGAATATACTATACGAACTCTGTATAATATAGATACTTTAGCCAATTGTAAAATTGTGCTATAACGATTAAAAGGATTGTGTGGGATTTTTGAAGAAGAATACTTATATCGTAAATGTTGTAAATCAACTCATTTACTAAAAAAATTAAATTAAATACAGTGATTTTCTAATAGATTTGCCCTTTTATTTTAATAACACAAAACCCCAATTTTCCTCACAGAGTTTTAGGAAAAAAACCGTTTATTCTTATAGCTAAAAATATGATAATAATCGAGAACAAGTAAAGGAATCACAATGAAATAATTCGCAAAACGTAAAACAAGCACGTAAAAACATGGTGAAAGTTACGGATGTCAATGTTACTGTAAAACATTTCAGATAGCTAAAAAGATGCATTTTATTTCTGTTAATAGAATGAAACCAACAGCAAATAGTTTCAGCCAAGCTTTTCACGAAGCGCTACTGTATACTTCAAAGTTTGTGTGCACGTGAAGGTATACGATGAAAAAAGCTTTTTATGAACTGACTGTCCGAGTACATTGCTGTATCTAACTATTCGTTTATTGTAAATAAAATATTTCAGGTACAATAAATTTGAACGTAAATTTAAAAACTTTCAGCCTCTAATCAGTTGTTACGAATATACAAGATTCTTCGCAAATTGGTTAAACGATATAACCGTATGAGGAAACTTTTGTTTGTACTCTGCTTATATAATAAAAGAATATTTTGTATGTTAATTTGAATAAAATAATTACTAAATTTATTTAAATGACTAAGCAACTTCTTTTGAACTGGACTTGATAACGCGAAGTTGTAGCAAAGGAAGTGTGAAATTATAAGATTATTATTAATCTATTTCATTAGGTTTAACGTTTACATTTTTAATAAATTTAACTTTGTCAGACATACGAACAAAAACAAAACAAAAAAGTTTGAAACAACTGTAACTCTGCTGCGTAATACAAACGAAAATTCCACTAACAAGAAAAATTCGCTAACGAAATTTCAAATTAAAGCGGAAAAACTATTGCGAATTGGTAGCTAGAAACAGAAGTTTCCAATTTAAAATGATTTCTCCTCAAAACTTTGCTGACTAGAACTCGAATATTTAACGTTTCGACTGTCGGATTTATCCTACTTACTGCAGTTAAGCGCTGTTTTCAATCTGTCAAATTATATGTGTATGTGTGTATATATAAAAAAATAATTCTTCTAATATTATGAATGCAGAGGCTAGTAAGAATGTTTGTCTCGCTTTCACGCCAAATCTACTAAGTAAATTTGGCGTGAAAAAATAAAAATTCTTAGATAATCGATGAAATAGATTTGATAAAATTGCATAGTTTATACAGCAAAATTAATTATAGGTTTTTAGGACCATAAATTATTAAAATTACTGTCCATCATCATTATAACAATTTAAATCACTATGGACTGCCTCCGTAGCCTAGTGGTATAGGTGTGTCTTTAGAAACCGGAGGTCGGGGTTCGAATCCTGCGGGACGCAACAATTTTCATTGTTGTTTTAGTTGGTTAGGGCAATTTGGGCCGATCACCCAATTGTCTGAAAAGTAAGATGATCCATGCATCGGATGGCATGTAAAAGTCGTCTACCCACCAACCCGCATTGGACCAGCGTGGTGGGATACGGTCCAAACCCCCTAATGGATAGGGGTGTATTAGGGGAGGCCTATGTCCAGCAGTGGACTAACAAAGGCTGATGATGTGTGATGTGATGTGTATGCGACTGGAGCCGCAGAGCGCTACTTGTATATAATATTTAAATACAAAACTTCTGCATATTCACCGCTAGTGAAAGATTGATGTTGCATCATACGTGACCACTAATGCATTTACTACGTACTTACTACAGGGTACAGAATATAGTAGGTTAACGTGGTGTACGCCGATTTGGGTTTCGTAACGACACGAAAGGATCATTAATGTTTGTCAATTTATCACTGACAGGGATACGAATTAAATGAATTTCCTGCAAGATTAAATGATACCGGATCTCTCATTTTCACGTTGCGGGGATTATGTTGAGCCCATGATGAATTTTTCGAGCACTAATTTTCAATTGTTTTCGTTATATTCGTTCAGACATATTGACCCTTGCTATATGTAAAACCAACTAAGGTACTCTTTGGTAATTTTTTATGTGAGCCGTAAAATTAAGATCGATTAATTGCTTTAGTTTAATTTTTTTTAATATTTAATTGCTATAGAAAAAATTATGTTATTTTACAGACTATACGGATTTTGATAATGATTTTTAAGATTAAGGTTTTTAAGACGACACTGAATGATAAGAGATAAGATAAATGCACACTTTAAAAATTTCAGTTTTAAAGCGTAATCGTTCTAAAGACACAATTTAAAATCTGAGAGTGATTTTAAACGTAATGAATCGGAGATTTTTAAGGTTGTATTAATACTGAACGGCGTTATCAATGGATACTTACTACACTATCAAAGGGCTTTATGCCTAATCAGCAACTAGTTTAACTGTAACAATGTTTACGTTATATTGCGGTTGCCTTTTTGTCATCTTAAATTTGAAATATTTTGATTTAAATATAAATAAAAAAGCAAATAAAACAAGACAAGGCCATATAGTAGGGCGTTAATAAAAATCGTATCATACGTTTATTCGGCTTTTTATATGACTTCACGATAATATGTTGCATAAAAAGTTTACTGCATACATTTCATCTCGCCGAATAGTATAGATAAAGTCTAAAGTCTGTAGTTTCACAAAAAGGTCGATGTGTCATTTAAAATATGTTTTCATTAATCCAAACTTTAATATTTTAATACTGAAACTTTTCTGTTGTAAAATGTATTCATAATTAACTTATGGATTTATTATAATAGCATTTTAATATTATATACTAATGAGCTAGAATATAGTTATGTAATTGATACCTAGGTATGTAATATTCAGCCCAGCTTATAATTATATTATACTAGCTGTTGCTCGCGACTTCGTCCACGCAGTAATACATTTTTTGCTACTTTTTTCTATTAAAAATGAGTCTTTGTTATATCAACTATCTTTAAGTGAAAGTCCGTTAGAATCGGACCAGCCATTCCAGAGCTAGAACAGCTTAAAGCTAGTTGGAGAATTATACATGTGGATAAATATGAAATAATTCATTGATAATAAAGCTTCGAACATAAAACCAGCTCTCTTAAGTTAATATACACCCAAAACTAAAGAAGTTTACTTAATGCCCAAGTTAATGGTCCCATCAGTGAAAAATACGGCCATTATCAAGATAAAGATCAAGTTACTCACGAGATTTATTCAGTAGTGGCTTACATTTCCATTTTGTAATTCACGGTTTCAGATAATTATTCAGTACCCTTACAGATTATTTGCATTTAATTACCTCACATTTATTTTCAAATTATACTTGAAGTTTTAAACCATTCCTAGTGCATAGTCAAGGGATAAACTAAGAAGTTGAGCGTCAAAATGCATGAGTTTATTCAGGAAACGTTTCGTCTTAAAGTCTTTTTGATTTCCATAAAATTTTTTATGTAGCATATAGGTATGTGATGGGGTAAATCTGCAAAACCTAAAAAACATTACGGTATAAATCGTCTTTATTAGATTTTTAAATTGTTTTAATTTAGGCGTTCTAACTCTATCATTCTTTAGTAAAACATAAATGCATTACAAGATTTGTTATAAACACGTAATACATGTATTATGTACAGTGATCGCGTAAGTAACAATTAGTTTTATTTTTAGAAAAACTAACTGTAGATAGATTCTTAAGAGATCTGTTTTTATTGGGGCTTTAATTTAAAGTCGTTGTCGAATCTTAAGAGATTAACGACATTTAGAAGAGAACTGAAGCATGTACACTATAACTTATTAGGTTAATATTATAAATAAATCTTATAAGTTATTAAAATTTGCCTTTTCATGCAAAATAAGAATAAAAAATTCATAAAAAACAAAATAACGAAAGAGACAATTACTATGATTATTGTTTTAATTACAATAATGTTTTGTTATAGACAACTTTTTTGTATCATCATCATCATCAGCCTCGCTAGTCCACTGCTGGACATAGGCTCCCTAATGCACCCACTGCCGATCTTCGGCTATTCTCATCCAGCCCACACTGGCCACTTTGCGAATGTCGTCACTCCATCCTGCCGCAGGGCGTCCTACACTACTAATTTAATAATGTTTTGTTATAGACAACTTTTTTGTATTTTTTTTAAATCTTTGGTGAATGTGTGGTGACGGTTTAACAACCACTAAAATACGTATTTTTAGTGGTTTCGTAAAAGTTTGTGCTATAAATTCGTCACTAAAAATATGTTTCACGGCACCATGTAATGCTTTTATAAAACTTACGATTTGTGAGTGCTAAGACAAAAGTATATCCCAGGTACTGTTACATTCAGTGAAAATTTACAGCTGAAAGCTGTTATACTACATTTATAACTCACAATACAAGTTACAGTTTTTGTAGCGAGCTAGGTTTACATAATTATGTAGTTTATCCACGGCGATGATGTATTTAATGGGGTCTTTTTTATGAGAGTATAACGAAGCTTAAACTTGTGCAGCAAACTTTACAAAAGCTTTTATGGAATATATTAACTGTTTAAA
Organism: Lamproptera curius; assembly: GCA_029286875.1. Classification (NCBI taxonomy): domain Eukaryota; kingdom Metazoa; phylum Arthropoda; class Insecta; order Lepidoptera; family Papilionidae; genus Lamproptera; species Lamproptera curius. Next base: position 555,792 of record JAGSMT010000190.1, on the reverse strand, counting down.
ATAATGTTTTACGCGGCTGCTTAATTTTACTTACGATAAGTAAGCATTATTTCGTTAGAATCTATGAAATAGGATGATAAGACCGTATTTTCCTAAACAAGTATTACATCAAAAATATAAAGTTTTTTTTGTCCGCGAGATTAATAATATTGGTCAAAAAAATAAAATGTTTTTGGGTTTTTAAAAAAAAAATTATAATGAGCAAATGCTGTCATAAAACAAGCATGTTGTTTAATACTTCATAGCTAATACTTTATTGTTGTATGGCTTGGGCTAAAATCACAAAAACAGTTTAAAATACTTTTATTACTTTCTCTTATGAATTTATACATCAAAAAAAGTTCATTAATATTTTTTTGCTAGATTCAGCTACAGGCGCACACCCTACGCCTTTTTATACTGTCAAAGTCCGATGGGACGGATAACCGACACAACAAGAGAGATAAGGCGTAGGACCGACTTTTAACATCCCTATCCAACGCATGGATCATCTTCTTGTCAGACAATTGGGTTATACATAACCTAACCCAACCAACTAGGAAACAACAGTGAAAGTTTGAGTTCCCGCAGGATTCGAACCCATGACGGAACGCAGAAACAAAAGCGGCCTGTGATCGGTGAGTGCGATCAGATATGCCGTCCCCGTAGTAACCTTTTGTAGTGTATTAGTGTACCACCCAGCGGCCCTGACAACCTAGTGTTTCTAATTATGTTATAGCCACTGATTTTAGGATTGGCCATTGACGGTTTTAAAAGGTCTCTTGCACTAAGAACGTCTAAAATATAATCCAAAAGTTATTGTATTAAATGAAAAAATTCTTGATTCCATGTACAAAAAATGTGTGATAGACGACATTTTGATTAAATTGAAATCTTAAAAGATATCGGAGATTTGATATGTGGCGGAAGAAATTTTGTTCGGAGAATCTGTTGTTACTTGCCTTTATCGTTAAAATATTTACACGCTGTTTGAGGTCATATTTTTTGTTAAATTTTTTTGAATCTACGTTTAGTTTTCCTGTACGTGAAAATGAATGTCACAAAGAATGAATCAAACTAGTCAAGTATTGAACTGTCTCAGCAGTCTATTTATAGAAAACTTTTTCGTGTCCAACCTTCACACGCATACAAACTTTGAAGTATGCAGTAGCGCTTCATAAAAAGCTTGGCCCAAACTGTTTACTGTTACTAATTTCACTTCAAGAATCATCACCATATAATAATATTTGTAAAGTAAAGAACTAGACAATGTGTTAAAGATATAGAATACGAGTAGAGTCAGGAGCAAATAAATTGGTGTTAAAATTTCCCAATTTTAGAAAAAATTAAAATAGTAGAGAAAAGGTGACCTCAATGAACAGGCACTCAGGCGAAGCTGAATAATTTTCTGGTAAGGAGGATGACAATTGTAAATGAACGTAATTTCTTAGATATATTGCCACACCCCCGCCTCTTTTGTTGAAGTCAGAAAGGGCGTACATTGTTTAAAGCACATGAGGTTCTATACTCGCACCCCACCCGCCAGTTTTCATAAATCCTTAATAGATCAAATATACAAAATAAAAATAATTTCATAAACAACACATGAGATCCTATATCGCATCCTAAGAATACGAGACATTTTAGTTCTTGCGCATACTTTTGACTTAACAATTTGCTAAAAAATTTATTTATAGATATTATTAATTAATTACGGTTAACATAATCATTCTTCAAATTAAGTTAAATATACCAAAACATAAAAACATTGTTAGATTAACTCTGAGATAACCTCAACCTTTTGGCCTGGCCCGTAGCTCTGGACGGGTTTACAACTGTAAAAAATATTATAAAGTTTTTAACGTGATAAAACGGGCCAGTTATATTATTTACCAAATAAACATAAAGCCTTGACACTTTTTTGTATATCTTATTATACTATATTCTATAGGAAATTATTAGATCACTCTAGTTTTGGCCACCATTCGCGATGTTAGTTGATATCAAAAAGAGTAAAAAAGATTTTTAAATAATTGTGAATATTGTACGACTTTCATGTTTTTTTTAAAATTATTTCTATGGTGTTAAAAGATGTTTTAAAATTAAAAATTGTCTGTAAAGGTACTTTTTAATTATGTAAAACTATGGCATACTAAAGGAAATATAAACCTGCATTGAATACATCACGTAAATAACTTGATCTTTATCTTAATAATAGTGGTATTTTTACTGATGTGACCATTAACTTGCACATTAAGTAAACTTCTTTAGTTTTGGGTGGATATTGACTCAAGAGAGCAAACGAAATTGGTTTTATATTCGGAGCCTTATATTTAGTTAATTGTTAGATATTTAACTTTTTTTCTAGCTTAATAATATATTAAAATAAAGAATTGGAGTGTAAGTTTGATTTCATTTTGATATATAACCTACACATGTAATTATAAACATTTAGAGATCCCTGTCTGTCTGCCCGTTTGTTCTGGCTCATATCTGGAATAGCCGATCCGATTTTAATGGGACTACACTTAAAGATATCTGTTTCCAACTAAGAAGTTACTTAGATCCGACCTAGAGCTGCTTCTCGGACTAGGTACATCAAGCATCATCGCAGGCGATTTAAGTAGCAATCATCACGACCGGAATTGCAGTACGCCAAATACAAACGTTTAACTGCCTCCGTAGCCTAGTGGTATGGGCGTGTGCTTAGAAACCGGAGGTCATGGGTTCAAATCCTGCGGGGTGCAAACTAATTTTCATTGCTGTTTCATAGTTGGTGAATTTGGGCCGATCGTCCAATTGTCTGAAAAGTAAGACGATCCATTCGTCGAATGGGCATGTAAAACGTCGGCCCACGCACCACCCCGCATTGGACTAGCGTGGTGGGATTCGGTCCAAACCCCCTAATGGATAGGGGTGTATTAGGGAAGGCCTATTTCCGGCAATGGACTAACACAGGCTGATGATATGAAATACAAACGGCAATATATTGGAGACATAACAAATGTCTAACTCTCGTACATTCTGTACGTGGCCTTCACTTTTAGCAAAGAGTGTCGGCCACCTAGTTTGTGGGGATGGTAGCTTCCAACGAACTTTGTGCTAGATGAAGCTTACCAAAGACATGAGTCTGAAAGCATAACGTCAAGGATAATAAATTAAATGTAGTTAACTTGCAAACACGACATGCGTTCCGAATCGTACCTTCACATTTTGCAAAGTCAATCAAAAATAGAACAGCGTTCACCAAAAACTGCTACTGCCACATAAAAATCTTTTGTAATCAGGTCTCAGTAAAAAATAAACTTAACATTCTAAGTCAAAGTTGTAATTAACCTAATGTAGGTTTTTATCATGAAATAGGATTTTTTTTCATTTCCCATTCTGGTTTTTTCGTGTAACCTGTGTTTTGTGTGTAAGGCATCAAAAATATAAAAGAGTAAGTTTGAAACAACTATATCTCCGCTACGAAATATAAATCTAAATTTTGATAACAAGAAAAATTCACCAACGAAATCTCAAATTAAGGCAGAAATAGTGTAAGTGGATTTAGTTGCTACAAAGTAAAGTTTCAAATTTATTATGATTTCTCCTCAAACATTGCTGACTATAACTTGTATATTTAACGCTTAGTCTGTCTGATTTATCTTATTTACCGCAGATAGGCGTTGTAATCACCCTATCAATTTATATGTGTACATGATACGGAAGCTTGTAAAAATAGTAATACGTGTTTATACTACTTAAATCATTTGGATGAAACTTTACTAACAAATAGTTTATACTATTTATAATATTTTTTATTACTTTAAAATTTGTTATATTTTTCAAAATTTAACAACAATTTTAAAGTATATAGGAAAAAAATTGACATTTGGTTAATCTTGCCGTAAAATAATTGTCAAAAAATAAATAGTTTTTATAATCATTATCACAATTCTAACCAAACCACCTATTAAAAAATGAAAAACAATAAGAACCAATAATACCTATCATTTTAAAAAAATTTTACATAATCAGAGCTCTTGGAGCGGAGCAACGATAAATAAAACATACTCGAATTTAGTAAATCCTCCTTTTGGGAAGTCGCTCAAAAAACTAACTAGTTAGCGTTTGAAACGTATTTGATTTACCTTATGAAAATTATTTATTATTTATTTATGTACCAATGGTTTAATGGGGTTAGATAAAAAGCAAAATATTAATTACAAATTGTACCCATTTATCAGCTTTTATTTTTACCTTGTTTTTGAGACTTATAAAATCTACACAAACGAGATAATAAATTTCACATAAAACCCTGCAGCCTAAAGTTTTAAAAAAGCAAAATAAAAAAAGGGAACAGGTTAATGGGTGTCCTTTTTCACAAACATATACTCTACCCGGTTAAAAAAGATAACTTTTACTTTTATTTTATCATCAATATGAAAAATCCAAAAAATTCCTGAAAAATTAAGTCAGTTTGTCCACTGCTGGAGTAGGCCTTAAACCCACACATCTTCATTAGGCGTTTTTGGAACGTATCCCAACACGGGTCACGGGTGAAAATTTTTCCTAGCCCATTACGATGTAATGTAAAGAACTTAAAAAAGAAACCATAAATTTTTTATGATCAACAAATGATTTAATGGCTAGTAATCAAAAAAAAATTAAAATTAAAGCATTATTTTTGGTTATATAGTTTTGAAAATGTTCTTTTTTATATACATTTATAATTTTTCCGATCCTAACAAAATTGGCGGTCGATTGAACTTAGTATAACGACTTTGATTTTCAAGACTACTCTAACAGCTTTTTGAAAAACCGATAATTGTTTTGATGTTAAATGGGGAATTTATATTTATAAAAAAAATTATTTTTAAAATTTTTGAAAAGAAGATGATTCATGCGGGGAGGCAAATAATCACAAAAAACCCGTCACTTGTATTTGGAGAAAAAGTAAAAAAACTTTTGCAATTTAAATGAAAAAATTCTCAGATATTTTTGTAGATTCCAATCTCAACTTTTATAAAGATTGTGAAAAGAAATTTATATACTATAAATGCTATATTTAATGTTTGTTTAACAATTTTATTACACAAATTCTCTGGAAATAGTTTTTAGTAGTTTAAAAGATTTATAAACCAAAATTTTATATATTATAAAGAAAGAAAAAAATATTTTTTTTATTCTTATAAATATAGAAATATTTTAAAGAAAATACAAAAATTGATCCTCCCCAAACATTATTTAAAAAATAAAATCATAATAATTTTTCTTTTCGGAAATTTCTTTTGATTTCAATTCTATTGCAAAAAAATTTTATAAAATTTAATGTAATGTAATAATATGATAAAAGAAAATTGCGCCTTAACTTTTAAAATTAACCTTATTTTGGGTGACTATAAACCCAGGAATGGGTTTTAAACTTTGGGATAATTTGTAAAGTGAATAATTATTTCTATTGTTTACGGAATATTATCATTGTTAAAAAAATGCTTTACGGATTTTATCGGTTTATTTTTATTCATTTTAAATTCCCAGTTTCCGAACACTTTCCAGCGGGCCGTGGCACGGGAGACCACCCAACCCGTGACCAAACGTAAAAAAACGATGAAACCGAAAGTCATTTTATTTAATAAAAATGGAAGAAAAGATTTGATTTGAAACGTTGCTCCTTTTATTTTCTTTTACAAAAATACAAACAAAAAGCGGAAGAAACAAAAAAACGCAAATAAGAAAATTTTGTTTAAACTATTTGTTAAAAACAAAACTATTGATAGTAAGCATCCAAATTAAAAAATGTATATGAATTAAAAGCAAAAGTCTCACATTTTTAAACTACCTTGTATATGTAATAATATTTATTCGGTAAATATTACGCTGTTGTTTAACGCTTTAAACAAGCATTTTTTTGTTACATTTTTAATTAGAAAAGGCGGGAATATCATTATAGATAGACAAGAAAAGAATAACATATTAACTTTAAAAAAAGTTTTTTTCATCATTAAAAAATGCAGGATGATTTTAAAACACTGTTCCCTCACAGAACCCAACATTTGAAATCTCTTATACGAAAAGGTTTTTAGAATAAATCGCTTTTGCTTTAAAATTTTTTAAAAACCGTGCTTAATATATCGTATTTTTTTCTATATGAATAAAACTTAAAAGAAGTACATTTTTCGGAGGGGATTTAAGAAAAAAATAAAAGCCATATTCATAAGAAAATAACAAAACCCATTTTAAAGGAAAAAGAAAAAAAAAATAATATTAAAAATTTGTAGAAATAAAATTTCTTTAGATAAGTCTTCTTAGTTTTTTCATATTCAGGGGTTAATTTATATGAACAAACATTACAAAAACAACTGAAAGATAGCACTCGGGTAATTCATCATGGCCTCAACACAATCCCCGCAACGTGAAAATGAGAAACCGGATCATTTAATCTGCAGGAAATTAATTAAACATCCGTGTTAGTGTAAATGGAAACTTACCCGCGTCAAACCAAACGGTTACTCCCGTAAACCTACTATACTCTTTACGGGAAATTTTTTATATTTGAAAAATATACAACAATTTTTAATACAGAAAAAATTGACATCTGTTAATTTGTCAAAATAATTTTTAAATAGTTTTTAAATCATTATCACAATTTGAATCTGCGGTTTAAAGCGAGAGGAGCTTTTATATAATGTTTAAAAAAACGCGGTGATAATTGAAGCATCAAGGACTTCTAATAATCTACCTTTCTTAGACAGAGATAGAGGTTTAGGAGAAACGATTTGGATTTGTAAGACGGGGCATTAAGTTTAAAATTTATCACCAGGGTTTAACATTTCCAAAGATTAAATATCTTTTATTTAACTTGGGGGATTATGTTGAGGAAGGAGTTCTGGTGCTACTTCAATTGTTTTTGTAATGTTTTTCATTTAACCCCGGGAAAAAAAAGGCCAAAGATCTGAAATTTTTTCAAATTTTTTTTGATGTTCCTTTTTCCGGTCTTTAAATGTTGGCCGTTGGATGTTTATGAAAGATCTTTATTTTTTTAAATAACCCTCCCGAAAAATGCTTTATTTTAATTTTATTTATAGAAAAAATATTTTTTCGGCCGGAAAAAAATAAAAGCTTAAAGAAACAAAACCAACATTTTAAATGTAAAGGATTTTAAAATGGGTTCTGTCGGGGGGGCAATAAAATCCAATCCCTAAAGTGCCAAATTTTTTTTGTTATGGTTTAAAAGCATTTTGTTTCCGGGTTTTTTAAAAATTAAAGGCAAAGTAAAGTGGGGGATTAAAAAACGCTTTCTCTTGAATAAATAATTATTTAAAAAAGATTTCGGGTTTCGCCTTTTCAATTTGGATCCCTTCATCAATAGGAATGTTTGTATCAACGTTTAACCTAACGTTTCATGTTGGTTTTTTTGTTTCCTGTTTTTGATTGATTTAAAATTTAAAACACACAAACAAAACAATAAAAGACCATGAATAAGGTCAAAAAAAAATTTACATTTATTTTTTATATATAATTTTAAGGAAAAAAATTTCGCATTTTCTTTCATTTCTGAATACTATGGATAAAGTTTAGTTTATGGAAAAAATGTTGATGACATCAATATTTTTAGAAACTTTGAAAAAAAAGTTAAAAGAAAAATAAATACAAAAAACATAAAATATGTTTTATCATCCAATTTTCATTTAAATATATAGTTTATCTTTTAAAGTTCAAAAATGTAATATAATTTGTTAATAAGGAGTGGTATATAATTTTATTCTAGCTTATTATTATATTTTACTAATAAACAAAGAAAATTATACATCTAAAATCTATTATTTAATAAGAAACTAATGAAATAAATAATTTACAACCATTCATGAAAAATAATTTTTTAGAATAAAGATACTTACATTAAAAAGTATGAAACAAATATTTTCCCTTAAATAATATAGTTTATGTTTAATCACGTTAATAATTCCCATTTATTATTAAAAAATGACTTTTGGATTTTATAGTTTATTTTTAGGGGTGGCTCTCCCTTCTACCCGACCCGGCCCTGGAAAGTGTTAAATGTCGGGAATTTAAAAAATTTAAAATGCTAAAATCCTTGGTCATTTTATTTAATAATGTTTATTGGGGAAACAATTTTATTCAATTTATTTTTTCAAATCATACCCAAAGTTTTAAACCATTCCTTTTTATAGCCAAAAATGAAGGGAATTTAATAAACGGGCGGGTTTTCAATCATATATAAATTATATTATAATTTTATAAAATTTGCTATTTAGCATATAGTTTTTTTTAAAAGAAAAAGAATATTTCAGAAAGACACAATTATTAGATTTTATTTTAATTACAATAATGTTTGAGATCAATTTTTTTGTTTTTTAATGTTTTAAAAACAATAAAAAGAATAGAATTTTTAAAACAAAATACAAAATTAAATGATTATATAAATAAAGTTTTCATGGCGCAGAAAATTTATGGCGGATATGGAATTTGGCAAAAAATATATCCGAGGTACAGTTATATACACTTTAAATTTACAGTTAAAAGTTTTTACACTAAATTTTTAAACCACAATACAAGTGACGGGTTTTGTTCTTTTCAGAAAATTGTTGTAAGAAATAATTTATATTTTATAAATATAAATTACCCCTTGATTTATGTCATCCAATAAACAATTATCAGTTTATTCAAAAGCTATTAGGGTCTTGATAATGTTGTTTACTTTAAAGCCCAATTTTGTTAGGATCTGTGAAATAGGGTTATAAGAATGTAAATGTTATATAAAAAATAAAAACATTTTTCGCCGTAGGGTTTCGAACCAAACAAATAAATAACATAAGTAAGGCTTTAATATATAATTATATCTGTATATGCGATTACTATGCACATTAAATCTATTTTTTGACCATAAAAAAACTTTATATAGTTCTTTTCAACTTTAAATTTCACAACAGCATGCGTCAGGGAAAGTGTGTCGGTCCACCCCACCAACCCGTATTGCACCAATGGGGATACGGGTTAAAAATCCCAATGAAGGGAGAAGGTTGACACGATTAGGGGAGGTATTCCACATGGGATTAAAAGACTGATACAGACAAATTTCAAATTTTTTGGAAGGCTTGATTTCTTCTTATATTGATGATAAAATAAAAGAAAAATTTTAAAATCGCCGGGTAAGGTATATGTTTTAAAAGGACACCCACAACCTGTCATCCCTTGCTTGGTTTATTTTGAATTTTATACAACTTTAGGCGTGAAGTTTTTATTAATAAATTCACACAACCGTATGAAATAAAATCAAAGGGCGTGTTTTATAGATCCCTGAAAAGCAAAATATAAAAGGAAGTAAGTACAATTTGTGATTAATATATATGTTTGCCTATTTAGACAAACCTTTAACATAAAAAATAATAAAGTTTTTCAAACGTAAATAAAATGTTTCAAAGTTAACTAAAGTTTTTGACCGACGCCCAAAAAGAGGAGGACCAGATTCGGGCTTTTTTTATCTTGCCCGCTCCAGAGTCGATTGTTATTTTTAAAATGATAGGTATTATTGGGTCTTAATTTTTTTTTAAAGGTGGTTTAATAGAATAAAGAAAATAAGAAAATTTTTGGGTCAAAATCACAACCTCGTGCGATTAAAAATAAACGCTCAAAACCAAAAGATAGCCTTGAACTATTTAAAATTTTACTTTAAATAGTCAAATAATGTTCGGAAACATTATATAAAATTTTAAAAATTCCATTTATTCAAATTCTTCGGAATATAGTGTAATTTAAAAAAAAGCCCATGAATAAAAAATCTTCATTCCGTGTCACATAGACATTTTGATAAAATCTTAAATGACATTCATTTAAAACCTTGTCACAGGTTTTTTGAATTGTAAAATGTTGGAAGATTAATTTTTTCGGTAAAATTTTTTTAAATTTAATAATGATAATTTTGTGAATTTGAAAACAGAAATATTTCCATTTTCTACATAAAACATTTGGGACGTCCCCGGGATTTAAGCCGTCAAAGGAATTTATGCCCAAGAAGAACCCAAGATTTAAAATTTGATTGTAGTATTTAAACCCATATAAATAGGCTAGGTAAAACTTCTAGTTTTTTATTGGTTGGATGTTAAATCTGTTTTTTATATATGACTAAAACCCCTTGTTTTAAAAAACAAAAGAAGGGACGGGCCCCACCAAATTAATGAAAATAATCAGAGCGTTAGAAGAGGGAGAATAAACTTGGTTTATAATTCTATTGTATTAAAAGAGCTACTGGGTCGCAGGACCTTAATAAATGGCAATAATCTAAACAAATATTATCGTAATGAATAATTGGACTCTTATTTATTCCTTGGATTCAATATAGTTCTTAATTTTAAAGCGCGGACATCTTTGAGAATTTAATTTAAATGTCATGAAGGAAACCTAAATGATTTATTTGTTTTGCTTTTATATTTAAAAATAAAAATTATTTTGATTTAATAGAAATATTCTGACTCTTTCTTTTACCTCAACACAGAAAGGGAAACCCCGTCCCCCAAAATGGCCAACTTTTGCTAAAAATAAGGCTACCGTACCGCTTGTTGTTGGGCATTTTGAGATCTCCCAGGATCAACAGGGCTGGGGCGGCGAAACCCCCAAAGGGGTATCTATTGTACGCGGTGGTGTTTCGGCCGGCGAGGGCGAAAACGGGTGGGTAACCTACTTGTGTGGGTGAGTAAGGTCATCAGGGTAAGTGAGGGCCGCCTTCACGAAGGGTACGCATCTGTTTTTTGCGTGAAGGTTGATGAAAAAAAGTTTTCAAACACCCGTCGGCGGTGCCTTACAGTTTCGTTTGTTTTTAGGAATTTTAATATTCGGGTACAGAAAAACTGAACGTAGATTTTAAATACGTTTGGCCGCTAATCAGTTGGATTCCGAAGATTCAAACGTGTTCTCAAATTGATGAAAAGATTTGACTTTATTAAGAAATTTTGTTTCTACTGTGTCAAAATGTTAAAAGGAAAATTAGTGTTTTCGCATTTTATAAATTAAATAAATTTAAATTACAAAATTACTATATTTATATAAATGTTCAACAACTTTTTGAATTAGACTTTGAATAACGTTGAAAAGTTTTGTTTTGGTTAATGCTTTTGACATCTTTTAGGGTTTATGGCGTTTGTGTTTTTAAAACATTTATTTACCTTTACAATATCTTAAACACTACTTGTAGCAAAAATATAAAAAACCACACTTTGTAAGAAATGAAGTAAATGTACAAATAAAAAAGTAAATAAAAAAGTCATATTTTAAATTCATTGAATAAAGCACTGGAATTAGTAGTAGTATTGTAGTTGAGTCTGAAAATAAAAATTATGGAATCCAAACCCAGGTAAAACTTGGTATAAAGAAAATTAAATAAAAAGAAAAGATAAATTTTAAGTTACCTTCTTTTTTCATTGACAACAAAAAAAATAAAAAAAAAAAGTTTGGGAAAACCCCATGGAAAAAACGATAATTCCTAAAAGAAAAATTTTAACGAAATCTCAAATTAAGGCAGAAAAACTATTGTGGATTTGGTTGCTACGAAACAAAGTTTTAAATTTATAATGATTACTCCACAAAACTTTGTTGACTAGAATTTGTATATTTAATTTTTTATATGTGTAAAGTGATATGTGCCTTTAAAAAAGTTTTGAGAGGTATACGGTTTGTTGACTTAAGAATTACTAAAATTATTTGGATGAAATTTTACATTTGCATAGTTGATACATGAGAATAAAGTGTGAACTATCCAAAACGTAACAACATGTGTAAATTATATAGGTTCAAAATCTGACATCTGCGGGTTCATCTTGCTTAAAAATTCTAAAAATTTTTCAATTCCTTCAATCAAAAAGGGTGCGGTTGTATATCATGTTTAAATTCAAACCTTTTACATATTAACCGCTACTGAAAGATTGATTTTGCATCATACGTGACTTCTTACTTCAAAAAGGGAAATAGTAGATTTCGTGGAGTACATGATTTGTTTTGAAGACAAAAAGGATTTAAAATGTTTGCGAATTTAACATTGACAGGTATACGATTCAACTAATTTCCTGCAAGATTAAACGATACCGGATCTCTCATTTACACATTGCGGGGATTACGTTGAGCCCATGATGAATTATAGCTACGAGTGATAACTTTCAATTGTTTTTGTTATGTTTGTTCTGATAAATTACACTTGAGGTATGAGAAACCAAATAAGCGTGCTTATCATACTCATTTTATACAGACTTTATCTAATAGCAAATTTTAATATTAAAAATAACTGACTTAAGGACACCCTTAAATATACCGCTTTTAAATTTGGGGAAATGCCCGAAATAATAAATCTTTGTTCTTAAAAAATATTCCATTGTAACCTTAAGTTTGACGTTATTATAAAATATTTTTGAAAATTTAATTATGGAGTAACCAAAAATGATTTTAAGGCATTGAATGCACATCAAAAATACTAGGAAACAAGAAGATTAACTTTCCCACAACTGGGCTGCGAAGAATATCCACGTAAATTAACACCCTTGAAATCAAAAACATTTAAAGTTGATGCAGGGAGAAGGATTTTAAAAAAAATCAGGGTCTTTTTTTTAAGTGGTGAATAAGCCCCTCATATAAATATTAAGATAAATAATTATTGAAAACTTCCCAAAAATATCATCATCATTAGCCGTGGTCCCTCTGAAATAGGCTCCTTAATCACCCCTTCCATTTAAAGGGATATTTGGACCCCTCCCACCACGTGGTCCAATGGGGGGGAACCGACTTTTATGTTCTTGATGGTGACCTTTTAGACATGGATGACGGCCAAAATTGCCCAATCAAAAGGAAACAATAATGTAAATTTACAGTCCCCGCGGATTGAATTTCGACCCGGTTTATAAGCCACGCCGGCTTGGGGATCAGAAAATACTCGAGCTATTGTAAGTAAAATATGTACCACAATATTGCGTCAGTTATAAAGCTAATTAAACAAAACAGAGCATAAGTAATACTAACATGGCTAAATATTATGACTAGACTAACTATTAATATAATGATGAGACTTAAAGCTTTAATTTATATATCACGTTTAATTACTTTTTAATTAATAAAACTATACTTTTTACTTATACTAAGTACACTATTAAAGTGTTTTAATGTTTTAAAGCATCTAGTTTAATTATAACAAAGTTTACGGAATATTGCAGTTACCATTTTGTCATCTTCAATTAAAAAACATTCTCTCGATTTATATATAAATAAAAGAGAGCATATAGAACGAGTAAAGACCATAGAATATAGCGTCAATAAAAAAATCTTTTCAACGTTTACTCGGCTTTTATATAACTTGAGCAAAATATGTTACATAAAAACTTTACTGCATACATTTTATTTCGCTGAATACTATAGATAAATGCTATAGTTTTACAAAAAGGTTGATGTGTCACATAAAATATGTTTTTATAGATCAAATCTTTTGCATTTAACTACCGAAGAGGTTTTCTTGTTAGGTAAGTGTACAAAACTTAGTTATAAAATCTCTTACAAAGTTTGGTACATATTATATTAAATAGACACATTTAAAATAATATTTCAATAGTTCAACATGAACTTACACCTAAAAGATCAGCCTGCATAAATGTTTTTTTTTTTATTTTTTTTATTTACTACACGATTTTGTAAAATATTTTCACAAGGTTATACATGAAATCATTTTGTTTAAACTACATGCTATGTGAATATGCAAAAATCTTCTTTTGTGGTAAAGATTTTATTTTAAAAAGCATTTTCTGAGAGTAGAAATTAATAGCTTAAAAATCTCACATATTTTCTCAAAGTTCGAGAGTTTCTTAAGGTCCAATACTGGGACCTTTGTTTTTTAATATCTTTATAAATTATATCATTAGTGTTGTTAATTATAGCAAAAGCTTAACTTTTTGCTGACGATTGCATGTTAGTGAAGATTGTTAAAACAGGTCTGATATCAAATGCACGATATCATATAATTATCTAAATAACATAATTGACAGGTGTATCAGAAACCAAATGCTACTAAATGCTCCAAAGTGTTCTCATATAAAAATGTACGCGAAGGAGGATTAAATTGGAATCATCAGTATATTATATTACTGATTGAAGGGATCTCGGTGTTATAATGGAAAGAAGGCTGAGATTCATAGACCACATAGATAGAGTAGTAACCGAAGCAAATAAATCATTATGTTTTATTCTGCGCAACCAGCAACTGTTTTTAAAAACATACAACAGTTTTGTAGGAATAAAATTATAGTACTGTAGTTCAGTCTAGCCTGCAACTGCTAGTGTATATTTAGTTGTTTTTTTGTATTCTTTCGATTTTATTAATATGTATAATGGAAAGAATGCAATTTAAAAAAAAAATGCATTAACGTACAGATCTACAGCAATAGACAAAATTAAGTGGTAGGTGGTAACGGTGGTAGGTCCCCTTTTTACAGGGGACTGTTTGGGTGGGTACCACCGCGGTGCCTATTTCTACTGCAAAGCAGTAGTGTGAAAACACTACTGTGTTCCAGTTTGAAGGGTACCGTAGCCAGCGTATTACCTGGGTAAACGAGACTTAACATGCTATGTCTCACGGTAGGCAGTACGTTGTTGATACCAATGTTTATGGGCGTCGGTGACCACTTTCCATCATGTGGCCCGATTGCTCGTCTGACTGCGTAGTTCAATTTGCTACAAGTCTCATAACGCTGAGTTGATTTAGATTTGGTTTTTTTACATAAAGTTATAAACGGTAACATTGAAGTCATGCTTCTTAACAAATACACCCTATCCATTAGAGGTTTTTGGACCGATATCCACCACGCTCCAATGCGGGTTGGTGCGTGGACCGACTTTTACATGCCCATCCGACGCATGGATCATTTTACTTTTCAGACAAATGGGTGATCGGCCCAAATTGCTCCTAACCAACTAGGAAACAACAATGAAAATTTGTTGAGTCCTCGCAGGATCGAACCCAGACCTCCGGATTCTAAAGCACACGCCTATACCATAGCTACGAGGTTAAAATTTATATGACCTTTTTAAGTCAAAAATCTGCAGGACTACGCCGTAACATACCCGTGAACCGCATGTCTCGCCTATATAACAAACTTTCAAAAATTTACCACTTCTTGTCATTCACCGGGACATTGAGTAACTTTCAAGAGAGCTTACGAAATTGGCTTTATTTTAGGATCTTTGATATATTATGTATACTTATCCCCAACCCCCTTGTGGATGGAATTTTGTAAAATCCGTTCTTAGCTGACCTCTACTCGATGAGAGGAATATTCGTACCAAATTTCAAGTCACTACGCCTTACAGTTTCAGAGATATCGTTACGAGTCAATATATATATAGATGATAATGACAATAATAATAATAAGCTAGGTTGAGAGTTATGTGCCTCGTTATCTAGGTACTTAATTATATACCTATATTCTAGCTAACTAATAAGCTAAGTTGATAAATTTAGAACTAGTTATAGTTTTGTACATTTCATATAACCAATTTTTATGCAACATATATTCCTGAAGTTTTATAAAAAGCCGAATAAACGTATGATGCTGACTTTTTTATTAACGTTATATTCTATGGACCTTTCTTATTTCATTTGTTGTCTTTTATTTGTATTTAAGTTCAACAAATATTTATATATTATTGATGACACCGAACTTGCTATACACGTTTAAGCATAAAGTCTGTTTTTAAACTGTTAAAAAAAGAACATACAAAATCTTTTGCCAGAAATTGCAATGGTATTACGTTTACTGTTTCTTCTATAAATTTATTCATATTTTTATCGCGGTCGTTACTGTCAATTATTTTTAGTAGAAACAAATTTATAAAAAGCATATTTTGGTATTTCCACACACATAAAGACGATAATTAACAACTTTTTTAATTAAAACAACAACAGTTTTATTACTTTTATGAATGTTATTATCTATTAATGAAAGCTTGGAAAAAGTAAGTGAAGTTTATGTTTTACGGAGTCTTGTATTAAGTTAGCCTTTTAGCTAAGACACAAATGAATACATATATTAAAATATACTCGTTTATTGCCAATATCGTAAGATAGTTAAGCAAAATATATATTTTTTAATTCTACTTAAATTAAAGGTGAGAGTTACATATTTTATTCCTTTCTTTTCATAGGTGATGAAGTCAGACAAGCAGAGGCTGCCTACCTTGAGACAATTTACGCACTTATTTAGCTGGATACGGTACCTTCCAACCGGACCACGGTAATGTTTTCACACTTCCGCTATCAGGGAAAATAGAAAAGTATCATCTCATTACGAATACTATATAAAAAGACATAAATTATGGCATTTGCGATTTAGATAAAGGATTTTTTTAACACAAAAAACGGATATAACAACGGCGTTGGCAAATTAAGGAGCATAAAGTTTCGAGAGTATATCCGTATTCCATTTCAACAATTCGTATCACAATACACTTTCAAAGTCTTCACTCAAATAGCGTAAGAGAAAGCCACTTACGTCAGCGCAACACAAACACTCTGCATTACAGTGACAAGGTTTAAGTGTAAGTTCTTATACAGCTTTTTTTGTTTAAGAAAGATGTATATTTAATCAAAAAAAAAAAGCACTACAAATTTAAGACAAATTGCTATTAGGTCTTACTTAAGTTACTTCTGCTTTTTGTACGATGTTACCTATAAACTTTATCTTTTGCATAAGCTTAAGGTTGCCTTAATCGACAATTTTTGAGAGCGCTTTGTGATTTGTTGCATTTTTTTGACAGTTTACATAAGAACATCACTTTGGATATCACTACTTATGAACATATTGTCTTGATTTTTATACTTTTGTAAATTGTGGTTCTGTAAATAAAAAATAGGAAGACGATAACGTTTTTACTACTGTTTTAGCAGAAATTGGCTCCATTCAAGCTTGTTCCTTATCGATCCCATATAAAATACTATGTAAAAAAAGATTATATGCAACCTTCAAAATTTAAGTAATGTGAAAATATTAGAAGAAAAGAAATAGTTATAGTTACACCATATATATTGAACTATAAGTCTAAGATACATTTATTATGTAGATTTATACCTTAACTCGTTTTTTAATCTTTTTCATATTTTATATTCCCTCATTAATCAATCTTAATAATATAAAGTTTTTGATAATAAGCTACATGTATTGCTTAAAACTGGCCTAAACAATGTTATTAATCTGATTTTTCTTTGATAGGGGCTCATGTTGTAATGTCGTGTATTTTTTCATCAAAATTGTAGTGTACTTGTTTGTTATTATTATGTTATTTTCTTGAATAACATGTAAATCGTGGTTTATTTGCATTCTCACAAAGTACTGTAAATCAGCTTCCCTAAACAGTTATGTTGGACCTCAGGGAGAACCCATAGTTTCAAAGTAGTACGACTTACTCAGTTTCTATTGGCCGTATCGTAAAACTTTATTTACAGAGCTATAAATAATGAGATTTGTGTATAGTATGTAATAATGCAATAAACTCGTATTACAGTCGAAACCTTTCAGATTAATGTAGCGAAATATAGTATTTCTGGTTAAAAGAAAGTTAATCTGCTTATTTTTTATGGCAATTGAGTTTTAAGTTTATAAAAGTAAATCAAATATTATTAAATATTTAATTATACACTTCTCTAACAACACGTTATATGAATATGTTAAAAATTATAACTTTCAGAGAAACTTGAAAGTTAAATTTTTAGGAAGAAAAATTTTATCGTAGTATAGTAGAATAAAAGGTTTAAACGCATCAGACACAGTTCCGAGAAAACTAAGAATTATAAAAGTTAAAATTTTACATTAAGTTATTTGCTAAACGTTAAATTAAGTTTAGTTAATAAGAAAAATTCAATTAATAATAATACTTGTTAATATCAATCTAATCAATTGATATTAACGAGTTACCTTGGTAATAAATAATTTGAGACAAAAAAAAACAAATACCTAACATAATACCTTTAGCGTTTACGCAAATAAAACACATGATTTTGTACCTCTTTGAATGGTTTTTGGCCTTAATTTGAGTTTTTTTGTTAGTGAAGTTTCCTTGATACGCGAATTTTCCGAGGCAATTTCGCAGTTATAGTTTGTTTCAGACCATTTCTTTTATTTTTACGCAGTTTTACGTGGAGTCATATAAAACCTTGATTTTTACTTTTTCTTTTTAAAAAAAGAAGGCAACAAGCAATTCTTAAAGGCACTTATATCATCCTCTAAGGAATCCATTTAACTTATTTTTACGGTAAGATCGTATGACATGCGTCAAAATGAATAGATCTAGTCAGATGAATAAATCACTGAATTCTTGTTCTAGCAAATTGTATTTAGTTTTCATTTTCAGATATTCATATATTGGCACACTTTTAGTAAAATTTGTAGGTTTACGTTATACATTCATATATTTTTTTATTTTAGTGTATGCATTAGTAGTATGCTTTTTGATTTTAAAAACATACCCGAATATTCTAGGTGATATAATCATGTACGAAAAATTAACAAATAGTGTATAGTTTGACAGCTTTATATTTATGTTATCATGTGACAAACACAATTAACGATAGGATCCATAAAATTAAATTGTTTAATAGACGTTATTCGATTCATCAATCATCATCATCGCCATGTGTTAGTCCACTGCTGGACAATAGGCTCTCCTATGCAGCCATCCGCTTGACTTCGGCTATTCTCATCCAGCCCAACCGCGCTATTCATTATTCGATTAAACTGCACGAATTTAAAAATCATGTATTGAAGAGTTGAATTTTATTAAACCTAAATAGACAATTTTTAAAATAGTCACTTTGAAATTATCCTATATTCTTATATCTATCAGTCGCATTGGCCTCGAAAACCATATGAGTTCTATCAGATTTATTCAATTCTTTATTTCTAGGATACGTAAAAATTGTCAGAGAGGTGTTAAGGTTTCTAAATTTATTATCTGCAGTTCTAAGCTCAGCAATATATTGGTAAAGTTAATTTCTGATTACTATATTAAAATATGATAAGTATAATATTGGTGTAGCAAAAAATTAATAAGCTCATAAACGCTCATAAAATAAGTTAATAACGATATATTTTTTCAATAATAAAATTTAAATAAGTTATCAAAGTTTTATTTTAATAAGAAAACAAAGTTTGCTTTGTTTTATTTAAATATGGGCCGAACGAGTGGAAGTGAATTGTAAAGGAACAGTTTATTTTCGGGCAGTAAGCGTCGATCCATCAGTCTGTCATCCCATACGTAGTTTGTCGTACAAGTTTAAGGGATAGTTTTAATATGATATGACTAATTGAATATTGTTTGCATGAAAAAAAACAATGTTACCTCTTTGATGGTGCTTATACTATCTTGTAGAGATTAAGCGCAGCCTTAGTATATTTTTATTTAATATATAACTACGAAAAAACTTCCAGTAAAATATACTTACTGCACGTCTTTAAAATTCAGGAAACAGTAAATAGTTTTGCACAATATTAAAATTCCAAAAATGACAGGGTAATTTTGTCATATATATAACATACAGGAAAATAAAAATTATTCAATGTTACGTCGTTTTGTTCAGATCCAAATATATGTAATGTTGCTTATACTTTAAACTTCAGAAATATCTTATGATAAATTCAATTTATTCGTTCAGTACACTTAAAATATTCAGCGAATAAAACAAACATATTATTTTAAATGCGCGAATTGCAGAATTATTATATGTCCAAGAAATCTTGTTCACATTTTACCTGAAACCCTTTTTATGTTATTTTTGCCAACTTTCGTCGTATAATAATTTAATAGTAATGAATACGCATAAAATATCAGTGTATAAGTAATTGGGTTGTTATTACTTTTTTCCCTGTACGCTATTTTATCGGCTTATTGCCTTGATGATTGAGGTGAGATATTATTACTTTTGGACATTATGGTCTATTTTGTCCGGTCATTGTTATTAAGTGTAGCGTAGCTTTGTATTATTTCTTTATATTTAAATTATGTACTTTACGCACCACGCAGTGCGTTGAGGCTATGCATTATTCAAGCTATAATATTCAGCAATGCTCTTCTCTGAAATATATTTAGCTCCATGGAGAGTGTAGTGCAAAAATTTTATTGTGTATATCTTCAGCTACTGTTATCATAGGTATCCAAGCCTTGTCTCTGCTGGTCTGCCTCCATAACTGATATCCCATGTACTGGAAACCGAATTATGTACAAAATAGTTACACAGTTAAAATTTCCCATTCCTTATTGAAAACTAGGTGCATCAGCTTCAGACTGCGTTGATCCACTGCTGGATATAGGCCTCTCTTAATACACGACTTCTCATTTAGGGGGTATTTAGACCGAATCCCATCAAGCTGGTCCAATGCGAGTTGCGAAGGTGCGTAGACCGACTGTTTACATGCCCATCTGACGCATGGATCATCTTACTTTTCAGAAAAGTGTGTGATCGGCCTTAATTTTCCTAACCAACCAGAAATTAACGATAAACCAGAAATAACACGAAGTTGTTTCTTTGCGAGATTCAAACTCACGACCTCCGGTGTATAAAGCAAGGGACAACACCGCTAGGCCATGGAGGTGGTTACTGCGATCATTAATCTATTTCCTGTATTAAAAATTAAAAATCAGGAGCGTCCAATGTTTTCGTTTAAAACATACCATTCAGAAATATTGTAAAATAACATCTAAGGTATAAATAACACACTTCACCAAAGTCATATTTAATAATGAAGACATTTACTACAGATGTTTTGTTTTACCTGTCTTTCCAAAGATTCAGTAAATCGTATTGAAAAGTTTTCTCTAGATAAAGTTTTTTACAGCTTTATCGATACAAGTATACCGACAGATGTTCTAAGTGAGTTGGAATCTTCGAATGAAGATAATGCGTTAAGCCGAATTGAATTTGTAACATAAAAGTTTGTTTAACAAAAACCGTAGAAATAGAAAAAATATTTGTATCATCTTTTAGATTAAATTGAATCTAGTAAAATTATTCTATAGATCTAATTTCCACACGGTTACTATAGCAGTGGTGAAGTTAATTGTACTTAATTTCTTATGCTATCAATTAAGAAAGAGAATAGAATTACCAGTTTTTCATTGTTTCTCTGAACAAATATGAAAGGTTTCTGTAATAATAATGCTTCCATTTAAATTCCAACCATTGAGTAATATAATAAAGCAAATATGAATTTTAATCATTTTATGCAGTGCAAGAAGATAAATTTTTTTTTAGCACGAACAAACCCAATATTAATAGCGGTATCCAATGGATAAATAAATTGTAAAAATTTTCCCAAACAAATTGCCGACAGGACTTCTGGAATCTCTGCTATATTGGAAATAACAATCCCACTATCAGTCTTCAAAATTGTCATCTGGCCATTCTCGATATACAGATCTCTGGCGAAGACTTTTAAATCTTTGTTCAGTTCTACCACCGTAAAACGATTTGTTTTAAGGCTTTAGTTAAATCACGTATGATTTGACATATCAAAGGATTTAAGAATACCTTAACAGCACCTTCCATCTATCATTAATTAAAATTCGTTGTTCTTTTCTTATAAAAGTTTAATTGTGTAAAAAGTGCTCAAGAATCTTATTATATTTTAAAAAACTTTATAATAAAGCACAGCTTTTATTGTGCTAGCTAAATACAAACGTAAGCTTTTTAATTATCGAAAGGTGAAGTAGTTTCGTTGTATAGGCAATAATGAAGGCTACTACTTAAAATTTTACTTACATAACTCTCATTGTTTTGATACAAAGGAAAAAAAATAAAAGTTGTAACATTTTTTATTACTTACTAAGTCCGATTTTGCAGCCACCTAAGTATATTTAATGTTCTTACAATGGCTTGATGAAAAGGTGAATTTCTGTAGAAAGAGTGACTGAAATTTCAGATTTATATTTTCTCAAAAGGATCGTAAAAGAAAAGGTATTAATGGATGATAACGGTTTGTAATTAAATGAAGGCAAAGAGAAAAGAACTATTAGCAATGTTTTACATTGAAATGGTTATTGTGGGTTATTCTTAAAACATAAACTGCAATTATGTAAAACATAATTTAAATCTATCTTTGACGGTTTCGGCAACGTTTACAATTTAATCGCACGAGGTAGTGCTTTTTAACGCCATAATTTGCTTAATTATCTTTTAATACACTAATTAAAAAATTTATAAAAAAGTTCAATTGATAGGTATTACCTAAAATAATGAACGAAATCGGAGTACTAGGAGCGGAGCAATGAGGCGACACATAAAAACCGAAAGAAAAAAAATACGATCCGATTTGGGTACCTCCTTCTTTTGTAAAATCAGTCAAAAATCAATTTTTGTTCATCTTATATCCTGAATACTGTAAAGTTAGGTACGTAATTCTGATTTAAATGAGCCACCCATTTGAATTAGGATTTATATCAGATGGAGCAATAAGGTCAGATATAATTCACCTTGTCAAAGTTATTACATAATATACTGATTATATTGGCACAATCACCGAGTTCCATTTGGTGGAGCCATTAGTACTAAAAGAAGAAGAAGAATACTGATTATCATCGTAAAATGTTAAATTTACTTCAGAAATAACAATAGTTTTAAACTAAAATGCTGTGGTAAGTTCGAATACCAAACACATACAAGAGAATATGAAACTCCATATACATAATACTGGTAAATAATATGATAAAACTAGTCTACATATTGCTATGATTTTAGTTTGCGAAGTTATTTTACAAATTTAGCCATAATTTCTCGGTTTTCAGAAAAATATAAATATTAGAGGCAAAACTGTTAAAAGGTAATTTTTTTAAATTCAATGCTCAAAATATCAAGTTTTATCTTTTAATTAAAATTTTAAATTTATTAAGAAACTGTTACCGGTCTTTGAGTCATTACGTAATTGAAAGATTTTTTTTTAAACTTTAGCGAGGTGAAAATAGTACTTAAACATTACTTTTTTTTACAAACGTTAGGTTTTTCTGATGACTATAATATAAAAATTTTATCTTCCAATAAAATTTATATTATGTTTCCTTGGACGTCTGAAGTCTTTTATAAGAGAGTGCTTCGCATTTGACCGTCGTTTCTGTTAGATGCCATTGATTTCCAGATGAAACCAAGCGCGCTTTTGACTCACCAATGCTGCCGATTGTCTACTAACAAGTTCGACCTCCGACAAGCCACCGTAGTTCTGATCATTGTTGAGCTCATAAGGTAATGATGGATAAAGGTGTTATCACCAGGTAGAAATCATTTGGACTTCAGACGTCCAAGGAAACATTATACAAATTTTATTGGAAGGTAAAATTTTTATTTTATGTGTTCCGTTTGACGTCTGAAGTCCATTATGAGAGATTTGTTTGTTATCTCCTGGTGGCTTGTGGGAAGAGACACAAAAATGTGACAATTGCTGAAACTTTAATGATAATGAAATAATCTGTACATCACAATATGATCCATTTAATGAGTAATAATAATTACTTTTTATAGTAGTTTTGGTACAGAAAAATATTTTTATAACGAGACATCAGAATTATTTGAAACATTGGTAAAATGTACACGTTTCTGATAATATTTTCTTAAGGTAATTTCACGTTTCCACTTTGCTTTGGCTAGGATTTCATTTATCGGGTAATTCTGTATCCAGTTTAATGATGGCACAGCTGACCGAAAACTTCCGGGGGAAGCCTCTATCCCCGCCTCTAAAAAAAAGTCGTTTCATCCAACCTCCAATCATTGTGGGCGCCGCTTTTTAGGGTGGTAAATAAATTTGTAATCGAACCTCGTAAGTCACTGGTTAAGCATAGAAGCTTTCTTAACCAATAAACAAGGTCGATATTTTGTTCTAATGCTGATGACAGAATCCAGCTCGATTGTTGATATGTTGCCGAATCCGTTTTAGATCCAAACATTGGATGCAATACAATAGAGTCAGTTTTGTCGATAAAGTTCTTTGATCTTGAGCATAAAAGAGTAATATCATGAACTCTACGGCCTGAAGATAAGAGTAAAAGTGCTGCAGTACGACGAGAAACGTCGAACAAGCTATTTTCCTGTAGTTCGGTTTCCCGTGAGTACTTAACGAGTATTCTAGCATCCTCAGTTGAAGCTTTGGGCTGTATTGGTCTGGCTATGGAAATGGCTTTAAGCAAATGCTTTATAATAGGACTTGTGGAGAACGTTTTTTACGATATAGGTTCTAATATGGACCCTATAACGGATTTGTGTACTAAAATTGTCCTGAAAGCCGACCTCTTACTCAAATGTAAATGGGCCAAATATCTAAAAACATCTAATGGTTCCGGTGCTCGGTTATCAAGCCTGTTATTTCGACACCAATCACACCAATTACTCCATATAGCCAAATATGTTTTTAGAGTAGATTCTCGCCAACAGGACATTAACAATTTCTTTTCAGAAAGATCTCAGCTTTCAAGCTCAATGAATCCCACCCGAAATCAACCACGCTTCTAGTTTACTGCTTTGACCTGCGGCGGAGTAAGTCCCGTCATCGTATCGATCAGCGTTACCTCTAAGTTGGGTATTACTCAGGGACTTGCTATTGCTCGGTTCTTGAGGTCCGGGCGCTAAAGGTTTTGTCCATAGTGGATCTATTATGGTAAACTGTCCTGTTGACATGTTGAGGTGACTTAGAACCTTTGGGAGAATTGGTGGCGGAAAAATCCTAGCGAGATCGTATTGCCAACACTCGCTGAACGCGCCGTGAACGCAAGCGTTCGAGTCTAGCAAGTCTCGCGGGGCATAATTTGAGACGACATAGGCATTTTTCGAAGCAAACAGATCTATAACGGGTATTCCCCAATGTCGAAAAATTTCTTCGGTGGCCCTTGCCACTCTGCACTGTTTCTGCCTTTCGACAGGCGATCTGCTTCCATGTTGTATAACCCTGGTAAATGGTATGGGTGAAGTACCACGTTTAAGTAAACTACCATTTTTAGAAGCTTTATGATCAATCCTAGTAATTTCTTCGATTTTTTTTAATTCAATGAGAAAGCAGTCCCAGTGTTATTTTCGTCAGTTTTTTTAATTACTATTACTTTTCAAACTTAATTTTTTGCAAAATTTAATATTATTTTATAACCGAAAGTATAAAGTTCATTTTCAATCATTAAAATAGTAATTTAGTCTACGTTCGTTGCAAAAAATTCAAAAGGGTAGCTTTTTATTTTATACAATTATGAAACGGTAGTAAATAGTAAAAGCTGGAATATATTTCTCAGTTTGCTTTGTTGTATTTAAATCTGGCCCAAACAAGTGGAGGTGAATTGTAAAGGACTAGTTTATTTTCGGGTAATAAGCGTCCATCCATCAGTCTGTCAGCCCACACATAGTTTGTCTGATATTTGTACGTAAGTTTATTGGATAGTTTTAATATGATATGATTAATTGAAAATTTTTTTCATGGCAAACTCAATGTTACCTCTTTGGTGGTGCTTATACCAGCTTGATGAGATTACACACAGCCTTTTAGTTTAGTATTTTTTTATTTAATATAAAACATGAATATAACTATAGAAAACCTCCAATAAAGTATACTTACGGCATGTCTTGTAGGTTTAGGAAACGGTGAATAACATATTTTTTCTAATTATATGAAATTTGAGTACAAGTTAATTTTAAGATTTAACGAATAATAAGGTAATATTGTTATATACATAACATAAAGAAAATAAAATAATATTCAGTGTAATGTCATTTTGCTTCGATCCAGAAATGTCCAATGTCGCTCATACTTTGAACAGAAATATCTTTTTTAAATGCATTACATTCAAAATATTTAGCGAATAACACAAACATGTTTATTTTAAATGTGCGAATTGCACTATTATTCAATGTACAATGAATTTTTTACCTAAAACCCTGTTTGTATTATGGCCTGCTACCATCGAATAATAATTTAATAGTAATGAATACGCATAAAATATCAGGTGTATAAGTAATTGGTTTGTTATTACTTTTCTCCCTTCACGCTATTTTATTGGCTTATTGCTGTGATGATTGAGGTTCGATATTATTACTTTTGGGTATTATGGTTTATATTTTCGGTCATTGTGACTAACAGTAGTGTAGCTTTGTAAAACTTCTTCATCGTTAAATGATATATTTTACCACATGATGCGTTGAGGTTATGCATTATTTAAGCCATTAGAAAATAATATTTTATTTATAGGGGCGCATCTCTTGCAATGCTCTTCTCTTAAAATTATACAGCTACGGTGAGTGTGTAGTATCAAAAATTATCGACGGTGTCCAGGCCTTGTCTCCTCTAGTCGGTCTTCATAACTGATATCATATGTACTGCAAACTGATACAATTAAAAGATGGATACACAGTTAAAATTTACCATACCTTACTCAAAAATTAGGTGCCTATACTGTTACAGCGATCATTAAACATTAATAAACAAAGTTGTCAATTTCCTATAATGTGAAACATTAAAAAATCACACAAAACCAATATTATGTTGAAAAATACCATTCAGAAACTCAGTTAAAAAGACATCTAAGTTATAAATAAAGACCTTACTTCACCGAAGTCACATTTAAAAATGAAGACATTTATTACAGTTTTTTTGTTTTACCTGTACTTTCAAAGTCTCAGTAAAACGTATTGAAAAGTTTGCTCTTGATAAAGCTTCTTACAGCTTTATCGATACAAGTATATAGTCAGAAGTTCTAAGTGAGTTAGAATCTTCGAATGAAGATAATGCGTTAAGTCGAATTGATTTTGTAACATGAAAGTCTGTTGAACATAAACCCTAGTTATGGAAAAGAGATTTGTATCAACTTTTAGAATAAATTGAATCTAGTAAAATTATACTATAGATCTAAATTCCAGACGTTCATAATTCTATGGCAGTGGTAAAATTAATTATACTTAATATGTTTATGAAATCAATTAAGGAAAAAAAATTGAACTACCAGATTTTTATGGTTTCTCGGTCCAAATATGACAATTTTCCGTAAATAAAAATACAATCTGAAATCCTCCAAATCACTAAGTAATATTATAAAGCACATATGAATTTTCATCTTTTTATGCAGTGCAAGAAGATAAATTTAACTTTATAATTAACGAACTCAATATGAAAACTGGAACCAATGTATGACATATTACGAACACATTCGCAGAACTACCGGTGTCTGGCATTTGGAATAATAATCCTAGTATCGGTCTTCAAAAATGTCATCTGGTCATTCTCGAAATACCGATCTCTGGCGACTTTTAAACAATTGTCTCGTTCTACCACCGTAATACAAGTTGTTTTAGAGCATAAGTTAAATCGCGTATACTTTAACTTATCAATGAATTTAAAAATACTATAGCTGCATCTTTCATCTGTAAGATTTCAAGAGCGTAAATCGATTATTAAACTTATTTCCATGTATAAAACTTAATATTTTAAACCTAAATGTTGAAAAGACGCTGAAGAATCTTTTAAATAAAAGTATTATAATACCACGTAATATACAATAAGACCACAGCGTTTATTGTGCTAGCTAAGAATAAACTGTAAGCTCTTTAATTATTGAAAGGTCAAGTGTTTCCGTTACATAAATATAAATTGTTCAAGAGGCAATAATGAAAGCTACTACTTAAAATATTTAATAACAGAACTCTCATCGTACCATACAAAGCAAAATAAATAAAAGTGTTGAATTAATTTCTTGCAACCAACTAAGAATATCTAAGATTCTTACGATGGTGTGATGAAAAGCAGAAACTCTTTACAAAGAATAGCGATGAAAATAAAATTTCTACTTTAGTAAGAAAAAAGACTGTAAGAGAGAACGATGAAGATGGAAAAGAAAAGGTGTTTTTTTATTATTTCATAAAAAGCTGCTCTGTCTAAAACCTTAATATTTCTATTAAGATGTAATTTTGAGAAATTGTATATATAGAATAAAATCTTAATATTAATTTCGAGGTTTCAAAGCTTAAAAATCGATTGAGTTGAAATATGTAAACCGTAATTTGGCTAGGACGTTATGCGAGTTTGTTACGTGTTTTCGTTGCGTTTATTTTTGACAGCAATTACCTATTGCTTACCATCAGGTGATTGACCCTTCATTGTATGAAATGAATGAATGATGAATTAAATTAATTAAAAATAAAGGCAAAGTATCTGAAATTAATTAGTATAGCCTCGAGAAATGGTAAATTTCCTAAACATGAAATAAAGTATATCACTGTTAAGTTATGCAAGTAATCCTGATTTGAATGAACCACCAATTTAAATTAGGATTTATATCGGAAAGAGTAATTGCTCTTTCTGTTATAATGAAATAGTCAAGGTCAGATATAGTATTCACCTTGTCAACGTTATCATATAATATACTGATTATCATCGTAAACTGTTTAATCTGATGTAGATATATAAATGGTGTTAAACAATACGCTGTGATGAATTGAAATTAAAAAAAACATCATAAAATAATATGAAAATTCCAATTACATTATATTAGTAAAAAATAAAAGTGGTACAAAATCTGTTAATCTACAATATTGACCATTCTTAGTTGCATGATTATTCAATTTCTTAGATATCTAAAAAAAATATAAATATTTAAAATCTAGTGTGATTGATCAAAAGAACATCATAATTGAAACCAATTTAATATTGTAATATAGTGTACAACTGTTAATCAATGATATTTTGCAGTTATATTTTTATCAGTAAAAATTAAATATGAGTCAACATTGTTTAGCCCAATGACAAATCTGTTAACTTAATTTTCGAAAAGAATTTTAAATATTTTCAATTTTATTATAAGAAACTGTTACCAGTCCTTAAGTTACGCACTTGGAAGAATTTTAAGCATAGTGGAAATTATTTTTCAGAAAAATTAAATGATGACGTAGTGAACGAATTGCGTATACCTTCATAAAGATTGCAACAACTTTCAATATTCAAATAACCCTTGATAGCACTGTCCTTTGGGTAAGGCATGAATTGTGGAAAGGAACTCTTAATTTATCAAGGATTTGCTATCTTATTTATGTTTCATTTAAACAAGGAAATGGATGCGAGTATGCAACGCGATGAATGCCGATGAAATTTGTGGGTTCCAGGTAAATCATCATACTAGTTGGTTATTTGAATTTTGCAAGACAGCGTATGAATAATAAAAGAAATAAAAAAATATGTATTTGCACTGAGAGGTCACGTACTTAATTCAATTGGACGTACTTTGTAAGCCCACTCAACAAAAACTCTTGAGTATATCAAAGATAAAGCTGCTTAAAGATCTTGGATGTCGATTTACGTCATTTCCACATTGTAAGATGCTCCTTAATGTGTTTACCGGTGCATGAATATATTAAAGAAAAAATTGCCGAAATATAAGTTACAGCCATGTGAATAGATTCAAATTTTACGGATTTATCGCGTTTGTTGCGGCAATTACAAACCGGTGTTTAATGTTAACAAACGGAATAAATAATTACGTTTGTTTTTAATTAGACTATTTATCATATACGTACTAACTAACACATCATCAGCCTTTGATAGTCCACTGCTGGACATAGGCCTCCTAATACACCCTAATGGATAGGCCATTAGGGGTTTTGACTGCATCCCACCACGCTGGCCCAATGCGGGTTGGTGGTGACCGACTTTTTACATGCCCATTCGACGCATGGATCATCTTACTTTTCAGACAAATGGTGATTGGCCCAAATTGCCCTAACCAACTAGAAATAACAATGAAAATTGTTGAGTCCCCGCAGAACTGAACCCAGACCTCCGGATTCTAAAGCAACGCCTATACCGCTAGGCTACGGAGGCAGTTACTAACTAACAATTTATTTAAAAATAAAACGCTAGCAAAAATTTCAAAGATATAGTAACAAAATAATCTTGATAATTGTACGTTTTTAAATGATCTACAATTAACAAGAAACTATTATCAACAACAATCATAACGAGGACATTCTTTATGTTAAGTTTTTTATTACTTATAATCACCGTAAGGTACCGTTTTTGTGGCCTAGCGGTACTGACCCTGACTTAATCAACCGGAGGCTCTCGGTTCGAATCTCGCGGAGAAACAACTTCGAGCTTTTGTTGTTTCTGCTTGGCTAGGACAATTTGGGCCTATCACCCAAATATCTGAAAAGATTGACATAGGCTGATGACGATGAATCGTTGTAAGGGCATACTTTACGATGAATAAAATAAAAAACAATAAAAATAAATTAAAGTAAATACTGAAACATGCAAAGTAATTACCACTTAGTTCACTGCTTTTGCGGTGTAACACTTTTGGAACTTGTTTTACTGAAGTATGAGCGATTCTTACATCAGGAAAAAATTCGGGTTACCCTATTTACATAACATTTTTATAAAAGGTAACTTCGCGTTGTCAAGTATTATTAAACATGAATATATCATTTATTGAATAGGGGGCTATTTTTTGTCGGCTTACTAGACTGCGCAGCCTATTATTATTCATACATTGTGATATTCTCTTGTTTTCTTTTTAATTTTGAAAAATTTAAAAGATGATTGTTTTTTGCTACACAAGAACAGTTTATATAAGAATAGTTGTGTAGCTTATTCATAAAAATTTATTTGAATCCACATTCCGCACTTAATCTTCAATTTTGAAATATTTGACTTAAATTAGATACGGAGTTAAAAGCGTTCCCAAAATAAACCGACATCGCAACTTACAGGCAACTTAATTCAGAATACAGGATTATTTAATCTTTTAATACTGTTTTTAAAAAAAACTTAGCAGTCTGATTGGATTCAACTTCGTAGGAACTTCCTAAGTATTGGCCAAAACTTTTTGAGTTACTTTCTTGTTAAGATGAAAAAGCCTACTTATATAAAACAATACGTTGATTACTTGTTTTGTGCTACGACGTGTACGCTGCTGTGATGTATTTACTTCTACGTTTTATGGATCGCGTGATTGTTGGATTTTTGTTATATAAAATTAAGTTAATGACTAAAACTCCTTCATTAGTAACCGCTAATGACGTCGCTTTAAGATAGATTTTAGGTTCTTTTACATTTAAAACACGAGCACGTAAGCATTTTAAAGTAACTCATTTATGTAGTGCTAGTGGGTAAAACAAGAATTTTAAAGTAATAAATCGGAGTAAATTTAGCTATTTATGTGATACAGCCTATCGATAAAAATAATAAATATTCAACTCCAATTGCAAAATGCGAACAAAAATACAAGACAACCACACGAGAATGTCAACGGCTATGCAAATAAAACAGCTATTATTTAGTGGTACTAACAGATAATGCTATGATTCATCTATCGATGAGCAAGTCTGTTACAAAGGCAACGTAAATTTGCATTTCGCAATAAAACAAAATTTGAAACGTGTGTCAGATGATTTTTTATCGCGGTCAAAAGTTTTGCGGTCATGTAATTTTTAGTCGCATGAATTGGTTAACAAATAAATATATCAAGTAAAATATATTGTTTCCGTTACCGTGGAAATATATCCTTTAAATATTTTTAGTTTGTTTATTGTTATTATAATCACTATAAATACCTAACTGTTTATCAATCAAATTAACATTTTTGTACTAAATTCCGTTTTAAAAAGGAAAAAAAAAGAATATTCATAACTAATTAAAGTCAAACTACAGCGACGATATTAAAAAAAATAATTTCAATTAAATTTTAATAAAATAATTGCCGTATTAAGATTTTGCAATCTATAAGATAAAAACAAAAATAACTTCTTAATAGCGGTTAATATCTTATTGTATATTCTTATCACGGGCACAAAATTGAAATGATTTGATTGAATTAACTTATCTTATCAATTGGATGAAAGAAATTTTTGCATAGATACTTTTACGAGATGAGAATAATTTTGGGAGGTTCGGGATATCGCTTTAACAAATTTATTTCACTTTGGAGTAATATTTTAAAGCAACCGTAGAGCGACGAAAAATTAACGCCTTTCTTTTAAACAGCTACAATAACATTAAGAAAATGATGTTTTCAAAAGTAAGCGTTAAAAAGTTAAATGATCTTCATTATAATAAATTGCTCTCATAAGTCACAGAAAATTTGTAATAGCTCTCAGTGACCTGGCAGCTCTTTACTCGAAAAAACGTTACTTTTATTGAGGACGAACTCAAGGTCACGTTCACTAACTTTAAAATATATCCAAAATTATAAACAAAATAACTAAAAGAGTATTATCAAGGAAGAGCCGTCAAACGTCTAACATTCTTAAGATAAATTGTGACAATCATCTAATATACGTCATATCTGGTAATTCTGTTCTGATTTGACTATGAAATATATGGAAATGTTGGTTTTTTCTTTAGGGAAAGACAATAATTTGAAGTCCTCTATCCTCCTTTGAAGTCCTCAAAGTTATTAATATAAGAGATCTTGGTGTTATTATGGACAGCGCTCAGATTTAAAGATCACATAGATAAAGTAGTAACGAAGCTAATAAATCATCAGGTTTTTTCGGCGCTCTTCAAAAAGTTTTAAAAACTAGCAACCGCAATACCATACAACACCCCAGTAAGAAGCAAATTAAAATACTGTAGCTAAGTATGGTCTCGAACAAAATACAATCAAAAAAATTAATAAATGCTTTAATGTAACGTTTAATCATCAATGTCAAAATTAAGCACTTAAATTTTCAACAACTATCACTACTCTAAGTTCATTTATATTTAGTCTTTCTCCATAAAGTTATAAACGGTAAAATTGATTGTCCCATATTTTCGAGTAAAAATAAATATAAAATACCCCGACATCCATATGACCTTTTTAAGACAAAAATCTATTGGACTGTTGTTCCGCATGTCTCGCTTTTTAACGAACTTTTGAAAAAACACTACTCTTGACATTCACAGTGACAGTCTGATAAATATTAGGTCCAAATTAAATCAGTTGACGTATCAGTCATATATTTTATTAGATCAGTATTTAAATACTGACAACGAGTAAAATTGAAAAAATATACTTGTTTTCTTTATTATTGTCTTTTACGAATTACGGAATACGAATTTAAATGACAGTAATGGTATATATATTTTTAAATTTAGTTGACAAATGTTGTATTTTTAAAAAATATTTGCACCGCACAAAAAAAAATCACAGACAAAATAAAATAAAGTGATCATAATGTTGCTCTTGCTGATGATATATAAAAGAAAAAAAAAACATTTTTACAATTCCATTTTTGTACCCGTGTTTAGAATACACAATGAGAAGTCCAATGCTTTTGTACTATTTTCTAGATTTCTTTTTGTTTCTTAGCTTCATTTCAAATGTTAATGGTTGTCTGAATTAATTTATGGTAATTAAAAAAATGTTCAGATGTTAAGTGAAACAACGTACTAATGTTGGTAGAACTTTTATTACGATATTTTCACAACTTTGACTTTGGTAAAAAAATTAATGTATAGATGTGATTTATTACTATATTTTAATAATTTTGAATATCGTGATAAATTTGTTTACGTAAAAAATATCCTAATGAATATATAAAACTATTGATGATTCTCGAATTGTAGTTTTTATTTACTTGAATTATGTATATGAAATATTTTTATACATATCAAACTATTTATCAGATTATTTTCACCCAGAACCAGATTTCTGGTAAGCCAGTTTTTTTAAGTGTAATGGTAAAATCTCGCTCGACAATCGCAGAATAAAAAAACAAGGGTATTTCGTATAACTACTCTGTTGGCCCAAGAAAAAATCATTTTTAAGTCGACACAAATAACCTAAATATGTTCAGAATATTTCATTTTTCGATAAGAACTGAAATAAGCTTAAAATCTTCATTCATAGATGTAAAGTAGGATGGGCGAGTGGAAGTTTGATACAATTGTGTTTACACAAATCAGTCGTTTTAAGGGCCGTTTTGAGTCTTCTGTTACTGTTGCCAATAAAAGGAAGCAAACTACTGGCATGATGATAACATAAGTTTCCCGATGTAAGACCTCAAGGCATTCACATCATTACAAAATACGAAATTTTCATAACAAGAAAAAAATTTATAGTAAGTTTTGTCCTCTAGTGCGATAGAGAAAGAGTCTCTTACGGCTCTTACATCAAAAGAAAGGCAATTATTTTCTTTTAATCTTGATAATTATAATATAGCACGTTGTTTCAAAAGATATTCTCTGATAAGATTATTAATAAGCTCACCTTGTGAAAAAGTTATAGAAACCGATGTTTCTCAATAGTACTAAAAATGTAATATTTTTTAGAAATTACCATTTTATAATCGTTAATTACCTTAATCTGCTGTTTTTGCAATGTTTTAGTTTACAAAAATAGGTACTCTTAAAATTAATTTCTTTATAATTTTTTGAAATGTCTTCAAGTTTCTCATTGTGCGTGTAAGTAATGAGATGCTAGGATCATAAAGGCTATAACGAAGTTTCTGCCACTTACAAGAGCAATTTTTTAAAATGAAGATAATTTGACTGTCTCCGGACTCCTGACCGCCTCGTAGCCTAGTGGTATGAGCGTGTGCTTCATAAACCGGAGGTCGTGGTTCGTTTTCTGCGGGACTCAGGAAATTTTAAATAACAACATAAATTTCTAAATGTTTTTATAGCTGCTTAAAAGAAAGGCGTTAATTTTCCGATGCTCTACGGACGCTTTGAAATATTACTCCTAAGTAAAATAAATTTATTAAAGAATTATTCCAAACCTCCCAAAATTATTCTCACTTCGTAAAAGTAACTTATCATAAATTATGTAAAACTTCCTCAACCCAATTGATAAGATAAGTAAATTCATTTATACCATTGCAATTTTGTGCCCGTGTTTGAAATAAACAGTAAGATATCAACCGCTTTTGTACAGTTTTTTTGTTTTCATCTTATTTATTTGAATTGATTGCAAAATGTTACAGGACAAATGGCATATACATAAAACTGTAATAAATGTAAGAAACCTATTTGTATGGAATATATTATGCCAGAGTCGTTTGATCTTGATAGCAAATGATTAAGTTTATAAGTAAAAAATAAGCTTTGTTTTATATAATTTATAACTTGATGTCAAAATGTGGAACTTAATTTTATGTTTAGCACTTAGTTTTTTTTCTTTTTTATATAACATCTAATAGGCAAACGACCAAGATGGGTCACCTGATGGTAAGTGATTCACCGCAGTCCACGGTCACTAGCGACGCCAGTGCGTTGCCTACCCTTCATGTAAGAATGTGTTCTTTTCTTGAATAACCCAATGTCACAGTTGTTGGGAAGACCGCTGGTGGCAACGAATTCCAGAGAATTACTGTGCATGGCAGAAAACTGTTTTTAAACGCATTGTGGTGGAACGCCAACCAACCATCCAGATGGTGCGGATGATAGGTGTGGCGATCATCTGCGAAAATCAGCGGCTTCTATTAAGTTGAACAACTCTCGGAACACACCCCATTGTAAATCTCTAAAGTTTGCATAGGAAGATAGATCCTACGCAGTGCAAAGGATCAAGCCGATCGGCAAATTCAGGATCGTCAACAATCCGAGATGCCTACGCTGGTTTGGTCAATTGGAGATAGCTGATAGCCCGGAGCCCCGGCCCAAAGGTGGCAACAACACTCCATGTGAGGCCGCACCTGCGCCTTATACAGGTTAAGGCGGTGAGCCGGTTTGAAGTACTAGTTGGCCCTGTTGAGTAATCCGAGTTTTGGAGCAATTTTAGCCTTGCTCTCCAAAAGACCGCCAAACTGGACAACACTCGAAATGTAGACGCCCAGAATGCCAATGTTTGGCTTGGCACAAAGGCGAGCGTTTCCGAAGAGTGGCGATGCTACAAAGGGGGCAAATTTGAGTCTTAAAAGGGTTATACTGGACTAGATTTAGTCCCCCAATCAGAAAACTTCACAAGGGATGATTCGATTTCTGACACAGACAGTTTGTTCCGACACTCATCGACGTGATCCCCATAGATATTGCTGCGGCCGAAATACAGTCCATCCACGGTACTGTCATCCGCATAGCAATGAATGCCACTGGTATGTTACAAATCATTGATATGTAGAATGAACAATGTCGGGCATAACACGCAGCCTTGGGGAACACTAGCGTATAAGGTGGGGGTCCGCGCATAAGCCGTCTACGACGACTATCACTCTCCGTTCCGCAAGGAAACTGCCGATCCACCTACA
Organism: Lamproptera curius; assembly: GCA_029286875.1. Classification (NCBI taxonomy): domain Eukaryota; kingdom Metazoa; phylum Arthropoda; class Insecta; order Lepidoptera; family Papilionidae; genus Lamproptera; species Lamproptera curius. The sequence goes on along the minus strand of JAGSMT010000190.1, from coordinate 519,617 downwards.
AAGTCTTTCAGGAAGCACATAGGAAGGAAGCTTCCATAGAAAGGCTTTATGCCTAACCCGATCGAAGGCTTTAGCTATGTCCAAACTAACGCCTAGTGCCTCACCCTACTCTCAATCGCCTGCGCCTCCGATAGTGAATCCGATAGATCGGTCTTTGCAGAAGCTATATTAGCGGTCGCTGATCAGCTGGTGCTCATTCAGGTAGCCCATGAGCCGGCGGTTAATTATGGATCCATAATTTTGGAGAGTAAATATAATAATAAGTGGCGCAACGAGCGGACTTACCCAACCAGGGCCGAGACCTGCCACCAGCAGGCACTGCTGAGCTAGGAACATCACAGACAATACCATGCTCCTGCAGCACGACGCCAGCAACCGAATCAGCGTAGTTGCTAGGATCCTCCGACTTGAAGCAAATCTGCTCCTTTCGGTAGGATGCAAAGAAATAGCATCCGTCCCAGTTTGCTGACCTGGAGTGCCAAACACGTCACTACCGGTTGGAAGCGGTATGGCACACGTGTGGAAGAAGATACCATCTGCGTCAGACCATTGGCAATGGCAAACCTTCCGCATGGTCAGTACCTGATGACCAGCCAGTCAGCGTTGTGGGCATTAAAGTCGCCCAAAACCACAATCTCTCAGTAGGAATCTGCTCAAGATTCGGCAACAATTCTCTTGCTGACGTACACGCACATGCCGGCGCTGGCACTAAAGTGCGTGTAGATGTAGCAGACGGTACACTCATATATGTGCTCCGTCGACTAAATGAGTTTTACTTTTGGTTTTGAATATATTTCGGTTATGCTATAGAACCTGATAAAAAACTATTTTATGTTTGATGAGTGTCATCGTTAATTTATAAAAAATAAATGTTTTATTTTTTTCTTACCTATTTCAATAATTTACAAACATAGAATTTACCTAAACTTGATTCCGAGAACAGTAATATACGTGGGTTTAATATACCCGGCCACATCGGTTTAGTAAAATATTGGCATATGAAATTAAAGAATTAACAGATTTTTATATGTTATAAACGGCTAAACTCACTTGAAAACGGTATTAGTACCGACTAGTTTCGGATTTAACAGATTGTTGTATCTTTTGAGAATCTTATGCTAAAAACTTATATAATAAAAAAAATAAAGCATATAAGAAGATATAAACCAGGAAGTTATATAAAATTGTAAAATATTACATTAATTAATTGGATAAAAAATGTAAACTACAATTAGAAAATTCTATTTCCATTTTTTAAATTTTACAGTTGTAATAAATTAACTTTAATACGTTTTGAATGTCTTTATTACATTATTAAAACGGATTTTAGTAAAAATATGTTAATTTGATTTATGAATAGGTAAATAACTTTAGCAATAATGATATACTTTACGTATATATATCAAAATAGTAACTCAAACGAATACTTTTACTTGACCCTCATTTATTTAGAAATTGATACGGCTAAAAACATACATGACCGTTAGCAAAAATCTTGACCGCGATAGAAAATCAATTGATGGGCAACTCAATTGAAAGTCAAGTATAAAACGTTTCGAACAAGTTGTTTTATTCTGAATTGCAAATTTATGTTGCCTTAGTATTAGACTAGATGGGCGATAGATAAATTGTAGCAGTATCTGTTAGTGCCAGTAGATAATAGTTGTTTGACTTGCATAGTCGTTGACGTTATGGTATAATTGTCTTGTATTTTTAGTTTTGCACTGGCAGTTGACTTTTTATTATGTTCGTTGATAGGTTTACTACAAGAATAGCTGAATTGACTTTGATTTTACACATTGAAATTCTTGTTTTACCGAATTGAACTATATAAATGAACTTTGTACTTTATAATCCTTACGTACTAGTCGTTTAAATATAATAGTGCCTAAAATCCATGTAAAAGCGGCGTCATTAGCTATTACTAGTGAAACTGAATTTATATAAACTTAATTAAGACCTAAATATCACAAACTATTGAAAAAGTATAACAATCCTTGTGATTATAAAACATTTTCACACTAAAGATCACGCTTAAAAAATGGATATAAAGGGTCAATCGACGTACAAAACTTCTATTCTTTCTAAAAATCAAATTCTCACCAAAACTGTTATGGTCTTATGTTAAACCCAAAGAAAAAAAATCATCAAACTATCCACATGAGATGCAATACCATAACACTATATTTTCTAATGAAGTTGACATCTGTAATGGATTTATTAACTTTCGTCTTTTAAAATTTCAGAAAGGCTGACGCCATTAATTTTTACAGGACTTTCGTAAAGAAAATTAGAAAAACGACAAAGTTATCTAAAAAGTAAAAGTAAAATTTGTCGACACGATAAAACTATTAAGAAAACTTGATTGCTCTAAAGGCGCCGGTTCTGATGAAAAACCCTCGATTTTCTTTCATAAATGTGCTGATTCTCTTGCTGTTCCGGTTACTCAATTATGCAACAGGTGTTTCACAGAGGGATTCGTCGTCGAGCGTCTTGAGTAAAACAATGAAAATTATAGTGCACTAATACATATCATTTAATCTCAAGACCTTGTACCTCTATAGGAACACGGTTTTGTGATCTCCTGTGACCTCCTGAGATGGATACAGTCATAACCGTGAGGTGGATAGACCTAACGAACTGATCCCAATCTGTAGTAGTGGCGGGTCATCAGATCATTCGGTCATTTCGCATCTAATCTATATATGTTACAACGAGAACGTAGAATGAAATAAATTAACATTTGCCAAGCATTAAATTATCGGAATAACAAAAATATATCCAACTATAAAGAGTCTTGTTAGCAGTACAATATCCTGAGGCTGTATAATCGACGGACTTTACCTAATATGCCGTTTATGTATGATGTACTCAGCGCAAAAACAAACGCTCCAGAGTTGACGTATCTTTTTCTGCGCCTCAATGTACTAGTGTAACGCATGGGGTACACCACTCTATTCCACTTTCCAGCTTACTCTAACTACACCAAAAACTCCGTAGTTAGTCGGTGTCTTTACACTTACAATGAAAGGTTTTCTTCACTCGATATATTTCATTTTTTGCAAAAAAATATGTTAAGAAACGGTGTAATATTTATATTAAACCACGAGAACATTACTAATCATAAAAAATGAGAATTAACATACACACACAAATTGAGATTTAACACACACATACATACATGAGTTTTGCATGTCAAAGTTTTTTTTTTCTTTAAGCTTATTGTCTTTTATCTTAACGTTTTATAATATGTTGTTTAATTTTTATTACAGTGAGTTTTATTTTATCATTAGTTATTGTATTTTTTTCTTATTTTTGTAGTTTTCAAAACAATAATTGTAATAATAAAAAAGGAAAAAACGTTTAATGTAAACCCTATCTTCTGGGTTGTGAGAAAAATGGGAATCTGTAATTGGGATTGGGACCCATTAGTATAGACCTACGTAACTATTAACATAGTCCTGTTGATTCCATAATAAATAAATAAATAATTACTAAATACAACTGTTACACGATACATAAAAACGTAGAAATAGATACATGACAGCCAGCTTAAATCGTACTTGTCGTATCTAAAAACAAATAAGCAGCGTATTGTTTATGTAAGGAGGCTTTTTCATCTTAACAGGAAAGTAACTCAAAGTTTTTGCCAATACTTAGGAAGTTCTTACGAAGTTCAATCCAATCCGACTGCTAAGTTTTCTTTGAAAACAGTATTGAAACATTTAAGAATTTTATATTCTAAGGTAAGTTGCTTCTGAGTAGCATTGTTGGTTTATTTTTGTAAAGCTTTAGCTCTGTATCTAATATTAAAGAATTTCAAGAATTGAAAGATTTAATACTGAATATGTAAACTGAGTTTTTATCGAGTGGACCTACAAAGTACGTCAAATTTTGTTAAGTACGTGAACTCTCAGTACAAATGTATATTTTCATATTCCTCTTATTATTCATACGTTACGATAACCTACTAGTATGTATGACTTACCTGGAAGCCACAAATTTTATTTGCATACATTGCGGAGACATTATCGAATTCAATTTCGTGTTTACATGGAATAAAAAGTATCCAAATTCCTTGCAAATTAAGAGTTTTCTATGCAAAATTCATATCTTACTTAAAGGCAGTGCTCCAAAGTGTTATTCGAATACATACGTGTGTCATGTGTTATAAACATGTTTGTACCAGCTATGAACCTTACGGTGAATTTAAAAGTATTAGTAATAACAGTTAACCACTATACTATATTTTAACGTTGACAAGGAGAATTTTTTATCGTTAATGCTGTATCTGATAGAAATCTTGATTCACCATGGGTTCATTTAATTTAGGACAAGGTGCATAGCTTTACAGTATTCAGGAAACTATTTTCCCATACATTCCGAAGTCATTGTTGGACATAACTTAAGAAAGCATCTTTTCAATATAAGAGCGAAATGACAATCTTTATTAATATACAGAATTTTTTGTTTTGTCTTCATTTAATTCAAAAAATTTTTATAAATATTTTTCAACTATCTGTCTTACAGTCATTTATTTTCCGAAAAAAATATGAGGTAGAAATTTAAATTTTTCTTTGAAAAACGTTACTCCTTTTCATCTCACCATTGTAAGAATCTTAAGTATTCTTAGTTTGAAGCAAAAATAGGATCTAATAAGTAATAAAAAATCTTTTAACGCTTTTCTTTGCTTTGTTTTGTATAAAACAATAAGAGTTTTGTTATTAAAAATTGTAAGTAGTAGCTTTCATTATTGCCTTTTGTACAATTTCTTTTATATAACGGAACAACTTGACCTTTGTATAATTGAAGAGCTTACGTTTGTACTTAGCTAGGCTAATAAACGCTGTAGTTTTAATATAAAGGTTAGACAATAAGATTCCTAAGCGTTTTTTTAACAGTTAGGTAAATTTATCTTTTATATGGAAAGAATGACAATTACCGCTCAGCTCGTAAAAAGGACCCTTCACAATAAACCCATAAACCATAAAAAGACCCATAAACTCTCTGTTCACTTACGAAGATGCTGAGACGGAAAATGCGGCTATGGTCTTTTTGAATTCTATGAAATCTCAATGCACTCGTTGTTTAACTACGCAATACAACTCGCACTAAAACGAAACATAGATTTAAAAGTCTGCGCTATTGACCTGTAAATCAAGTACAGAAATCAACACAAAATAGAGCGGACTCTTAGAAGTCTTAAAGCCATAGTCTAACGTTTATATGCGAATTAAAATGATAGAAATGACAGTACTAATTATTTTGCAGCTAAATATAAAGCACGATTTTGCAATTTATATACAATTATATATGTCCCAGAACTAAACGACAAGCCAAAACGAGGTGATAGGGTTTGGTGGAATGTTTTCATAGGCAAATGAAGGCTACAAAAAATTGCCACGCAACTGAGGTACAGGTCCAGCCTCTGGTTCTCTCGGGAATTGGAACGGTAAGGAAAGATGATTTACGCGCTTCCACGACGATAAAGTGGTCATAATGTCGCTCCTGCTGATGAGATTTAAGATGAGATTTAAGCGTACAGATTAGATTTATTACGATATTTTAAAAATGGTGAATATCGTAACAAATTTGTCAAGGTAAAAAATTTCCTAATAAATATGTAAAACTATTGATGTTTTTGAATTGTAGTTTTTATTTAAGCGATTTTTGTACACGTTAAACTGTTTATCGAATTGTTTTCATCAAGAAACAGATTTCTGGTAGGCCAGTTTTTTTTAGTCAAATGGCAAGATCTAGCTCGAATCAGAATTAAAACAAAACAAGGGTATGTTGTATAACTACTTTTTTGGCCCAACAAAAATTAACCATTTTCAAGTCGACAACAGTTGCCCAAAAATGTGAAAATTTAATTTTTTATAAGAACTGTTCGAAATCTTTCATAGATGTAAAGTAGGGTGGGCGAGTGGAATAGGAGCATATTTGTTACAATTGTGTTTGCAAAAATCAGTCGTTGTAATGACTGCAATGAGACTTTTTTCACTGTCGATAAAAGAAGGCAAATCACTTGCATGATAATGTAAGTCTCCAGGCCGATGAAAGACATCAAGGCATTTACATCATTACAAAATGCAAAATTATCATCCGAAAAAAATGTAGTAATTTATGTCCTTTTGGGCCATAGTAAGATTGATTTTTACACCATAGCAAAGGCAATTTTTTTCTTTAATCTTGATAATTATAACACAGCACGTTGTTTTAAAATTTCATAATCTCTAATAAGATTACTAAGCTCACCTTGTGAAAAAAGTTATAGAAATCGATGTTTCTCGATGGTTCTCAAAATTGTTATATTCTTTAAAATTTCCATTTAATCGTCGTCACTTTCCTAAAGTTCCTGATGGACAGTAAGAGAATCTGAATGAGAAATAGGTCTTGTAGCGGAAAGAATATTGGAATACTCCGCTAGCTACGGATGTTTGTTAATACATCCATACTGTATCTTGATATCCAAATTAAATACTGAATAGAAGCGATTCATCGTGTCATTAGTCGGTTTCCGTTGATCTTTCGTTTCTCATACTCAATGAATATGTAACAAAACATATCAGGATCGTTTATGCAACTGCTTGGCTTACTTGCCATCATACATTTTTATCGTACATGTCATAAAAGTAATTATAAAATAGACTGATTCTGATTTCTTAAACAGTAACGAAGTTGAAATAAGAACTGTAAGTTTACCAAGCTCACGTTTACCAGAGCTTTTAGCTGATGCCTAATGGCAGCAATGAAGTACCAAAAAAATTTTTAGTAGGCCAGTGTAATGAGAGATAGTTTTTTAATTTTTTGGTTCTGTTTAAGGATCATTTATATAACAAGAAATTTTTATTAGTACTGCATAATTACCTTAAACTGTGACATTATAAAAACGTAAATAAATATGTAAACCACCATTGCATAAATTACGTAAGTAACATTATCTTAATGACAGCGGTGTTTTTGACTAATGCGACCATTAACTTGAATATTAAGTTAGCTTATTTAGTTTTTGGCGGGAATTGGTTTCATATTTATTGCTTTGTTTTTATTAATAAATAGATTTTTATAAAGTTATAATAATTCTTTAAACAGCATATTAACACAATATGTTAAAAAGCTACGTTGACAATTATATGCCTAGCTATCTAGGTACGTAATTATATACTTATAACTAAGTTTTATACACTTCCTTACCAAAAAAGCTTTCAGGTAGTTGTATGCAAAATATTGAATCTATAAAACATATTTTATCTGACACATCAACCTTTTTACACAACCGACCGATCGGGTGATCGGCCGATAACATCATTACCAGGCAGAAAAAAACGATAACTTAATGATTTAACTAAACATTTTAACGTTGTTTTCTTGAGATATTCTAACATACGACCTCCAGTTTATAAAGATAGGACCAATACCGCTAGGCCACGAAGGTGGTTAGCATCATCATATTGTAATTGAATATTTGTATTCAAACTTTACACAGTAGAACACAAATTCAACTATATTGCACTAATATTAGATTAAATGGATTCAATTTATATATAAACGCTTTACTTAATTCATAATCACTAAAGATAGGGCGCTAGAAAAAATAATGGTTCGTCGTCTTACGAGCCTCGAAAAAGCTGCATTTGTATACTTGTAGTTCCTTGTGGGTGGCAGCGTAAAAGTACTTTTAATTATTTTAGCCTACAGGCTACCACTTTGAGCTCCTTTTGCCTGTAGTAGAAAAAACAGTGAGCAGTGCTTGTGAACCGCCTCCTTCTGTCGTCGCTTTTATGTTGAGATCGTAAGGTCCATGGTCTTGGTCCGTACGACCACAGGGGATATAACAGCTGTAATAGAAAATTGTGTTGATTTGAGGACTGCTTAGTGTCTTAATAACCCTGGTATACGGTAGCCGAAATTCTCGGGTCACACCTTTTTGCTCCAGATGGCATCATCATCATCGTCAGCCTTTGATAGTCCACTGCTGGACATAAGCCTCCCCTAATACACCCCTATCCATTAGGGGATTTTGGACCGTATCCCACCACGCTGGTCCAATGCGGGTTGGTGGGTGGACCGCCTTTTTACATGCCCATCCGACGCATGGATCATCTTACTTTTCAGACAATTGGGTGATCGGCTCAAACTGTCCTAACCAACTAGGAAACAACAACGAAAATTTGTTGAGTCCCCGCAGGATTCGAACCCACGACCTCCGGTTTCTAAAGCAAACGCCAATACCACTAGGCTACGGAGGCAGTTAGATGCAGTTGGATGGCAGGCCAGATGGCATAGTTTAGAATTAAGGTTTAAGCCGAACAATGCTGAGAGGCAGCAAATTACGGCGTGATCCATGGCATAGTGGAGAACATTTATTCAAAGTGTGGTGTCTTGTATATTTACAAGTATAGACTTTTATCTATAGTAATCAGCGAGATGAAATGTATGCTCTAAAGCTTTCATCCAAAGTGTATTGCATAAAAGTTTTATAAAAAGCAGAATAAATGTGTGAAACGGTTTTTTTTGTCACTATTCTATGATTATTTCTTGTTTTATTTAATTTATATTTAAATCAAGCAATATACATATTATCACAGTTAGAATATAAATCATCACTAATCATTTTAACTTTTTGGTACCTTTGATTGTATTAATTAATGCTTTAGTTCAATGTATTTAAACTTGTTGTACATGTGCAAGCATAAAACCTGTTTTTAATCTGTGAAAAATAAACTTACAAAGCGTTTTGTGAGAAAAAGTTATAATAATAGTGGATAAAACAATAATAATTCATACGTATGCTGTTTCTTCACTCAAATATGCGAAAGAGAAAAGCCACTTACGTTCAGCGCCACACAAACACTGCACGTTACAATGTACAACGGTCTTAGTTAAGCTCCTTCTACAGCTTTTTTGTTTATGAAACATACAAGAAAAAAAAATTAAATGTCTGTCAGTTCAGTTCAGTGTCAGTTTATATTGGCCGCATCGTAAAACCTAATTTACCCAGCTATAAATGACGTGTATAGTGTATAATAATGCAATAAACTCGTGTTATAGCCAAACAGTTTTAGATTAATACACCTTTATTGGATTTTAAGTTTATATAAGTAAATTCAAAGCATATCTCAGCTTAAATATTTGATATCCCGCGCTTCTCTAACTACACCTTCGATGAATATGTTAAAAATTTAAACTCTCTAAGAAACATGTAACTTTTTTCCGGAAGAAACACTTGGTGGTTTCAACGCTTGGTGTTATCAACTAAACATTAAAGTTATAATGTATACTTTGACCCGCCTAACCATTACAAAAGATTTGATAAACCACAAATTTTCAAAGTTTCTTCTTTTTAAACTTTCCTTATGTATTAAAAAGTTCACTAGCACAAGTTAATTATGGTAGCCCTTGATAATTATGGTATTTAAAATTTTTAATCGTAAGCTTAAAAACTATATATATAGATTGTTATAAATTTATAATTCTCATTTGTGTCCGTGATAGTTTTTGGCCTTAATCTGAGATTTTTCGTTAGCGAACTTTTCATTTTACGTGAATTTTCCGGGGGAATTTCGCAATAATAGTGGTTTTTAAACCAATTATTTTATTTTTACGCAGTTCTACGTGGAATCATATACCTACCTACGTATAAGAACCTTGATTTCTTAATATTTTATAAAAAAACCGCAACACAGGATTATTAACTGAACTTATTATATCAGCCTCAAACGCATTTCATTTTTCTAACCGTTACGATCGTATGAGTACCGAAAAAAATTGTAGATCAAGTAAGATGAATATTTCACAGGACTCAGGTCCTAGCAAATTTAATTAATTTTATTTTCAGTTTTTCATATGTTGGCAGACTTTTTATTAAAATTTGTAGGTTTGCTTTGCACATTGATATATTTTTAATTGAATATTTGCATTAGTAGTACGCTTTTTGATTACTCAACCTTAGCTGAAAATACTAGTATACATGACAATGTATTAAAAAAATTAAGCCTCTGAGATATAGTATAGTCAGCTTTAGACTTTTGTTTAATATAATAAGCGATACAATTAGCGCGCAACTTAATGATTAAAATATTGCTGTAGCCCGCTTCCATCAAATATTAATTTAATAGTAATAAGTACGCATAAAATATCAGGTACACGTATATAAATAATTGGATTGTTATTATTTATTTTTCTGTACGCCATTTTATCGGCTTATTGCTGTGATGATTGAGGTTATTACTCTTGTGTATTATGGTTTATTTTCTTCGGTCAGTATTAATAATAAGTCAAGTAACGAGTAACGTAGCTTTGTATAACCTCTTTATCGTTAAATTATATATTTCAACGCAATGAGGTTGTGCATTGTTCTGGCCATCATAAGACGATATTTTTTATAATGGCAGATCTATATCTCTTCTCTCTAAAATCTGTTAAGGTACTGTGACTGTGTAGTAGCAAATATTTAAAGTTCTAATATTCAGCTAATGTTATCACATATCGGTATCTGAGGCCTACTATCTACTGATTTGCCTTCATGACTGATATCATATAAGTAAGAAATTTACGGATTAAATTACAAAACGGATAAACAGTTATAATTTCTATTTCCTCATTGAAAATAAGTTTAATAAACAGTTTTGCATAGTTGCATGTATAAACTTTAAAAGTTACCAACCAGTGTTTTTGATTATAAACATTCTATTCAGAAATTTTATTAGGTATAAATAACATATAAGTTTTAAAGAAAACGTTTTAAAAATATCCAGATTTAAAAATAAACACAACTTTTAAATCTGGATTTTTTAATTTTACTTGTACCTACAAAGTTATAGTAAATTGTGTTAAAAAAATCTCTCTTGATAAAGCTTTTAACAGCTTTATCGATACAAGTATATCGACAGAACTTCTAAGTGAGTTCGAATCTTCAAATGGAGATAATGCGTTAAGTCGAATTGAATTCGTAAAATAAAAGTCTGCTGAATAAAATCCGTAGTAATAGAATAGAGATTCGTATCAACTTTTAGAATAAATTTAATCTAATAAATCATACTATAGATCGAATACGTTCTTAATACAAATATAATATAATTTATGAAACCTATTAGTATAACCTATAGATTAGGGCGGTAAACTAATCTAAAAGGCTCTTAAAATCACCAGTTTTTTATTGTAACTCAGTCCAAATATGGCAAGTTTCCGAAAATTAAATTTGAATTTAAAATCCTTTAACCACTTAGTAATATAATAAAGCAAATATGAATTTTAATGTTTTTATGCAGTGCACGGATATAAAAGCTGCCTCCGTAGCCTAGTGGTATGGGCGTGTACTTTAAAAACCGGAGGTCGTGGGTTCGAATCCTGCGGGGACTCAATTTTTTATTGTTGTTTCCTAGTTAGTTAGGGCAATTTGGGCCGATTACCCAGTTGTCTGAAAGCGAGATGATCCATGCGTCGGATGGGCATGTAAAAAGTCGGTCCACCCACCAACCTGCATTGGACCAGCGTGGTGGGATACGGTCCATAACCCCCTAATGGAAAGGGATCGTATTAGGGGAGGCCTATGTCCAACAGTGGACTATCACAGGCTGATGATGACGATAATGAAGGAAATAAATAAAATTCCATAAGAACTTCAAGATGAATAGCTGAATCCAATGCTTAATAAAACTATAAGAACATTATAAACACATTGCCGTCGAAACTTTTGGAGTCTCCGCTCGATTAGACATAACAATATCGATCTATGTTTCACAAAGATTTTTAAATCTTTTTTTCGTTCTACTAACGTAATGTGAGTTGTATTAAAGCATTAGTCAAATCACGTATGCTTTGACATATATAAAAAAGTTTTTAGAATACTGTAGCCGCACCTACTATCTTGTAACAGTTTTCACAGAGCTTAGAGGTAATCGTTAGTATTTTATTGTAAATGTTTATTTCACCTAAATGTAAAAAAAAACGGCCTAGAAGAAAGGATAATAGGAATATAAAGAAAATAAAGGAAGTCGCGAAATACCTTGGTACATATTGCATTTTTTTTTGGCAAGTTTATTTAATAAATTTAATAATAATTTCATGGTTTCTAAAAAAATATAAATAACTGAGTCATAACACAAAATATTATGTTTTATCTTCAAATTTTCTGCCAGAAAATGATTACTGGATACAAAAATATTTTCTATTTAACTTTAAGCAACTGATACCGGTCTTTGGGACTTTACAAAATTTAAAGATTTTATAACCGATTTTTTACTAACTTAAGGTTTGTCTGATGAGTTTATATCATGACTTTAATATAAACTAATCCAATGTGCCTCAAAAAAAAGATTGAAACAAGTTTCAATTTTGATATAACTTTCGATCCATTGTGGTCTGTTTTTGTTGTAGTTCTACACTTACTAATTATTATTATTTTTTCTTTATATGATAATAATTTATTTAACGTAGGAGATAAATGAATAGGAGGCTTAACCTTAAACAGGCGCAATCACCGACGCTCATAGATATAGAAAGCTGGAAGAATTAATCTATGCTTGTTCCTAGTAGTTATTTGGTGTGCATTACAATACCCTAAAAATCATGTTTGTTTTTCTGCACATACATTAAATATTTTAAAAACAATTAATATAGAGAACGGTCAATATTTTTATAACGGTAAACAACTCTCTGAGTGATTCTTTTCGGCCCAGGTTGAAGTACAAAGTTTGTATTAATATCGGCCGCGTTTACCCACAGTAGAATGCCATTTTAATTATGAATATTACCAGTTTGTATTTCCTCCGCCTCCATGACTGAGTGGTAGTGGCCCTTGATTTATAAACCGTAGGTCGTGGGTTCGAATCTCGTGAGGAAACAAATTGGTGTTATCGTTGCTTTTTGATTCGTTAGGGCAATAATTTTTCGAAAGGTAAGATGATTCGGAACGTCAAATGTGCTCGGGAAATGTCACTCTCGGTTATCAAAACCATCTTTGGCAGGCGTCATAGGATACATCAATTCATCCTAAGAATGAAGTTTACTCTTTGGGTTGTGGAGCTCAGATGCCAGTAGCATTGCGTAAAAACTGTTATTCAGGTAAATCTGAACGGATTAGAAGCCAACCTGGGATAATCGCTAGGTGAAAGGAAAGATAAATAGTATGTTTTTGTAATTCAGCACGTGAAATCGAGCTGGATACTCAATCTGGGTTTTCGCCTTGAACTAATTTATCAAGTTATTTATTTAAATATAAATATGATTGTATTTGGTAAATTACAATATTTAAATAAGTTTAATTTATCATATACATTAAACGTGTATTCGATTAATATTAGATACAGAGTTGAAAGCCTTGCCAAAATAAACCAACCACGCAACTCACAAGTAACTTACTTCAGAATAAGGAATTATTAAATGTTTAAATACTGTTTTCAAAGTAAACTTAACAATTGGATTGGATTGCATTTCGTAAGAACTTACTAGGTATTGGCAAAAACTTAGAGTTACTCTTCTGCTAAGATCAGAGAGCCTAAGTAGGCTTTTTCAAATCTCTATATAAGTATATAGAACAACACGTTATGTACTTGTTTTACGCTACGACGAGTATGTTTTAAGCTGGTTTTGATGTATCGACGTCTACGTTTGTATGAGGTTTTATTATAGGTAATTATGTTCATGTTTATATCTGTTTCACTAGTTATCGCTAATGACGTCGCTTTTACATAGATTTTAGTTGTAGTGTTGTTTACTCTACTGTTAATGTTTGAAGGGCAAGTATGTAAGCTTTTATAAGTAATTTATCTATATAGGAAATAATTCCGCTATTCTTGTTATAAAACCTATTAACAAACAAAATTCAACTGCTATTGCAAAACGCTAACAAAGGATACAAGACAATTAAATGAGAATGTCAACGGCTATGCAAATAAAACAGCGGTTATCTACTGGTACTGACAGATACTGCTACAATTTATCTATCGACCGTCAAGTCTAATACAAAGGCAAGGTAAATTTGCAATTCCAAATAAAACAACTTGCTCGAAACGTTTGTTACTTGACTTTCAAATGAGTTACCTGTCAAATGATTTTGTATCGCAGTCAAGAGTTTTGCGGTCATGTATTTTTAAGTCGTATTAAATCGTTAACAAATAAATAAATCAAGTATAAGTAATCGTTTCCATTACGCGGGCATATACTAGTTAAATTTTAATTCTATAAATATCATTACTATATTTGTTTACCTAGACATAAGTCAAATTTATACATTTTAGTAAATTCCATTACAATTAGTTATAAAAACATGAATCATTAATAAAAGTCTACAACTTAACCTACCTACAATATTTAAAATCTGCTACATATTTTTTATTTTAATTAATATTATTAAAAAAATATTTACAATAATTAAAGAAATACCAGTTTCGTTAACAATAAACACACTTTTTTCATCTTATTACTCTACAGCAATATGGGTCCGCGTGAGTATATTAATATTCTTACCGTAAATATTAATAACAAAAACCCTGACAAGGTAAAGTAATCTGACAGTCTATTAGGTTATCCTTCCTTAGTAAATATCATCATATCTTTCAAATTCACATGGACAATTTATTTTTATAAACATTCCACAAAAATATTTTAAAACAAAAAATTGTATTGTTTATTCCGATTAACTTGTAAAAACGTTGTTAAAGAGAAATGTTGTAACGTCATTTTTTTCGACAACGGAATATATTGTCACGTCATGCGTGACTGTGTGTAAAAAGTCTTGTACTTATAAGTCAAAATGTTTGATATGATGAGAAATTATCGGCCCCTAACCAAAGTTAAGTTATTCAAATAATTACATTGAATCTCAATCACGAAGTTTCTCATCATGTAGTTAAATCATCTTAAATAAGTTTTAAAAATTTAAAAATATAGGTCTACAAAGTAATAGGTATTTAAAAAAAAAGATTTTCTTGACTAATTCGAAGCTTACGACAAACTCCGTGAAGTATTTTTAATTATAATAACAAAACCAACGTAAGGCTTAATTTAAATATAAAAAATTAGAAGAGAATAACTAATATAACACTTGGGCTAATAATATGACAACCACAGCTGAAATGAAAACAAGATTAATTAAAATTATTTTTATTCCACATATATTTAGAATTTGATTAATAAAGAATATTTTAACTAGTCTCTTAAGAATAAATGGTATAACAAAAAATGAGTAATACTATTTTACATTAAACCTATCTATCGTATTATATTTTTCTATCAATCCAACCAAAATAAGATGAAAACAAGAATAACTTTACAAAAGCGATTGATATCTTATTGTGTATTCTAAACACGGGCACAAAATTGGAATTGTATAAATAAATTTACTTATCTTATCAATTAGGAAGAAATTTTACAAAATTTATGAAAAGTTACTTTTACGAGATGAGAATAATTTTGGCAGGTTCGGGATATTGCTTTAACAAATTTATTTAACTAGGGAGTAATATTTCAAAGCTACTGTAGAGCGACGGAAAATTAACGCCTTTCTTTTAAGCAGCTACAGAAACATTAAGAAAATGATGTTTTCTAGAGTAAGCGTTAAACAGTCGAATGATCTTCATTATTATAAATTGCTTTCATAAATCAAGAAACTTTATAATAGCTCCAAGGACCTGGTAGCTCATTACTTGAAAAAACGTAAGACTAACTTTAAAACATTTCCAAAAGTTATTAACTAAATATAAAATAAGAGTTTAAGAGTATTATTAAGAACGTCTAACATTCTTATGATGAATTGTGACCACGGTTGATATTATTCGGCGACAATTATCTAATATTGACGTCATTTTGGTAATTGTGTTCTGATTTGAATAGCATTTAACTATGAATAAATATAAAATGTTTGTTTAGTCTTAAGGGATAGACAAAATTTGAAGTCCCTTGTAAATCAGTGTCTTCAGGCAATGAGCTCACAATTAAAAATCACGTAGATAAAGTAGTAACCGAAGCAAATTAATCATAAGGTTTATTATACACTTTTCAAAAAGTTTCAAACAACCTGTAACTGCAATATTTTATTGTACAACAGTTCTGTAAGAGACAAATTAGAATACTATAGCTCAGTCTGGTCATAAATACCCTTACGTACCCGTCATAAATTTTATTTGACCTTTATATAAAATTGTACTTATTTTTTTTATTAATGTCTTTTTGTCTTTCATGCAATTATTTTAATTTTGCATAGTGTAATTACCTTAGAATAGTTATGAATATAGGAGTAATAAATATGATCTGTATTAATTTTCTAAACCTATACTATCGTAAGGCTGTATTTTATGGTGGTATTTCCATAAATAAATGAGTGAAAGGCTGTGAAAACGAATTCAATTTACAGGAATGATATTAATGTTTTTAAAATGTAGCTGAGGAATGTTGTATCTTTAGTAAATATTTACACCTCACATAAACTACACAGATAAAATAAAATAAAGTGGTCACGATGTTGCTTCTGCTAATGAAGTATAAAAAAAAAAAACATTTTTACAATTCTATTTTTGTACCCGTGTTTAGAATACATAATGAGAAGTCGGATGCTTTTATACATTTTTATTGTTTTGTCTTTGTTTCTTAGCGTATTTTCAAATATTATTGGTTGTCTGAAATAATTTATGTTAGTCAAAAAATGTTCATATGTTAGGTGAAACAACGAACAAATGTTGGTAAAAAAATTATTACTATATTTTTATATCCTGATAAATTTATTAAGAAAAAAATAACCTAATAAATATGTAAAACTGTAGTGATATTCTCGATTTGCAATTACGCCTAATACACCCCTATCCATTAGGGGGTTTTAGGACCGTATCCCACCACGCTGGTCCAATGCGGGTTTGTGGGTGGACCGACTTTTTACATGCCTATCCGACGCATGGATCATCTTACATTTCAGACAAATGGGTGATCGGCCCAAATTGCCCTGACCAACTAGGAAACAATAATGAAAATTTGTTGTGTCCCCGCAGGATTCGAACCCACGACCTCCGGATTCTAAAGCACACGCCTATACCACTGGGCTACGGAGGCATATTCTGAGCTTTGCTTTTAATTAATGTATTTATATATATTTATTTAATATCTAAACAGCATAAATAATATAAAATGATTATTACCTAAGTTGAGAATAATTTATAATTAGGTAACTAATTAGATACCTATTCCTAGTTTTGTACACTTCCTTACAAAGAAAATCTTTTAAATAGTTGTATCCAAGATACTCGATTCATAAAAATATATTTTATGTGACACATCAATCTTTTGGTGAAACTGCAGACTTTTATCTTTAGTATTCAGCGAGATGAAATGTACGCAGAAAAGGTTTTAAACAACATATTTTCCTAAAGCCCATTTTTTATTGACGCTATATTCTATGGTCCTTCCTTGTTTTATTTGATTTTTTTATATTGTAATCAAGAAAACATTTATAAACTATCGATGAAACACATATTATCATCATCATCAACCTGTGATAGTCCACTGCTGGACATAGGCCTCCCCTAATACACCTCTATTCATAAGGGGTATTTGAACAGTATCCCACCACGCTCGTCCAATGGTGGACCATTGGTAGACCATTGGTGGGTATAAACACATATAGTTGCAATAAAATATTATCATAGTTAGATAAGTTGCCACTAATCATTTAAACTTTTAATAGTTTAGTTAGTATCCATTAATGCCTTAATAAAACGTAATCAAACTTCCAATACACGTCTAAGCATAAAGCCTGTTTTTAATCTGTGAGAAAATACATATAAAATCTTTTGTCAGAAACTCCATTAGTATTATATATGCTGTTTCTTTGAAAAAAAAATTATTCATATTTTTATGTCAGGGTTGTTACTGTCAATCATTCTTAGGAAAAACTAATTTATAAAAGGAAAATTTTGATGTATCCACACATATGAAAATTTTGATGTATCCACACATATAAAAAGCAAGGCTTGTTCTACGGCTTGTTCAACTTATTTTTTTATGTACAACGATAACATGTTTATAGTTTTATAAATGTTCGTATCTATTAATTGAAGCCTGGAAAAAAATAAGTATAAGTATACGTTTTATGGAGTCTAGTGTTGAGTTAGCCAGCGTGGCTAAGACACAACAGGATATTTATATTAAAATAATATCTTTCAATATCAACATATTTTTTTTATTTTATCTCAAATTAAAGGTGGAAAGCTATATATGTTTAAAGCTATTTTTTATAACTAAGAAAGGCGGAATAACAGGGGCTGCCTATCATGAGACAGTTTACCTAGAAATTTTGCAGAGACGCTGCCGTTCGAACCGGAATACGGTAGTGGTTTTCTTTGAGAGATAAAAGGCAAGCATCACATCATTACGAATACTAAATAAAAAGACATGAATTAATATTTGCGATTTTAGATTAGAAGAATTTTTTTTAACACTAAACATAAAGTTTCGAGAATATACCCGTATTACATTTTAATAATTCGTATCAAAATAACACAAGTAGGGATTGCCGCACACACACGCCTGTAGTTAGCTCTCGCTTTCGAGCACAGCGAGACACACTCACACGGCACATTCGTTACACCCGCCTTCCAGGGCGGTTTTCACCGCCCCAAGCAACCGATTAAAAACAGTCGCCAGATCGTCGTCTTCATGATTCGCAAACCGATCTTTGACGATCCTTAGGAGACCCAAAAAATGCCTGACCTACGTACTTTCTGTACGTGTAGTCTTCACTTTTAGCAAAAAGTGTTGGTCACCTAGTTCGTGGGAACAGTAACTTCCCGTGAACTCTGTGTTAGATGAAGCTTACCAAAGACAAGAGTCAGGAAGAATATAAAAAAAACATTTTGACTGCACTTTACAACATACAATGAAATATTGTTTATTTATGTTGGAAAGCAACTTAGTGATACATTTTTAAAAACTATATTTCATTGTCTTTCCGTAAGTGGAGGGTAACAAAGTTTTTAGACTGCTGTTTTGGAAGAAATTGGCACCGCTAAAGACTCTACTTATCGATCCTGAAAGGAAGAGGAAATACTATCTAACTATAGAACTATACGAATTGTTTAAAATTGGCCTGAATAATGTTATAGATATGATATTTCTTAGATAATGACAGCACATACAATAATGTCTTGTTTGTTAATATTTTATTATTTTCTCGAACAATATGTAAATTCAGGATTGTTTATTTTCATTCCCACAAAGTACCGTAAATAAGTAAATTCCAAAAGTAGTTATGTTAGACCTCAGGGAGAACCCGTAGTTCCAAAGTAGTAAGTCTTACTCACATTCTATTGGCCGTATCGTAAAACGTTATTTACAGAGCTATAAATGACGTGATTTGTGTATATGTAGTATATAATAATACAATAATTTCTGATTATAGTTGAAGTCTGTTAGATTAATGTAATGAATTATACTCATGATCAAATAAAAGTTGATTTGCGTAGTTTTAAAACATATTTATTGAGTTTCAAATTTATAAAAATAAATCCAATGTATTTTTATCAAGACTTAAATATTTGATAAATCGCATATCTAACAACACACTTCATGAATATGTTAAAAATTATAAATCTTTAAAAAAAATTGTAGCCATAACATTTTTTTCAGGAGGTAACACTTGATGGTTTTAACGCAACTTACACAACTTCGAGAAACTAAGAGTCAGCAAAGTTAGCGTTTACGTGAAGTCATCTCAAAAACATAATGACCACTTTAATTTTAAAAAATCAATGAATTTTATTTTAAAACAAAATTATTTTAATTTAAAATAAAAAATAAATATTTCAAAGTTTTAGGATTCATTATTATTGATTATTTATGCCGATGATTTGCAACCAAGGTACTACTGATGATCTTCAAAGTTTTGGCAGTTTAAATAAATTAAGACGCTATTGGCAGTTTAAATAAATTTAGACGCAACAAGAAATTGTATAATAGGCTTGGACTCTCTGTAAATCCTCCAAAATGCCAAGCAATTGTTATCGAGAGCCCTCGCCTTATTACTACTAATTAAACATGCCATCGATAGTGTAAAACTAAGTGGACATGTAAAAAATCTTGGGTTAACTTTGGATAAGACTCTGAATTGGAATAACCAGGTTTAGTCCATTTAACCAGCTTAGTCAAAAAGTCACAAACGTCCTGAGACTTATTTATCATTTTAAAATATTTTCCCGATTAAAGCAAAGGGATTTAAGGTAAGGCATTAGCCTTTATTAAGTACTTACTACTTAAGTTAACTTTTACAATATATAAATCCACTTTTATATAATTTATTAATATTAATAATAATATATTTTTTTAACTTGTAATTTATTTACTATGTTTTATGGTAAAATATCTTTACTTTTTAATTTCATCTATTTTCATTTTGCAATATTAGATAATAAGCATAAATAAAATATAGCATCTATTTGCATCCAGTAATCACCGCATCAGTGACTAAATTCGTTTCTCCATCTTTTACTTGGTCTCCCTTTTTTTCTTTTCCTGTCCCGTGGTATCCATTTTCTTAGACATTTTGTCCACCTATTATTCATTCTGCAAACATTTCCTGCTTTAGCCATTTTAATAGTCTAATTGTTTTTCTTATATCTATTAATTTTATCCTTCTTCTTATATCACTGTTAGTAATTTTGTGTGATAGTTTTGGCCCGCGCATCGTCCTGTCCATTTTCCTATGGCATAAAGAAATTTTTTTTCTTCATCCTCTTTTGTATATATATATGTATAAAGTGACCATGTCTAACACCTATATGTTAGGAATGGTAATACTGTTGTTTTGTAAAGTCTTTTTTTACATCTATACTCACTGTGTCGTTTTTCATAATTTCACGTAAACTTCAGTATTTTTTTTCATGCTGCAGTTATCCTTCGTTGTATTTCTTTTTTAGTGTTATTTTCCTACTGTTCTAAGCAAATTTATTCTGGTATGTGTTCAAAATTATTGTGGTCTACAACAATATCTCGCGTCGTTTGTCGTTTGTCGTTCGACACATAACCGCTCCTCTTAATTCCAAAATATCACATTGTTTTTTTACATCGATCTTTCTTTGTACAATCTTCGGAATGAACTGCCTCATAGATTACGGAGGCTAAGAACTTGCTTGTGTTTAAATGTATAGTTCGCAAACATCTCTTAAACAAGTCGATGGATTTAATCATCGTTATAAATAATTTTTACGTGATCCTTTAATTATTATTATTTATATATATGTATAACATATCACAGTATTTTATAACATACATGTTCATGTTATGTATAGGTTTATTTACTTATGCATTATAATATAATGTATTTTAGTACAATATATTTCATTTGTATATTAAAATTGTGTCAGAATTAGTACTTTATATAATTTTGTTTCCTAGATTGTGTAAATCATTTCCTTTTACGACGTCACCCGAGCGTTTTCGCGTGTACTCTTATTGGGATGAAATGTTTCAGGGGTTACAGAGTGTACGACAAACTTCTTGCCGTCCTCGAGTGTAATGCGAGCGGCTTTGATTCGCAGCAGAAACCAACAATTGTTGGTTCACTACAAATCCTTGACGTAGCGCTCGTTGCAGGTTTGCAAACCACGTACACGTAATGGTTACAATCACACTAGAGTTGTATACAATATTCGGTTATAGAGATGAGTACCTTGTTATCATCGTCGCACTGCGAATAGGTTTGAGAATCGCCTATGCATTAGGTTTCTTGGTTGCAGTACATGCAACGGTTACAGTTATGGCAAAAAAACAAGATTAGATTTTTTTTAATTTTACAATTTAACTTATGTTTTAAGAAGAATTTTTTCAATCTGCAAAAATGCTATTAAAAGTTATTGGCACTCGATTGTGATAGTATTTATGATTTCTAAATATAAGTTTTAAACGATAAGCTTAAAAGAAAATCCATTTACAGTTTTTTTGTTACAATGAATACAAAGTTTTAGTTACTTGTGACTGTTATAAATTTTTAATCTTCATTTGTTATCGTGTTCACTATAATAGTTTTTGGCCTTAATTTAAGTTTTTTCGTTAGCAAAACTTTTCTTGTTACGCGAATTTTCCGTGGGAGATTTTCAGTTATAGTGTGTCTCAAAGAAATAATTTTATTTTTTACGCAGTTCAACGTGGTCTTAATTTCTTACTAGTTATTTTGTAAAAAAAGGCGACAAATTATTTTAACTGTACTTATTATATCAGGTTCATAGGGATTTCATTCTATTTTTTGTTACCGTTACAATCGTTTAATATACGTCATCATGCGTATCTGGTAAGAAGCATAGTTCACAGGACTCATGTCCTTGTAAATTGAATATAGTTTTTTTTTATATAAAGGCATACCTTTTTCTAAAATGTGTAATTTTACTCTATACATTTGAATTTTTAATTAGAGAATATGAATTAGTAGTATGCTAATTTCTAAAACCTAGCTGAAGGTACCATCTGACAATAAATTGTGTTTAAAAAATTAAGTCTCTTAAAATTAACAAATATAGTGCAAAAAGCTTTAGAATCATTTAATATGAACGAACAATTTAAAGAGAAAATTCGTACGAATCTAAAATCATGTTTAAATAAGTGATAAGTTTATTAAACCTAAAAAGCTATTTTTTGAGATTATTTGTCTCTGTAACATTATCCTTATTCCTATATATCCTTATCAGTCCAGGACCAAAGTATACACCCTCTCCATTTATTGCATTTCTATTACAGGCTCAGGCAGGAGAGGTGTTTGGTTTCTTAAATTTTACTTATCTGCACTTGTAACGCAGAACTATGTTATTAAATTAACTATCTAATTACTTATATAAAAAGTTAGATTACTGTAATATTAGTTTTGCATAAAATTTACAAACTTAGAAACAAATTGATAAAGGATTTTTTTTCGAACTATGTTAATAAATGATTATAAGCGTCAACCCATCATCTGTCATCCCTTACATAATTTGTTTGACTTTTGTGTAAGGTTTAATATGCTATGATCAAAAGAAATTTGCTTTGTAGTGAAATTGTAGTACAGATAATATAAAGAATTAAAAAAATGATAAGGTAATTTTGTTTCAAATTAATTTATTTAGGAATACGATTGGTACTTAGGAATGCTTTGGTATACCATCAAATGATGGTCCAGTTGGCGTAATATGAATGGATATTTGCCCCATAATGGCTTTAGGGGTCTTATGTGTCGGTCGCCATAGGCTGCTACGCGTACACATGGCGATGACTAATAGGAAAAAAAGAAAGGATTAACTATACATTTGAGCTTAAATTGTGCAAGTGCAAAAGTTGTAGTACTGTAGTGGATAACCAAGAAAATAATTTATTCGGTATTTTAGCATTTTATTTACATCCAGAAACATTTAGTATTGTCGATACTTTATATATCACTAATATCATATTTCAATTCGATGGATTCGTTTAGTACACTCAAAAATTAACGATTAAAACAACAAAACATATTTTCTTTTTAAAATAAAAATTATTTATTAAAGCCTGTTATTACTATAATTATCGTCTGCTTTCGTCAAATAATAATTTAACAGTAATGAATACACATAATATATCAGGTTGTTATTACTTTTTTCCTGTAGGCTATTTTATCGGCTTATTGCCGTGATGATTGAGGTAAGATACTTTTGGATAAAATAGTTTTTCTTTTTAGCGGTCATTATTATTAAAAGTCAATTGATAAGTAGCTTATCTTTGTTATAATATATTTAACGTTAAAATAATATTTTTAAGCAGCATTTGATACGTTGTGCTTATGCATTGTTCAAGCCAGCAACGTTTTTCTTATAAACGTATTAAGCTACTATGCGTGAGTAACAGCAAAATTTAATGTTATATCTTCGCCTACGTTTCATTTTTTAATGGCATAGCAGCGACGACTTTGGGCAGACCTGATGGGAAGTGGTCACCGACACCAGGACATTGGCAATACCAGTGGTAACCAACGCGCTGCCTCCGTGTGACATAGGTGTAAGTCTCTTTTCTAGTAAATAGCGCTACGTGCCCTTCAAACCGGAATAGATCAGTGTTTTCACACTACTGCTTCGTGGCAGAAATAGGCACCGTGGTGGTACCCACCCAGATGGTCTACTGTAAAAAAGGGACCTACCACCGGTAGGTATCATCGGTATCTGACTCTGCTGGGCTGCCTTCATAAATAACATCCTATGAGCTGGAAATCTATTTAAGTACAATAAGGATAGGCTATTAAAATTTTCCGTTCCTTACTGAAAATTTGATATATATAGTATAACAATTAATGCGAATATTATACATTGATAACAAATACTGCCGTGGGTTGTCACTTGCCTGTTTTTATTTTTTTTCAAAAATACCATTCAGAAATTTCGTCAGTTAGAAAAACATGTGGGCTTTACCAAAATCAGATTTTAAAGTGAAGACTAGAGATTTTTTTAATTTTATCTGTACTTCCAAAGATTTAGTAAATCGAATTGAAAACATTTCTTTTGATAAACAAGTATATCGTCAGAAGTTCTAAGTGAATTGGAATCTTCGAATAAACATAATGCGTTAAGCCGAACAGAATTTGTAACATAGAAGTCTGTTGAATAAAAAACCATTGTGATAGAAAGTAAGTTCGTATCAAATTTTAGAATAAATTGAATCTAATAAAATCATAATATAGATCTAATTTTATAAATTATCCATTAAATTACAATATTATCAAATTTAAGCATAATCCTAAATAACAGACCTGAATAAGAGTCAAAAATAATGACATAATTGCCCTATCAACATCATCATCATCATCGGCCATTGATAGTCCACTGGACTGGATAGGCCTCCCCTAATACACCTCTAATGCGTCGGATGGGCATGTAAAAAGTAGGTCCACCCACCAACCCACATTGGACCAGCGTGGTGGGATACGGTCCAAAACCCCCTAATTGCCCGATGTTTCCTACAAATAAGACAAATTTGACAAATTACGCACGTAAAATTTTACAAATATTTTTTTTTTTTTTGATTTTCTGGTTTCTGCAAAGATAGATGAGCAGTCGGGCCACCTGATGGGAAGTGGTCACCGACGCCCAAAGACATCGGCAAAACTAGTGGTATCACAGACGCGCTGCCTACCATGGGACATAGGATTTTAGGTCTAGTTTGCCGAGTAAATATGCTGGATACGGTACCCTTCACACCGGAACACAATAGTGTTATCACACCACCGCTTTGCAGCAGAAATAGGCACCGCGGTGGTACCGCCCTAGATGGCACCCTGTAAAAAGTAACCTACCTCCCATAATTTGACGATTTTTAATAGCTCGCTTTCAAAGAAGTATGGTAAACTGCCTTGTTAAGTGCCATTAAAAGTGGCGCATTTGGTCAAGAATTTAAAATGGTACTAAACTTAAAAATGTAATGTTGCAAACCAATATTACTCAATTAAAATCTTTTAATTGAGTAATAATTAAATTCACGCAAGACATTGGTAGATTCCTAATTTTATAAAAAAATGACAAGGGAGACTGATTTTTCTTATAACGGTTAAAATCAACTCTGTCACCTCGCTTTGGCTAGGCGTTTAGTTCTAGGACATTCTGTATAATTGTGTATAAATAAAAAATTCGTGCTTTATATTTAGCTGCAAAATAAATAGTACTGTACCTGCATTGGACCAGCGTGGTGGGATACGGTCCAAACGCCCTATGTCCAGCAGTGGATTATTTCAGGCTGATGTTGTTGTTGTTGTCATTCCTATTATTTGAAATCGTATATAAACGGAAGACTATTGTCTTCAAGACTTCTAACAGTCTGCTCTTTCTTGTGTTGATTTCTGTAGTTTTTAACATCGTCATCGGGTTTATTCGATTTACAGATCTCTAGCGCAGACTTTCAAATCTTTGTTTTGCTTTAATGCGAGTTGTATTGAAGTTGATTAAGTTAAGCAACGTGTGCTTTGAGATTTCATAGCACTAAAGAGACAAAAAATAAAATGCGGCTGTAGCCGCAACTTTCGTCTCGTTAAGAGTGATCTGAGAGTTTTGGGGTTCTTATTTAGGTGTTATAACGCTTAGAACCTCAGTTTTTACGAGCTAAGCGGTAATTGTAGTCTTTTCTTATAAAGTTTTTTTTTTTCCCAACTTTGTAAAAAAATCTCTTAGGAATCTTATTGCCTAAGCAGTAACTTTATTTTAAAACAACAGCATTAATTGTTCTAGCTAAGTACAAACGTAAGCTCTCCAATTATCGAAAGGTCAAGTGGTTCCATTATATAAATAAAAATTTTACAAAAAGCAATAATGAAAGCTACTACTTACAATTTTTAATAACAGAACTCTTATTGTTTAATACGAAACAAAGTAAAGAAAAGCGTTAAAAGATTTTTTGTTATTTATTAAGTCCGATTTTTGCATCCAACTAAGAATACTTAAGATTCTCACAATGGTGAGATGAAAAGGAGTAACGTTTTACAAAGAAATTTCTACCTCACATTTTTACGGAAAAGAAATAACTGAAAGATGAAAAATATTTATTGGAAATGAAGGTTTGAATTAAACCAAAGCTAATTCTTAATTACTGTCTATTATTACAGTTTATCATTTTGCATATTCTAAATTTTTCAATAAAATATGTCTCCTTAAGTTATGTCAAACAATGACTTCGGAATGTATGGGAAATTAGTTTCCCATACATACATACTAGTAGGTTGTCTGACATTTGCGAAACATGAAGAAAATAAGAGGAATATGAAAAAATACATTTGTGCTGAGTGCTCACGTACAAAACAAATTGAGGACTTTGGGACACTCATAAAACTGGATATTCTAAATAAAGGCTTTACGAACTGATCTTGAAAGTCGATTTGTTATTTTACCCTAAGATTCTCAGGATAAAAACATTTTTTCTGTAATTAACGATATGGAAAATTGTGCTTCTTTAATAAGTACTAAAAATATTTAAAGAAGTTTAATTTATCGTTTATGTTTTACACCTTGTGTTTTAAATATTCATCAAAATTTCAGTTCTTTACAAAGATATGAAAATTTCAAATAAACCAACATCCTACCCGAATTTACTTAGAATATAGAATTTTAAATGTTTCAAAACCGTTTTCAAAGAAAACTTGGTTGGTTGTTGAACTTAAGAACTTCATTAGTATTGGCAAAACTTTATAACTTTCCTGTTGATGAAAGCCTGTTATATAAACAATACGTTTTTGTAAAAGTACGGTGGCTTGACGACTTTAGTTTTATGTATAAATTTGTAATTTAGTTCAATGTTATTTATTTATTTATTTATTATCATCCCTTTGGCTAATTTTGTTAGTAATTATACTAATGGTTTTAACCAAAATTTAAACCTTTTTTAGAAAGTGGGTTTCTCGGAGGTTTTTTTTTTATGATTATGGTAAATTACTGAAAAAAAATACAGATAAAAAAACAACTAACCTCTTTTTTTTAAAAAGGTTAAATAAAAGAATATTTTTCTAACTTTCTGAAATGTCGTAAATTATTGGTTTTGTGTGTAGATAATTTTGATACTTTCAATTTTGTTGATTTTTTCTCCCCGTTTAATAATAATTTAAAACCTTTTTAAACTTTGTTTTGGAAAAATGAATTAAAATGAATTGGACCTTTATTTATTAAACACTATAACAAGTTTTTTTTAAAGTGGTTTGGTGAATAAATTTTGGCCCTTATTTTCGCCGGTACATTAAAAAGTAAAGGAATAACTTGCGTTTTTTTTAGTGTTAAATAAAAGGTATTAATATTTTCCCTTTCGGTAAAAGGGTTTTACAAATTTTCAATTTTGTGATATTTTTATATTCCATAATTTAAGCTTTCAAATTTTGATTAATTTTTTTTACGTTTTTAAATAAAATTGGAAAAATATAAAAATACTTTAATACCTAGATCAAAGTACGTCGAGTGACACTTTTTATCCATTTTTAAGCGTGATCTTAAAAGTGAAAAAGTTTCATAATCACAAGGATTGTTATACTTTTTCAATAGCCTGTCATAGTTAGACTTGAATTAACTATGCTAATATTCATATCTGTTTCACTAGTAATAGCTAATGACGCCGCTTTTGCATGGATTTTAGGCTCTGTTATATTTAAAGGACTAGTACGTGATAATTATAAAGTAGTTATCTTATAAAGTCCAATTCAGTAAAACAGAATTTTAATGTTTAAAATCAAAATCAGATCAGCTATTCTTGTAGTAAACCTATCAACGAACATAATCCAAATTCAACTGCAATTGCAAAACGCTAACTCAAAATACAAGACAATTAAACCTTAACGTCAACGGCTATGCAAATAAATCAACTTTTATCTACTGGCACTAATAGATACCGCTAAAATTTTTGTATCACCCATAGAGTCTAATACAAAGGCAACAAAAATTTGCAATTCAGAATAAACAACTTGTTCGAAACGTTTGATGCTTGACTTTGAAATGAGTTGCCCATCAAATGATTTTCTATCGCGGTCAAGTGTTTTTGTTTGCGGTCATGTATGTTATAGCCGTATCAATTTCTATATTACTAAAGAGGTCAAGTAAAAGTATTTATTTTAGTTATTATGGGCATATACTCTTTAAATATATACGTAATTTATATTGTCATTGCTATAATAAGTTACCTATACATAAATCATATTACAATTAGTATATATATAAATATATATGTCTATTCATATAAATTGATATATTTATTATACGTAAATTAATTAATTATGATTATTGTTTACCAGTGCACCCACCTTAGTTTATCCTAATCATCAACCAAGATAATGCCTAAGGCATTACCTTTTAAGGCCTTTGTATGCTTGTGTCTGTACAGAAAGTGAAATAAATAAAAATATTTTTTTTATACTAAACTCCTTTTTAATAAGGTAAAAAAGGCAATGAATACGTAATAAGTCATTTTATTCAATAATGTATTGTATTTGCGTAAACAAAAGAAATAATTATAGGTAATAAAAATATTCAAAACGTGTTAAAGTCAATTTACAATAAGTTTACAGCTGTAATGTTTTAAAAATGGAAATATTTTTTTTCGATTTTACGTAACTTCCTGGTTAATAATATCTATCAATTTTACTTTATACTGCTTTATTTTTTATTTTTACTAAGTTTATTAAGTTTTTAGTATAAGATTTTCAAAAAAGACAATAATCCGTTAGGTCCGATACTACTCAGTACTAATATCGATATCAAGTGAGTTTAGTCGTTTTAAGATCACAATAATCTGTTGTTTCTTTTATTTGATATGTAAATTTAACTCAGTGTCATTGTGGCTACGAAACGGAACTTAGGCGATGGGGCCGGGTATATTTAACTCAGGTATTTTACTGTACTCTAAATTAAATTTAGATTAATATTAGTGTGATTCATTATTGAAAAAGGAAATTTTATACATTATTCATGAAAATAAAACATTTATTTATTATAACATTAGCGTATTACGATATTTATAATAGAATTTGATGAATACATTTTAAAACAAAAGATATTAAACATTTAGGTATAAAATTGAGTTTCACACGTTAACGTATTGTTGTAAACCAATAAAAAAAAGCTTATTTATTACTTATAAACAAAATTATTCGGTATCGAGATAAACACAGCTTTTTCATAATGAGATAATATGCTGCTTCATACAAATAGGATTGTAACATTTACAGTAGTTATGCAAGGTTTTTTTTCCTTAGGCAGAAGGACAGTCCTACCATCTAGTATATGTTTTTGAACTTTTATTCAGAGGGTAGGACATAGTTTTACCAACTTGTTAGTAAATACGTTTACGTAAGTCTCTCGGTCGGTAAACGTTAGAATTGTACTGTTTATTTTCACTGGTGCTAGGTTGTTAAAATAAAGTTCTTTCTCTAAAGTCATGGTTAGTGAAACCTTGAAAAACGATATGCATTTTGTCAATAAATAATAAATTGTGGCCGGGTATAACTTATTCGCGCGCTTTACGGTAGTCTGTGCACCGACGTAGCTGTGGCAACACTACAAAGAGCATTGCACTTGATGAGATGAACAACTGTAGGTACTATGATTTTGGTTAAAGTACGTATTTTGTTTTAAAGTTATTAAGGTTTAAAAATCCGCTGGGTATTAGATACCGCCTCCGTAGCCTAGTGGTATAGGCGTGTGACTTAGAAACCGGAGGTCGTGGTTCGAATCCTGCGGGGACTCAACAAATTTTCATTGTTGTTTCCTAGTTGGTCAGGGCAATTTGGGCCGATCACCCAATTGTCTGAAAAGTAAGATGATCCATGCGTCGGATGGGCATGTAAAAAGTCGGTCCACCCACCAACCCGCATTGGACCAGCGTGGTGGGATACGGTCCAAAAACCCTCTAATGGATAGAGGTGTATTAGGGGAGGCCTATGTCCAGCAGTGGACTATCACAAGCTGATGATGATGATGATGATTAGATACCGGCAACAATGACGCCGGGTTAATTTAAAAAAAAATACAGTTTCGTTTCGGATAAACACAATAAGTCATTTTATTCAATAATGTATTGTATTTGCAATTTGAAACTTATTTATCAGGGTTGGAAAAATGTACTGTAACATTTTTTCGTTACGCGTCACATTTTTCCGTTACGCCCCATCTTCCTCAAACGTCGACAACGAGGTCCGGCACCACAATTGATATAGTTTTCGCTCGGTTTCTTAATTTTGGGAAAGGTAAACAATATATTTCGTATTTCAGTTACCATAAGCCATTAATAACACAAATATATAATAATGATATCAATGATATTAATAATTCTATTACAATTAATGAAATTCAAAAATAATCCTTGTAGTAATAAGCTAAAATGAAATAATTGTAGAAGTTTATGTCAATGATAATAAAAGCCTTTTATTAAACTTTATCTAATTTAACTTTATTTAACCAATTTTTGTATAGTTGCATATAGTAAATAATTTTTCGAAAAATAACGTCATAAAGAAGTTTCACTTGTTACGAGTGTACGCTAGTGCACGTACACATTTTTTTTTTCATTCCAACATTCTATAAAAATGTAACTTACGTAACCTAATTTAAATATAAAAAATAAATGCTGCAACAAAACATATTATCGATCATCATCATCGTCATCATCAGCCTGTATCAGCCACTGCATGAAGATGAAAACAAAAATAACTACAATAACTACACTACATATAAATGAATTTACTTATGTTATCAATTAGATTAATGAAATTTTACAAAATTTATGAAAAGTTTCTTTTACGCGGTGAGAATAATTTTAGAAGGCTTGGGATATTGCCTAAACAAATTGATTTTACTTAGGAGTAATATTTCAGAGCGTCCTTAGAACGACGGAAAATTAACCCCTTTCTTTTAAATAGCTACAAAAATATTAAGAAAATGAGGTTTTCAAGAGTAAGCGTTAAACAGTCAAACGATCTTCATTATAATAAATTGCTCTCATAATTCACAGAAACTTTGTAAAAGCTTACAAGGACCTGGCAGCTCATTACTTGAAGAAACGTTACATTTATTGAGGACGAACACAAAGGTACGTGGAGTAACTTGAAGACATTTCCAAAAATACCAGTTAATAATAATATTTAACTTTTTTATTAATTTAAATTTCAAAGAATTACTATGTCTCTACCGCCGGTTCCTTTTGTTAACCATCGTCATCATCACATCAGCCTATTGAAGTCCGCTGCTGAACATAGGCCTCTCCCATAAGCCGTTAAGACGTAAATCCTGTGCCACCTGCATACGCTGACTTCCTGCTCAATTAACTGCATCAGATCTATTAATCAAATCAAATTATTTTAGAAATTTATATAAGTGATGAAATCATTAGTTACTGATGAATTGTGGCCACGGTTGCAGTCATTAAGCGACAATCATCTAATATTATCGTCATTTCCGGTTATCCTGCTAAAAGGTTTTAAAGAATAAACTTTAAAAAATAAATCAATGTTATTTATAGATTTATAATTTAAAATAGCTTATAATAAAATAAGCGAGTGTATTTGTTTTTACATTTAAAATAAACTACAGTACCGAGTTAATGCAAATAAAATTAAAGAATACAATGTAATATTTTAAAACAAATGTAATGCAATTAATAATTATTTAGTTTACAAATAAATACTTATAAAATTAACAATGCTATGTATTCAATACGAGTGTTTATGAAACAACTGAGACTTTAAGGGTAGCGGTTGATATCGCATAGGACGGAAATTGCTACCATGTGCTATTGCAATTTTGGAACATAACATAAAAAGATAGATATAAATTATATTTTACTCTATAGTGCATCTTTACTTAAAAAAAAACAAGTTAATTATAAGAATTACTAGCAATATCAATCTAATAAAAATTTGTTACAAAAACCAAGCAATATTAAAAATTTGCTCCGAAGGTAATTAAAAAAATACAATATGAGTCCTCACGCAATTCAATTCTGTAATGATGTGAAGATCAAATCTCCAATTAATAGTACAAAAGATTAATTTAAAATCTCTGTTACGTAGTGGTTGGTCTCAGTGCTTGCATTAAATATCGGTCAGTCGTTGGTTCAAATCCTGCGGGAAAATAACTGTAGCATCGTTTCTTTGTTGGCCTTGCCTAATTTCCTAGGAGCAAAATGATCTATGCGGTAGATGGGTATGTAAAAAGTCTGTAGCAGTTGTCAACACTTTTTTGATGCCGTCTTTGCCAAGCCAATAATGTTCTTTATAAATACCAGTCTGTTTGCCAGTCTGTAGCACCGAGTAAAACCTGTGGTTCAGATAAGCCTGAAAGAATAAGAAGCCGTAAAATACTTACTTCGGAATATTGCTACAAGTACGTAAGAAAAAGGAAGTATGTAAATTACTTTTAAAAATACTTAAGAAAGATTAAGTTACGAAACTATAGTTTGATCTATTTTATTATACGATCAATCTACTAAAGTACGTTTGTTATTTTATCTTCCTCGAAGACGTAATTTCCGTTTTAGCTCTTTTGCAGGCTTCAGTCATAAATTTTGACTTATTATTTTATTAAATATTTACATTTTCACTAAACTTTTGGTAATTTCTCGATCGCGATCACGCAAATTAAACTCGACATAATCCGTAAAGTTGCTTTATTTAATCATAAATATTTAGGGTTAAATCTGTTATAAATGCTTAATAAAATAAAATTTCTTAATTACGTAAAAGTTAACAAAATCTTAAGAAAAAATTTGTAAAGCCTTTTAAGGGTTAAAAATCTGTAAAACCTTTTGAGGCTTTACAGATTTCTTAAAAAATATTATGTGAGCGCGGTAATAAATAAGATAAAGATGTAGAATATGCTCAGTCAATCGTTTTTTAAAATCGTAATCAGTAAAATAGATTATTCTAAGAGGCATTCATTTATTAGGCAAAACGTTACGTTGATTCAGGTAGCTTTAAAAAGGCTAGTTGTTTTTTCCTTTATGTTTACATTTCATTGATTCCTGCAGATTATTTTTCGGAAATATACAGCTATATTATTATTCTGTCTTTATGTCACATTGCGGTACACAGGAAACGATTTTAATGAGATACTCACGAATTAACAGTTCATAACCATAAAGGCACCCAATCAAACAATACGGCTATCCTTAACAACGTGTACATCCTTTTAGGATCCCTCGGCAATCCCATTTATGAGCAGTGCGGGAACGTTGCCAATATAAATAAGGCTTTACGGTTCATGTTCTTACTACAAATATATTTACAATATAGTTTTCTCTGTTATTTTAATATTGCTACCATAATTGTTATAATAAGTTTTTAAGTTAAGGTTAAAGGTTATAAAGCTCTAATCTTTACTAAATACTAATTATTATCATCATCATCAGCTAGTGACAGTCCATTGCTGGACATAGGCCTCCCCTAATACACCTATCCATTACAGGCTTTTGGACCGTATCCCACCACGCTGGTCAAATGCGAGTTGGTGGGTGGCTGACTTTTTACATAAAATAAGCTATGCGCATTCATTATATTAAAAAACAGTGCTTTTGAACACAGTAGTGTTTACATACTTCGCGGCTGAAATAAGGACAGCAGTGGTACCACCTTAGACGGTCCTTTATTGTTGCTGCCGTTCACAACAATTCCGTCTTTTCTTGACAAAGCAAGAAGTAATCTATATTCATTTACATTATTATATGTATTAATAATATATTCGCTACGGTAGAGTTCATTCTTAGTCTACAATTAAAAGCGATTCGAACTCTTAAGCGAAGTGGAAATAAGACTTTAAAAGTTGCTTTTCATACTAACGTTTCGTCTTTCAGGTGAGTTTAAATTGCTATGCGTTCAACGCATTCCGTTGCGGTACCGTACCTTAATAACTATTGGTTTGATCTGTTTTAGGTATGATGGTACACAAAATATTTTTGAATAACTTTATCTTACATTTCTACGTTATAACAAAAACAAATAATAATAATAATAATTGTGGGCGTCTTCTAGACGCCTAAAATTTTAGTTAATTAATAAAAATACGAATTGGATAGGACCGCTCCTGGCAGCATACGATCCGACAGTCAACGAAATATTGCAACCACCTAACAGTATCCCACCACTAACTGGCTTGATGCTGAAAGGGTCCGCAGGGGCCCCTCAAACAGCACCACCCACATGCGTTGGAATGCAGAAATTGGAACACATTGCGAGCGTATTTTAGGGTGAAAGGAAGAGGAACCGGAGGTTTTGCGTAACGGGTAAGGATGCATCGATTTTTTTAAGCTAGATACAACTATCTGTCAAAGAGCAAAATCTGGCAGATTGTGTTCAGTAAAGTGATGATACCGTCTGACGACACTGTCGCTGAGAGTGAAGTGGTTTCTGTGTATTCTAACATGAATGCAAACACGAATGCCACTATTATTGCTCCAGCAGCTATGGAATCGGGTGATCCTAGAATGGTCTCCCATGAATCAGAACATATGCGGAGAGCACTGGAAAAGATGATATTGGAAACGCGCGAAACGTCTCTCCACGAAGATCGACAACGTCTTTCCCGAATGGATATTCGGGGAAGACGTACGACTTATAGATTTTTTGTGAAATAAGGCAATTCAATTAGAATGGAGCAGGAAACGGATAAGTGATAAAGTACTTATCCCTCTATCCTTAGACAACGAGCAATGGCAAGACCCTGCAGTGCTGAGCATCTCCGACCGTGAGACTGTATGGAAAGATAAAGAGCTACACGGGCGATTCTACAAAGCTCTTCATTAGTCTCATGTAGACCGCTACCGCCTCAGTAAACTGGCTACGTTTTGGTAATCTCTTCGGAGAAAGCGAGGGTTTTGCCTGTGCAATACAGAATTAGGTTATTGAGATCAACAACTACAGGAGATACATCCTTAAGGACAGCATCACAGGCGTTTGTCGAACTTGTCGCCACCCTGGGGAGACTATGCGGCATGATATCCCCGGTTGTTCGACTCTTTTTTACACTGAGTCCCCGGTTGTTCGACTCTTTTTTACACTGAGTATTTGCACAGGCACAACCTAGTAGCCAAAATTCTCTATCAAGAGCTTGCTCTAAAATACGGTTTCGTGGAACGAAAATTTGCCATATTACAAGTACTCGCTGGATGCCGTGCTCGAAAATAATCGCGCCAGGCTCTATTGGGACCCGTATATCATCGCGGACAGGACGATACTGGTTAACAAGCCTGATATCTGATACTGGCTAACAAGACCGGGCACTGCCAAGGGTATTTTCGGTTGACATCACGATCCCATTTGACGAAAAACTCGTAAAAAGCGAAACAGAAAACAGAGACAAAAATATCTGGATCTGGCTCACTAGGTGGACTGAATGGGGTCGGATGCCGAAGAATTATCTCATTAGTCGTTTCTGCAAACGAATAAATCCCAGTTAGCCTCTCACACACCTGAGGCGGCTGGGACGCCGTGACGGATCCGCTTCTAGAAAGCTTGCATCGTCCGCCGGTTTTCTCTTTTAACCTGACCCTCAGCGTTCGGTATACCATGCCGAGAGCGTTCGTCTGGCTTGGACGTTTTATATATGTATTATTTATTATATATTTAATATTATTATTTCTGTTCATTATTTATTTCTTAGTTATTTACAAGTGTTCGTTTAAGCCAAAGGAGATACCACTTTGAAATACTGCTTAATAATATTATTTCCGAACAATTGACACAATATCTTGTCCCAAAGTAAGCAAAGCCTATTTTATTGAAACCAGATGACTAATAAATACATACACTTTTCTTTTGTAAATAAATAAATATAATACAGACACAAACACATAATTTCCCGTGTTGGGAATCGAACCCACACCCTTTGGCGCGACCTGCAGTTACTAACTATCACGCCAAACGGGTGGTCTAAACTATTTATTTCATCTCATCATCATAATCAGCCTGTGTCAGTCCACTACGGATATAGGCCTCTCAATCACGCCACCGCTTCCGATCTTCGGCTATTCTCATCCAGCCCACTCCGGCCACTTTGCAAATGTCGTCACTCCATCTTGCCGCATCTTTATTTAGTAATTTTTTTATTTTCTTGATAAGTCACTTTTTTATCGTAGGAGATGTAAAGATAGAATAAACAGGAGGTTAGTTTAGTTAGAGTACTTTTCAATTTACAGATTTAGTATATAGCTGGTAATCAGGTATAGTTATATATCCAAATAACTCTTAAAAGCACCGTCCTGTGGGTAAGGCATGAATTGCGGAAAGAAACCCATAATTTATCAAGGATTTGGTATCTTTTATTTAAACGCGTAATTGAATGCGAGAATGCAAATGCTCTTAATGTCAATAAAATCTGTGGGTTCCAGGTATGTTCTTTATTGTTGTATGTTGGATATCTGACTTTGCGAGACAACGTATGAATAATAAGAGAAATATAAAACAAATATTTGTACTGAGAGCCCACGTACTTAATACACTTGAGCGCATCTTGTAGGTCCACTCGACAAAAACTCTTCCGTATGTCTAATTTCTTGACACACTGTGAGATGCTCTGTGATAGAAAATATTAAAGAAAAAATTTTCTCGGAACATCAATTTAGAGAAATTTTTAAAGTTCACATTTTAACACGGATTTATCGCGTTAATTGCGACCAATTACAAACCGGTATTTACATTGACAAACTTAAATTAATTTTTTCCAACAAAATGTTTTCTTATACGGGTACAGTTCTTAAAAATTTACCAAAAAGGAAAAAAAAATCACTGCTTGTTTATAATAATTAACTAGACAACTATGACGATTATATTGTTAGTTGTAAGCTACCATTTCATTTCATTGATATAGCAATACTATTTAAAAAAAAAAACAATAATTTTTCTCTTTTACTTGAGTTGCTTCCTTTTTGCGCTCATTGTGTTCTTTAGAATTAATCTACTTCTTTTAAATTACTGTACCTTTCACATTGTATTAATGGCTGTTTGGAATTAAATTAATTAATAAATTGAAATGGAATTAAATTAATCCCTTTAATATTTTGGCGTACAGTAAACATTAAACCTAAAAAAAAGCAGATGTAAAGTCTATTTATAAATGTAAATTAATACACCAAATGTAAACAAAGTATTGATTTATTAAATTAACCAATATCTTTTTGTTATTCGCCACGAAAAATGAAGCTATATATTCATTCAGGGTTTTCGCCTTTTGTTTATGTATCGACTTATTTGTTTAAAATAGCAATAATATTTGAAGTAGAAAAATTCTTTAGAGCTCTGCCAAAATAAACCAATATCACAACTCACAAGCAACTTACTTCAGAATATATAATTCTTAAATCTTTCAATACTGTTTATAAAGAAAACTTAGCAGTTGGATTGGATTGAACTTCATAAGAACTTCCTTAGTATTGGCGAAAACTTTGAGTTTCTTTCCTGCTATGTTGAAAATACCCACTTGTATAAACAATACTTTGTTTACTTGCTTTGTGCTACGAGATGTATCTACGTCTACGTTTTCATGTATCGCGTGATTGTTGAAATTTTTGTTTTAGGTCATTAAGTTAAATTATATTTCAGTTTCACAAATGATGGCTAATGAAGGCGTTTTTACATGAATACACTTTATTATATTTAATGGAAAAGTAAGTAAGCATTTTAAAGTAATGTATTTATATAGTGCTGGCCTATAAAAATATTGAAGTTGTCGATTCAGAAACGTTTTGAAATTAACATAATAAAAATTCAACTGCAATTGCAAAACGCTGACAGAAAATACAAGACAATCAAACGAGAATGTCAACGGCTTTGCAAATGAAACAGCTATATCTACTGGTACTAACAGATACTGCAAAAATTTATCTATCAAACATCAAGTCTAATACAAACGCAACAAAAAATTTGCAATTCAGCATGAAACAACTTGCTGGAAACTTTTGTTGCTTGACTTTCAAATGAATTGCCTGTGATGTGTTTTACTAGTGCGGTCAAGGTTTTTATGGTCATGTTTTTTTAGTCGTATGAATTTGTGTACAAATTAATATATCAAGTAAAATAAATTGTTTTAGTTACAACGGCAATGTACTCTTCGTTCCACCATCCATCACATCACATCCTTCACCAAAGTTATTTACCTATACATATATCTAACTATTTTTTTTTACTAAACTGCGTTTTAATAAAAAAATATATTCCTTAGTTAGAGTTTTCATTAATATGTCTATCATTAGTCACAGTTTCATGGCATAAGCTTCGAATTTGACGTATTTCCACAAAGAATATGATCACCATTTCAACCCCTAGTTCATCTCCGTACAGTATATAACTACAAAATTGCTACAAACCACTCATGGCTCGTTTTAATTATCTAAACAAAAATCAGTTCATTGGTTGAGACTGCACAGACGGACAGACTTACTTTTACATTTATAATATTCATCATCATTGTCATCTGCCTATCTTTATGCCACATATATATATGTCACAGTATACTGCTGGAAATAGGCCTCCCCTAACGCCTTGTTCGTTAGGGGTTTTTGGACCATGTCCCACCACGTTGGTCCAAAGCAGGTTGGAGGGTGCACCGACTTTTACATGTTCATCCGCAGCATGAATCATCTTACTTTTCAGGAAATCGACCCAAATTACTGTCCTAACCAACCAGAAAATATCGATAACACAGAGTTGTATCCCGACCTGGAGTTTATAAAGCAAGGTTTAAATATGCTAGTACACGTTTTTTAATATTAGTATGGATTATTTTTACTCTAAACTGATTTATTCTTATTATTATTACTTATATTTTTATGACGATTCACAAAAATGATATGAGCTAATATTTCTTTTATTTTACATGAATTTATTAAATTAAAGTTATAAACGATTTCGTATCTGAGTGACAAACCTTTTTCTTCTTAATATTGAACAAAAATATGGGTTCGGGTCAGCATTTTAATATTGTTGCCGTAAATATCCATAACAATAACCTTAACAAAGTAAAAGTGACGTGACATTCCATTGAGTTACCTTTTCTGACAAAATATAATGCTTTAACATCTTTTGGAATTCATATGAACACAGATGACGTTCAATTTATTTTATATAAAGTAATGAATAAAAATATTTTTATAACAAATTTAACCACTGTTTACTACAAAATTGTTTTACAAAACGTGATTACAGCGAAATGTGGTAATGTATACCTTCATTGTTACTGCATGTTAAAAGTCTTATAAGGTCTTTTAAATTTAAAATGTTATTACAATTATTATGTTTTGTCGGTCACAGTTTCGCTAGAAGATACAAGTAGTGAACTCATCTTAAATAAGTTTTGCGAATTTGTAAATAAAAGTAGGTAATATACTATGTAAAGTCAAGTAAAAGAATCATAAAACTAGTATAACAGTCTCTTATGAAAATATGCTACAAATGTATTATAGATAGTAACACTAATTTAATCTAAGATTAAAACTTTTTAGCGTATTACATTTTGCAATCAATCCAAATAAAATGAGACGAAAACAAAAATAACTTCACAAAAGCGGTTTATATCTTATTATATATTCTAAACACGGGCACAAAATTGAAATGATTTAAACGAATTTGCTTATCTTATCAATTAGGTTCAAGAAATTTTACAAAAGTTATGAAAATTTACTTTTACGAGGTGAAAATAATTTTGGGAGGTTTGGGATATTGCTTAAACAAATTTAATTAAATTTAGAGTAATATTTCAAAGCGTCCCTAGAGCGAATGAAAATTAACGCCTTTCTTTTAAGCAGCTACAGAAACATTAAGAAAATGATGTTTTCAAGAGTAAGCGTTGAACAGTCAAATGATATTCATTATTATAAATTGCTCTCATTACTCACAGAAACTCTGTAATAGCTCTTAAGGACCTAACAGCTTCTAAAAATTATAAAGAAAATAATTCCAACAGTATTCTTGTAAAACTCAGCTAAAAACGCAGCATTAACATTGGAAATTGACATTTAACTAATTATTTACACCACATTTTCAATTTGTTTATTAATCATATTTC
Organism: Lamproptera curius; assembly: GCA_029286875.1. Classification (NCBI taxonomy): domain Eukaryota; kingdom Metazoa; phylum Arthropoda; class Insecta; order Lepidoptera; family Papilionidae; genus Lamproptera; species Lamproptera curius. Next base: position 479,133 of record JAGSMT010000190.1, on the reverse strand, counting down.
ACGTTAACCTATCTAAGTCCACAGCTAAACATAGGCCTCTCCCATAAGCCGCCAAGTCCAACGATCCCGTGCCTCCTGCATCCGCTAACTCTCTGCATGTTAGCCTAGTTTTTGGTAATAGACATTACTCGGAGAGTTAGGAAAGGGCCAGCCACATGGCACGTGGAACCGACAACCATTGGAACAGAAAAGTCTCTCAGTGGCAGCCTCTCACTGGCCTTCGCAACATATGTATAATTATGGGGAATTTTGAATAAGGTTGCAGTCATTTAGCGAGAATCACCTAATATTTACATTATGTCGGGTTATTCTGTTTTAATTAAGGTAAGTTAGATTAATTTTTATTTGTATCAAAGTAAATATACAATTTATATAACGCGATAGAAGACTAAATGTTACTTTAATTTGATCTAAAAGCAAAGTTTTTATTTTACGATGAAACTTAAGTAAACTTTATTCTTTTTTAGCCTGTCTTCCTCTATAACACGACTCCCGTCTTAGTTAGTTTGCAGGCGTAAGCAATTTTAAATAGGTCGGGACTAATTATTTCTATGATATTAAATGTATTTATGCACTGTAAACTTTTTGAGTTCTATATAACAAAAACATATAATGTAGTACTTAGTAGTTACGTATCTTGTATACTTTTTTATTAGCTTCGAAAGCGACTCGCTACGTTTTTGTGATTCAAATTTTTATTTTATAATTGTCGTTTCAAGTATTTTTTTACTAAATTGTTTTGTGATTTATGTGTCCGTATATATAAGCAATATCATATTTTTGATATGTATCAAGAATATAATTTTGATAAGATTGCATAAAAGTTCCAATATTCAACAATTGTTGCAAAAAAAAAGTTAGGACAGTAGTATCACTTGTTTACTACTTACAAAACATAAAATATTGTTTTATAAATATTAAAAATGTGTTCTACCTCATTAGCTTAAGCCGTTATCTGCAATATAAGCAGATGCTAATATGGTATTTTACGATACTTCTCCCGGTTGGGAGATATTATGATGTATGTATTTATTTTGTTAAAATTTTTAAATAATTTACATTTCTATTTTATTAACACGGTCCTAAAGAAAATAGAAATACATTTCGCACTTTGGTTATACTGTTTGAAGTCAGTCAGTCATATTTTTTTTGTTAAAATTTTACTCGTTTCTGCATTCGTTTAACAATGTTTAAACAAATATTATATAAAGCATACAAAAAAATTGTTGTGCCAGATAATTAAACAAAGTATCAAATATAAAACAGTAAAAGAAAAATTGAACAAAGACAATATTTGTAAGATAATATTGTTTGGAAAAACTTTATTCAAAAAAATTAAGATCATATTTCGTATTCTTGTGAAAAAATTATAGATATTGTAGTTATAAGTAAGTTTAAATTTGAAAATATTTATGTTACATCAAATGCAGTCAGTTATTGTTCTTGGTGATAATGATGAGGGCTAAGTTTTGCCTTGTCTGCTACCGCAACGGATATTTCAGATATTTTCTAACATTTTGATAAAAATATGAAAGGAGATTCTCTTATTCCTAAGCGCTTTCCCTTGAGAAATAAGAATACAAGGTATTTTTTTCTAGCTCTGATATATAATAAACAAAATCGTTATAAAATATATAATAACAATTTAACTAGAGTCCGACCGAAACTGGTTTTCCGGCCGAAACCGAAACCGAATCCGAGAGTTCGGCCATGAGTTCAGTTTCGGCCGAAACCGAAACCGAAACCGAAACTCACGTGGTCAAGTACCAAAGTTTTTAAAGTACTGAAATTTGATGCTTTTTAGCTATTTTACTACATAAACTAAGACATGAAAGAAAGACACAGTGTAATTAGTTTTAGGTATTGATTTATTTAAGTTGTTTTTCCTTTTTATGTAATAAAATATTAAAATTAAAAAAATATTCTTAAATAATATTCTCATAGCTAAATAAATATCAGTTATCGATAAACAAATTTCTTATTGTTACTGTTGCGTTAAAAACTTACTATTGGTGTTTTGAGATCTTACTAATTAATACTCTGGCTTGTATTTTTAGTTTAGAGGAGGGATCAAAAAGTAGTGGGAATGAGATAGAATATAATGAGTATTAATAACTTAATTATTGATTTCTCTACATACTCCCTTACACACTATCTCTAGCGTTTTTCTTCAATCTTTAAAAAAAATTGTCATAGTCCTGCAAAAAAAAACTTGACAGCATTCTTTACTTATCTTTGCATATGTTTCCTCTTAAATATTGTGGGAATTTGGTGACAAGATAAAAAAAACTGCTATGCGCCAGATCTGTTGAATAAGGGGCTCTCAACCTATTGGAATGGCGGCCATCGTTTCTACCAACCTAACTTCGGTGCGATATCAGTCGAAACAGCACACTTCTACGACGATTCCCTCTTTTTATCATTCATGGCATTCGCAACTAGGGAGTTAAATGTAGTTAACCCGCTCTAGGTAATAAATAATAATATCACTTCTGAGTTCCAACATATTGAGGCCATAACCTTGCTAGTCGATGCCACGGCATGAAAGTTCTTGGGGGTTGGCGCGGATGTTGGTTTTTATTGCGAACATTTCAGTTTTGTCTCCAGGTCCAAAAGGATAACCCATCATCATGTTTCATCGACTGTTACAAAACGAGACAACAAAGTTTTCCGAATCTTCTTATAACATGTCCATTAATATTTTCGAAATGTCGAGTCGATATTGTTTTTGATTCTCGGCATCTTGCGGAGACTTTTCTCATATACAAAAGTTGTGTCAATGTGGATTGAATACCTCCATATGAAAGTCAAAGTCAAATATCTTTATTCAATTTAGAAGCATTACACTTTCTTATTGATTGTCAAATAAACTTTCACCGGTTTGGGTAAGCAAGCCTCTGATCAGAGAAGAACCGGCGTAAGAAACTCAGAGGATTTTTTGATTAATTTAAAATTTTTTTTTACATACAACATTATATTTTAAGAGTTTGGAATAGCCTGAGCGAGCAGTTCATTACCAGGGCGTGTTATCTATCAAGTCATTACAGCAATAATATCCTTTAACACACAATGTTCCTTTAAAACTTTTTAAATACATTTACAGATAATAGCCGAATGTTATTAAAATGCCCATTCCTTGAATAAGCTATCGGATGGTAATTCTTTGTCTTAGGTGCTCGTTCTCACTCAAAGTTGGGACACTCGCCTTATGGCAATGGAATAGGGCAGAGCAGACTACTCTTATGCTGCCTCACAATCGCATTGAATATTATGAGCGTTATTATTCTTTTAACAGAGGTTTTCGCTAATAGCAAATCTAAATCTTTTATTCGATAAATACATATTACTGTTTTATTAAAGCCTTTTTTAAATCATTATGCATCATTTTCTTTATTATTGTAATATTAGTTTAGCAGTGGAAAAAAAGTATGTAAGTTTTATTATTCATAGCGTATTGATTAAATTTAAATTATATATTTTTAACCGGGCTAGATACTAAATTCGGAAATTGTAATATTATGAATAAACGATGTAAATTTAATTTTCTAGTTAAATTGGAAAAGGTGCAAATGAAACAACAGTTTGTGAGCTGAACAGAGGCTTTATAAATGATTCTATTAAGTTGACAACATAAGAAGTTAGCAGGTTTATATAGGATAGTTGCTTTCCTTTATTGCAAGGGATCGACAAGTAACATTAACCCATCTCTGTGCCTATTTCTGTCACAAAATGCTAAGGAAAATAAAAAAAATTACTCTGCTTTTATGGTCATAGTATCAAGATCAATTACTATAGAAGCTTAAAAAACATCTTTATCTAAATCAATTAAACAAAATTCTGTTGGTATGGTTGCTACATTACTTTATGTAATTCTTGTTCATCTTTGATTTAAATATCAAGAAATGTAGATAATTGTAAATTACCATAGCCATCACTATTCACCAATGCTTGCAGTTTTAACAAAAGAATACAACGAATTGTCTAAAATAGGCATAGACATTTGTTTCATGTGCCAAAGTAGTTATTTTATAGAGTTTAATTTTAGTATAACCGAAATACAAAAATTAAACGCGATATAATCCGGAAAGTCGCTTTAACGAATCATACTTCGACTAAAAACATTTAAGTTAAAAATAACATTCATAATTATATATGAGTTCAACAAATTCTTAAGAAAGTACCGTAAAATTTTACTGAGCACAGCACAAAATTCAACAAGTTTTGCTTGAATTTTCTTAGTCAAACATTCTCTACAAAGTTAAATTTTTCGTTTCAAGCGTTTGCCTCGCCTTTTAAATTTTTCCTTTTTATTGTAAATAAAACAAACTTTCAAAACATAACATAAGCTTTAGAAACATTATTTTTTCGTGTCATATTTTCTACTGTACTAAAGGATGTAAATATATAAATAGCAACAACTTTTCTGGTTTAGTTTTCATGAATTATATATTAATCGGTTGTGCCATATCATAAGACTTTAAATATAGGATCTATTCTTAGTTCTTACTTTTTTCCCAAAATATATTAGTTATATTACAAAAAAATAAGCTAATGAAACGAATTTATTAAATATAGAATTGAAACGCAACAAACCTTCTTGTAGCCCAGCGTATTGACCCTTGCCTTAAAAAACGGGGGGGACACAATAATTTTTCATTGTTGTTTCCTAGTTGATTAGCGTAATATGGGCTGATCAACAGACTGTTTGTATGGGTCTGTGCGGGAATGTAAAAAATCGATTCTTCGTCTGATCTCCTTCTGGTCGTCTTTGTTATCCATCCCATCAGCCTATGGCGGTGAAGATACTTGCACACTTTAATTTCCCTGTGCAGTTGGCGGGCCTACAATATAGATCAGCCGCCGCAGGACATTGTTATAAATTTAAATCTAAATAAAGTTAGATAAATGAAACCCAATTTAATCATAACTTTTTATAATCGTGACATTATTCTAAGGGCAGCGATGGTGTAGTCTTTGCGATAACTCTGTTACCATATCGAGTTCTAACTTATTTTTGTAATATTATTTCTGATATACAAGTCATTTAATAAAACTGATGTTTAATAACAGAAACATGTTTTTTTAATTAAGGCACGTATTTATAGTAGTAACAGTGAGATGCGGCGAATACAAATATTATGTTAATTAATCAATAATATTTAGTTGCTGATGTCAAAACAATAGGGTATATAATATAATAAACTGATTTTTTAATGCTTAAAGTGATAAGAAGAGCAGGACGTTCAGCAGAAGTTACGATGGTAGACCTTGATTTGCAACATAAATAAGCATTTCTATTGTACAAGGTGGTATAAGCCGACCTTTTCAATTATTTAGGCCACTTGTATTAATACAAAAACCACTTTGTTGTTACTGTTCACATCCATTTCGTCTTTTTTTGGCTTAGCTATAAGTAATTATGATTAAAACCGTATGTGCTACACTAGAATAAAAGCTCTGCCTATAACGAAAAAAACGTTGCAGTATAAATAATCGTCTGATTTACACATCATTATCTTTATTTCTGATGAAATCCGCGTAGTAATAATTTAATTTAAAAAAATATTTCTTGAGTTTGTTAAAAGGGTTTAATTTTATTTTTATCATTATGTTTGATAGTTTAAGGAGTTAGGTAAACTGTTGTATAAAAGTTTTTTTGTACTTACATAATATTTTTAATTATAAGACATTAGCATTAGAAATCCTTTCTTGCCAAACGTGTCGCGCAAGGATTCACAGGTGCCCATCTTATAGCCTGTTTTGCAACAGAAATACAGTTTTAAAACTAGCTGCTGATATGACGTGATAATATAGAAATATGCGAAATTAAACAATTTAGCAGTTTTCTTATCTTTAAAGATAGCACAAATTATGCTTTTTATAGGCCATCATTATCAGCCCTCCATTGTAACTTAAGAAAAATTTGTAATTTCTAAAAATACAGCAGAACCTACACAGCGGAAGACGATTTCTGGTAAAATATGAATGCTGAAAGCGGCGACTTTGAAAGTACGAAATAAATACAATAATAATAAGATTAGAAAAAAAATAAATGGAAAAACTTTCAAAAGGGTTGGATACATTCAAATCAAAATTAACGCAACCCTGATATTAATTGCTTTGAATTAGGTTTTAATAAGGTAAGTATGCTTTGCAATGAAAATTTACTTTCTGAATAATAACTTCTGTAAACAAAAAATCCTTGGGACAAAAAGCATAGCACGAAAAGTTCGGTAGGTGATCAAGGAATCACTGATGTGTTATTAGCTAGGCAAAACGAGGCGTTAAGCGGGTAGCGAATAGATTGCGTGACTGTTTTGATTGAAAAGCCATTTAGCAACTCATTTCGATGCATTGAAATCGTTCCTGCTCGTGGCAGTTTCATTTATGCAATGTTAGTGAAATAATAAAAAAATCGTGGGTGGTAAGAATGCTAACGATTTTCGTGAGGGAAATTACTTTTAGCGATGTTAGTGTACATAACTGTCACTTCAAAAAACTTCACATAGAGGACATATTTGTCGTTTTCCACAGCTATTCTATTTCTTGGTATAATAATGAATTAAAAATTTATTTATTTTTAGTCTAGATAATTTTTTTTATTATTCACGTAGCAGCTTATTGTATTTTCTGCATTATTTATTAACTGTATCTCTCATATTTTATGTTTTACAAAAAATTAATGATAATAAATTAATTAAAACACATTCACTAATTCTAAGAGCTAGTTACCAAAACTCATATTTTAAATACTTGTTTCCTTTTTCTGTGTGCAAATAATAAAACTTAAAAAGCTGTGCCATATTATTAAAAAAACAATTAATAATACCTAAAACACTGCAAATGTTAACAGTAAAAAAGAATTTAAATTTTCACGTACGTAAAAGTATATGGAAGTTCAATATTGTATATTTTTAAACAAACTAAGTGCAGTGTTCTCACTACGATTACTATACTTTTAAATATATATGTGAATGAAACTCAACCAATTTCAATTCATAAACATCAGTTGCCAACGAGGTTTTCAATTATGCAATCACGCAATCTATTTACACCTAATTAACACCACGCCTACCTCAAAAAAACTGTAAGGTAAGATATTCTTTAAGATATCGATAGCATTAATGAATATTTAGAAGTCCAACTGCATTTGAATGATTTTTTATAATGCAAGGCAATATTCAAGATGCCCGGGCTATACAAAGTTTATATGGCTGTTTGTACTTCATACATTTTAGGCGTACCTGGTACAGTTTTGACATTATATATACGCCTTTGTAAGGTAAGGTGTAAAGAAATATGATTTAATGGTTTGATGTATTTTTATAACCATCAGAGCCACGTTAGACTTGCGTAAGATTTTTTGAAAATAACAATTTACGCTTAATTCCAATGGCCTTTAAACTGTAATAGCTCTGTGTGAGTCCATTGCTGGTCATAAGCCCCCCCCCCCCCGCCATTAGGGGTTTTTGGACCGTATCCAACCACGCTGGTCCAATGCGAGTTGGCGGGTAGACCGACATTTTACACGCCCGATATACCCTGATATAAAGTATATACTGAAAAAAGCTTAAGAACTTAAATTTTCAAAATTTCAGTCATTGCATTGATACATAAAATAAAAGCTAAATAAAATAAAGGGCCTACAAATGAGTATTTAAAAAATATATTAATTGTATTAACACAAGAAATTTTACAACATTCAAAGAATTATTGCCACTGATGGCCGTATAAGGAAGCTTCAAGTCGTTAGGCGGGTGGCTATGTATTTCTCTGTGTGATGCGAAATTCGATAGCAGAACGCTGGTAACTAAAAGGAAAAATCAGCACGCTGAAGAGGCTTGAAGAACTGACCACTTAGTTCTCATAAAAAACAACAACGTAGAATATTCTACTAAAACATAGAATCGTCAAATCAGTCGATTTTAGGGAGCCACTTTACTTTGAAAAAAATGTTATTCCTGATTATACGTTCCCCTTAGCTGGGTTTAAGTTATAACTGTCTACTAAAAAAAGTATACTTTCTTAAGTTTAAAGTGCTTTATAAAAAAATTATTAGCGTACAAGCCGTCGAAGTTTTATGTTTAATGTAACGGAATTAATTAATATTCTTTTATTATCGTAGAGTTTTTGACTAAGATGAAACTTTATCTCATAATGGTTAATATGAAAAATAGGAGAATTTGCATATCTGTCTTTTAAATAATAATAGTGCTCCTAATTTTTTTTTATAAATGTTTACTTTTATTTCAGTCCTGTAGTAAAACCAATCTCAATGCTCACAGACATAAAAAAACATTACCGTAAAGTATTTCTATAAATAGAGCCACTTTTTATGCAATTTTTAAACATTTTTATTGCTTGTGGTCTGTTTTATTTATCTGTTTATAAGAAAGCTCACTTACTTCATAGGAAGTCACACTTGAATCTCTTTTAGATGTATAAATGTCAAAATCAGCTTTATTGAAACAACAAAATTTTTTTATAGAATTAACGCGCAGCTGAATTAAAGAATAATAAAAGAATAAAATAAACCTACGCACAAAAATTGCATAAATTGTTTAAAAAGATAAAGTCATGCCTCTCTAAATTCACTCGCAGTACTTATGTGGACTCGTGATCGCGAAAATAGAAATGACGTGATTTGACCCTAATTGTAAACCAAACGAAGATACAAATTTCAATTTCAAATTCTCAGATTAAGTCAAGAACTTGAATTATTTATTTATTATTAAGCCTACCTACTTAGGTAAGCGGTGAAGTGTTTTACCGTTTCATCAAAGTTTTGCAATACTTAAAACTTGGTTAAAAGTTCGTTGTTTTTAATGAATAACTGATCGAATCCGAAAACAATTTTTAAAATAGATAAAGGTTAATGTTAAACAAGTATATTTTACGTATTCTGTTCGTGTTCACAAAACCGGACATAAGTTTTAATATTAATATTTCTGATTTCACAATTAAATTTATATTTTAATTTCGTCCTCACATTCAGTTGGTCAATGCGAAGTGAAAACAAATTAGGTAAATTATATTTCACATCATCAGCCCGTGATAGTCCACTGCTGGACATAGGCCTCCCCTAATACCCCCCTATCCATTGATGGGTTTTGTACCCTATTGCACCACGCTGGTTCAATGCGGGTTGGTGGGTGGACCGACTTTTTACATGCCCATGCGACGCATGAATCATCTTACTTTTCAGACAATTTTATAATCGGCCCAAAATGCCCTAACCAACTAGGAAACAACAATGAAAATTTGTTGAGTCCACGCAGGATTCGAACCCACGACCTCCGGTTTCTAAAGCACACGCCCATACCAATAGGCTTCGGAGGCAGGCGGAAAAAATCTATAAGAACTTTATTTATACGAAGGTATTGTGAATAATACAAAGAGAAAAATATTATATTAATATAATATTATATTATTAAATTAACCAATATCTTTTTGTTTTCGCCTTTAGTTTATGTGTCGACTTATTTGTATAAAATAGCAATAACAATTGAAGTAGCTCTTAAAAATTCGATTTAGGAAAAATTCTTAAAAGCTTTGCCAAAATAAACCAACATTAGAGATAATGAACAAGACTGATAATGTTATGTTATTTAAAGTATATATCAGTATTTGTAGTGATGGCTAATGACGGCGTTTTTAAGGGAAAAGTATGTAAGCATTTTTAAGTAATGTATTTATGTATCGCTGGGCTATACAAAAATATTAAAGTTTAAATCGGAGTCGATTCAGAAATCTATAAGTTAACATAATAAAATTGCAATTGCAAACCGCTGACAGCAAATACAAGACAATCAAACGAGAGTGTCAACGGTTTTGCAAATAAAACAGCTATTATCTACTGGTACTAACAGATACTGCAACAATTTATCTATCGACCATCAAGTCTGATACAACATCTTATAGTTCCAGATATAACATTAAAAGAAAGCAAAAAAATCGTTAGAACTTTAGCTTTATCAAATTTAGTATCATAAAATTTTAGGACTTTATATAAGTTCATAAGTTTGTATATAAGTCTTTATAATATCTCCTAGATGTTAACCATTTTGCCGGTGCAATAGGAGGAATTACTACGAGGTGTATTAAAAATAATAATAGTTTATATAAATGAGGAGTTTTCATTATATTTGTCTATCATTAGACACAAAGTTTAATGGCTGTAGCTTCGACGTTGACGTAATTTCACATTGACTTTAATCCCTATTTCAACCCTTAGTTCAGCTCCGTACAGTATAAAACTACAAAATTGCTATAAAAACAGTCATGGCTCGTTTAAGTATCTAAACAAAAATCAGTTCAAGACTTACTTTCACATTTATAATATTCATCATCATCGTCATCAGCCTATGTTACAGTATACTGCTGGACATAGGCCTCTCCTAACGCCTTGTCCGTTGGGGGGTATTTGGACCATACCCAACCACGCGGGTTTGGACCCGCGCAGCGGCAGGTTGGTGAGTAAAAGTCAGTCCAGACTTTTACATGCCCATCAGCAGAATGAATCATTACTTTTCAAAAAATTGGGTGATTGGTCCAAATGACTGTCCTAACCAACCAGAAAATATCGATAACACAGAGTTGTTTCCCGACCTGCAGTTTATAAATCAAGGTTTATACCGCTAGGACACGTTTTTTAATATTAGTATGGATTAATTTTACTTTAAACTCATTTATTCTTATTATTATTACTTATTTTACAAAAATACAAGAAGCTGATATTCCTTTTATGTAACATGTATTTATTTAACTAAAGTAATAACTGTTACGTATCTGAGTGACAAACCTTTTTCTTTTTAATTTGTACAAAAATATGGGTTCGGGTCAGCATCTTAATACCGTTGCCGTAAATATCCATAACAAAAACCTTAACAAAGTAAAAGTGACGTGACAGTCTATTGAATTACCTTTTCTGACAAAATATAATGTTTTAACATCTTTTGGAATTCATTTCAACACAGATGACGTTCGATTTATTTTATATAAAGTAATGGTTAAAAATATATTTATAACAAATTTGATCACTGTTTACTACGGAATTGTTTTACAAAACATGGTTACAGTGCATTTCACAGATTTTTCGAGAACGGAATTTATACCTTTTATGTGACTGTATGTTAAAAATCTTATAAGGTCTTTTTATTTAAAATGTTATTCTAATTATTATCTTTTGTCGATCACAAAGTTTTGCTACAAAGATACAAGTAGTGAACTCATCTTAAGTGAAGTAAGTTTGGCGTATTTGTAAAAAAAAGTGGGTAAAATACTATGTAAAATCATAAATTAACTTACTATAATTTTATAGAAGCTTTTACTGTAAATTCAGAGCTTACGACAAACCGTAAAGTCTTTTTAATCATAAATATTACACCTGCGTAAGGCTTACTTTAATATAAAAATTAAAAGCTTTAAACCACTATAACAGTCTCTTAAGTATAAATGCTGTAACAAATGTATAATAGATAGTTACACTAATTTAGTCTAAGATTATACCTTTTTAGCGTATTACATTTTGCAATCAATCAATACAAAATAAGATGATATTTTAAACACAGGCACAAAATTGAATTGATTTCAATGAATTTGCTTATCTTATCAATTAGGTTAAAGAAATTTTACAAAATTCATGAAAATTTATTTTTACGAGGTGAAAATAATTTTAAGAGGTTTGGGATATTGCCTAAACAAATTTAATTTAATTTGGAGTAATATTTCAGCGTCCCTAGAGCTAAGGAAAATTAACGCCTTTCTTTTAAGCAGCTACAGAAATGTTAAGAAAATGATGTTTTCGAGAGTAAGCGTTGAACAGTCAAATGATATTCATTATTATAAATTGCTCTCATAAGTCACAGTAACTCTGTAATAGCTCTCAAGGACCTAACAGCTCATTACTTAAGAAACGTTACTTTTACTGAGGATGAACACAAGGGCACGTTAACAAACTTTAAGACTTTTCTCAAAATTATAAAGAAAATAATTCCAAGAGTATTCGTGTAAAACTCAGCTAAAAACGCAGCATTGTCATTAGACATTGAAGTAAACAAATTATTTACACCACATTTTCAATATGTTTGTTAATCATATTATCAAATTAATCTAAGTCCACAACTTAACATAGGCCTCTCCCATAAGCCACCAAGAGGTACGATCCTGTGCCTCCTGCATCCGCTAACTCTCAGCACGTTAGCCTTGTTTGTGGTAATCGACATTACTCGGAAATTAGGAAAGGGCCAGCCATATGGCACTTGGAACCGACAACCATTGGAACAGAAAAGTTTTTGAGTTGCAGCCTCTTACTGGCCTTTGCAAGGTGGGACAGCATTTAAATAATCAGGATACATTTTTTATTGTTCACACAGATAACCTTAAAAATATACCCGTCAAGTGCACTACAAAATGATAATTACACACTCTACGTATATATGTCTTTCATGCTACAAATAGACCTAATTACTGAACACTACAGACTTAACAACTGCATCATATCAAAATTATATTAGAAATATATATAAGCGATGTAACCAATAGTAACGAAGAGGTGTTAACTGTCTAAAGTTCTTATGGTGAGTTTTGAATACGGTTGAGTCATTCAGCCAAAATCACCTAATATTTACGTTACGTCGGTATATTCTGTTTTATTTTATTAAGTTAGATAAATTTTTCATATGTATCAAAGTAAATATGCAATTTTTATAACCCGATAGAAGGGTAAATGTTACTTTAGTTTGATGTAAAAGCAAAGTTTTTATTTTACGATGAAATTTAAGTAAACTTTTAGTCTTCTTTTAGCCCGTCTTCCTCTATGACATGATTCCCGTCTTAGTTAGTTTGCAGGCGTAAGTAATAAGTAAGGTAGGGACTAATTATTTCTAAGATTAAATGTATTTATGCGCTGTAAACTTTTTGAGAGCTATATTACAAAAACATATAATGTAGTAGTTAGTACTAGTTACTTATCTTGCTTATTTTTTATTAGCTTCGTAAGCGACTCGATACGTTTTTGTGATCCAAACTTTTATTTTATAATCGTTGTTTTAAGTTATTCTTTACAAAAGTGTTTTGTGATTTATGCGGCCATATAATATTTTTGAGATGTATCAAGGAATTAATTTTGTTAAGATTGCATAAAAAGTCCCAATCATCAACCACAATTGCATAAACAAAAAAGGAAAAACAATTTTATAAGTATCACAACTTTACTACTTACAAAAAATAAAATATGGTTTTATAAATATTAAAAATGTGTTCTACCTTGTAAGCTTAAGCCGTTATTTGCAATATAAGCAGATGCTAATATGGTATTTTTCACGATACTTCTCTCCCGATTGGGAGATATTATGATATATGTATTTATTTTGTCAAAATTTTAAATAATTTACATTTCTATTTTATTAACAAGGTCCTTAATAAAGTAGAATTATATTTCGCATTGGTTTTATACTGTTTGAAGTCAGTCATATTTTTTTTGTTAACATTTTACTCGTTTGTACGGTAATTTAACAATTTTTATACAAATATTACATAAAACATAAAAGAAAAATTTAACAAAGATAATATGTTCGGAAAAACTTTATTTAAAAAATCAAAATCGTATTTCGTATTGTTGTGAATAAATTTATAGATGTTGTAGTATAAGTAAGTTTATATTTAAAAATATTTATGTTGTATCAAATGCAGTCCATTGTTGTCCTTGGTGATGATGATGAGGGCTTAGTTTTGGCTTGTCTGCCACCGCGACATGGATTTCGAATATCTACTAACATTTTGACAAAAATTTGATAGGGAATTCTCTTATTCCTAAGCGCTTCCCATAGAGAAGTAAGAATATAGGTATTTTTTTCTAGCAGTAATCTTAATAAAAAAATTAGCTAAAAAAATATATAATATTAATTTAAACATATAAATAAATTTGCATACATATACGTAGATGTTATCTGACCCAATAAATCTTTTTTAATCGATAGTTACATGTTACTATTTTATTAAAGCCTTTTTAGATATTATGCATCATTTTCATTATTATTGTAATATTAGTTTCGCAGTGGAAAAAAAGTATGTAAGTTTTATTATTCATAGCGTATTGATTAAATTTAAATTATATAATTTTAACCGGGCTAATAAATAAGATACTAAATTCGGAAATTAAAATATTATGAATAAACTATGTAAATTTAATTTTCTAGCTAAATTGGAAAAGGTGCAAATGAAACAACAGTTTGTGAGCTGAACAGAGGCTCTATAAATGATTGTATTGTTGAACATAAAAGTTAGCAGGTTTATTTAGGATAGTCTTTCCTTTTGCAAGGGATCGAAAGTAACATTGCCATCTCTGTGCCTCTTGTCACAAATTGCTAAGGAAAATAAAAAAAATTACTTTGCTTTATGGTAATAGTATCAAGATCAATTACTATAGAAGCTTAAAAAAAAACATCTTCATCTAAATCAATTAAACAAAATTCTGTTGGTATGGTTGCTTTATGTAATTCTTGTTCATCTTTCATTTAAATATCAAGAAATGTAGATAATTGTAAATTACCATAGCCATCACCTTTATGGTTTTGCTGCCCACTGCTATGACTTACTTTGCTTTATAGTGATACGTTCACCAATGCTTGCAAATTTAACAAACCAATACAACGAATTGTCTAAATTAGCATAGACATTTGTTTCATGTGCCAAAGTAGTTATTTTATAGAGTTTAATTTAGTATAACCGAAATACAAAAATTAAACGCGATATAATCCCAAACATTACTTTAATTAATCATACTTTGACTAAAAACATTTAAAAATGAAATTTATAATTATATAAGAGTTCAACAAAATCTTAAGAAAGTGCTGTAAAATTTAACTGAGCAAAGCACAAAATTCAACAAGTTTTGCTCGAATTTTCTTAGTCAAACATTCTCTACAAAGTAAAATTTTTCGTTTCGAGCGTTTGCTTCGCCTTGGAAACGTTTCCTTTTTATTGTAAATAAAAGAAACTTTCCAAACATAACGCTTTAGAAACATTATTCTTTCGTGTCATATTTTTTACTGCAGTAAAGGATGTAAATATATAAATAGTAACAACTTTTCTGGTTTAGTATTCATGAATTAAATATTAATCGGCTGTGCCATATCATAAGACTTTAAATATAGGATCTAATCTTAATTCTTACTTTTTTTCCCAAATATATTAGTTATATTACAAAAAAATAAGCTAATAAAACGAATTTATTAAATATAGAATTGAAACGCAACAAACCTTCTTGTGGCCCAGCGTATTGACCCTAGCCTTAAAAAACGGGGGGGACACAATAATTTTTCATTGTTGTTTCCTAGTTGATTAGCGTAATATGGGCTGATCAACAGACGTTTCATGGGTCTGGTGGAAATGTAAAAATTGATTCTTCGTCTGATCTCCTTCTGGTCGTCTTTGTTATCCATCCCATCCATGGCGGTGAAGATACTTGCACACTTTAATTTCCCTGTGCAGTTGGCGGGCCTACAATATAGATCAGCCGCCGCAGGACATTGTTATAAATTAATCTAAATAAAGTTAGATAAATAGCTGTCCAAAGCCACGCGCAATTAACATCGTATTCTTTAACGCGAACGGTCTAGCCGATAAAAAGACTGAAATATCAAATTTCATCTCGAGAAAACGACGTAGACATTCTACTAGTGCAGGAGACTTTCCTAAAACCCAGCAGACCCGATCCTAAAATCGCGAACCTTTAACATAATCAGAAATGACAGGGCCGGCGCCTAAAAACGGCGGCACTTCTCATATATACAAAAGTCACTGCACTGCGTAGCAATCGACACGCCGTCGACTCTTGCATTAGAAGCCTCGGTCTGTCGTCAGCCATGACTGGACACGCGCCGTTAACACAGT
Organism: Lamproptera curius; assembly: GCA_029286875.1. Classification (NCBI taxonomy): domain Eukaryota; kingdom Metazoa; phylum Arthropoda; class Insecta; order Lepidoptera; family Papilionidae; genus Lamproptera; species Lamproptera curius. The sequence continues at coordinate 463,239 of JAGSMT010000190.1, read as the reverse complement.
CATTCTATCTGCTGCAAAACAACTCTCACGCAATAGAATCTGATTTCAAAGCGCTATTCTTACTTAGGAGACGCCGTCATTTTGGCCGATGCGATTTCAATAGCAAGCTACATCCGATGGAATAGCGAGACAACAAGTAGACGCGGTAGAAGCTTTGATGCCCTACAGACCTGTTTAATTTCAGTGTTGTGGCACCTTTGAACCACACACATTATCCACACCAACCGCATCAAAAATCGGATGTGCTTGATATTGCACTTCTTCAAAATGTTAACCTCACTTTCAGAGGCATCAGAGGTCCTCCAGGACCAACCTCGATCACCGCCCCTGTAATGCTCAAGCTAGGACCCGCGGATTCACCTAATATCATTAAAAAGACTATAGTAGACTGGCGTAAACTCAAGTCCCAACTAGATTGTACCAGCTCGCCCCACCTTGACACCATCCCTCAAGTCCTGCACAGCGCTAATGACACGAATCTCGCCGCTCATGCGCTCTCAATGCACGTCCAAAGTGTCGTCGAGGCTTCCTCGAGACAAGTCCCAGTGGAGGAAAACCCCGCTGGGCCTTGCTAAGCGATATAGGACCTCTTTGCGACGCAAGAGGGCAGCGATTCGTGCCTATGATTGGTATCCAACCGAACGGAACCGAAGGCAGCTTACGTGCTCTTGAACATCAGTCCAAGACGCGCATAGCTGAATTCAGGAACGATCGGTAGGCATAACGATCTCAGCAATATGCATCCTTCCCATCTCGCCTTCTGGCGAATTCCCAAAAGCTTAAAAGGCGCACGGCCTCCGCGATGCCAACATTAATCCAACCCAACTCCGACACCCAGCGTTTTGGATGAAGAAAAGGCCGAATGCCGCCGACAGCCTCGAGGCTCAATGCACACCCAGCACTCAACTGGTGGACGCCGCTCATCTCCGCAAGGTAGAGAGCGAGGTTGACCGATTGATTAAAATACCACCGCGCGATTTAGCATCACCGGTTACGTAGACCGAAGTCGAGTCGATTATTAAAACCCTCAAACCACGGAAAGCCCCTGGGCACCGATGGAATTTCTACCCAGTCATTAAAATCTTGCCTACACACCTGATTAGCCTCTTGTCCTTATCTATAACGCAGCCCTTTCCAATGGTATTTTTCCAAACACTTGAAAAGAAGCTGTAGTTATAGGATTCTCAAACCTGGTAAACCACCATCCTTACTCTCACATCATATCGTCCCATTAGCCTCCTCAAGGGTTTTGGGAAAAATTTACGAACGCCTCTATCCTAGCCCTGCTTACTGAGTTTATGAATTCGAGAGGGTTGCCAGTTCCAGTGCAATCTCGGCTTCCTGAGCCAAACACTCATGCACCAATCAAATACATCGCATCACGGAACATATCAAATCTAAAATGAGATATGGCCTACATACGGGTCCTTTCCTCGACGTGGCAAAGGCGTTCGACAAAGTATGGCACGAAGGGCTTATATCGTTACTCATAAGCTCGGCGTGCCTGACCGTCTCGTACTCATCATACGAGACTTTCTCAGGAAACGAATGTTCCGTTACCAGTTGAGGGTACAAAATCTCAACCCCACCCGGTCCTAGCTGGCTACCATCAGGGCTCCGTATTGGTCTATATTATTCACCTATATACTACCGACATCCCACTCTACAAACACGTAAGCACCGCCTTGTTCGCAGACGATACTTGCATTTATGTATCCGGAAAATGTCCTATCCTCATAGCTCAAAGACTCCAAGCCGCGGCCACGACCCTAGGGGAATGGTTTCGGAAATGGAGGATTGAGATTAATCCTTCCAAAAGCGCAGCTGTACTATTTACGATACGGCAGCGCCTATCACTCCCATCCAAAATCCGCCTCCTTGACTGTCCAATCCCTTGGCAGATCAAACCAAATACCTCGGGTAACACTCGACAAAACCCTATCCTTCGGTCCTCACCTCACCAAAATCAAAAATAGAGCATTTGTCCCAGGCCGCCTCATATCCTCTCATTAATCCTAAAAGCAAGCTATCCCTGCGTAATAAGGTGCTTGCTCTCCAAAACCGTAATCCGTCCTATCATGACCTACCAGGCCCTGTATTTTGCTCATGCCCATAAGAACCATATTCTACAAATTACAAGTCATACAAAACAGATTCATGCGCAGAGCCACGGGCGCGCCATTATATCTGCGCAATGAAAACCCTGCACATGGATCTGAAATTACCGACCATTAAACAATATCTTAAACAAGCGTCAATCCGCTATTTCGACTCGGCTTCGCAGCATCTGAACGAATTGGTACGTAGCGCCGCCGACTACGTACCAAGCAAAAGTCCTCATAAATCACAAACACTTCAGGCGAGCGCGCCATGCCATTTTGGAACCGGACGATAAAACCACAATCATGCAGGCTCGTGCAAAAGCACAACCACCATGCAGTACCGCCCTCGCCGACGAGGGCAACCATTCACCGATGCACACTAGGTACCGGCACGTGCCGGGCCGGTTTTCACCAAGCAGATAGGTCGGGTAAAACTCGTTACAATTAAGTCCTAAAGCAACTGATTGAGCCTAGGTCTCGGCCGCACCGCGCCCTCGATACATGTGGCTAACGGTAGGAAAGGACAAGATAAGCGGCTGATCGAGCCGAGGCTCGGCCTCGTGGGCACCCCTGATCAGACGCTCACGGGTTAAACAAATGGCAGCCTGAGCTACAAATAAGAGGTGAAGTCTGTGCACACTAAGTTGCACAGCCCTCGACTCTGTGCTGTAGCGGTTCACTCCACCAACGTGATTTCATCATAATCAAATAAATAAAAGTTAGATAAATGAAACCCAATTTAATCATAACTTTTTATAATCGTGACATTATTCTAAGGGCAGCGATGGTGTAGTCTTTGCGATAACTCTGTTACCATATCGAGTTCTAACGTATTTTTGTAACATTATGTCTAATATACAAGTCATTTAATGAAACTGATGTTTAATAGCAGAAACATGTTTTTTTATTAAGCCACGTATTTATAGTAGTAACTATGAGATGCGGCGAATACAAATACTTTGTTAATTAATCAATAATATTTAGTTATTGATGTCAAAGCAATAAAGTAAATAATATAATAAACTGATTTTTTAATGCTTAAAGTGATAAGAAGAGCAGGACGTTTAGCTGAAGTTACGATGGTAGACATTGATTTGGAACATAAATAAGCATTTCTATTGTACAAGGTGGTATAAGCCGACCTTTTCAATTATCTAGGCTACTTGTATTTATAACAAAAAAAAACACTTTGTTGTTACTGTTCAGATCCATCTCGTCTTTTTTTGGCTCGGCTATAAGTAATTATGATTAAAACCGTATGTGCTACACTAGAACAAAAGCTCTGTCTATAACGAAAAAACGTTGCAGTATAAAATAAGCGTCTGATTACAAATTATTATCTTTATATCTGATGATATCCGCGTAGTAATAATTAAATGTGAAAAATTATTTGTTAAGTTAACAAACTTAACAAATAATTTTTCACAAAGGGGTTAATTTCCTCATCCTTTTTTTATCATTATGTTTCATAGTTTAATGAGTTAAGTAAAATGTTGTATTAAAGTTAATGCATAAATGTTTTATTTTTTAATAACATTACATTTTTAATTAAGACATTAGCAATAAATCCTTTCTTGCAGAATGTGTCGCGCAAGTATTCACGGGTGCCCATCTTAAAGCCTGTTTTGCAACAGAAACACAGTTTTGTCTAGCTGCTGATCCTCATAGCAATGTGACGTGATCCTACAGAAATACGTGAAATAAAACATTTTAGCAGTTACCTTATCTTTAAAGAAAGCACAAATTATGCTTTTTATAGGCCATCATTATCAGCCCTCCATTGTAACTTTAGAATAATTTGTAATTTCCAAAAATACAGCAGAACCTACATTGCGGAAGACGATTTCTGGTTAAATATGAATGCTGAAAGCGGCGACTTTGAAAGTACGAAATAAATACAATAATAAGATTGGAGGGTTGGAAACAAATCAAATCAAAATTAACGCAATCCTGATATTAATTGCTTTGAATTAGGTTTTATTAACGTAAGTATGCTTTGCAATGAAAATTTACTTTCTGAGTAATAACTTCTGTAAACAAAAAATCCTTGGGACAAAAAAGCATAGCACGAAAAGTTCGGTAGGTGATCAAGGAATCACTGAAGTGTTAATAGCTAGGCAAAACGAGGCGTTAAGCGGGTAGCGAATAGATTGCGTGACTGTTTTGATTGAAAAGCCATTTAGCAACTCATTTCGATGCATTGAAATCGTTCCTGCTCGTGGCAGTTTCATTTATGCAATGTTAGTGAAATAATAAAAAAAATTGTGGGTGGTAAGAATGCTAACACAAAAAACTTCACATAGAGGACATATTTGTCGTTTTCCACAGCTATTCTATTTCTTGGTATAATAATGAATTAAAAATTCTAAAATGTTTAAGTCTAGATATTTTTTTTTATAATTCACGTAGCAGCTTATTGTATTTTATGCATTATTTATTAACTGTATCTCTCATTTTTTATGTTTTACAAAAAAATATGAAAAGTTCTCTTACGGAACAACAAAACACAACTTTTTAGTCAATATATCTCGTACGCTTTTATCGGGGACTCTACTACTGAGTCTACTATATTTAATAATACCAGCAGAATCTGCCACGCGTTGCTGTGGCTAAGATTTTGTTATTTTATATTGTAATAAACAATTTGAGGGCTTAAGAGAAACGGAAAGAGAATATTAGTCATATGGACCACCATGTTTTATTAGATATTTGCCATTTTAGTAAAACGAGAAAAGGTTAATTTATGCTATCGTTACACTTAAATATAATGAAAAAGTAAAACTGATATAAAAAGCAATTGGGTTGGGATTTAAAGTGGACAAACCGCAAACGATTGATCTAAATATTATTTCTATTGATATCTAGCAAAAGTCTGTACAAAATAGATATTTATAAGATAATATATTTTTATTTTTCTTAGTTTTCAATTAAAATATTATAATTGGTATGTATATAGAGCACTACACCAAATTCAGAATTTTAACATTTTACTTGCATGTTTATTAAAACACAAGGAAGTAAAGTTGACTCCAAGCGTCGTATCGTATAAAAATAATAAATAACGAATATTAACAATTGTATTGTATATTAATGAATATTTCTTTTGTATGGGATATAACATCACTTTTATTCAATTTTGCACTTTTTAAGAAGCTATTATAATTTTTGTTGTTATTATTTTTTTTAGTTTACATTTTAAGCTGTTATTTTTGTTTATTTAAAGGATTGTTATTTCTTAATGGCGTCATAAAATTGCGTGTTTGTTTTTCATCATCATCACAATGTGATAGTCCGCTGCTGGACATATGCCTCTCCTACTACACCCCTATCCATTATGAAGTTTTAGACCGTACGTCACCACGCTGGTCCAATGCGGGTTGGTGGTGGACTGACCTTTTACGTGCCCATCCGACGCATGGATTATCTTACTTTTCAGACAATTGGGCGATCGGCCCAAATTGCCTTAACCAGCGAGGAAACAACAATGAAAATTTATTGAATCCCCGCAGGATTAGATCCCACGACCTCCGGTTTCTAAAGCACACGCCCATACCACTAGGCTATGGAGGCTGTTGTTTTGTTGTTTTAAACATAGATATAACCATAGAATTAATAGTGTACCTTCTAGTCTATTTAAAAATTAACTAATAAATAACACAAATTTTCATTTCATATTAAATACTAAAAGATATACAACATTAACTTTAATGTGAAAAGCTTTTGAAACACTAAAGTGCAACATGAAAAATAAAATAAGCAAAATATTCGTAAAGCTCTTTGAAGCAAGAGTTTTTTATTAACTTCGACATCAAAATAAAATTCTCTGTTTCTTTTCAGCGACAGTGTGTTTATTCTATTTTTGAAATAAACAAGGCTTCTCTACAATTTAAAATTATTGTAAATAATTTAAAAAACAAATTAAACTCCCGGAGTGTTTTCTTAAACATTCTACGTAGCCTGTAGTTTTATATTGCTGGGCAAAACCTTCACAGCCAAACAAACAGCACCTCATACAACCCCGACTATGCCCCGAGTAAAAAATCGAAAACATCAGGAACATTTAAAGGAAAATCTAACTCAATTAACGTCGTAACTACATGTTTTATTGAATTATACACATTAAATTATGTGAATAATTAATTAATGCAAGATACTTCGTGTTTTGTTGTTTTTGTTATAGATATTCAAAGATTAACGATTTAATAAATAAACAACGGCCACCTACGCGCGTTTAATACTCATTTGTTTATTCTGAAATGTTTACATTACCAGAACCCGCAGTGCTATACACATATTTGTAATACATTAAAATTACGATTCTCCCTTACCAACAAATAAATAAAGTAAGCGGTTTAGTTAAATATCTTTCTACTCGATAATGAGGGGTGAGTTATGATTTCCTTTGCCCTCAAAAGGCCTCTGATATACTAATATTTTCTATTCAAACCGTAACAAAAGCCTGAACATACAACACGAGGGGCGACATCGGAAAGATTGATCAAGGTTTGTATACATTATATATCGATTTATTACAATAACATTTGTGAACAACGTTTGTCATAAATGATAATATATTCTGTTTGGTTTTCTAGCACTCTTACCTTCAACCGAATATACAAGGTATGCCGATGCATAATAAATTCTTAGTTATAATAAATTCACTAGTTTTAGGAGCTATTTACCATAACTCATATGTTTAAAATACTTATTTCCTTTTTCTACCTAAACACTGCTAATGTTAATAGTAGAAGAATTTAAATGTTTGAAGTTTCTTTTGAGTAAAACTATATGGACGTTCAATAATGTACATTTTTAAACAAAATAAGTATAGTATTCTCAAGTATGATTACTGTACTTTTAAATTTATATGTAAATGAAACTCAACCTATTGCAATTGATAAACATCAGTTGCCAAGGTGGTTTTCAATTACGCAGTCACGCAATCTATTTACACCAATTAACGACAAGCTCACTTAAAAAAAAATTGCAAGTTAAGATATTCAATAGAATTTTTCAATAATAATAATAAACATATAGAAGTCCCACATTGCATTTTACTGATGCTAGGCAATATTTAAGATGTCCGGATTATACATAGTTTTCATAGCTGTTTATAATTGTCATATTTTGGGCGTAACTGGAACATTTTGATATTATAATTACGCCTTTATATGGTGTAAAAAAGTATGATTTAATGCGTTATTGTACTTTTATAAAAATAAGAGCCTAATTCCCACTAACTTTGATCAAATGCACGCCTACTCTATTAGGGGGTTTTTGGACCGTATCCTACCACGCTGGTCCAACGCGAGTTGGCGGGTGGACCGACTTTACATGCTCATCCGGCATCTAGATCTAATATAATTACATACATTCATAAATTAACAATATTTGCTTCACGCTAAAAAGTATATACTGAAAAAAGCTTAAGAACTTATTTTTTTTAAATTTTAGGTATTGTATTAATGCATAAAATAAAAGATAAAATAAAGGGGCTTCAAATGAGTATTTAAAAAGTTCATTAATTGTGTTATGAAAATAAATTTTAAAGCTATCAAAGAATTATTGCCACTGATGGCCATATGAGAAGCTTCTGTTGCTAAGCGGGCAAATTACATATAGGTATACATATTTATTTCTTTGTGTGTGTTGCGAAATTCTTCAGCAGAACGCTGGTAGCTAACCCGAAAAATCAGCACGCTGAAGTGGCTTGAAGAACTGACCACTACTTTATAAAAACAACACAAACTAGAATATTTTACTAAAACATAGAATCTTGAAATCAGTCGATTTTAGAGAGCCACTTCCCTTTAAAAAATGTAACATATTTTTTTTTGGTTTTATTTTAACTTATTTAGTACCAATCCTTATTTTACCTTCTCCTTAGTTGGGATTAAGCTATAACTGCTCTGCTAAAAAAAAACTTTATTTAGTTTAGAGTGCTTTATTAAAAATTTATTTGCGTAGCAGCCGTCTAAGTAATATGTTTAATGTAACGAATTTAATAAACTGCAGTTTTTGACTAGAATGAAACTTTATGTTTTCTTCATGTGTTTTAAGAAAGCTCCACACTTCATAAGAAGTCACTAGGCTGTTAAATTTATCATCTCAATGGTTTGATAAAAAACTAACACATGAGTACTGCGAGTAAATATGTAGTGGCATGAATTTATCTTTTTATACAATCTATGCATTTTCTGTCTTTTGCTTGTAGATTTATTACCCTTTTATTAAGCTACTGTAATTCTATAGAGTGTTTTTTGCACAAATAAGCTGATTTTGACATTAAGATACATATATTAGCCAGTTTTAAGTGTGACTTCTTATGAAGTGTGTGAGCTTTCTTATAAACAGATGAATAAAACAGATCACGAGCAGAAAAATGTTGAAAAATTGCATATAAAGTGGCTTCATTCATAGTATTACTTCAAAATATTGTTTGTTTATGTCTTTAAGCCTTTAGATTGATTTTACTACAGGACTTTTATTTATATAAACATTTATAATAAATATTTTAGGAACACTGTTAATATTTAAAAACAGACAAAAAAATATGTTACATTTTTTAAAGGGAAGTGGCTCTCTAAAATCGACTGATTTCAAGATTCTATGTTTTAGTAAAATATTCTAGTTTGTGTTGTTTTTATAAAGTAGTGGTCAGTTCTTCAAGCCATTTCAGCGTGCTAATTTTTCGGGTTAGTTACCAGCGTTCTGCTGAGGAATTTCGCAACACACACAGAGAAATACATATGTATACCTATATGTAATTTGCCCGCTTAGAACAGAAGCTTCCTCATACGGCCATCAGTGGCACAATTTTTGATAGCTTTAAAATTTATTTTCATAACACAACTAATGAACTTTTAAATACTCATTTGAAGCCCTTTATTTTATGCATTAACAATACCTAAAATTTAAAAAATTAAGTTCTTAAGCTTTTTCAGTATATACTTTTAGCGTGAAGCAAATATTGTTAATTTATTAATGTATGTAATTATATTAGATCTAGATGCCGGATGAGCATGTAAGTCGGTCCACCGCCAACTCGCGTTGGACCAGCGTGGTAGGATACGGTCCAAAACCCCTAATAGAGTAGCGTACATTTGATCAAATTTGTGGAATTAGGCTCTTATTTTTATAAAATACATAACGATGTAAATCTACTTTTACACCACATAAAGGCATATAAATAATACTCAAAACCATGTTACGCCTCAAAATATGACAATTATAACTAGCTAGGAAAACTATGTATAATCCGGACATCTTAAATATTGCCTCGCATCAGTAAAATGCAATGTGGGACTTCTATATATTCATTATTATTATTGAAAAATTCTATTGAATATCTTAACTTCAGTTTTTTTTTTAAGTGAGCTTGTCGTCAATTGGTGTAAATAGATTGCGTGACTGCGTAATTGAAAACCACCTTGGCAACTGATGTTTATCAATTGCAATAGGTTGAGTTTCATTATACATAAATTTAAAAGTACAAATCTTACTGAGAATACTATACTTATTTTGTTTAAAATGTAAACTATTGAAGTCCATATAGTTTTACCAAAGAAAACTTAAACATTGAAATTCTTTTTTACTATTAACATTGCAGTGTTTTAGGTAGAAAAAGGAAAAAGTATTTTTAAACATATGAGTTATGGTAATAGTTTAAAACTAGTTAATTTTTATAATTAAAATTTATTACATCGGATACCTTTTATATTCTTGAAGGAGGTGTAGAAAACTAAACAGAATATATTATCATTTATGACAAACTTGTTTACAAATGTTATTGTAATAAATCATATATAATTTACAAACCGTAATCTTTCCGATGTCACCCTCGTTTGTGTTTTAGGCTTTGTTACGGTTTGAATAAAAATAAGTATATCAGACCCTTTTGAGGGCAAAAAACTTCACCCTCATTTTCGAGTAGAAAAATTTAACCATTTATGTCGGATCTGTTTTTTCATCTATTTTAAAAATCAAACTTATAAGGTCTTCTAAAACGTCTTAGATACATAAATGTCAAAATGCTTTTATTGTGAAAAAAACTCTATAGTTAAACGGACAATTAGGGGCAAAACTACAACAAAAAAAGATTGAAAAAAAAGAAATTGCATAATTGTAAAAAGAAAACATGCTACTAATATTTACGCAGTATATGTTTGTTTTATCAAAACCATTGGGAGATAAATTTGACCATCCTACCTAAGTAGGTAGAATTATTAACAAATAAAGTAAGCGGTAAAGTGTTTTACCGTTTCATCAAAGTTTTGCAATACTTAAAACTTGGAAGTTCGTTGTTTCCAATGAATAACTAATCGAATCCAAAAACAGTCTTAAAAATAAATAAAGGCTAACGTTAAACAGGTATATTTTAAATATTTTGTGCGTGTCCACGTCTTTTAAAAAAATCTATAGGGAGTTTATTTATACGAAGGGTTTGTAAATAACACTATTTAAAAAAAAATTAATAAAAAAATAACACAGAAGTTCTTTTACATAAACTAAAACTGAAGTGAATATGGATAAGTTATAACATATAATAAATATAGAAAGAAAACGAATATAGAAGGGCCAGAAGGGAAATGAATGTTAAAACTTGCACAAACAAAGACCGGTGGGTTGAAAGTCAGATGGCTGGAAAGAAGAAAATTGTGATAAAACGCGTTAGTTAAAGGCGGGCAGGAACAGAATTTAAGTATATCAGTGACTTGCGCATTTTTAATGAAATTATATTAAAGAGGAGAACTTTACTGGAGATTTGTCCGTCGGGTAAAACATGCTGTATAGTATCTATGGAATGTATACATCGTCGTTGAAACTGCCTGAGCGGTAACAAAAAAACAAAGCTCAAGGACCAGGGTTGGGGGGCCTTCATTCTGGACGTCTGTCTGAAAACCCCAAAGGGCTTGATCAACTTAAGAATGGTAAAACACAAGGGTTTGACTCCCACCACGATGTTGTGTTTTATGTCCAGAAATATTATTATTATTAATATTTAAGCATGAAACAGAACTTTGCTTGCGCTGTTCGGTAGGGGCCACTTTGGATTGAATAATCAAATTATATTAGAAACGCGTTCAATTTTTAAAAGCATCATAAATCGCCATTCTTATTGACATTTAGCAAACTTTTGGTGATTCCCACAGACTTATGTATTAAAACCTACATTTTAACCTTTCTTTGAAGAAAATAAGAACCAAAGTAAAACCTATTTGGCTTAAAATAAAAGACCCAAAGTCGGGCGTGCACCATATTTAAATCCCCAAAAACCATTACATCAATTTGTTTACCAAAAATCTTGCTAAAGAATCGATTCCACCAAGGATGAACTTTTGAGGTATTGACAAAAAACATCCAAATTTCAATAGAAAAGATGGTTGGACCCCATAATCAATAAATTAAAACCCAAGCATAATGCCACTGTTGAATGATAAAATAATTAATTTTATCAAGAATGTTTTCTAAGTATAAATTTTCTACAAAATATATAATGAAAATAGGTCTTCGTGTTTTATTTTTGTATCTCCCTATCTATAGCCCTAGTTCTAAGAAAGGATAATTTTCCATAACTGTCCTAGCTATTATTATCCGCTCTAAACTTATTCATTATATTGCTACAGTAAAATTTTCATGTTTCTCTTTCTTAACTAAATATTAGGTATGTGTTGCAAGATGTAAAAAGTGTGTATTATATTGCTGAATAAACGCTTTTAAACTTATAAGCATGTTTTATTTAAATTTTCATTCGTTGCGCTCTAAACATCTTGATTTGAACAAACCAGATTCTGGCAACGGGAATTTCCAATAGGGGTTATGATCCAAAACGGGTTACTTTAGTTAAGGGTATTGTCAATTTTGAATAAAACCGGTTGTCTTTGCTACAAATAAAGTGAAAATGCAAAAATTAAACTAAACCTTGGTATTTTACCATTTAAAGTACGGAACATTAAAAGAAAGACAAATCTTATATATCGGATTCAACTAACCACCAAATTTAGAATTTTGGCGCTGAATGTTTAATAGGTAAAAGTTTAAAAAAAAGTTCGTTAAATTAAGTTTTACAAAGAAACCAAAAAGACTATTGTTTGTCAATATTATAAATAGCCTAGTCAGGGGGTACCCAAGAAAAGTTTCTAATGTTAAACTCATTTGTTTACAAAACGAATGTTATTCTGTTGAATATTTCTCAGACAATTGTACTTCAATATATTCAAAGTTAATAAACTTTTAAAATTTTGATAATTAAAAAAATTTTACCCTTTATTTTATCAAATAATAAATTTTATAAGTAGTTTTAATTCACTTTCTGTTGCGCAATTATTATTCTGGATAAATAATACCCGGATTTTTCGCAATATATAATATATTTGTTATATAATAATTTTAGTAAATCCATAAAATTAACAATTATTTAATAAAGTGGTTTCAAGTTAACTCAAAATTAAAAGTACGAACTATTTTATTTAAAAATTTGTTTTAATAAAAAATAAATATAAAAATACTTAGATAAAAACGTTTTTCAATGAAATTATCAATGTGACAACAAAAATAAACAGTGATTTTTGATAAATTATAATGAGGAATTTATTTTACCGTTAGAACAATATTTTACGTGTTATTATACCCGCAAAAAACCAATAAACTAAGTTTTAAAATTCAATTTTAGTCGATATAATTTCATATTTTTCTCATTTAAAAGAATTTTTACAACTTTTCGCAATAAACGATTTTATTTCTAATTAGGTTATTAGATATAAGTTCGTATTTTTTTTAAAAAGTCTAAAGAAGCTTTCTTCCGTTGTGCCGTTGTTTATTGCTTTTGTTTGAGGGAAAAAAATTGGGCCTGTAAAATATTTATTATTATTACTATTTTATTACTATTATAATCGGTTATTTGTACAAAATGGGATGACAATTTAATTTATTAGCCCCAAAAAGTTTCATACGATTTTTGTACCCAATTTTATAGGAAACGCTTGGGTAAGTCCAGAGTATTTTCGAGCGTCAAGTATTAACATTACGACAAAATTATTTTATCTATCGTAGTACTATTTATTTATTATAAATATATCATTTTATAACTCCTTATTTTGATAAATTTTGTTAGCCACTACAAACTGAGTAATGTGTAAAATGCTTTTGTTTTTTTTTTTTTTTAATTTTTGCGGCGTGATTATTTAATTTGTGTTTCTATCTGCAACAATCACTTTATTGGAAAAAACAGGTGCTTTTTAACTTTCCTTTCATTTTTGATTTAATTTTTTAGTTGGGTAATTATTGTTTAAATATGAGTTTTAAAGGTTTTTATGGTAAGATCTTGATTTAGTAATTGTTGTGAATTGTATGGCTTGTAATTAAAGTTATTGCACAAAACGAAATTGAGAAATCAACTTTAAAATGCTAGATCATCGTTAGATGGTTTTTATTTCAGTTTTTGCTTATATATTAGGGTCTTAAAAATTTTGTAATTTTTTAACTATTATTTTTTTATTTTATATTTAACCGTAAATAAAATTACTATCCCTTGTGAAAAAGTATTACATACCTTAATCCACTGCTACCTATTATTTTTGGAAATTTCTTTAATTTAAAAAGTTATAATATTAAAAACAAATCGCGAATTGATGTCCTTAATTTCTCAGTATTAAATTAAAAACAGTTTTAGTCATCTTTAATAAAATTTATATATTACAATTTTTTTAAAAATAACCGAAATAAGTAAAAAATTCAAAACAAGAATTACAAAAAATAAAAGAATAATTATTAACTGAAACTTATACCTTAAAGTTTTCATCTTTTTCCGTATATTTATATATTACTTTTAAAATTTTTATTGATAAAGAATAACAAAATCGTTTTATTTTAATTTGCAAGCTTTAAAAAGCAATTCTATTTTATTTGGCCAAACTATGGTATAATTAAATCAACTACTAACGAAATCACCATGATATAACCTAGGTACCTAAAGATTATACTACAACTTGTCTATCCGCTATCAACCCACAACAAAGACAACATATTTGCAATTCCAAATAAAACAACTTAACTCGCAACGCTTTGGTATGGCAGTTTGACTTTTAAATCAGTTTCAAGTTTCTCTGACATAAACAAATGAATCCACTACTCGATAACCTATTTTTTCACGTATAAATATAGAAGTGAATTTAGTGGTTTTTTATCTATAGACAAGGTTTTAGAAATGTGTTAATTCTGGGATACTCTTTATAATGATATTATGTACTGCTAAGCTCAGAAAGAAGAATACAAATTTAAGTTAAACGTATGAGTAAAAATATAAATTAAGAAAAACCATTTCTACATAAGTTTAAAAACAATTTATACGTAATTAACTGTGCTTTTGTAATGAATGTGTTCTTTATGTAATGTATAGCTATACGTTATTTCTTCAATTTTCACTTAATAAGCATTTAAAAGGCATATTGATTTAGGTTTTATTTAACAGTTCAAGCGTCTTAAAACAAGAAGTCAATTTACGGGTCCAAAGTTGCCTTAAGGTGCTTATGGTAATTTTAAATTTACATTCGAATCCATTAAAGCTCCCTATACGTTATTGTTTTTTGTTCTACAAATATTTTCCAAAGAACTTAGCGGATTTACATAAGAGACGTATGCGTCATGAGTGTAAATTTATATAGTAGCCTATATATATAGACCTGACAAGCTTTTAAAGAAACTTATTTGTTAATTTCATGAAAATAAGTTTAAAAAAGAACAGTTGTACCATAAACCTTATATTAAATGCTGCAGCCCACTTTATTATAATGACAGAGAGATTAAAGGCTGTCAGACCCATAATTTTTAAAGGCATTTATTACACGTAATTATCCATAAAAAACACATTATTGTATGTTTTTATTTACATGTATGTTCTTTAAATTATATAAAAAAGTCCATTTATTAAGTAATGTTAACATCGTAATTATTATTTAACAGTATATTTGATGATAAATAATACAATTTTAACAAATATTAGCGCGTTTAATTAAAGTTTAAGTTTAAGAAATTAAACTCGACTTTTCTGAACCTTCCCAGAGTCCATGACCACGGGACCGACTAAGATGTTGGGCTACATGTCACTGTTAACTCGGCTACTGTCAATTTAAAAGGAGTCTCAGGACCCTTCCTCGTCCGGGTCGAGGAGATCGTTTCGCGGTCTACGCTTTTGACTAGACGCGTTTGGGTCGATTGTATGGGTTGCTGCTTATACCAGCAGAGGGTTACTGTGGTTGACTACTTTATCATGTGTTTGCAGTTAATTTTTTAAAGTGCTTGCAGAGTGTCGGCAATTGTCAGTCGCTGTTAAATCTACGTTTCGTTGGTACCACTGCGCCCCGGTAGCGTGGCGGATGAATTTGTTTTGTACTACTTGTAATTGGTTTAGGAGTGTGGAGGATGTGTGAGCGAAAACTTGGCATGCATAAGCCATGATTGGTCGTAGGATCGATTCCTGTAACAGAAACTCTTAATACTATTATTACTCTTTAGAATTTGTACAATGCTATATGGGCTGATCACGCTAATGCCTGAAAATTTAGATGATCCATGCGTCGGATGAGCATGTTACAAGTTAGTCCCATTAGTTAAGAGCTTTAGCTTTCAGCTCTAATGTTCCGGTGGTCATAAGTATTGCTTAAGTTTCATGCCTTAACTGAACGCTCTTTATCTTTCAGGTTATAGATATCAGATGTTAGCCCGTGTATGTAAATGACTAAACTGAACTAATTAGGTGATTCTTTAATATTAGATATATATTAATGTGTCAGGATTAATGTACTTACATCCGAATAATGTAAGCCAAAGGGATATTCACGTAATCTAGTGAGAAGTTCATTTAATTGCTATTCCGTCAGTGACAAATTGAGACTCATTAATGACCCTTTCACATAATTGCACAAGTTACTATTTCCTAGATTTGTCACGGTTGCATTGATACGCGTTTAGTACTTCTAATATCCTTCTTATTAGTAAAATGTAATTTACTTATATCTTTTATAATCTTTATATTCATCATCATCATCATCATCAGCCTGCGCTAGTCCACTGCTGGACATAGGCCTCCCCTAATGCACGCCACCGCTTCCTATCTTCGGCTATTCTCATCCAGCCCACACCGGCCACTTTCGAATGTCGTCACTCCATCTTGCCGCAGGCGTCCTTCACTCGTTTGCCGAGCCTCGGTCTCCACTCCAGAACATTTCGACTCCAGCGGTCGTCGTTCTGCGGCTTATATGACCGGCCCACTGCCACTTCAGCTTACTAATCCGGTGGGCTATGTCAGTGATTTTGGTTCTCTGACGGATCACGTCATTTCTGATGCGGTCCTTCAGACATACTCCAAGCATAGCCTCTCCATAGCTCGCTGAGCGACTTTAAATTTTGGACCAGTCGAACCGTAAGTGTCCAAGTCTCGGCACCGTAGGTCAAAAGCGGGTAGGACGCACTGATCGAAGACTTTCGATTTGAGGCACTGTGAGATGGGTGACGAGAAAACTCGAAAAAGCTTATAAAAAGCTTCCCAGCCCAGTCGAATCTCTGTTGGCCTCCCCTCAAAGTTGTTTCTATCTAGTTTGAGCGTTTGCCCTAGGTAAACGTACTCGAAACCACTTCGAGGGAAGTGCCAATGTGATCGTTCCCGGATCAACGTGCTCGTTAAACTATGACCTTGGTTTTGCAAGTTCATCCGGAGACCGATGCGTGCGAAGATTCAGCCAGGCTTTCACCATTTCCTGCAGGTCCTTTGCGGTCTCAGCCATAATGACGATATCGTCCGCAAATCGCAGATGTTAGATGTATCGCCGATCTTTTATATCAGGTTATGATTATATGATTATAGTTATATTAATTATTTAAATGTAATATAACATTATATTTTCTCGAATGAACTTTCTTACATTGTCCATAGCTAAATATAATTACTAACCCTAAGTAAAATCTGTATATGTATATTGAAAAGAGTTAAAACTTTACCCTTAAAGCATATTCGAAAGAATAAAATGAAAAGTAATGTTATGACAATTACGACGAAACACAAAGCATAATATTTATTTCCCACTCGTATGGCTTATAGTATTTTAATACGTAATTTAAATTATATTTTATTGACATAGAATATGGTTTTTAATAATTTTAATGAAAATTGTGAAGAACTACCTACGTTTAATTTTTTTTAAACTAAATTTAATGCGGATTTTACTGGAGCTGAGTTTATATCAGTACTTTTTTAACGGCTTGACGTAGAAAAATTGGTTTGCGACTCCAAATCTTTTTCTTGTGATGACAACAGTCAACTGGAAAATTATTTTAAATAAACCTTTCCAAGTTATTTGAGAACTTAAAATTTTAAGTTTAACAAAAACTATGTTTGGTTACTATGTTACGTTTATGTTTAAATCGTTTATTATACTAATTTAAATTTTTATACTACTACGCGATGTGACTCTCAACCTTTAAAAACAGAACCCATAAAAATATAATAATTTCATAGAACAAAAATTTAAATAACTGCAGTGCAAAGAAATATATGTGATAAATTTAATAAAATGAACAAGCATTTTGTTTTACCAGTCCGTGGTATAATTTGCTAAAAAGCTACATGCATTGTAATTTTATAACTTAAAATTTAAACTCAGTTAAATTTTAAACCCAAGTAATCCATTACAACAATTGTTTTAAAAATGGCTGGCAATATTCAGACCGCGTCACAAGAGAATTGAGCGTTCATGGTTAATTTAATTTAGGTAAACTTCGCTTTTATCGAATCGAGCTTTATTATATCCTATTTCCTACCAATATTACAAGCCTAATGAAACTTTACAGTGTGTGTAAAATTTTCTATATCAGAATAACTTATTGGTTATAATGTTAAAGGATTTTGTTATTTAAATTTATAGGATTAATAACAACCGTCTCGTTGATGAAACCGCTTGGCAAATCTACACAAGTTATTTAGCAGATTCTAGATGATTTATAAAGATATAAATGACATTTGACCTTATGATAAGATCGTATCAATTGAAGAAATCTAAATGAAATTCTCGGTACTACCAAAGGAATTTCCTTCCTTACGCTCGTCTTCAATCTTAACGTAGATTCGTGCAATTCATTTGGAGTATTTATTTTATATTCCAATTGTATCAAAATATATCTATAAAATCATTATCTTTTGTTAAGAGATACTCTTTAATCATGATTGCACCATATCTGTTTTTAATTTTTACTTCCCTCTGAAAAAGCAAATAGTAGATAAAGTTGTTATTGGTGTAATGTGCACCATAGCACGCAAGTTGGGTTGCATATTATGTTGCAATACCGAGTAAAACTCACTAAGGACGGACTTAATTTTAAATTGATTGTCTTGTTTTCATTAGAGAATCGATTTTAAATGTCAAGAAGTACTTACAAACTTCACCGGTGGTAGGACCCCTTTTTACAGGAGACCATCTGGGTAATACCACCGCGGTGCCTATTTCTGCCGTGAAGCAGTAGCGTGAAAATACTGCTGTGTTCCGGTTTGAAGGGCACGGTAGCCAGCGTATTTATTTGGTAAAGGAGACTTAACACGCTATGTCTCACGATAGGCAGCGCGTTGGCGATACCACTGGTATTGCCAATGTCTATGGGCGTCGGTGACCTCATCCCATCAGGCGGCCCGACTGCTCGTCTGCCTGCGTATGCCATAAAAATAAAACACGAAGCAATTTGAATAGGTACAGTCAAATCCTTATATATAATAATACCAAATACGTATTTGCCATTCAATGAGGATCAAAACTTCAATTTACGGAATACTGTACACGCAAGTTACAGGAGAACCTGTAAATCAAAATAATCAGTGCGTCGAAAATGCACATAGAATTTTAGTTCTGCACTTGTTATCTCTCTTATCCTGTTTTAATAGCTTTCATAGTTCAATAGGACTATTATATAGACCTGCGTTAGCGCGTACCCTTGTGTACTAAAATTCATAATGCAACATGGTGCATATCTAATGCAGAAGACTCGCCGTAATCACAGATAATCATCGATTGAGCATATTATGATAATGTGAGATCTCTGTTTTTTTTACCTATTAGAACATACCAAACGGGCCCCTCACCCGTTGCCACAGCCGTGTGACGATTTATGATATTTTTGGAAATGAAGTGGTAAAATTTTACTTGCACGAAAGGTACTACATTTGTGCATACTCCATTTGGTTAAATTATTACTTTAAACCACCTTGTTGTATTATTTTAGTACGATTAGATTAATATTAAATAAAAGTAACGCTTAATACTTTCGGATAAAACTGTTCACCGTAATAGACCATACATTACTTTACAATATAATATCAAAAGAATCACAATGAAGATAAAGCAGTTCTCAATACTTATAACTTCCAGAACTTATAACGGAAAAAATATGTACCGCATAAATTTGGTTATTGAGATAAAGGTGAGGTTTGGTTAATTCAAAAGCAAGACAAAGTATTTATGTTTTCAATAGTCTTCTCAATCACAAGATTCATACCTAATCAACTCGTAGATGGTTTAGTCTAAGGTCTAAACGTGAAACTTTATATTGTCTTGCAAAAATCAGCAATTCTAAATTCTTGCTGAATAAGTAGGTAAGTTTTTGCTGGTTGATAATAATTATTAACGTCTTATAATTAAACTTCATCTTATTTACTTGATGATAGTCCGTAGATATAAAACTAAGGTTATGTAACAAATTTTGACGGTACGGTGGTTGATCTATGCTAAAGATCAGCCAACTACGCAGTGTATGGGCAGATACAGGTATTCTTCCTCTTTCTTTAACCCTAAAAGCCTGAGGAGATGCAAAACCGACTCGATCTAAAGCAAATAAGGCGCCGGACCGATTTTTTTAACTTGCCTATTGAACGGCATAGATCATCTTACTTAACAGGCAATCGGGTGATCAGCCCGCAATGTACTAACGAACTAAGAAACAACAACCAATAATTTGTAGAATCCCTGCAGAAATTGAACTTATGAGCTACGGTTTCTAAAGTATAGCCCATATAGTACTATCAGGCTAAGTTGACAGTTATTATTATAATTATTTAGGTATATGTTGTCGGAGCAAAATGTTAGATGAATTCAGGGTTGAATAATTTTGTACATTTAATTGCATAAAATAATTTCTGTACGATACCTTCAGCCTCCGCTTATTCACTTCTATCTTAATTAACGTTAGCAAACAATTTTCTCAAAATCTTAAAAAATTAAAGCAGATTACACTGATGTTATGACAATTTTTCATTATCATCAGTTTTTCTTTAACAGTCGGGCCACCTGTTGGGAAGTGGTCATGACGCCCATAGACATTAGCAATACCAGTGTTATCGCCAACGCGCTGCCTACCGTGAGACATAGGGTGTTAAGTCTCGTTTAACTAGTAAATACGCTGGCTATGGTGCCCTTCAAACCGGAACACAGCAGTGTTTTCACACTACTGCTTCGCGGCAGAAATAGGCAACGCGGTGGTACCAACCCACACGGTCTCCTGTAAAAAGTGGACCTACCACTGGTGTATTCATAAAGTTCTAGTATTATATTCAAAACGAGCCAAATCGGTTTTGTATTTGAATAACATTACTATCTTTATTACTGTAAATATGAATATTCTATTATTATACGAAAACATTCGGGCCTCTAACCACATCCAGCGGTTATACGTAACAACTAGTCCATCCTATAAGGGTCTCTCGCCAATCTCATTTATGAGTGGTGCGGGAACGTTGCCAATATCAATAAGGCTTTACGTTCCATGTTATCGCCGCAAATATATTTACTATTCGAGTTTTCGCTGCTGTTGATGTTACGACTGTATTGTGGTCCGATTTTATTTGATTAAATATCGGGCTTCCCGCGCTGCGAACTTTAAGATGGATGTGATAAATTAACATATAAAATTTTTCCTATCAATTATATTTTATATTGTTACTTTTTTGATGAAAGATATTTTTGAATTGAAATACGTGGTAAATAAGAAAATAGTATTGCGCAAACTTTCTCTGTACAAAAAAGACAATTAGAGGGTGAATGAAACGGTAGACTGTTTTATATTCCTACGTACATTTTAATTTAATTTGAACAGAATTTACATAAGCAATGAATTTTCTTAATTTATGATTTTACTTATAAGCACTGTCTGGAAGGAAAATTACAATAAATATTTACTTACTTGAATGAAAAAGTTTAATTATAAGTAAAATAATGATGATGTTTCGTCCCTTAAACAAGAGAAAGTTGTAAAGGTTAACAATACAGACCTAATAAGTTGCACAAGAATCTCGCATTTTGTCTTCTCTGCTTGTTTACCAATACAATTAATGGAATTATAAAACATCAAATAAGTATCTGTTGAACTTTTTTCTCGTTTGTCTATAGTTTATTAAAAGGATATCAAAGATAACGTTTTAGAGGCTAAATACAACAAAAAATAGGATTAGTAAATAAAATAAAATCCACGAAAAAAATTACTGTTTTAGAAAAAGAACTCTTAATAGTAATAAACTTTCCAAAAGCCCTTCTTTAGAACGATATAATTGGAACATTATTTAACATAACTATTTCTAGTATTCTATTAAATAGTAATTGACGCTGATTTTATTTAGGCACACACTAAAGTAGTCAAATGTATAAATACTAAAATAATTGGATATTACTGACTGTTGACAATAATTTATCCGTAGACATGTCACGAACGAAACATGTAAAAGAAAGATGAAAGGGGCATCGCTTAATCTTGTCGGAGATTTATTAAATCGCTTCCCAGTCTGTGATAAATTGACAACACATTAACGACCCTTTTACGTGATTACGAACCTAAAATGATGTTCACCGACTTTAATAATGTATGTTCTGTACCAAGACTCATGGACGCCGCCGTAATTAACCACAATCATTCTCCTTTATGTAACAGTAACGGGTAAACTTATTATTGAATTTGGTGCCTAATTAAATAATGATTAACAAGTATGATAAACTACATAAAACTTATTAAAAATAAGAAAGTTAGTAAAATTTTTGCACAAGTAGTAAGAATATTATTAAACCTTTTAGTAGTTTTTATGCAACATAATTATGCGAAAGTGTTATACTTAAAGTCTTATATATGCCTATTTTGCTTGAATCAAAATATTTTCTTTAGCGTGGTGAACCTTACGAAACCTAAAAGTAAATATTCCCCCGTCAGCTCAAGCTATGACCACGCCGCGAACAATTAACAATGTAAAAAACATTTTTCAGAGCCGTAGAAAACTACTCAGAGTAGAAAATAACATCTGATCCGAAATTTAAATCAAAAAGACAAAGCAGGTACCTATTTTTACAAAAACATCTGGTGTCTAAAAAAACGATATAACAAAGTCATTTCCCCAAAGGAGGCGGACCCACGAGGTTCGTATTGTAAAGGTCAGGACCAATACCACTAGGGCCGTTCAGGAAATATTTCAGTTATTTCAAGAAAATATTTCACACTCATTTACATACTCATTTCATTTACACCAATCTTCACTAAGCATTTTCATCTAGAATTCTGTCTTATTTAAATGTCTCGGTGGTTTATTATCGACCAACCAATTATATTGCCAAAAATCTTAAATAAAGAAAAGAGCGTTTTTTCTTTTCTTAAAATACAAGCGACAAGTGAGAGACACGGGGGACATAAATGTTAAGATAAAAATCACCTTTAATTTCTAGTATAAATTAAAAAAAAAAATGATGATTATTCTTGAATGCTGACACTGACGCTAATGTTCGCAACCCTAGGCAGAATTCAAAAGTGCTTTTAATGCCCAAGTTAAAACGTGACATCACAACACACAACTTGTTTAATTAAATGCAATTCATAAATAACCTTAACTCTTTAGTCTTAGTCAATGACGAAAACGTGCCCGATAAACGGGTAGGGTAGCACTACTTAAATACGCCCTTATTTATCAGCAATCTTTTGCCACGTTTGCTTTTAAATTTATGCCAGTCAAAAGGGCTTATTATAAGTGCATTTATAAGTACTACGTCATTTTCGCTTGTCTAGACATAAAAGTGTAACGTTACAAAAATATAATATATTTTCTTAAATACCAGAAAATAATGACACAAAATTATTTGCACAAAAAATATGAATTCAAGACCCCCGTTTTTAAAATAAGAGCCTATCACTTGATCGAACGACATAAATCTGAATCATTTTATAATTAGACTACAGATTTTACTTTAATTATAAAATATACACGTTCTCAAGGCTTGTTGAATACCGGCCTAATATTTCCGTTTAAATTACTTGTGATAAGCTTTTAAAAAACCTCTCAAATTTTGAAGTCACATCCAATCCATCGACCAAAAGGTTTCGTCGTCGTTATGCTTGAGACGATCAGATATCAGTTTTTTAGTCAATGATAATAATTTAGAAAATGAGAAAAAATACTAACTAAGCAAAACTATTACTACTCAGCATGAGTGTAATAGTAGTGTTTTTCAATTAAAAACCGGACAAAACATCGTCCAAAAAACACATTTTTATTTATAAACTTTTTACGTACATAATTATTTATTTAAATTTTATTTATATACATCATTATTATAGCTTTCGATGGTGTGATTATACATACGGAATTTTAATTATTATTGGTTGTAAATTGTGTGATTATTGTTAGATGGCATGAGTATGTTATAATAACTACTCGATACATTTAATAAAACTTTACAATAATATATCTTATATCAGGATAACCTATAGGTTATATAATATATGTTCGCGCGCATTTCTGTGTCGCCTAACACTGCCGCAAATTGGTTACGCAATAATCTTCCTTCCCTTTCTTACTATACCGTTCCTTTCGCCTGCCCTCCTTTTTCCTTTAATTTTTCCTCATCTCGCGAATAAAGAAGGTTAAAAGGAGAATACTTCGTGATGCGGTCGGTGGCCAGCGCCCCCGCTGTCAGACGATTGCCTCCGGGAGTTCCTGCGCAACGCATCATATTTTTAAGTCATGAGACGCAAATGGCCAACACTCCGTTCTAATAGTTTTAAGTCTACCGGGAACCCCAACCGCATCAACGAAGACGCCTGCAACTGTACCGCTATCATACGAGGTATACATCCTTCCTTTTATTGCATTTCCAGTCCGGCTTCATAACCACGTTGTCCGAGCGGATTACGCAAATGGTCCTTCGAACCGCATCCTCGCTTCTGGTCCTCAAATAGGATCTACCATATCGCCATCACTCGAGCTAGTGGTCCAATCAAAATTAGCTGACGAAACTCGAGTGACCACGCGCCCGCGCAACCATTATATAAAGAAATAGTGAAGTATACAAAATATAACAAGAATGTCATGTCTATAGAAAAAATCTGCCATCATCTAGCTACTCCGGCACGAACTGCGTAAACGTATGGATTTAGCAGTTCATACCGGAGATTAGTAACGTTAAAAGATTATTATCACAATCAACACACAGGATACCTCCGGGGCGAAGCTAAATTAAATTGTAGCATTGAAATTACAAATAAAAAAATTAGTAAACTAGAGCCCATAATATAAAAGAGTCATACGTCAAGTACGAAAGTATCATAAGTGCTAAGGTTGTCTAGGATAATAGTTCTTCTAGTGGCCTAGCTGCGGTCACCCGGTATACATTGCGGTCACAGTATTTGGCCAAAATTGCTAGTGATTTATATTTATCTTATTTCTCTTTAAAGAAAACCCTGAATAAAATGAGTCTCTTTAAAAAAACTAGCTAAATGGTTTTGAAAATATCAACTTACTGGAGCAATAATTAGAATTAACAACGACTTAGCTGCTATTGATTACTGGTGCAGTAAGTTTGGACTGGCCGTAAATCCCTCCAAATGTCAGGCAATATTGGTTGGTAGTGCACGGTCTTTATCTAAATTAGACTTTACCACTCTTCTATACGGATTTAAAGTGGGCAAACCGCATACGATTGATCAAAATGTTATTTCTATTGATATCTAGCAAAAATCTTTACGAAATAGTTAATTAAAAGAAAATATATTTTTAATATTCTTAGTTTTCTATTAAAATATTATAATTGGTAAGGATATGGAGCACTACACCAAAATCAGAATTTTAACATTTTACTTGCATGATTATTAAAACACAAAGAAGTAAAGTTAACTTCAAGCGTCGCATCGCATAAAAATAATACTTAACGAATATTAAGAATTGTATCCGCCGTAACGATGAATATTTCTTTTGCATAGAATAAAACATCATTTT
Source organism: Lamproptera curius (assembly GCA_029286875.1). Taxonomy (NCBI): domain Eukaryota; kingdom Metazoa; phylum Arthropoda; class Insecta; order Lepidoptera; family Papilionidae; genus Lamproptera; species Lamproptera curius. The sequence continues at coordinate 437,859 of JAGSMT010000190.1, read as the reverse complement.
CATTTAATTTTGTACTTTTTAAGAAGCCATTTTAATTGATGTTGTTATTATTTTTTCAATTTACATTGTCATGTTATTTTTTTATTTAATGGATTGTTATTTATTAATGGCGTCATAAAGTTCCTTGTTTATTTTAACCTATAGATATACTAGTATTAATAGTGTACCTTCTAGTCTTTTAAAAGTAAACTAATAAATAACTCGAATTTTCTTATTTTTAAAATTAAATACTAAATGATATACAAATTTACACCTAGAAAATGTGAAAACCTTTTGAAACACTAAAGCGCAAGATGAAGAATAAAATAAGAAAAAAAATTCGTAAAGCTCTTTGAAGCAAGACTTTTTCATTAACTTCATGAACAAAATAAAATTCTCTGTATCTTTTCAGCGACAGTATTTTTATAATATTTTTGAAAAAAGCAAGGCTTTTCTATAATTTAAAAATATTGTCAATGTTTCAAAATTTAAAAAACAAAACAAACTCCGGTAGTGTTTTCTTATACATTCTACGTAGCCTGTAGTTTTAACACCTAAATATCAGTCATCTATTCACCATGGTACAAGCTTTGCTTAGAACATTATTATTATTAATATTTAAGCAGAAAACATAACTTTGCTTATGCTGCTCTGCGAGTAACGCCATAATTGCCGCTTGAATAATCATAATATGTTTTGCTTGTAGAACTGCAATTCAGTCTGTTCTCAAAAGACACCATGAATCGTCTCACTGCTTAACTAGCCCACTTGATCCATATTAAGGTAGATTCCACAACGACTAATAAATTAAAACCTACTAGTTTTTTTTAACAGATCACACAAGACGTAAGACTATTTTCTACTTGGCCTATGTGGGCTACGAAAATATTTAAAAATTATTTGTGTCCGTTGTATGATTAAGCTGTCTTGCAGACCCACCAAATTGTCAATTTGTTTGTTGGCTGATCGAATAGGATGCGTATACTTAATTACATTTAACAAATTTACATTTGTCCGAGTACTATCCAGTACTCTGACAGCATTATTATTTAATTCTACGTAAAGGAAAACGTAAAGATGTTTTTTTCATTTTCGTTTTTTTTGCGTGTTCCTCTACCTCTATGTGGTCTGTGTGACAAAGATTTTGTTTCGATAAAAGATATTTTTACTTTTCAGACGATTGGGTGATTGGCCTAAATTGTCTTAAACTACCAGAAAAAAACGACAACATAAAGGTGTTTCCCAGCAGGATTCGAACCCACGACCTCTAGTGTATACAGCAAGGGCCAACACCGCTAGACCACGGAGGTGAAGATCCATGCGTCGAAAGGGCATGTAAAAAATTGGTCCACCCACCAAGGCGCATTGGACCAGCATGGTGGGATACGGGCCAAAAATCCCTGTGTGCATTAGGGAACGCCTATAACCAGCAGTGTAATAACACAGGCTGATGATAAAAAAATATATAAACATCATACATATATACATCAATACCCTGTGATAGTCCACTGCTGGACATCGGCCTCCCTAAATACACCCGTATCCATGAGGGGGTATTAGTGGAGATAGATATCTATATCATTAATATTTAAATTCAATTAAAATTCAAATATCTTTTTTCAATATAGAAGTGTAACACTCGCTTATTGATTGACAAGAAGAACGGAAAGAAACTCAGAGAGCCTATTTTGTCATCTTTTAAAATAATCAAATATACATATGAAATTTTATTCCATTACCTAGTTGTGTGAACATTTATGAATTCATTTATGTTATAATAACCTTTAACACATAAACGTTCCTTTACTACTTTTTTAAATTTATCAATAGTTAACTTCGAACTTTTACTAGGATTTTGTTATATAAGCGTATACATTGTCCCATAAAAGACTTACTTATTCGCAGTCCAGTTGCTGGAAAGAATTAAATTACGTTTGTTCCTAGTATTTATGTTATGTGCATCACAATGTCTGCGAAAATCATTTCTTTTTTGCGCATACGTTAGGTTTTCGAATATGTATTAGAAGTAACGGTTAGTATTTTAATCTCTGTGAACAATTTTCTAGAGATTCTTTAGGGCCCAAGTTATAGACCGCCTGAATAGCTCGTTTTGGAGGATAATAATCGTATTATCCGCCGCACTTCCCACAGTAGAATGCCATAAGACATTACGCTGTGGAAAGAGGTATACTAACCGGGCTGTCTTCACGTCAGTTAATTGTCTGATTTTCTTGACAGCATATCCTGCAGAGCTGAGTTTATTCAACAGTCTTCCACTCCACTGCAATCAGGTATCTATTGTTATTCCCAGAAACACGGTTGACTCAACCATGTCTATCTCTTCCTGATTTGTAAGCACTTCACATTTACTCGGTCTTAGTTTTATAGAAAATTATAGTAAATATTGATTGCGTAAAAAGGCTTAAAAATACATTTTGTTCAAGTCTGATTTAAACCTGGTAAATCGTTATTTCTATCTTTGTTGTATAATTAATCTAAGTTATTAAAGTTTATACCAGTAAACCGTCTCGTACATTTGTTTTAAAAATATTGTTTATGAATTGTAGAAAGGTAAGATCTAAGAAAGTTGCACAGAATTAAGGTGTAAATAATCCATGAATAGGGCATATTATTTTTCGAATTATAATCAATATGTGACTTTGAACACAAATTGGGTACACTATTGAATTTTTGAAATCATTCAGGTTTCCTATTATTAATTTTAGGTTTAGTATATTTTTTATATATTTGAGTATATGTATATGTATTTTTCAGTCTTTAAGTCTGATGTATGCTAAATCTTAAAAACTACAAAAAGAGAATATGTAACGAAAATTGGTCCTCGTATTTTTTTTAACTCCGCCCTAGTTCCCAATAAGATTTTTTTTAATAAATAGGTATTGCTACAGTAAAATGTTTACGTTTCTCTTTCTTTACTAACTTTTAGGTATGTGCGTTCTTGAATGATGTAACGCATTTATCTGTGTGATTTATATTACCGAACGAGCGCGTTTAAGTTCTTAAGCTACATTAAATTTAAATTTTCATTCGTTGCGCTCTAAACATCTTGATTTGAACAAATCTGAGATTCTAGGTCAACGGGAACTTCCACATATTTTGGTTATCGATCCAAAAGCTTTTGGCTACTTTTAGTTAAGTGAGTATTGTCAATTTTGAATAAAACCGGTTGTCTTTGCTACAAATAAAGTGAAAATGCAAAAATTAAACTAAACTTTGGTATTTTACCATTTAAAGTACGGAACATTAAAAGAAAGACAAATCTTTTATATCTGATTCAACTAACCACCAAATTGAGAATTTTGTGTCTGCTGAATGTTTAATGAGGTAAACAGTAACAAAAACGTTCGGTAAATTACGTATACAAAGTAAGCACCAAAAAGACTATTGTTTGTCAATATTATAAATAGCCTACGTCAGCGGGGTACTCAAGAATAAGTTTCACGTAACTGTAAACTCATTTGTTTACAAAACGTAATAAGTTATTCTGTTGGAATATTTACTCAGAGCTAATTTGTACTCTCAATATATTCAAAGTTAATTAACCAGTTTAAAATATTGATAATTTAAAATTTTACCCTTTATCTTATCAAATAATAAATTTCATAAGTAGTTGTTAATAATACTTTCTGTTGCGCAATTATTATTCATGATAAATAATACCGGTTACGGATTTTATCGCATATATTTATTATACAATTATTTAAAATTTATCCGTAGTTTCAATGTTAATCTGCTAATAATTAAAAGTACTAACAATTTTTTTATATTATAGAAAGAAATGAATATAACGAGATAAAATATAAATATTATCTTATACAAGATAAAAATCAGTCTTTCGTAATAAAATTTATCTAATATAACAAAAAATATTTAGATATTATAGTTTTTTTGATAATTTATAATGAGGACATTATTTTACTATTAAAACAAAATTTTATGCATTAATCAGATAATATTAACAAAACTATAGAAAAGTAAGTTTATGACATTCAAAAATTTTGTCAGTTTTAATTTTCTACATTTGTAAAAGAATTTTTACCAGCAATAAACGTTGCGTCATGTTCTATTACATAAGCGTAAATAGGCGTAAGCTCATATTTATTTAATAAATAAGTCTCTAGGAAGCAATTTGTTACACGTTGTGCCGTTGCCTTATAGCTTTTGTTTTAAGGGTAAATATAATCGGTAATTTGTAACTTAGAATAGGTTGGTAATGTAATCCCCGAACAGGTTCTCGCTTTGTCGTAGCGGTGGGGCTCAGTACCTGCGGCTTTCTGGGTTGGCCGCGGGGAAGCTAAGAGGAACCTGGCCGGCCTGTGGTGCAAGGCCGGCCGTGGAGGAGGCTGCTCCAAGCGGGCTGAACAAGCCCGCTTTGGATGCGCCTTTGGAGGGTGCGAGGGACGGGTTGCAGGAGGTAGGTGTGCCGCCCTTCCTGTCCCTCGCAACCAGGGTGGAGTCGCGGGGGAAGAGGAGTGTCGGTATTCCGTAGGCCGCTCTCCCTATCCTCCGCGACTCGAGGGGCGCACCGCTGATGCGGTGTGAGGGCCGTGGGAGGGGGACATTCGGCATGGTGTCGTCGATCTCTCCTCCTTCTGCGGCCGAAATGGAGCTAGCGGCGGAGCGTAACATCTGAGCCGCCGCTGGGGGCTAGGAGTTTGGTCCTTGCGTGGTCAGGGAACTCCTAGCTCCCATGGCCCCCGAGTAACAAATTCGGGGAATCTGTTACCAAAGTACAGGGCCGAGACGAAGGGCGCGAAGTTCCGACGCGTCCAGAGGGAGGCAGATGGCCGTAAGGCCGAGATGGGCTGCTTCGCGGCCAGCGCCGGTGGGGTTGCAGATGAGTGCAAAACGTTCCTTGACCCCACCCTTAAGTCGTCAGGAAGGAACAACGTGGTGGTTTTCGTCTGTGCGGGTCCTACATAACCCGTCTTTGCCCCTACGAGGACGGGTATGCGTAGACATTTCCCACGGTAAAAAAAAAAAGGTTGGTAATGTAATCTAAGTTAATTTTAAGTAGGACAAAGAAAAAGAAGTTTCAGTGCAGGATTTTTTACCTATTTTTGTAGAGTAATGTTGTAGACTTTCTTTTGGGGTAAATCCAGAGTATTCTCAAGCGTCAAGTTAAATCATATTATGACTAAAACATTTGATTTATTTATTTTAAATATATGATTTGACAACTCTTTCTTTTGATTAATTTTGTTAGCATCCGCTCAAAAGTGAGTAATGTATAAAATGCCTTTGGTTTTTGTTTTATTTTTGATGCTTGCTTATGCTCTACAGTATCAGTGTTTGCTATTCACTCTTATTGTGACAAAGAATATTAGTGCTTTGTTAGATTTTTCTTTGTTTCACGTGATATTTAATTTTTCAGTGAGTAAATGATTGTTTTAATATGATTTTTTGTGAATTACAAAATCATTTTTGATCATATTTCATTTTTTACGTAATACTTGCAATTCCGCTTCTAGTACTATTTCTTTAGTTTATTACTTTCTATGTTTGTACAAGGCTTGTCATTTAATGGTGATGAAATATCTATCCATCCAATGTGCCGAAATGAAGATGCTGAGGTGGATGTGGCGTCACCAAGCTCGACAGGTTCCGCAACGAATACGTGAGAGGTAGCTTGGTGTGCGCGACATCGCCGATAAAATGCAGGCTATAAATAGTAAGCTGCGATGGTATGGCCACGTGAAACGAAAGACGCCGGTAAATAGGAAACTCAGCATTACAATTTTCCATCCCCGGACAAAGACCTAGAGGAAGACCGAAGACGAGGTGGAAGGATGTAGCGCTGGGGACATGAGTGAATGTCAGATCTCTGAAGCCGACATCAGGGGATAGAGCGAATTGGAGGAAAAACAAGAAAAGCTGGACCCACCACCATGTGGGATATCATTCATTCATTCGTTTAAAGTTAACAACTATGTAGTTACAAAATACAAATAATAATTAGGTTTAACTTTTAAAATTGCTGATTGAAATTGTTAGGTCGTTTCAAATAACTAAAAAATTAAGTATGATTTCATTTAATGTTTTTAACTCATTTCCGTATATTTATACATTACTTTTCAAATGTTTACTAATAAAGAATAACAGAAACGTTTAAATTGAATTTGCAAGATTTAATAAGCATTTTCTTTTTTTATTTGGGAAAGTATTTATTAACGCAAAAATAACATAGACATAACTATAGTAAAACTATATCAACTATTTATAAAATAACCATGATATAACAACTTATCTATCCGTTATCAACCCACAACAAAGACAACACATTTGCAATTCCAAATAAAACAACTTAACTAGCAACGCTTTGGCATGGCAGTTTGACTTTTAAATCAGTTTCAAGTTTCTCTGACATAAACAAATGAATCCAGTACAAGATAACCCATTTTTTCGCGTATAAATACACAAGTAAATTCAGTACTTTATATATATAAACAAGGTTTTCTAAAACCACCTAGTATATATATAAAAATGTGAAAAGAGTGAGAGTGTTCAGAATTAACTAAGTATTCTATACTTTAGTTAATTCTGGACACTCTTTATAATGAGATTATGTACTGCTGTACACGGAAAAATTTATAATACAAATTTAATTTAAAAGTATGAGTAAATATATAAATTAAGAATAAATGAACGTGTTTAAATCCATAACAATCATTTCATTAAAAAATGAGTTGTATTTACGAATGTACCTAATTGGTACATTTTACGACCTACCACAAATGTATACATATTCGTAAAAAAGCTCGTTTTTTACATTTCACAAAACCATTTCTAATGTAATTTAAAAACAATTTATTCATAATTGATTGTGCTTTTGTAATGAATGTATATTTTGTGTAATATATAGTGATACAATTTTTCGTCAATTTTCACAAAATAAACATTTCAAAGGCATATTGATTTAGGTTTTGTTTAAGAGTTCAAGCGTCTAAAAACAAGAAGTCAATTTACGAGTCCAAAGATTCCTTAAGGTGCTTATGGTAATTTTAAATTTACATTCGCATCCATTAAAGCTCCCTATATGTTATGGTTTTTTGTTATACAAATATTTTCCAAAGAACTTAGCGGATTTACATTTGAGACGTATGCGTCGTGGGTGTGAATTTACATAGTAGATCTGACGAGCTCTTAAAGAAACTTGTTTTTTATTTTATGAAAATAAGTTTAAAAGTGAACAGTTGTACCATAAACCTTTCATTTAATGTTGCAGCCCACTTAATTATAATGACAGAGAATTTAAAGGCTGTCAAACTAATATTTTTAAACTCATTTATTACACGTATTTATCCTAAAAACGTATTTATGAATTATTATGTTTATTTACTTCTTTATTTTTTTTTAAAATGTGTGTTCGTTTATATTATTTTAAAAAAGGCAGAATAGGCTTAGTTTATAACATATTCTTTTATTTTAACTATCGATTTGTAACACAATCGTTTCAGATTATTAAATGGTTAATACATTTTTGAGATACTTAACAAACTTAAATAACTTTAATATTACATATTCATTTTAACTGGCGTACGTTACATAAACAGAAAAATATAAAGATAAATTAAATATATAAATGTAAACATATATAACAGAGACTTATGAAGAAGTAACAAACTTTGAATAAACTGTAATCAACCCTAAAAACCTTCTTAGGACTTATTCCTTACTATTTTTACTTTATAAAATTCACGGGAGCTTCTTCAGTTCAATAAAAAAGGGTTATCTGAAAGGGGCAACCCATTTGCTTCTTGATTACTTTTATTTGAATAAAATTGTGTTATTTAAAACAATGTAGCATATACAGCTTTTATAAAGTAATAATTAAATAAATACATTTTTACCTTTGTACATTAATTAAGTAAAGTTTATATCGTAATTATTATTTCACAGTATATTTTATGATAAGTGATACAATTTAACAAATTTCGTCGCGTTTAATTACTTTACAATTATTTCAAATTAAGCCCGACTTTTCAAACCTTCCTAGGGTCCATGGTCACGGGAGCGACTAAGATGTCTGGTGTCGATATGTCAGTGTTAATTCGGCTACCTCCAATTTAAAAAAAAACATATTAGTGTGTTATATTTTGTGGAGTATAAGCAATTTAACTTACACTTTCTCCATGCTTAATTAATAATAATCCTTTAAGAACCCAAAATATAAAGATCGATTTCTGTAACGGAAACGATTAATACTATTATTAATCTTTGAAATTTGGACAATGCAATATGAGATTACACTAATGCCTGAAAACTTAGATCATCCATGCGTCGGATGAGCATGCTTTAAGTTAGTCCCATTAGTTAAGAGCTTTTAGCTTTCAGCTCTAAAGTTTCGATGGTCTTAAGTATTACTGAAGTCTCATGCCTTAACTGAACCCTGTTAATCTTTCGGGTTATAGATATCAGGTGTTAGCCCGTGTATGTAAATAATTAAACTTAACTACTCCGGTGATTCTTTAATAGGAATAAAGGCCGACTTATGGCTTATTTTCCATGGAAGACAACAAAGAAGCGAAGATCAGAATTATGTGCAAAGGTGAATAATTAATATTCAAATCAAATAACAATATACAAAGAATGTCATTAAATTGTATAGCAAAAAATATTAGATATATTAATGTGTTAGGATTAACATAAACCTAGGGAATATTCACGTAATCTAGTGGTAAGTTTATTTAATTGCTATTCCATCAGTGACAAATTGATACTCATAAATGACTCTTTCACATAATGGCTCAAGATACTATTCCCTCGATTTGTCACAGTTGCATTGCCTATATATACGCCTTTAGTAGTTCTAATATCCTCCTAAATAGTAAAATCTCATTTACATAAATTCAAGAATCGTTTATATCAGTTTATGAGGCATGATTATAATTATTATTTAAATGTACAATAAAATTGTATTTTCGTTAATGTTACATCGTCCATAGCCATATATAATAACTAACGTCAAGCTAAATCCATATTTATTGAAAAGAGCAAAAGTTTCACCCTTAACGCATATCCGAAAGAATTAAAAGAAAAAAAAAGCTGTGGCCACAACCACGTAACACGAAGCACAGTTCTTTTCCTACTCGTTTGGTTTAAATTGTTTTAAATACTTAATTTTAATTATATTTTAATGATGAAATGAAAATCGTAAGAACAACGTTCGTTTTACGCATTTTACTGGAGATGAGTTTCTATCGGTATGCTTTTTAGCGGCATGACGTAGAAAAATAGGATTGCTAAATGCAACTATTTTTCTTCTTAGCTACAGTCATTTGGGAAATTATTTGGAAAAAATGTCCATAAATTATTTTAGAACTAAACATTTCAAGTTCAAAAAAGCTATGTTTGGTTACAATTATACGTTTATGTCTGAATCCTTAATCATGCTTAGTTTAATTTTTATACTACAATGTGATGTGATTGTCAACATTTGAAAACAGAACCTATAAAAATATAACGATTTCATAGAACAAAAATTTAAATAACTGCAGTGCAAAGAATAATATGCAATAAATTTTTTAAAATAACGAAAGTATTTTGTTATTACCAGTCCGTGGTATAATTTGCTATACCACGGACTGGTACTTTTGTATTACATCAAATTTAAACCCCGTTAAATTTTAAATCGAAATAATCTATTAAAACAATTGTTTTAAAAATGGCGTTCATGGTTAATTTAATTTAGGTAAACTTCGCTTCTATCTATTCAAGCTTTATTATATCATATTTCCTACCAATATTACAATCCTACTAATTATACTAATATTATGAATGGGATATTTTATGCGTACTCTGTTACTTAAAAAAAACTACTAAATAAATTCTAATGAAATTTTACAGTGTAAAATTTTCTATATCAAAATAAGTTATGGGTTATAATGTTAAAGGATTTTGTTATTTAAATATATAGGATTAATAACAACCATCTTGTTGATGAAATCCAAGTCAAATCTACACAAGTTATTAAGCAGAATCTAGATGATTTATAAACATATAAACATTTGACCTTACGATATGATCATATCAATGAAATTTCATTTCTCGGTACTACCAAAGAAAGGAAATGTACGCCCGTCTTTAATCTAAATCTAGACTCGTCTACTTCATTTGGAGTATTTATTTTATATCCCAAGTAATATCAATGTATCAAGATATAATATCTCTAAAATCATTATCTTTTGTTAAATGATACTCTTTAATCATGATTGCACCATATTTGTTTTAAACTTTTACTTCCCTCTGAATAAGCTAATGGAAGATAATGTTTTTATTTATATAATGTGCACCATAGTACGCAAGTTGAATTGCTATGAAAAATTTATTATTATGTTGTTTTCAAAAGTCTCACTTTTACTCGGTATTGTCTCGTTATTTTGATTTAACTAAGGACTGAAGTAATCAGGGTATTTATAATATTTAATACAAATACATTTTTAAATGTTTGCCTGTTTGTTAACGCCAGTGGTTTCGATAGCGTAATTTTTAATTCTACGCAAATATTTATTAAAACTATTTATCACTATCAATTAAAGACCGTGAGACGGACTTAATTTTAAATTGATTGTCTTGTTTTCATTGGAGAATCGATTTGAAATGTCAAGAAGTACTTACGAAGCAATTTGAATGGGTACAGTCAAATCTTGGTGTATTATAATAATACCATTTTCGTATTTACCATTCAATGAGAATAAAAATTTTAATTTACGAAATACTGTACACGCAAGTTACCGGAGAAGCTGTAATTCAAAACGATCAGTGCGTCGAAAATGCACATAGAATTTTGGTTCTGTACATGTTATCTCTCTAATCCAATTTTCTTTCAATAGCTTTCATAGTTTAATAGGACTATCAGCTCTATGAAAATTAAAAAAAGGGAGTTCACCTGCGTTAGCGCGTACACTTGTGCACTATAATAGATATTGCAATTTAGCGCGAATCTAATGCAGTAGACTCACCGCAGTCACAGATGACTCGGTTAAGCATATTATGATGATGTGAGAACTCTATACTACAAAAACGCTTTTTATAATTTTTTTTGGAAATGAAATGGTAAAATGTTATTTACACGAGAGGACACACTAAATTTCGTTAAATTAGCTTTGGACCAACTTTTTGTATTTTTTTAGTATGGTTAGATTAATATTAATTAATAAAAACGCTCAATACTTATGGATAAAACTGTTCATCGAAATAGACTTTACAAGATAAAATCAGAAGAATCACCATAAATGTATGGGAGTTCCCTAAACTCATAACTTACAGAGTCTATAACGGAAGAAATTATGTACCGCATAAACATGGTCATTAAGATAAAGAAGAAGTGTATAGAATTTGGAAGCAAGATAAAATATTTATATTTGGAATGGTCTTCTCAATTACAGGATTTATGCCTAATCAACTCCTAGATGGTTTAGTATTAGGTCTAAACGTGACCCTTTATACTGTCTTGCAAAAATCAGCAATTTTAAATTTGAATAAGTACGTAAGTTCTTGCAAGTTGATAATAATTATTAACTTCTAATTTATAATTAAATTTCATCTTATTTGCTTGATACTAGTTGGTACTAGTTGGTACGTATAAAAAATAAGGTAGTGTAACAAATTTCGACTACGGCGAGCAATTTATACTGAAAATCAGCCAACTAGGCAGTGTATGGGCAGATACAGGTATACTTCCTCTTTATTTAACCCTCATAGATAACCGACCCGATAGGAGAGAGAGATGACGTAGGTCCGACTTTTTTACAAGCCTAACTAACGGCATGGACTATCTTACTTAACTGGCAATCGGAACTAGAAAACAGCAACCAACATTTTTTTGAATCCCTGCAGAATTAGAACCCATGAGCTATGTTTTCTAAAGCCCAAGCTATACTACTATAAAGCCAAGGTGACAGTTATTAATATAATTATTTAGATATATACTGTCCTGTACATTATGTGGAATGAATTCAGGGTTGTATAATTTTGTACAAATGATTGCGAAATCACTTCTGTACACAAACCAAAGATCCAAAGAAAAGCATCCTTCAGCCTTCGAACATTAAATGTATTTCTTGATTTTTTTTTCTTATTGCTCACTAACAGACTTGAATCTTAACTATTTACACAAAACAATTCGCTCGAAACCCTTCAAATAATTTATTCAAATTAAACTGATTTTCTAAAAAACATTTGATCATGAGCATGATGATTTTGTATTTAAATAAGATTACTATTCTTATTGCTGCAAGTATGAATATACTATTATTATACGAAAACATTCGGGCCTCTAACCACATCCAACGGTTATATATAACAACTAGTCCATCCTACAAGGGTCTCTCGCCAATCTCATTTATGAGTAGTGCGGGAATGTTGCCAATATCAATAAGGCTTTACGTTCCATGTTATCGCCGCAAATATATTTACTATTAGAGTTTTCGCTGTTGTTGATGATACGACTGTATTGTGGTCCGATTTTATTTGATTAAGTATCGTGCACCATGCTAAGAACTTTAAGATGGATGCGATAAATTAACATATAAAATGTTTGCTATGAATTATATTTTTAGATTGTTACTTTTTTGATGAAAGATATTTTTTAATTGAAATACGTGGTAAATAAGAAAATGATATTGCACAAACTTTCTCTGTACAAAAAAGACAATTAGAGGGTGAATGAAACGGTAGACTGTTTTATATTCCTACGTACATTTTAATTTCATTTGAATATAATTTACATAGGCAATGAAATTTCTTAATTTATGATTTTACTTATAATCACCAGCGCGAGGAAAATTATTATAAATATTTATTTACTTGATTGAAAAAGTTTAATGATATGTAAAATAGTGACGCCGCAGGTCTGGATTAAGGAATATTTTTCCATAAGGTTTCTTCAAGAATTCTATCGGTAATATTAGAAAAATCTATTATTTTTAGGAAAAAAAAAAATTCCAATCAAGTTTGTTTTGTCGAAAGTGGTAAAAGTTAACAATATAGACACCATAAGATGCTCAAGAACCCAGCATTTTCTCCTCTCTGCTTGTTTATCCCTTACCAATACAATTAATGTTATTATAAAACATCAAAGTATGTGTTGATTTTTTCTCTCGTTTATTATAAAGTATATCAAAGATCACCATTTAGAGGCAAAATTCAACGAAGAATAAGAATAGTAAATACAAGATAATTCGCGAGAAGATTTACTGTTTTCGTTAAAAAACTCTTAATAGTAATCAACTTTCCAAAAGCCCTTCTTTAAAAAGAAATAAACGGAACATTATTTATTAACACTATTTCTAGTATTCTATTAAATAGTAATTAACGCTGATTTCACTTAGGCACACACTAAAGAAGTCAAATGTATAAATATTGATAAACTTGGATATTACTGATTGTTGACAATAATTTATCCGTAAACATGTCGCGTACGGAACATATAAAAGAAAGATCAAAAAGGGCATCGCTTAATTTTTTACGTGATTACGAACCTAAAATGGTGTTCACTGACTTTAATAATGTATGCTCTGTACCAAGACTCATGGTGAGAGACGCCGTAATACACCACAATAATTCTCTTTTATGTAACATTAACGAGTAACCTTATTATTTAATTCGGCGCCTAATTAAATAATCTTTAACAAGTATGATTTAATAAGAAAGTTAGTAAAGCTTTTGCACAAATAGCAAGAATATCATTGAAGCTTTTAGTAGTTTTTATGCAACATAATTATGCAAAAGTGTTTCTTAAAAAACTTAAGGTCTTATATATAAACTTTTTACCTAATTGAATCAATATATTGTATGTGTATTGGTGTAGGTGGTGTATCTTACGCCACCCTAAAAAAATATTCCTTGCGTGAAGATAAATTACAACGCTTTAATATTTTTAATATTAAAATTTTAAAAAATGCTATGTCCATGCCAATTCAGAGCCGTAGAAAACTAGTCAGAACAGAAAAAATCCTCTGATCCGAAATAAATATCAAATAGACAAAACCGGGACTTACTTTTGCAAGAATATCTAAAGTATAAAAAAATCATATATTAAAATCTTTTCCCTGAAAGAGGCGGACCCACGAGCTCCGTATTGTAAAAAACAGGCTAATACCACTAGGGTCATTTAGCGAGTATTTCAGTTATTTAAAGAAAATATTTGACAACTTCCAAACATTTTCATCTAAAACTCCTCCCTATTTTAATGTCTTAGAAGTATATTATCGACCAACCAATTAAATTACCAAAAAAATCTTAAACTAATAAAAGTGCGATTCTGTCATCTTTTCTTAAAATACAAGCGAAAAGTTAGAGACGCGAAGACATAAATGTTAGGATAAAAATCACCTTTTACTGCTGATATAGATTTTAAAAATAATGCTGATTATTCTTCAATGGTCATGCGGATGATAATGTTCGCAACCCTAGAACCTCATGGCAGAATTCAAAAGTGCTTTCAGTACCAAAGAAAAAACGTTACACCACAACACACAACTCGCTTGACGCAATGAAATTCATAAATAACCTTAATTCTTTATTCTGAGTCAATGACGTAAACGTGCCTGATAAACGGGTACGCTATAGCAACCATTTGTAGCAGTTTTATCGCAACCAGTTATAGTCTGTTCTTTCGTGGAATCTATTGTAAGTATGTACAAAATTTCATTATAATCAGTTTAATAGTTTAGACAGTAAAGACGGACAGTTAAATAAGTATTAATACAAACAGCTTTATTTTTATTATGATTACTTATATTTGTTGACAAAAACGAACAACAAATTAAAGAAATAAAAATTTCGTTTCCAATTAAGACTCCCTTTCCTTCTTAATATTTTACAAAAATATGGGTCCGGGTCATATTTTAGCCGTAATATCCATAACAAAAACCTGAACAAAGTGAAATTGACGTAACAGTCTATTGGGTTAACTTTTCTTTGGAACTTTTCAAAAACGTGGCTACAATTAAATGTGGTAATGTGTCTATTTTACAGACTAATTAGTGTTTTAGATTCGTCATTCAGTAACACCTCTTTAAATATTGTTTATTGTGACTCTGTTATACAAAAATGTATGTTTTTATACTATTTAAACCTAGGTAACTATTAGGCTCTTATTGGTCTAATTTTTTTATAGTAAATAAATGTAATTTTTTTTGTACTAACATAATATTTTTATTCATAGAAAGTAGTATTAAAAGTCCTTTATTGCCAATCGTGTCGCGCAAGGATTCTCGGGTACCCATCTGTTAGCCTGTTTTGCAACAGAAATACATCATTCATACTAGCTGCTGACCACTATAGCAATATGACCTGATGTTATAGAATAACGTAAAATAAAACAATTTAGCAGTTGCCTTATCTGTAAAGATGGAACAAATTATGCTTTTTCAGCCATTATTATCAGCGTTCCATTATAACTTAAGAATCTTTTGTAATTTACAAAAAAAAAGCAGAACCTACATAGGGGAAGACGATTTCTGGTTAAATGTGAATGCTGAAAGCGGTGACTTTGAAAGCACGAAATAAATACAATAATAATAAGAATAGTAAAATTAAAATTATAAAACTTTCAAAAGGGTTGAAAACAATCAAACAAAAATTAACGCAATTCTGATATTAATTGCTTTGAATTAGGCTATATTAACGTAGTAACAAAGCGTACAGCTTTGCAATGAAAATTTAGTTTATGAGTAATAACTTTTGTAAACGAAAATCCTTGGTATTAAAAAGCATAGCACGTCTATCAAAACTTCGGTAAGTGATCAAGGAATCACTGAAGTGTTAATAGCTAGGCAAAACGAGGCGTTAAGCGGGTAGCGAATAGATTGCGTGACTGTTTTGATTGAAAAGCCATTTGGCAACTCATTTCGATGCATTGAAATCGTTTCTGCTCGTGGCAGTTTCATTTATGCAATATTAGTGAAATAATAAAAAATAAAGTGGGTGGTAGAATGTTAATGATTTTCGTGAGGGAAGTTACTTATAGTTTTGTTTACTAAAAAAATACTTAAAACAGCGTTCCATAGAGGACATATTTGTTGGTTTCTTTATATCAAGAAATTTTCAATGAATTAAAAACTTAATTAAGAATTATTTTTTATTATGCACGCAGCGACTTATTACATTTTATGCATTATTTTCTAACTATATATTTATTTTCTTTATCCTCATATATTTCATGTAAAAGTTATCTTATGTAATACCAAAACAGCAACTTTTTAATCAATATAACTTGTATGATTTTGAACCATACGATTTCTTTAAAATATTTCTGTCAACTTGTACACATTATCGGGGACCATACAACTAGGTCTCACGATATATAAAAATACTACCAGGTTCTGCCACGCGTTGCTGCCCACAAGATTTCGTTATTTTAAAATGAAATAGCCATTTAGAGTTCTTTAGAGAAACGGAAGGATAATATCAGTCACAAGGACCGCCATGTAATGTTAGATGTTTATCATTTGCAATAGGAAGAGAAAATATTATTTTTTTATCATTACACGAGAACACATTTAGAAAAAAAGTGCACAAAATCAAGTGGATTGGGATTTAAAGTGGACAAACTGCATTCGATTAATCAAATTATTCTTTCGGTTGACATCATGCAAAAATCTATACAAAAGAGTTAAAATTTAAAATATTTTTTTATTATCCTTAGTTTTCTATTAAAATTTTATAATAAGTATGAATATGGAGCACTAAACCAAAATGACATCAGAAATGACGTGATCCGTCAGAGAACCAAAATCACCAACATAGCCCACCGGATTAATAAGCTAGTGGCAGTGGGCCGGTCTTAAGCCCAGAACTGACGACCGTTGGAGTCGAAAGTTCCGGAGTGGAGACCGAGGCTCCGGCAAACGTAGTGTAGGACGCCTGCGGCAAGATGGGTGATGACATTCGCAAAGTGGGCTGGATGGAGAATAGCCGAAGATCGGAAGCGATGGCGTGCATTGGGGAGGCCTATGTCCACGGTGGACTAAAGGCTGATGATGATGATGATGATGATGATGATGATGATGATGATGATGATGATGATGATAAAACCAAAATAATAAGTTTAACATTTTACTAGCATGGTTATTAAAACACAAAGAAATAAAGTTGACTGCATCCGTCGTATCGTATAAAATTAATAAATAACGAATTATGAATATATCTTCCATATATTTATTTTATTTAGGATACCACATCACTTTTACTTAACTTTGCACTTTTTAGGAAGCCATTTTAATTATTGTTGTTATTATTGTTTCAGTTTACATTTTAAGTCGATATTTCTTAATCAAAAGATTGTTACTTCATAATGGCATCCTAAAGCTGTTTGTTTATTTTAACCTTAGATCTATGGTTAAAACTTAGTCTATCTATATACTAGTAGCAATGTCTATTTAACCTTCTACCTTCTAGTCTATTTAAAAGTTAAGTTATAAATAACCCAAATTCCAAAAAATCCATTTACATCCAGAAAATGTGAAAACCTTTTGAAACACTAAAGCGCAAGATGAAAAATAAAATATGAAACATATTCGTAAAGCTCTTTGAAGCAAGAGTTTTTCATTAACTTCGTCTTCGAAATAAAATTCTTAGTAACTTTTCAGCGTCAGTGTTTTTATTATTATTTTTTAATTAACAAGGCTTGTCTATAATTTAAAAATAACTCCTGTAGTGTTTTTTCATACACTGTACGTATCCTGTAGTTTTAACAGCTACAATAATACAAGAACTGCCGCTTTCAGGACAAAACCTTCTCAGCCAAACAACACCTCACACAACCCCGACTAAAAAAATCTACAATATCAGGAACATTGAAAAAAAAATCGAACGCAATTAACAACGTGAATACTTTTCTATTGAATTATACACATTAAATTATGTGTGTATTTCACGTGAATGTAAGATATTCGTCGTATTTACTATTTATATTGAAAGATTTACGATTTATTACATAAACGACGGTCGCCCAAGCGTGTTTAAAACTCATTTGTTTATTCTGGAAAGTTTACATTAATAGAAACCGTTGTGATATACTCATATTTGTAAAACATGAAAATTACGATTTTCCAATAACAATAAATAAATAAAGTAAGCGGTTAAGTTAAATATCTTTCTACTTGAAAATGAGGGGTGAGTTATGATTTCCTTTGCCCTGAAAAGGGTGCTGATATACTAATATTTTCTATTCAAACCGTAACAAAAGCCTAAACACACAACACGAGGGGTGACATCGGAAAGATTGATCAAGGTTTGTACACATTTTATATCGATTTATTACAATAACATTTGTGAACAACGTTTGTCATAAACGATAAAATATTATGTTCAGCTTTCTATCACTCTTACCTTCAAACGAATATAAAGGTATACCAATGTATAATAAATTCTTAATTAAAATAAATTCACTGCTTTTAAGAGCTACTTACCAAAATTCATATGTTTTAAATATTTGTTTCCTTTTTCTGCGTGCAAATAATAAAACTTAAAAAGCTATGCTATATTATAAAAATTTAATTAGTAATACCCAAAACGCTATAAATGTTAATAATAAAAAAGAATTTAAATTTTTACAAGCGTGAAATTATATAGATTTTCAATAATGTTCATTATTAAACAAATAAGTACAGTATTCTCAAGTATGATTACTATACTTTTAAATATATATTTAAATTAAACTCAACCCATTGCAATTCATCAACATCGGTTGCCAACGAGGTTTTCAATTATGCAGTCACGCAATCTATTTACACCCAATTAACACCACGCTAACTTAAAAAAAAAAACTGTAAGTTAAGATATTCAATAGAATTTTTCAATAATAATAATGAATATATAGAAATCCAGCATTGCATTTTACTGATTTTTTGTAATGCAAGGCCAATATTCAAGATGTCCGGATTATACAAAGTTTTATAGTTGTTTATACTTAACGTATTTTGGGCATAACTGGTACATTTTTGACATTTTATGAGGTGTAAAAAAAATATGATTTGATGCGTTATTGTTTTTTTAAAAATAAGAGCTACGTAAGACTCACGTAACATTTTTTGAAAATATATTTTTTTCACCAACTCCAATAGCGTTTAAACTGCAAGCAGTTACTTGACAAATACGACGCCCATAGTTATTAGTAGCAAGGGATATTGATTTTAGACTTTGTCTGTGTTAATTCTCACTCGTTTAGATCTAATATCATCATCAACCCTAATGCACGTTTCTCCATTAGGGGGTTTTTGGACCGTATCCCACTACGCTGGTCCAATGCAGGTTGTTGGGTGGATGAACTTTACATGCCCATCCGACGCATTTAGATCTAATATACTAACATACATAAATAAATTAACTATAATGATTTCTTTTGGAATGATCAATTCTACATGCAGATAGATGACGTAGCGATGGGCTGCCCAGTGTCTCCTATTATCGCTGATATCTTCATGGAGAACTTTGAAGAGACAGCCCTCAATACAGCTCCCATCCGACCAAGATTATATAAGCGGTACGTAGATGACACATTCACTATTTTACCAACAAACCAAATCAATGAATTTCTGGATCATCTTAATTCTTTGCATCCCAAAATAAAGTTCACAATGGAAATAGAGGCAAACAACTCCTTAGCCTTCTTAGATATTTTAATCATTAGAAACTCTAACAATAGCTTGAGCCATACAGTTTTAGAAAAGCAACCCACACGAATAAATATTTAAATGGTGATTCTCACCACCATCCCTCGCAGTTAGCTACTGTCGGTAAATGTTTGCTTCAGAGAGCACAGCGGATCTGCGACAAGGAGCATTTGACGGCTGAACTGGAGAATGTCAAGCAGGTGCTGCGTGACAACAAACTCCAAGTTCCACGTCTACGTCGCAGTCACCGTGTGAAGCCAGCCACAGTCGAAAGAGTGCCTGCCGTCTTACCTTACATCAGAGGAGTCACCAACAAATATTAGAAGCCGCCGAAGAAGATTGGCCAATTATTACCATCCTTCAAATGTAAAATTCCTCTACAGGTACCGGAGTGTACAAGCTACACTGTGATTGTAGTCTCTCTTACATTGGACAGACAAAGAGACCAGTAAAACCAGAGTAAAAGAACATATAGCTGATGTTAAGCACCGACGATATAAGAAATCTGCAATTTGCGACCATGTTCTAGACAAGCCCAATCATTTTATTAGATTTGATGAACCAAAAATAGTGGCTAATGAACATCGATTTATACCAAGGATGACTCGAGAAGCAATAGAAATTAAAAATATCCAAATTTTAATAGAGAAGATGGTTGGTCTTTGCCACCTTCCTGGGATCCAATAATTTCAAAAATTAAACGCAGAGTATAAAAAACTACAAAACCAAAGAACAACATAAATACTTTTTTTCAAATCGAAAGATATGTCAATTTTTTTAAATTAAAATTGACGGTTATTCGAAAAACATACAGAGATACAGACATATACCAACTTAGTCTGCCCGTGATCATGGATGCTGAAAAGAATCCGAAACCTAGGGAATAAATATATTTGAGTAACGCGAAAAATCCGTAAATAAGTGGATTTGATAAATTAACAATAATTGCTTCACGCTAAAAAGTATAAACTGAAAAAAGCTTAATAACTTAATTTTCTTTTAATTTTGCGTATTGTGTTAATGCATAAAATAAAAGCTGAAATTAAGGGCCTACAAATGAGTTTTTAAAAATATATTAATTATATTATGAAAAGAAATTTTACAACATTCAAAGAATTATTGCCATTGATGGCCGTATAAGGAAGCTAGAAGTCGTTAAGCGGGCGGCTATGTATTTCTCTGTGTGTGATGCAAAATTCGTTAGCAGAACGCTGGTCACTAAAACGAAAATCAGCACGCTGAAGTGGCTGGAAGAACTGACCATATATTAAAAACAACAAACTTGAATATTTTACTTAAACATAAAATCATTAAATCAGTCGATTTTACGGCTCGACGGTCGACTTTACTTTAAAAAAATCTTATTCCGGATTATACGTTCTCCTTAGTTGGTTTAAGTTATGATTGTCTACTAAAAAAATTATACTTTCTTTAGTTTAGACTGCTTTATTTAAAAAATTAATTTGCGTACAAACCTTATGTTTAATGTAACAGAATTAATTAATATTCTTTTAATAACGTAGAGTTTTTTTACTAAGATTAAACTATATCTCAAAATGGTTAATATGAAAGTTAGGAGAACTTTAATATCTGTTTCCTAAATAATAGTAGTGCTCCTTAACATTTTTTATTAATGTTTATTTTTATAAAAGTCAATTTTAAACATTTTTACTACTTGTGGTCTGTTTTGTTCATCTGTTTATAAAAAAGCTCTAAAAGGTCTTTTAGATTTTTAAATGTCAAAATCAGCTTTATTGTAGCAACTAAATTTCTCTACAGAATAAACCCGCAGATTAATAAGGGACCATAAATCTACCATCAGAATTGGACAAAAATTGCATAAACTGTTTAAAAAGATAAACTCTTGCTATACATATATGTACTCATGCTATGCACACTATAAATGCACTTGCAGTACTCATGTGTTAGTTTCATATCAAACCATGTGGACTCATGATCGCGAAAATAGAAAGCACGTAATCCGACCCTAATTTTAAACCAAACTAAGATAAAAATTTCAATTTCAAATACTCAGATTAAGTCAAGAGCTTGAATTATTTATTTATTACTAAGGCTACCTACTTAAGTAAGCGGTGAAGTATTTTACCGTTTCATCAAAGTTTTGCAATACATAAAACTTGGAAGTTCGTTGTTTCCAATGAAGAACTTAATGAATCCAAAAACAATTTTAAAAATGGGGAGATGTTAACGTCAAACAGGTATATTTTAATTATTCTATGCGCCTCCACAAAAACAGCTATAAGTTTTAATATTAGTAAAAACATTTCTGATTACAAAATTAAAATTATATATTAAAATCTTCCCAACCGTCACTTCGCATATAATTGGTCGAAGTCGTGTCACACAAAAATTATATGAATTATATTTAGGTCTATTAAAAAAATCTATATAAAGTATATTTATACGAAGGCATTGTAAATAATACAAAAGAAATAGAAAAATAACACAGGCTTTCTGTTACAAGCACTAAAATTAAAGATAAAATGAATAGTCGGATAACAGACGGATAAAAAAACGATCGAGATGGGTTGGAAAGATGAGAAAGTTGCGGGTAAAAACTGTGTAGTGTATGTATAAGTACTTAATGAGATATCACTAAGGAATTTAGGTTATACGTGACTTAAGTTAAACAGTGTCATATTTAATATATCATAATAATTATCTTTAATTAGTAACTAGACCTAATGTAAACTTGAACCTGACCACATTATTAACCTATTATTATAATTATATAAAAGGGATGATTTTCCTAAATAAATTCAGTGTATACCCACGCCCGTTTGATTCATTTCCTCCTCTCCATCCCACAATCACATGGTGACCCTGCCAGTGCACTCGCGTCGAGTATCGCTCTAAGTTGCCTGCCGTTATTTGGCACCTAAGTTCCTGAATTTGATCCCTTCAGTGAGCCAAAATGTTGTTTATAATTTATAATTTACAAGTTAAGTACAATGGGGATCAAAACATTGAAACATTCTTTCGAATTGTTCATCATGGAGGTATTCTCATACGTCAATTTAAAAATCAACTTCTTATTTCTGAGAAGAGTTAAATTACAACCGTTCGACTACAAAAGAACAGGAACGCGAAGTAATTGTGGCATATATAGAAGTCATATGGTCATTATTTGTGCCCATCGAAGTTAGCTGAAACAGAAATTTTACTGGAGAATGGTTTCGACATAGACTTTCCAGATGGAACAAACATCAGCGCAAATAAAGTCATTTTCAAGGCAATCTTTTATTTATTGGAAGATCATTGGAACGGGACTCGACGTTTGCCGGTGGTAAATAACAAATAATAATAAATAGAATGGGCAGCAACAGTCAAAGAAGACAAAAAAGAAGTAATCATCACTCAAAGCGGTCAAAATAATTATGCACTAAACAGCATCTACCCCTGGGAAATGCAGACAACTGTACAATTTAATCATTTCAATAGTGGTGATCTACGGTATAATACTGGCGTATTAATATCCAGAAGCTACACAAGGAGGCGACAAAGAAGATACAGCGACAAGCCACCGAGATAGCCTGCGGTCACGTAGATCGTCGGTCTGGAATATATAACTGAAGTGACATAACTACTTGAATCAAATTTATTTGTATAAGATTTAATATAATCAATGTATTAATCAAATTTATATTAGAAATGGATATAATTTCTTATCAATTTTAAATTTTAAATGTCAGATATAATACAAGAATATTTTAATAATTTCTAGAAATAAGACAATATTTAATTAAATTTGGAATAAAGCGCCTTAAAGTGAAACAGCAAAAGAAAATACGAGGTATAAGGAAGTATACAAAATTATAACAATATAAAAAGTATAAAAACTAGTGTAGGAGATTTAGATATAACATTGAAATAGATAACTTTTTGTCGAAATAACTAACCTTATGAAAGAAAGAACAATCATGTCAATGAAACAAGAGTTTGATTTAAAACAGCAGTTTCCTGTTGCCGTAATGGACGACACAGAAAATGTTACCTTCAGTTAATAGATGCAATTGAATTATAACAACAATGATTTGCTAAAAAAGCAATGAAATTCTTATTAATTTTGTATTTAGACACGACTGTCACGAAAATGCGAAGTTAAGATTAAATAATACCTACAGCAATGTGGAAGAAATGGTTAACGATATGAAAAGCACCTCTGACTAGTAAATCAGAAACCGCGTTACAAAGGAAGCTACTAGATTGTTACCAAGGTATTCGATTGATAAATTCGGTTCAGAGGTCGAGCAACTGTTTGTTGACTTACTATCTCCTGTAAAGGAAAATCAGATGCTTTCAGCATTCTGATCCATAAATGAAAAACAGGCAATACATAAATTTGCTAATGGTCTAAAATGATAGATTGAAAACTGTCATAGCTGCGGAAATTACAATTCATTGAAAGACGCGATACAAAGGAGCAAAGGACGAAGAGTAACAATTAACCTTCCATCAACTAATCAGTATTATTTGCAAAGAAGCCCTATTATCAGGGATTCCAAGGTAATAGCATCATGGGAAGCCCGTTTACAAACCAATACGGAAACCCAACAACGCAGTATAAGAAATGTATTCATGAACACAAATTATTCACGAGGTCGAAATCAAGAGGGTTTTCAAAGAAGTAGAGTAGATTTAACCGATGGGATAGATCGTATGCGTAATACTCAACCGAATAATCATAATAGTGAAACCAACAACAGCAATGAATTTGGCACAGAATTCTCAAACGAAAGGAAGAACATGATAATAACACGATACCAAATTGGTTTTTTCGAAACTAATGAATATGTAATGAGCTATAATAATATAATTCAGTTAAATTTTACATAAATAACAAAATATACATTTTACTAGACACAGGCGCAACATTATCTTTAATAAAATATACTATATGCAACATATTACGATAAAATTACCCAAAAACAACATACATTAAAGGCATTGGTGGTAAAATTACTTCAGAAGGTACATTGAATTAGCACTGCAATATAAAACTCAACGTTTAAACATGAATTTCATATATTTCAATCACTACCATTAAATATTGATGGTATACTTGGACAAGATTTTTGTTAAGATATAAGGCATTACTAGATTTTGAAAATCAAACATTAACCCTTCAAAAAAGATTCTAATTGTACGACAATGCAAATAAATATTTTCAAGAACAATATTACTCTACAAGCATAAATTCCGCTAGATGTGAAAAGTTATTGAAATTGACTAATCACACTAACAACTGCGTAATTACTTCCGAAGGAAGTGTGTGATGGGTATTTTTGCTACAGTATAAGTAAAAGTAAAAACAAAATATCAGTACGTATTATGAATACTAGGAAACTGAAGTAGTTTTATATTGTTTTCACCGAAATAATACCTTAGATGCATTTGATTGTTTTACATTTAAAAGTAACAAACAATGGAGAAAAGTTGAAAGTTGTTTTGATTTATTAAAACTAGAAAATTTAAATACGGAAGAAAAAAACAAATATAGCTAGTATCTGTGCTAAATTTGCAGACATATTTCACTTGCCAGGTGATAGGCTGAACACTTGTAATTTATATGAACAGAAAATACACCTAAAAGAAAATACAAGTCCAGTTTACTCTAAACCTTATAGATTTCCGTTTTTTGCGAAGTTACCATTCGCAAAAACGAAATAAAAAACAAATACAGGACATGATAGACAGTGACATTATTGAGAGCAATTTCAGAATGGTATAGTCCATTACTAATTGTACCTAAGAAAATTGACATGAATGGTGAAAGGAAATGGAGAGTTGTACTTGAGTTAAAACTAAATGAGTGCATTCTAGATGATAAATTCCCATTACCAAACATAACGGAAATATTGGATTCTTTTATCGGGGACTTATGTTTTTAGCCACTTGGATCTAAATCAAGGCTATTATCAAATAAAATTAGATGCGGAGAGGCCGAATACACAGCATTGGTAGCCGATAAACATTATCAAATGACCTTACCAATGAGTCTAAAAACAAGTCCTAGTGCATTCAGTAGAGCTATGACGATTGCATTATCAGGGTTAAATTTGAAAGTGCATAGTATATCTTGATGATATTATTGTAATAGGACGTAACGAATCAGCACAACAAAAACCTTATTGATGTATTCTCACGATTAAGAAAAGTAAATATGAATTGAATCCACTAAGTTAACTTTTTAAGAAAAGAACTCTTGTATCTAGGTCACATTGTGACACCACAAGGTATTAAACCAGATCCTAGAAAGTAAAGCCATTCAAGATTATCCTCTCGAAAATGCAGATGAAGTCAAAGATTCGTCGCATTTGCTAATTAATTATAGGAGGTTTATACCAAATTTTGCACATATTACAGCAACTTTAAATAATTTAACTAGAAAAAATATTTTCTTTCAATGGAATAATTGTCAAATTTTTTGATACCCTGAAAAGGCTTATGTAACCCACCATTGTTGCAATATCCGAATTTTGAAGAAAGTAATGAGTTTATACTACATACTGATGCATCAGGTTTAGCAATTGGAGCTGTTTTATCAAATCAGGATAAAGGCCCGTGGATGCTAGTCGCACGTTAAACAAAGCAGAAATTAGCTATCCAGTGATGAAAAAGAACTTTTACAATTGTGTGGCTTGTCAAATATTTTCGACCATATCTTTATGGCCGAGTTCAAATCTGTCCGATCATAGGCCGCTAATATATTTATTTAATATGAACAACCCATCAAGCAGACTGACAAATTTAGACTATGTTTAGAAGAATACGATTATGTATTAGAATAACGCGAGGAAAAGATAATGTGGCTGCAGACGCGTTATCTCGTATATTGTTAACATCCGGAAGATATAAAGGCTAGAACAAGAAGTCAATTACCTTATGGTTATGACTAGAAACAAGAAAAATGATGTGAAATAAAAGACAAAGATGACGACGACGAAAAGTAAACTAAACGACTGGACTGATCATCCAAGAGTCGTGAAATGTTTAAAAAGGCTAAAGACCTATAAATTTACGTTTGACGCTAACGAATTTATGAAGAATAGCAAGTGTTTAAATAATATTTACAGTAAGAAAAAACATTTTATATACACCTTCTAAACAGATGATTACAATGAATCCTAATTCTAGATCATGGTTGAAACGAGTTTTTGCCTAGGAGAATTAGAAAATTCTGTAATAAAGAAAAAATAAAAGAACTCTGCATAATAAAAAGTGAAAGAAATGAAAAGTTAATTAAAGAGCTAGCTCGAGAAGAAAAAATAGAAATAAGTGGCAAGGGCCACGAATCTGTATAATAAAGGTGTAACGAATGT
Source organism: Lamproptera curius (assembly GCA_029286875.1). Lineage (NCBI taxonomy): Eukaryota > Metazoa > Arthropoda > Insecta > Lepidoptera > Papilionidae > Lamproptera > Lamproptera curius. The sequence goes on along the minus strand of JAGSMT010000190.1, from coordinate 410,897 downwards.
AGAACATAAAGAAGACCAAAGGTCATATTAGATGATTTTCATGTTACCAAGCAGTGGTCATGCTGGTATTAAGGAGGATGACGAATAATATAAAAAGACGTTACTATTGGACTGGTAGCGACAAGATAAAAAACCTTGTGAAGAGATGCGAACAATGTCAGAAGCAAAAGTTTCATATACATGTTAAGCAACCTATGTGTATTACTAGTACTCGTCCTCAGCTTTTGAGAAAATTTATCTAGATATAGTCGGACCTCTTTTGAATTTAAATGGGATGCTTATATACTAACTTTACAATGTGAATTAATAATCGTAGAAGCATACCCAATGTTGAATAAAGAAAAGAAACATAGCCCGTGCTCTTGTAAATAATTTTATTTTACGTTACGGTATCCGCAGGAAATTGCAACCGATAGAGGTACAGAATTCTTTCAGCAACAATGAAAGATGTTTGTAAACTATTAGAAATAAAACAAATACAATCCACTGCATATCACCACGAAAGTATAGGATCCTTGAAAACTCACACAAATCATTAGGAGCTTTGAAGGATACAAACCAACAACAAAGCTCAAAATTGGAGCTCGTGGTTACAATACTGGTGTTTTGGATATAATACAACTGTGCATACTGAAACACAATATACACCCTATGAACTTGTATTTGGAAAATTGTGTGGTATACCGAGTAATCTTGTAAATAAAATTGATCCAATTTATAACTGACGACTATCCTTTTGAGTTAAAATATAGATTACAAAAATCGCAGCAAGAAGCAAAACAAAATTTGATAAATTCAAATTGCGCAGAAAAGGACACTATGATAAAACAATAAATTTAATTAAATATAAAGAGGAGATTTTTACTTGTTAAAAATGAAAATAAGAGAAGTTGGATCAAGTTTATATGGGACCATACAAGGTAATGAGTGATATGAATGTTAATTTAAAAATATTACAAAATAACAAAGAAAATATAATTCATAAAAAATAGAACAATACCATATCATGTGTAATAAGATAAAAAAATGTATTGTTTTTTTTTTAAATATATGGGGAAGATGTAGGTATGTATAAGTACTTTAATGAAGATATCACTAAGGAATTTAGGTTATACGTGACTTTAAGTATAAACAGTGTCATATTTAATAATATCATATTAATTATCTTTAATTATAACTAGACCTCAATTAAACATTGTAACCTGACACATTATTAACCAATTGTTATAATTATATAAAAGGGATGAATTTTCCTAAATAAATTCAGTTATACTCCACGCCCGTTTGATTCATTTCACTCCTCTCCATCCACACATCACAGCTGATTATGTTAAAGGCAAGGACTTCTTGACATGCGCAGTTGTTATGAACTTATATTAAAGAGGAGGACTTAACTAGAGATTTGTCTGTCGGGAAAAACATGATGTATAATATCTATGGACTGAACAGATCATCGTTGAAATAGCTTACTGGAGCGAGAAACAACTAAAGAACAAAGCTTTGTCAATAGCCAGCACCACCCTTAAGATATTCTGGACGTCTGCCTGAGCGTTTTGGACCGTACTCCTCCACGCTGGTCCAGGAAGGGTTGGTGGGAATAAATATATAAATATATATATATATATAAAAAGTAATCCTAAGTTAATATCAGTAATCTATTTTCCATGTTACAAGCTTGTTTTAATTGTCCAGTAATATTATTATTATTTATATTTAAGCAGAAAACATAACTTTGCTTGCGCTGCTCTGCAAGTGAGGCCATAATTACCGCTTGAATAATCATACAATGTTTTGCTTGTAGAACTGCGATTCAGTCTGTTCTCAAAAGACACCATGAATCGTCTCACTGCTTAACTAGACCACTTGATCCTTATTAAGGTATATTCCACAACGACTAATAAATTAAAAACCTACTAGTTTTTTTTTAATAGATCGCATAAGACGTAAGAGTATTTTCTACTTGGCCTATGTGGGCTACGAAAATATTTAAAAATTAATTGTGTCTGTTGTATGATTAAGCTGTCTTGCAGACCCACCAAATTGTCAATTTGATTGTTGGTAGATCGAATGGGAAACGTACACTTAATTACATTTAACAAAGTTACGTTTGTCCGAGTATTATCCAGTACTCTGACAGCATTATTATTTAATTCTACTTAAAGGAAAACGTTAAGACCTACCTACATGTGGTCAGTGTGACAAAGATTTCGTTTAGATAAAAGAAAATTTGACTTTTCAGACAATTAAGTTATTGGCCCAAATTGTCTTAAATTTCTAGAAAAAAACGACAACATAAAGGTGTTTCCCAGCAGGATTCAAACCCAAGACCTCTAGTTTATACAGCAAGGGCCAACACCGCTAGACCACGGAGTTGAAGATCTATGCGTCGAAAGGGCATGTAAAAAATTGGTCCACCCACCAAGGCGCATTGGACCAGCGTGGTGGGATACGGTCCGAAAATCTCCGCATGCATTAGGGAATGCATTTAGCCTGCGTTACATTGCTGGTTATAGGCACCAGCAATGTAACGCAGGCTAATGATGAAAAAATATGAACATTATACATATATACATCAATACCCTGTGATAGTCCACTGCTGGACATTGGCCTCCCCAAATACACCCGTTTCCATTAGGGGGTATTAGTGGGGATACATATCTATATCTTTAATAAAAATTAAATTAAATATTGGTTGTGTAAATAGGTTGAAAATACATTTTGTTCTAGAATAAGTCTGATTTAAACTTGGTATATCGTTATTTTTATCTTTGTTGTATAATTTATCTAAGCTATTAAAGTTTATATCAGAAAACCAACTCGTACATTTGTTTTAAAATTATTGTTTATGAATTGCACAGAATTAAAGTGTAAATAATCCATAATTTGATGAATTGAATAGGATAAATTTGAAATTATATGTGACTTTGAATTTTGGAATTATAATCTATATGTGACTTTTATTCTTTAAGCCTGATGTATGCAAAATCCTAAAAACTGTAAAAAGAGAATATGTAACGAAAATAGGTCCTCGTGTTTTATTTTTGTATCTCCGCCCTAGTTCCCAATAAGATATATTTTTTAAATTATCCTAGCTAATTATTATCCGCTCTAAACATATTCATTATATTGCTACAGTAAAAATTTCATGTTTCTCTTTCTTTACTAAATCTTAGGTATGTGCGTTATAACGCATTAACGCATTCTATAGAATGATGTATCTCATTTATCTATAAGAAATCTGCATTGGTTCCTATAAGAAATCTGCGATTTGCGACCACGTTCTAGACAAGCCCAATCATTATATTAAATTTGATGAACACAAAATGGCTAATGAACATCTATTTATACAAAGGATGATTCGGGAAGCAATAGAAATTAAAAATATCCAAATTTTAATAGAAGATGGTTGGTCTTTGCCACCTTCCTGGGATCAATAATTTCAAAATTAAACGCAGAGTATAAAAACTACAAAACGAAGAACAAATAAATACTTTTGTCAAACCAACATTGAAAATTAAGAAATCGAAAGATATACAAAATTTTTTAAATAAAACTGACGGTTATTCGAAAACATAGAGATACAGACATATACCAACTTAGTCTGCCCGTGATCTTGGATGCTGAAAAGAATCCGAAACGTCGGGAATAAATATATTTAAGTAACGCGAAAAATCCGTAAATAAGTGGTTGATATGATCAAAGTTAATAAAACAGTTTTCATAATTTTGAAAAATTAACCCTTTTTTAAATAATTAATTTAATAAGCAATTGTTAATAATACTTTCTGCGCAATTAATATTCAAGATAAATAACACCGGTTACGGATTTTATCACTAAAATTTACTTAACAATTATTTTTAAATTATCTTTAATTTTTATACTTTTTGATATTTTTTTTGATAATTTATAATAAAGAAATTATTTTACTATTAAAACAAAATTTTATGCGTCAGTCGCATGCAATACAAAATTAAGAAAACCATACAAAAGTAAGTTTATGACATTCAAAAGTTTGTCAGTTCTAATTTTATACATTTGTAAAAGAATTTTTACCTGCAATAAAAGTTCCTTTATGTTCTATTACGTAAGCTTACATGGGCGTAAGCCCATATTTTTTTAATAAATAAGTCTCTTAGAAGCAATTTGTTACTCGTTGTGCCGTTGCCTTATAGCTTTTGTTTTAAGGTAAATATAATCGGTAAATTGTGACTTAGAATGGGTTGGTAATGTAATCTAAGTTTAATTTTAAGTAGGATAAAGAAAAAAGAAGTTTCAGTGCAGAATTTTCTTTTAATTATTTATTTTTATTTTTGTTGCTTGTTTATGCTCTACAGTATCAGTGTTTGCTATTCACTCTTATTGTGACCAAGAATATTAGTGCTTTCTTAGATTTTCCATTGTTTCAAGTGATATTTAATTTCTTCAGTGAGTTAATGTTTTTTAATATGAGCTTAAAAGGTTTGTATGGTAGAATCTTTATTTAATACTTGTTGTTAATTGTATGGCTCGTAATTTAAGTTATTGCAGATATGCAGAAATTAAGAAATCTGGTAATCTCTTAAACAATGTGGCTGCTATATCATCCTAAGTTAGTTTTTAGTATTTGCAGTTTGTTGGGTTATCATATTGATTTGCTGTGTCGATAAAATGGCTTTGGTGAATTACAAAAAAACATGTTTAATCATATTATATTTTTTTTTATTTTATACTTCGCAATTTCACTTCTAATACTACTTCTTCAGTTTATTACTATGTTTTTACAAGGCTTGTCATGAAATCCGATTTTTTTTAATTATTTTGTGACTAAAATTAGTACAGATATCTAAAAATATAACGTCGTCGTGAATTGTAAGCCTGACCGATTAATTTAGCTAGCTTAATCTTGCACATTAATTAACACAGTGTTCTACGTAATAAATCTATATTAAAACTTTGGCATATATTTACATACGTTTTAAAAAAATATGCGCTGAAACAATTTTAATGTTAACACTATCTAGTTTCAAAATGAAAAGATTAATTAGGTTTCATCATCATTATCATCAGCCTGTATTAGTCCTCTGCTGGACATAGGCCTCCCCTAAAACACCCCTATCCATTAGGGGGTTTCGACCGTATCCCACCACCCTGGTCCAATGCGAGTTGGTGGGTGGACCGACTTTTTACATGCCCATCCGACGCATGGATCATCTTACTTTTGAGACAATTGGGTGATCGGCCCAAATTTCCCTAACCAACTAGGAAACAACAATGAAAATTTGTTGAGTCCCCGCAGGATTCGAACCCATGACATACCACTAGGCTACGGAGGCAGTTAATAATTACGTTTAATTTTTGAAATTAAAGATTGTTAGTTCATTTCAAATAACTAAAATAAAATTGTATGTTTTCAGATCATTTCTGTATATTTATATATTACTTTACAAAACTTTATTAATAAAGAATAACAAAAACGTTTAAATTTAATTTGCAAACCTTAATAAGCATTTTCTATGTTTATCTGGAAAACTTTGGGAAAGTATTTAATAACGCAAAAATAACATAGACATAACTACAGTAAAACTATATCAACTACTAACGAAACCACCATGATATAACCTAGGTACCTAAAGATTATAGCACAACTTATCTATCCGCTATCAACCCACAACAAAGACAACATATTTGCAATTCCAAATAACAACTTAACTCGCAACGCTTTGGCATGGCAGTCTGACTTTTAAATCAGTTTCAAGTTTCTCTGACATAAACAAATGAATCCACTACTAGATAACCTATTTTTTCGCGTATAAATACAGAAGTGAATTTAGTGGTTTTTTATATATAAACCAGGTGGTTTTAGAAATCTTTAGTTAATTATAGGACACTCTTTATAATGAGATAATGTACTGCTAAGTTCGGAAAAACAATACAAATTAAACTCGTATTGTTAAACGTATAAGTAAAAAATATAAAGAAGAGTAAATGAAGGTGTTTAAATCTATAAAAATTATTTCATTCAAAAATGAGTTGTATTTATAAAAGTTAAAGTACCTAATTGGTACATTTTACGACCTAGCACAAATATGTACAACTATTTATAAAACGAGCTCGTTTTTTAACATTTCACAAAACCATTTCTTATGTAGTTTAAAAATAATTCATACATAAGTAACTGTGCTTTTGTAATGAATGTGTTCTTTATGTAATGTATAGTTATACATTATGTAAATTTTCACTTAATAAGCATTTCAAAGGCATATTGATTCAAGTTTTATTTAAGAGTTTAAGCTATTGAAAAAAGAAGTCAATTTACGGGTCCAAAGTTGCCTTAAGGTGCTTATTAGTAATTTTAAATTTACATTCGCATCCATTAAAGCTCCCTATACGTTATAGTTTTTTGTTTTACAAATATCTTCCAAAGAACTTAGCGGATTTATATTAGAGACGTATGCGTCGTGGGTGTGAATTTATAAAGTGGATCTGACAAGCTCTTAAAGAGACTTGTATTTTTTATATTATGAAAATAAGTTCAAAAGTGAACAGTTGTACCATAAAATTTATATTTAATGTTGCAGCCCACATCAGTAAAATAACAGAGAATTTAAAGTCTGTCAGACGTATAATTTTTAAAGTTATTTATCAGGCGTATTGATTAATTATTATATATTTGTTTATTTTTATTCAAATGTACGTTCGGTTAATTAGTTTAAAAAAAAGTCAGAATTTATTTAGTTTATAACATATTCTTCTAAATTAACTATCGATTTGTAGAAACCGGAGGTCTTGCGCTCGAATCCTGCGGGGACTCAAATTTAAAATTGTTTCGTTGGTTAGTTTAGGCCGATCACCCAACTGTCTGAAAAGTAAGATGATCCATGCGCGGATGGGGCTGTAAAATATCGGTCCACCCACCCAACCCCAAAATGGTCCAGCGTGGTGGGATACGGTCTAAAACCCCCTAAATTATCATTAGGGGAGGTCTATGTCCCGCAGTGAATTAATCCAGGCCGATGATGATCGATTTGTAAAGATAAATTATATATATTTATATCACAGATCTTTAAAGAGGTAACAAACTTTGAATTAACTGTAATCAACCCGAAAAACCTTCTTAAGGCTTATCCCTTACTATTTTTACTTCATAAAATTCACGAGAGCTTTTTCAATTCTTTGAAAAAGGGTTATCTGAAAGGGACAACCCATTTGCTTTTTGACTACTGTAATTCTTCTATTTGTATATAATTGTGTCATTTGAAACAAACAAAACATTAGATAATGTAGCATATTATTATTATTTGACAGTATATTTTATGATACATAATAAAATTTTAACAAATTTTATCACGTATAATTATTTTTTAATGATTTCAAATTAAGCCCAACTTAACTGCTTCCGGTACCCCAGGGTGGGCGGCAAGCTTTAAAACTGGGAAGTCGGAGTTCGAACCTTGCGGGACTCAAACAAATTTTCATTGTTGTCTTCAGGGAAAGGGCGTTTCCGACCACCCAATTGTCTGAAAAGGTGATGATCCATGGTTGACGGATTAAAAAGTCTCCACACACCAACCTGCACTGGATCAGTGTGGGGGATACGGTCCAACCCCCTTTTATGGATAGGGGTTTAGGTGAGGCCTATGTCCAAGTGGACTATCACAGGCTGATGATGATAAAGATAAAGCCCGACTTTTCGAACCTTCCCGGGTCCATTGTCACGGGACCCACCAAGATGTTGGGCGTCGATTTGTCAGTGTTAATTCAGCCAACCAATTTAAAAAATAAAAATAATTATATTTATATTTTATGGTATAAGCAATTTAACTGAAACTTCCTTCCATGCTTAATTAAGTAATAATTTTAAACAAAAATATTGATTCATTCCTTAAATGGAAATTTTTCCCATTTGGGCGCTTGGGATCACACCAATATTTCTGAAAAACTTAGATAACCATGCGTCGGATAAGCGTGTTATGTTAATCCCATTAAGTTAAGAGCTTTTTAGCCAGCCTAACGTTCCGATGGTCTAACTATTCTTGAAGTCTCATGTTTAACTGAAACCTGTTTATTTTCGGGAAGGATATCAGATGTTAGCCCTGTATGTAAAATGACTAAACCAACTACTCAGGTGATTCTTTAATAGGAATAAAAGCCATTTCATGCCATTATGGGAAGAGACAAAGAAGGAAGATCAGAATTATGTGAAAAGGTGAAAATTAATTTTAAAAACAAATAACAATTTGAAAAGAATATCATTAAAACGTACAGCCAGAAATATTAGATATTTTAAAATGTTTAGGGATTAATGTAATTTACATCTGAATAATGGAAGCCAAAAGGGTATTACGTAATCTAGTGGGAAATTTATTTAATTGTTATTCCGTTCGTGACAAATTAACTATTAATGACCCTTTTTCCACATAATTGCACAAGTTACTATTCCCTAGGATTTGTCACGGGTTGCATTGATACGTTTAGGCATTTAATATTTGCTCATAGTTATAAAATAATTTACCCTTAATATCCAAGAATATTTATATCAGTTTATGAGGCATGATTATAATTATTATTTAAAATATAATAACATTATATTTGTCGAATGAACTTTCACTTTTGTCCATAGCCAAAATAATTACTAACGCTAAGAAAATCTACTTTTACCCTTAAAGCATATTCGAAAAGAATAAAGGAAAACTAATGTTATGGACAAAACGACGAAGCACCAACATAATATTTTTTTTCCCACACGTATGGCTTAAATTATTTTTGATACGTAATTTAATTATATTTTATTGACTATTGGGGATTTGGTTTTTAATAATTTTAACGAAAATTGTGAACTGCCCTTTTTAAAACTTTTTATTAAAAACCAAATTTAATGCGAATTTTACTGGAGGTGAAATTTTAGTAGGTTTTTTAACGGCGTGACGTTTTTTTACCCAATTACTTTTCTTCTTAAAAACAGTCAGCTGGGAAAATTATTAAAAAAAACCTTTCCAAGTTATTTGAGAACCAAAATTTTAAGTTTAAAAAAGAGGCTTGGTTGTTACCATGTTACGTTTATGTTTAACCTTTTAATGCTAATTTAAAACTTTTTTATAATACGACCGATGTGACTCTCAACCTTGAAAAACAGAAACCTTACAAAAAATTTAATAATTTCATAGGACAAAAAATTTTTTAATAACTGGTGAAAAAAGAATTATATGTCATAAAATTAATAAAATAATGGAAGATTTTTTTTTATTAGTTTAGAAATTTTATTAAAAAGCAAGCTTTTAGCAAATTATACCACGCATTGAATTTAACATCAAATTCAAAACCTTAGTTAAATTTTAAACTTAAAATCCATTTACAAAATTGTTTTAAAAATGGCTGGCAATATTCAGACCCGGTCACAAGAGAATTGAGCGTTTTGGTTAATTTAATTTGGGTAAACTTTTGATTTTAACAAACCAAGCTTTATTATATCCTATTTCCTAATAATATTACAAGCCTATTAATTTACTTCCACAAATTTTATAAATGGGAAATTTTGAAGAAATTTGTTACCTTTTACTCAAAAACAACTAAATAAATTTAAAGAAACTTTAAGGGTGTAAAAATTTTCTATATGAGAATACCTTTATTTTATAAAGTTAAAGGATTTTTATTTAAATATATGGGATTAATTACAACCGTCTCGTCGATAAGTTCGAAAGGCAAATCTCTGTTAATTAAGAGATTTAGATGATTTATTAAGATACAAATGACATTTGACCTTACGATACGATCGTTCAACGGAAGAAACAAATGAAATTCTCGGTATACCAAAGGAAGGAAATGTACGCCCGTTTTAATATAAATGTAGACCTTGTCCAATTCATTTGGAGTATTTATTTTATATTCCAACTGTATCAAAATTTAATATCTGGTAAAAATTATCTTTTGTTAAATTGATAATGTATATCTCAAGATAGGATAACCTTTAATCATAATTCCATATTTGTTTTTAAATTTTTACTTCCCTGAAGAAGCTAAAGATAATGTTTTTATTATAATGTGCACCATAGTGGCAAATTGACAATATTATGTTTTATGTTGTTTTCAAAAGTCTTACACTTACTTCGGTATTATTACGTTATTTTGATTTGACTAAGAACTAACATTGGGATTTTAATATTTAATATAAATACTTTTTTAATTTTCCTGTTCCCGGAACACCCAGGTTTCGACAACGTAATTTTTAATTCTACTCAAATATATCTTAAAGCTATTTATTATTATCAATTCAAGTCCTTGAGCCGGAATTAATTTTCAGTGCGGGTTGTTAGGTGGAACCGATGTCTTTTACATGCATATCGGACGCAAACAAATTTTCATTGTTGTCTTCTAGGTGGTTAGGGCGATTTGGGCCGATCACCCAATTGTCTGAAAAGTAAGATGATCCATGCGTCGGACGGGCATGTAAAAAGTCGGTCCACCCACCAACTCGCACTGGATCAGCGTGGTGGGATACGGTCCAACCCCCCTTATGGATAGGGTGTATTAGGTGAGGCCTATGTCCAGCAGTGGACTATCACAGGCTGATGATGATAAAGATAAAGCCCGACTTTTCGAACCTTCCCGGGGTCCATTGTCACGGGACCCACTAAGATGTTGGGCGTCGATTTGTCAGTGTTAATTCAGCTACCGTCAATTTAAAAAATAAAATAATTAGTATATTATATTTTATGCAGTATAAGCAATTTAACTGAAACTTCCTCTATGCTTAATTAGTAATAATTCTTTTAGAACAATAAATATTAAGATCGATTCCTGTAATGGAAATGCTTAATACTTTATGGCATTTGGACAATGCAATATGGGTTGATCACACCAATATCTGAAAACTTAGATAATCCATGCGTCGGATAAGCGTGTTATAAGTTAGTCCCATTAGTTAAGAGCTTTTAGCTTTCAGCTCTAACGTTCCGATGGTCTAACTATTCTTGAAGTCTCATGCCTTAACTGAAACCTGTTTATCTTTCGGGTTATAGATATCAGATGTTAGCCCGTGTATGTAAATGGCTAAACTAAACTACTCAGGTGATTCTTTAATAGGAATAAAAGCCGACTTATGCCATATAAGGGATGACGACAAAGAAGCGAAGATCAGAATTATGTGAAAAGGTGAATAATTAATTTTTAAAACAAATAACAATTTGTAAAGAATATCATTAAAACGTGAAGCCAGAAATATTAGATATATATTAATGTGTTAGGATTAATGTACTTACATCCGAATAATGTAAGCCAAAGGGGTATTCACGTAATCTAGTGGGAAGTTTATTTAATTGCTATTCCGTCAGTGACAAATTGATACCCATTAATGACCCTTTCACATAATTGCACAAGTTACTATTCCCTAGATTTGTCACGGTTGCATTGATACGCGTATATCAGTTTATGAGGCATGATTATAATTATTATTTAAATATATAATAACATTATATTTTGTCGAATGAACTTTCTTACTTTGTCCATAGCTAAATATAATTACTAACCCTAAGTAAAATCTACTAAAGTTAAAACTAATGTTATGACAATAACGACGAAGCACGAAGCATAATATTTTTTTCCCACACGTATGGCTTAAATTATTTTTATACGTAATTTTAATTATATTTTATTGACTATTGGGATATTGTTTTTAATAATTTTAACGAAAATTGTGAACTGCCTACGTTTTAAAACTTTTTTTATTAAAACTAAATTTAATGCGAATTTTACTGGAGGTGAGTTTATATCAGTAGGTTTTTTAACGGCGTGACGTAGAAAAATGATTTGCTACTCCAATTACTTTTCTTCTTAAAAACAGTCAGCTGGGAAATTATTAAAAAAAAACCTTTCCAAGTTATTTGAGAACTCAAAATTTTAAGTTTAAAAAAAGTTATGCTTGGTTGTTACTATGTTACGTTTATGTTTGAATCTTTAATAATGCTAATTTAAATTTTTATACTACGACGCGATGTGACTCTCAACCTTGAAAAACAGAACCTACAAAAATTTAATAATTTCATATGACAAAAATTTTAATAACTGCAGTGCAAAGAATTATATGTCATAAAATTAATAAAATGAATGAAGCATTTTGTTTTTACCAGTCCGTGGTATAATTTACTAAAAAGCATGTAGCTTTTTAGCAAATTATACCACGCATTGCAATTGTACATCAAATTCTAACCTAGTTAAATTTTAAACCCAAGTAATCCATTACAACAATTGTTTTAAAAATGGCTGGCAATATTCAGACCCGGTCACAAGAGAATTGAGCGTTCATGGTTAATTTAATTTGGGTAAACTTTGATTTTATCAAACCAAGCTTTATTATATCCTATTTCCTACCAATATTACAAGCCTATAATTCTACTTCCTACTAATATTATAAATGGAAATTTTGTGTGTATGAATATTTGTTACTCTTATACTCAAAAAACAACTAAATAAATTCTAATAAAACTTTACAGTGTGTGTAAAATTTTCTATATGAGAATAACTTATTTGGTTATAATGTTAAAGGATTTTGTAATTTAAATATATAGGATTAATTACAACCATCTCGTCGATAAATTCGAGAGGCAAATCTACACAAGATATTATGCAGATTCTAGATGATTTATTGAGATACAAATGACATTTGACCTTACGATACGATCGTATCAATCGAAGAAATCGAAATTCTCGGTACGACCAAAGAAAGGAAATGTGCGCCCGTCTTTAATATAAATGTTGACTCGTCTAATTCATTTAGAGTATTTATTTTATATTCGAACTGTATCAAAATTTAATATCTGTAAAATTATTATATTTTATTAAATGATAATGTATATCTCTACGATAGGATAACTCTTTAATCAAAATTGCCATATTTGTTTTAAATTTTTACTTCCCTGAAAAAGCTAATGATAATGTTTTTTTAATATAATGTGCACCATAGTGCGCAAGTTGGATTGCATATTATGTATTATGTTGTTTTCAAACGTCTCACACTTACTCGGTATTATTACGTTATTTTGATTTGAGTAAGGACTGAAGTATCAGGGTATTTATAATATTTAATATAAATACTTTTTTTAATCTTTGCCTGTTCGTAACACTCAGTGTTTTCGACAACGTAATTTTTAATTCTACTCAAATATTTCTTAAAGCTATTTATTATTATCAATTCAAGTCCTTGAGCCGGAATTAATTTTCAGTGCGGGTTGTTAGGTGGAACCGATGACTTTTTACATGCATATCTGACGCATCGATCATCTTACTTTCAGACAGTAGGGGATCGTCCCTAACTGCCCTAACCAACAAGTAAACTACAATGAAAATTGGAATCCACGACCTCTGGTTTCTAAACCACACGTCCTTACCACTAAGCTGTCGAGGCAGTTATATAGATGTAGCCGTTTCCAATAATCGTAACTTAGTAGAGACTGGAACAGTTAAAATAATAAATATATTGTACAAACTTCATCTTTATAATATACAGGAAATGTTAGGAATTTGGATGCAATTAAAGTATTTATCGTTCCTCGTACATGGTCTAGTGTTAGGTCTAAATGTGTTCCGTTATACTGTTCTGCAAGAAGCAGCAATTTTAAATGCTTACTGTAATGATTTACATCTTATTTGTAATTAAACTTCCTTTTACTTACTTTTGACATTTGGTGATCAGCCCGCAATGCCCTAACAAATTACGTAACAATAACGAAAATTTGTTGAATCCCCGCAGAATTTGAACCCATGAGCTACTGTTTCTAAAGCCAATAAGGCACATACTTTCTGGCACTAGGCTAAGGTGACAGTTGCTATTAAAATTATTAAGATATATTTTTTTGGTGACATAATGTTATATGAATTCAGGGTTGAACAATTTTGTACATTTAATCGCATAAAATAACTTCCGTGCGCAGCCAAAGAGAAACAGCCTTCGTACAATTGATGTATTTCATGAGTTTTTTTTATAAGCACTTACTCACTTCTATCCTAAAAAAATTGTTCTATCCTAAGAAAATTGTTTTGTAAGGTAAATCCTTACAGAACAATTTTCTCAAAACCTTTCAAAAAGTGAAAAATGAAATCAGATTAAACTGATTTTATGCTAATTTTTTCCGTTTTCGTACATTCAAAACGAGCCAAATCGGTTTTGTATTTGAATAAGATTACTATCCTTATTACTGTGAGTATGAATATTCTATTATTATACGAAAACATTCGGACCTCTAACCACATCCAACGTGTTATACGTAACAACTAGTCCATCCTATAAGGGTCTCTCGCCAATCTCATTTATGAGTGGTGCGGGAACGTTGCCAATATCAATAAGGCTTAACGTTCCATGTTATCGCCGCAAATATATTTACTATTCGAGTTTTCGCTGCTGTTGATGTTACGACTGTATTGTGGTCCGATTTTATTTGATTAAATATCGGGCTCCCGCTCCGAACTTTAAGATGGATGCGATAAATTAACATATAAAATGTTTGGTATGAATTATATTTTATATTGTTACTTTTTTGATGAAAGATATTTTTGAATTAAAATACGTGCTAGCGTATTAAGGAAATATTATTTATTTATTATTAACACTTTATACGTTATTATTATATGTGAATGATAAGGTACACTTTTTAATATCCCTACGTATATTTTTACTACATTTACATAAGCAATAGTGTTTCAGTATTCTACGACTTTACTTATAGTGACCGTCTGCAAGAAAAATAATAGTAATAATTTATTTAAATGAAAATGTTTAATTAAATCTAAAATAGTGTCACCGTAATTACGGATTAACAAATATTTTTCCATAAGGTTGCTTCAGGAATGCTATTGCTAGAATCAGGAAAATATATTATTTTTAGAAGTTTTTGCAATCAATTTCATTTGGTCATTTAATAAAAGAAAGTAACAGAAATTTAACTACATAGATTCAAAGAGTTGCGCAAGAATCCCGCATTTGGTTTCACTGCTTGTTTTCCTTACCAATACAATTTATGTTATTATAAAATATCAAAATATCTGTTGAACTTCTCTCTCGTTTGACTTTAGTTAATTTAAAAGAGATATCAGATATCACGTTCTAAAGGCAAAATTCAAGGAAAATAAGATCGACATAAATTAAACTTTTATTTAACAACAACCCCATTTTGCTAGTATTCTATTAAACAATAACTGACGCTGATTTCACTTAGGCATACACTTAAGAAGTCAAATCTGTAAATACTAAAATTATTAGATATTACTTATTGGTGACAATAATTTATCCGTAGACCCTATGTCGCGTACGGAACATATAAAAGAAAGATCAAAGGGGCATCGCTTAATCTTGTCGGAGATTTATTAAATCGCTTCCCAGTCTGTGATAAATTGACAACACATTAACGACCCTTTTACGTGATTACGAACCTAAAATGGTGTTCACCGACTTTAATAATGTATGCTCTGTACCAAAACTTGTGGTAAGAAACGCCGTAATGCACCACAATAATTCTCTTATATATAACAGTAACGGGTAACCTTATTATTTAATTCGGCGCCTAATTAAATAATCTTTAACAAGTATGATTTAATAAGAAGTTAGAAAAAATTTTGCACAAATAGCAAGAATATCATTGTAAGCTTTTAATTATTTCTATGCAACATAATTATGCAAAAGTGATTCTTAAAACACTCAAAGTAGTACATATACTTCTTTTGCTTGAATTAATTTTACTAGGGTGGCGTATCTGACGCCACACTAAAAAAAATATATTGATCATCTGAACCGAAATAAATATCGAATAGAAGAAACCGGGACCTACTTTTGCAAGAACATGTGGTGACTAAAAAAACTTATAACAAAACCATTTCCCTGAAGGGGGAAGTCCCACGAGCTAAAAGTGCCATTAAAAAAACTTAAATATTCCCCATATTTAAGTTTAGTAATAGTAAAGAAATTATTTGACGCCTTCATTAACATTCAACTTCTAGATATTTTCATATAGATTTAGCCCTATTTAAATGTCTCAGTGGTATAGTATCGAACAACGAATTAAATTACCAAAAAATCTTAAATTAGTAAAAGTGCGATTTTGTCATCTTTTCTTCAAATACAAGCGACAAGTGAGAGACACAAGGACATAAATGTTAGGATGAAAATCACCTTTTATTGCTGATGTAGATTTTAGAAACAATGCTGATTGAATGGTCATGCTGATGATAATGTTCGCAGCCCTAGAAACTTATGGAAGGATCCAAAAGTGCTTTTAGTACCAAAAAAAAACGTGACATCACAACACACTCGTTTAATGAAATACAATTCATAAATTACCTTAATTCTTTATTCTTAATCAATTACAAAATCGTGCCACGTTTGCTTTTAAATTTATGCCAGTCAAAAAGGCTTATTATAAGTGCATTTATTGGTACTACGTAATTTCCGCTTTGCTAGACATAAAAGTGTAACGTTACGGCTACAAATATAACAAATTTTCCTTGAGACAACATAAAATTATTTGCTCGAAGAATTTGAAAACAAGACCCCCCGTTCGTAAAATAAGGGCTTAACACTTGATCGAATGACATTACTTTGAATAGTTATATAATTAAACTACAGATTTTACTTTAATTATAAAATATTATGATATACTTGTGCTACGCATATAAAAACATGTAAAATTTGGAAATCACATCCATTCCACCGAACATTCGTTGTCGTTATGCTTGAGAAGATCAGACGTCAGTTTTTTAATCAACGATAATACTTTAGAAAATGAGAAAAAATAGCATTAAAGAAAACTCATGCTGAGTAGTAATTACTCAGCATGAGTGTATTAGTGTTTGTCTATTAAAAATCGGATAAAACATAGTCCAAAAACCACTTAATTATTTATAAACTTGTTACAAACATAATTATATATTTATATACATAATTATTGTAGCCTGCGATGGTGTGATAATATATACGAAATTTTAATTATTATTGGTTGTAAATTGTGTGATTATTGTTAGTTTGCATGAGTCTATGTTTTAATAACTACTCGATAGATTGGATAAAACTTTACAATAATATATCTTATATTAGAATAACATATAGGTTATAATATATAAAGCAATAGTGTGATATTCAAAATATAATAAGAATGTCATGTATGTAAAATAAACCTGCCATCGGTTACTGTGTCATGTGCTACTCCGGCACGAACTGCTAAAACCTTTGGATTTCGCAGTTCGTGCAGCTAGATTAAATTTTAGTATCGAATTTATAAATAAAAAAAATATTAATTTAAAGCCCATAATATGAAAGAGTCATACGTCAAGTACGAAAGTGTCGTAAGTGCTAAGGTCGTCTAGGGTAATAGTTCTTCTAGTGGCTACGGTCACCCTAATAAGTAAAAGTTTCATCAATAAATATTCATACAAAGATGTATTTGGGCAAAAGGCCAGTGATTTTTATTTATCTTCTTTCTTTAAAAAAAACCTGAAGAAAATATTCATTTATTTTATTTATTAAAGCTTTTGCACTGAATAAGTACATGAGCAAACTTAATGCCAAAAGGCTTATCTACCAGTCAACCTTTGGGGGATGGAGAAAATTCGGTAGGTGCCAGATATATAACAAAAACAAAGGAAAGGTTTTTAACAGCTTAAAGTTTATGTGTGTATACATTAAAACAAAAACTATATATCATTAATAAAATGACGACAGGAATATTAATATATAATAACGTTAACCTACCTCCGTAGCCTAGGTGGTATGGGCGTGGCTTCAGAAACCAGAGGTCGTGGGTTCGAATCCTGCAGGGACACAACAAATTTTCATTGTTGTTTCCTAGTTGGTTAGGCAATTTGGACGATCACCCAATTGTCTGAAAGTAAGATGATCCATGCGTCGGATGGGCATGTAAAAAGTCGGTCCACCTACCAACCCGCATTGGACCAGCGTGGTGGGATACGGTCTAAACCCCCTAATGGATAGGGATGTATTAGGGGAGGCCTATGTCATATATGACTAAAACAGGCTGATGATGTATGTAACCTAAGTTAATAAATAAACATAATTAAATATATACATGTACATTTATATTGTAAATATAAGTATATACATATTTTATAAAGCTTAAGAAAAAATACATGCGTTCATACTATGCCTGTGAATTATATCCCCAAAAAAAAATAATAAAGCAGACATTTTACTCAGGTGACAGTTTTGTGAGCAAGTGTTCCCGAACTTTCTTTTTAAAATAAGGCACTCCTGCCATCCTGATCTCGACAGGTAACGCATTCCACGAAGAACAGATTGAACAAAGAAAGGGTGCATGACATCCGAGCGATGTGAAGGACAAGAAAGAGACGGTTATTTATAAAGCGAAGATATTTGTCGTTAAGCGAGCAAAGATATTGAAAATGGGAAATTAAATAAGAAGGAGGTAGCAGAACTAGGAAGAAAACCGCGTCGTCAATGCTCTCAATGACTGCCTCTCGCGTATAGGTAACACGACAGTTTGGAACGATATGGCAAAACGTTGTCAAATTTACGTAGATTAAAAATGAATCGAATGCAATTATTGAGATCGGTCTAATTTATTGAACTGATCTGCATTGAGGTCGAAATAACAAACGTCACTAAAGTCGATTATAGGAAAAATTAGGGATTGTACAAGCATACCTTGATCTTGGTTGGCAAAAAGATTTTAAGTCTGTACAAAAGTCGCAGGGCACTCGTTACTTTTTGACTTACTTGTGACATTTGACCATTCCAACTTAAGTTTCCATAAATTACCAAGCCCAAATTTGTGACAGTTTTACTTAGATGTATAGTGGAGCTATTTTATAAAATTGGTGGGAGAGAACAAAAATCCACTGTACTGACGTTCCTACGACTGCCAACTAAAAGGGCCTAATATTTTGATGGATTTCCAGGTATTCCAAAATCATTAGACCACTTTTTTCTTTTGTCAAGGTCCTGGTTTATCCGATTTAAGGAAGCTTTTCGATGGTAGACTGGCTGTAAAGCTGAAGGTCATCAGCGTAGAGATAATGCGCTGAAGCTCTTGAGTGATATAGTCGAAAAAAACGGAAAATAAAATGGTGGATGATGCCTTGTGGAACGCCTAGCAGTGACATAAAGCCAATCAGATGATGAATCATCAAAATATACTGCCTGCTTGCGTCCACGAAGATAAGAGGAGAACCATTCCAATGCGTGTCTGAAACCATCATATGAAGAGGATAGCCAAGAGGATGTCATGACGACAGGCATTAAACGCGTTTGAGAAATCTATTAAGACCTACTGCTGATACCGTATTGTACTCTATACCTGCTCTAATGTGGCCAGTCACTTTCAGGAGGCGGTAGTGGTACTGACCTGGTCGAAACTCAAATTTTAACGGATTTATCAAATTGTTACTGTGAACAAATTGAGATAAATGTTTAAGGACGCAAGACTCAAACCTTGACAAAAAGGCAGAATAGAGATAGGTCGTAGTGTGCTGAAGGGAAGGATTGGAACAATTTAGGTTAGAAGCTGGACCAAGGCTTTGCACCATAAGGAAGGAAACTTGGCATTTTCAAGGAAAAGTTGCTTTGTTGATTTCTGTCAGTATGACTGGAGAAAATAAAAGAATTTATAAGAGGACGTGCCAAACCATTTAGAAACGAAATTGTTCCTCTTGACTGCACATAATTACTTGAAGGAATGTTTGTGAAATGGCAATTCAGGTCATCTAAGTGAATTGAACTAGAGGATGGGTTTGTAGAGCGCAATTTACCAATACCAAGAGTACCTAGAAACTCCCAGTTCCCAGATATTTGTAGAAGAAGAAATACTATTACGAACGTGTTGGCGTTTGGCGTTGCGTATCACCTGATTACACCGATTTCTTGCATGTTTGTATACTGACCAGTTAGCTTCAGAGCATTGCTTTTTATACTTTTGAAAAGCACGGTCCCTTCGTCTCATCATTAATCTAATATCCTCAGTAATCCATGGAGCCGTTAAACGCTTGAGCTTATCTTTTTTCATATGCGCGTGATCATCGTAAAGCTTAGTAACTAAGTCGTTAAAGACACTCACGTTGCCATCAATAGACTCAGCATTAAGCAATGGTGCATCTATCTTTTGTCTATCTTCTCCGCATCCTCACAAAGTCGTTGCCAGTCGATTCTCCCAAAGGAACGCATGTACATGAATTTGGGTTGGAGCTTGGGAGGTTTTAGGACGTAGGATAGGAATAGAAGGTCGTGGAGAGAAAAACTCGGAGCGGATGTTGTCCATGGGAGGAAACCAAAGCGGGATTAGATGTAAGGATCAAATCAAGCCAAGTGTCTTCACTGAGGGTGTTGTGGTGGGTAGGATGGAGTGGCAGAATGTGAAAACAGCTTGACTTAACTATATTTAGGAGTTTAAGGGCGCGAAAAGAGTGAGGTTGTAAAAGATTGATATTAAAATCGCCCATGATGACTTGGTGAGCATACTCCAAACCTATAGATTCAAGAACCAATTCTAAATCCGTGAAATAGTCAGTATTTGGGGGACAATATATAACACCTAAACCATTGTTTCGAACAAGAACAAAATCAGAAATAGATTATATTGTAGAAGGAAGATATAAGATTAAAGGAATAAAAAAACATTGAAACTAACTTCAAATTACTTTTAGGTTTACTTTAAAGCTGAAGCCTTCTCTGGTGTCTTCGGAAATTTGGCTGTAAGAGATGTTGGTTCTTCATCTGTCGTCAGTTTATGGCTGCTACCTAGCCTAGCGTGAACTACGCCGTTCTGCGTCCATATACACCGCATCCCGAAGTTCAATCCCTGCCTTGGCTTCGTCAAAAACTCTTTGAGTGATATACCTGAACCTCAGCTTGGATTTCAGTTTCCAGACATTGAATTTAATAATAATTCCTGCAAATCTAACCAAGATAGGCCGTTGGCGTTCCTTATGAACTACTTCGAGACGATGACACACCCTAATAGAGGACGTGGATACCTCAGTCAGGCCCAACTTCTTGTTGAGAACATCGATTTCGTTGGATCGTCCTTATCCTTTTCGGGTATGCCAGAGAAAAATATATCCTTTCAAAAAAATATAATCCCTTTTGAAAGTTTTAAAATATTAATAGTATTAGCTGAAGCAGCCGTCAAATGATTAACTGTTTTAATTAAATAAAGTTTTCAAGCATTTAAAACTTATGGGACGATGGATTTTAATAATTAACTTTCGCGTACGAAAACTTTCTAAGAAAAATATAACTAATGAAGCACGAATATCGCAATTAGCAAGCAAAAGAAGGCGTAAACATTTACTTAACATAGTCAATGTGCTGAAAGAATATATGGCTGACTATTAATAGTTAGGTCTAACTTCCATAACACTATATCATTATTGACTATTTGCATTTGTACTGGGGATGTGTCTTACTCCACTGTAAGGCAGATCTGCTGTCAAGTAGACGGTATGCACGTCACTTTCGTACGCCAGAAACTTAGAACACACATTGACAGATATTTTTGACCGACTTCCTAAAAGAAGGAGGTATTCAATTCATGTTTTCTTTTTAAATATGTTACCTCGTTGCTCCGCTCCTATGACACCGATTTTGTTTATTCTTTTTTAAATTATAGATATTAGCTTCCTATGTGTCGGTAAATGATTATGTGATTCGTAGTTTAACAGATATTTGATATATAAAAAGTACGCATCAAAATCATAACCTCGATGCGATTAAATTACAAATACAGCGAAACCATAAAAGACAGACATAAAGTATGTTATACACTATTATAGAATATAGAAATATTTTCGAAGAATAAAGCACAATAAGCATATTAATGTAAACAGTTTTAATCACTGCAACCAGGCACATTCAAAGGTTGTTTATAATAATACAGTTTAAATTAACATAAAAGTTATTGCATTTAAAAAAATCTTCTAGCAATGTACATAAACTTGTCATAGACGACATTGTGATGAAATGAATACCTTAAAAGTTATCAAAGATTTAAAATACCGCATTTTAAATCTTTGGCAGAAAACGCGATGCAATTTTGTTTGCAGAGCACTTTGTTACCTGCTTATATAGAGTATAAGTACAATTTTAACAAAAAATGATGACTGACTTCTAACAACATATAACTGTTTTACGCAAAATAAGCAGGTAACAACGTGCTAACATATGCAAAAATCAAAAACATACGCTCCGAATTGAGTACCTCTTTCTTTTTGACAGTCGGTCAAAAATAGTTATGCGCTGTTAGAGGTGGTTATATTTTTTGTAAAAATTGAACTTTTATATTTTATTAATTAAATAACTTTAATTGCACTTGCACTTTAGATTGTATTTGTTACTGAGAAAAAAATAGTTCGTGCTTATTGTTTTGGAAGGAAATATTTTATAAATTAGTAGAAGATGAATTCTTATTTCATTTAAAGATAAAAAACAACGATAACATCGGCAAGATTTTACTTACAGTTTGTTATTATAATAAAATTAAAATCAGTACCCATACTGCTATTATAAAGAGAACTTACGATTAAAAAAACATTTTTTTTTGATTTTGTTTGTGTGTTTGATAGCTGAACAACGTTTTGACCTTTTACCTCGAACCGTTGACTTGAATCCGTTTACACTGTTTCTGTTGAAAGAAAACTTACAGGATTGGATTTAACTTCAAAAAGAACTCTCTAAGTATTGGCAAAAACTTTTCAACTGTCCTCTATTTAAAGGTAAAACGAAGATTTTGTAAAATAAAACGTTTAATTTGTTGTAGATAGGACAACACGATAGAAAATAAACATACATTAAGAAGTTAAAAGAATAATATTAGCAATAAATCAATATATTATATTCAATTATAGGATCCAATATGTATCATATCAATTTACGGAAGTTTATAATGAGTTCGTTGTTTTATAAGATTTTATGGGTAAATAATTTAGTCCTCCTCCTTGTGTTGTATTCCTCGTTGCTGAGAGTCATGACCTCCATGAGTTGTCTCTAGAATGATTGCACTTTACTTATCGCGGTCTCTGACAGTGCAAAATGCCTTATAGACTCCCGTTCCAATACCGTTGCGTTCTGTCCAACGCAAATAATTTAGTATTACACCTAAAAATGTTAAACAATATAAACAATAATTGTGTTCAGATATTATTTGAAAAAATTTTATCACATTTTACGTTACGTAAATATTGTTAATTTTAAGAATTTTTTTATTCAGAATTTATGTATTTAGATTCTGTACTAGTACCAAATTACGTATTTATATTTTTGATCGACTTGTGTCAATGAAGTGTGCTTTAGTTTAAATTTCTAAACAGTAAACACTTCTGAAAATATTAAAGTTTTAAATTGCGATGATTCAATTCACTGTACGATCAAAAGACATCTCTTTATTCTTGTTAGATACTGGCCTTGTATTACCGTTGACATTACATGTGATACGTATATAATCAAAATCTAAAATTTTGATTTCACATCTAATCATTCGATCGATTGTGTATTCATGGCACCACACTTATTATTGGATATTTATTACTACACAAATTTATAAGAAAACAGGGTAAATATCTGTATTAACACCGAGTATTCAAATCACTGTTTCTCTATAGGTTTTTATACCCTAGAACCTCAATCTAGAGTCTAGATAGATAAATTTCAATTATTACTGCTTGTGAATTGTGTAATTATTGTTAGTTGTTTTTAGCTTAAGTCTTAGTCTATTGAGTTGATAAATCCTTCTGCCATCTATCTTTTAATATCAATGAAAGGCGAAGAAATCCTAATAGTATAATAAATGCAAATATTTGTGACGATGGACGTTTCTTACTCTTTCACACAAAAACTACTAGATAGATTTTATAAAAATATAGCTTTTATGGGATATCTTATAGGTTCTAATATAAAAAGGTATAGTGAAGTGCATGCAAAATATTATATCAATGTCATGAAAAATTCTGTTATCAGCTAGCTATTCCGGCACCTACTGCAAAAGCTTTGGACTAATAGATTAGTAACATGTAAAGATTATTAAAATATATCACAATCACCACTCAGGATAACCCCGGAGTCAGGCTAGATTAAATTCTAGCTTTTTAATTATAAATCTCCTCGAACTTCGTTTTGTTTCACCATTGCAAAGCTTAGCTTACGTAAGAACCATCTCAGTTTTCATGACAATATTATATTTTTTAATCGCTTTTTACGATAGGCAGATTATTCCTCAGCCCGAAACTAAAAGGCTATTCAAACGCCGCCCCGCTTTGCCAAGGACGATGTAATCTTCTACGAAACATTGACTTACCTAGTTCTAGGTCTAGATTAGGTCAACAAGGTAAGTTAAATCTTGGTTATTAAATATTCATACCAAGATGTATTTGGCGAAATGGCCAGTGATTTTTATTTTCAATAATCTCTTCAAACAAAAAGCTGTAGAAAAAGAGCCTCTCTTAAATATAATGGTAAATATTATAATATTTTTCTTCGCACGCTGTTAATCTGACTGGTGTTTATTTTTTTTTGATATTAATGGTTCAGCTGAATAAGCCGTAGAATGAATTAATGTTTCACAAGTAAAGTTTTAAGTGCTTAAAGACTTAAAACTTATAAGCCGATGGATTTTAATGATTACTTTTTGGGTACGAAAACATTCTAAGAAAAATATAACTCAAAAGAAAGCACGAAAAGCGCAAAAGAACACGTTAACATTTACTAATCGTAGTCAATCTGTTAAAAAAAATACGTGACTGATTTTTAAAAGTTAAGACTGACTTGACTTGCATTATGTGGTTTTTTTAAGACTTATTTTAAAACTTTCAATGTATTTATTGTTTCTTGATAGGAAAAAAGAACACAGATTGACAGATATTTTCAAATATAAAAATAACAGCCCATCATGATTTTAAATAGGAAATAGTTTACTTTTTTTAACGCATTCGGTCCTGTTAACAAGAAAAAAAATATGCTGAATGTTTATTGTTTATATGTTAATGTAATATTTTATTAAAAAATTAAACAAATTGTTATTTCATTTGAAAATTAATCACAACGTACATCGGCAAGATTTTTTTACAATTTGATATCATAAAAAATTGTAACTTGTATTCATTCTACTATTATGAAGAGGGCAGAAATGCATTTTTGTATATAACGAAATTTAAAAAAGACTCAACCGATTTAAAAAAAAACTTGACGATGTAAAACTTCATTCGCATACAATCTTTATGAATCTCTACTAAAACAAAGTCAAGGTGTAAAAAAGCAACTATGAAATGTATCTAATCTCATTTAATATATTTATTAGTGCCAAAATATTTTAAAACATTCTGATTGTATATTGATTATCAAGTATTGGAAGTATTGTTCCTGTGGTCAACGTAGATATTAAAACTTAGAAATTATTAAAAATACCTTTTTACAATTTTTTTGATTGCGTCTTTGATAGCTAAAATACATGTTGATCGTTAACTTCGAACAGTTGACTTGAATCTTTTAACACTTTTGTTGAAAGAAAACTTAAAAGTTCCATTGGGTTTAACTTCAAAAAGAACTCTCTAAGTACTGGCAAAAAGTTTTTAAGTGTCTTCTATTCAAAGGTGAAACGAAGATTTTGTAAAATAAAACGTTTTGTTTGTTGTAGACGGGACAGCACAATAAAAATAACCATTAACGTTTGTTATGATATTAAAAGAATTATATCAGTGATAAATCAATAACATTTAATTTGATAAATAATATAGCTTTACCGATTTTATTGCTTTTAATTAATTTACAAATTTTCCATGGTCACAGGACCGACTAAGATGTTGGGCATCAAAACGTTAGGGTTAATTCGGCTACAATTCAAATTCAATACATAATTTTGTAATCCAACATATATGCCAACTGAACTCATAGTATCATGAGGTCTTGCAATATTGTGCGCTTTATTTTTTTAAATTAATTGGATTCCAAGTAGGTAGTATCCAACCATGTTCTCTATTGAAAGTAGGATGTTTTTTTTTTAATCTTAATAGCTTTCATCCTTGGTAGGAATCGGTGTTATTTTGCGAGTATTTGTGGTTTATCAAATCTAATTTAAGCTGGTCCAAATTTGTTGAGTACATAAGATTTAATTTCATAATCCCATATCGGGTTTATTTATGCAGGTTTATAATGACTTCGTCGATTTATAAAATTTCATTGTTAAGTAATTTAGCATTTACCTAAAAAGGTAATGCACGAATATAAACAAAAAAATGGTGTCTTGAAAATTAAAAATAATGTTTGCTACATTTCCTCATTATTAAGTTCAAGAGTTTTTTTTCTGATGCTTTTATATACATATCACGAACTTACATATTATTATTTTTAGATTTCTGTAATTACTTTGTGACACAAAGTTTTGTAAATATTTAAGTTATAAAAAATATGTCATTGAAAAACATAACCTGCGATTAATTTTCAAACGTTACCGAAACCTTCAGAGATAAACGAAAACATTTTCTACATAATTGCGCATTTTGAATTGGTCTATATTAATTTCATTGGTAGGTGATTGGAGAGATAGTATATAGTTACGCAATTGTAAAAAGTCAAAGTTGTCATTTAAAAATAAAAATAGTTAAAATAAAGCCAGTAATTTTTTCACTTTAAAGCTAATGTAAGCGTTACAATAGAAATTCTTAGGCAAGCAAATTATTTCCGAAATTTTTTTAACTTCTGTTAATACCATATGCTTATTTAGTATTTTAATAAAGTAAATTGCTCGAAAAATGTCAGAGCTATAAAATGCAGTGGCATAATTGGCTAGGTAGTGCCGTTAATAAAAATCGTCATTCAATTATGTTTCGTAGTTTTAGTAGGTGAAGGTGTAGTTAAATATGAAAAATATCTTAAGAACATGTCCAAAAATATACAAAAATTATCATCTGACTATAACAATATACAGATACAAAACATTAATGATCTGTGGAAAAAAAAATTGTAGTTGAAAAAATAACGAAGCTTACTAAAGAAGTATAATATGAAGCCAAACATTAAATATAATTAGAAGTTCATTAAACGGTTGCAGTTCTGATCTTTAATAAAATGGTGGAAGTTTTATATGATATGACCGCTTAGTAACCTTAGTAAACTGATTGTGTCATAGTTTAACACTTCAGCGATACGATTTGTACACAGAAAGAGTAGAAAAAAGGCAACCAAAAATTAAACAAATTTTTTCCCTTGATTTGCAACAAAGTACGTCAAAGAAGATTCTAATAACACAAATGCTATTTGTCCACTGCCACCATTGCAATTTATTACCTTCCATTCTGCCAGAAACAAAGATAACATATTTGCAATTCAGAACAAAACAACTTAGCCCGGTATGCTTTTCGCTTGGTAGTTTGACTCTCAAATAAATTGCCTGTTAAATGAATCCCTATCGCGGTCAAGCAAAATTCAAACTACAACCTGTTTAATAAACTGTATAGTTTATATTACCCTTTTTTATCAACATGAATGATTTAAATTGATTTTAAATTATTGTTTATACTTAAAATATTATTGCTTGAAAAATAATCGCAAAAAAAGGTTGCTTTGATTTTCATCATTCCTTTTATATTTTTATTGTAAGTTTACCCTAAAATAATTTAAGATTAAGCACGTAATCTTCAGAATATACGTGAAGACAAATGTGTTTTTTATTTATTTGGGTTTTCTAACTAATATCTGGTATTTCTCAGAAGTTAATTTGTTTTAATAACTAATTAGAATCTTATCTAAATAGCGGTATATCGTTACATTGTTTTAAATTATTGTCTTCGATAATAATTTATGTGTCACCATGGATTTTAATTTAAAAACAAAATGGTTGCCTTTAAAATCGGTATACAGGCGGAAGTTGTAAGTGACAATGTCTTTTTTGATTTGATTGTTGTAATCGACGAATCTAACTTCACATTTTCAATACACAATCGATTGATAATTAACTTACACGTGTAAATATGAATACAGGCACTATTTCTTTTACTCTGACGGCAGAGAACGCTCCAGTGTAAAAGACGCAAGGCATGAACCGGTAAGAATGCCCCTCTTTCTCCCTGTCTCTGTTTCATTTAAACATGCCAACTGCACGAGTAAGAGAGACGCGTGCATCTGACTTTCTGTTATGGTTGCCTATGGAGAGTTTTACGTGAGCGGCGCTGTGACACAGTTTTCGATAAAGCTTCCATATCTTGAACCAATTTATAAGACGTTATAGCTTAGATAAATGAAATAATTATAATCGGTTAAGTAATACATATACATTGAAGAAAACTGTAAGAAAATTTGAATAATAGAAGCAAAAAAAGGCGCCGATAGGAACATACTAGCTGTCTGGGTGACATAACGCACCACAGAAACAACTGGCTTGAGTTTAGCTCGCCTTACCCTTAAGTTTCTTTTAAAAATAAGTCAAGAACAGGACAACCATTTTAATTAGAAATACAAACCATTCTACCTTAATCGGGGAATCTCAAATATCTGCCGTTTCTTCCCGTTGGCGGCAAGGAATCAGTAGTACAGATTTTTCTCTGACCACTAGCCGCGGCACCTACTCCTATAGAACAAGGGAGCGTAGTTACTTTTTTCGTACCCTTCTTTCTTCCTGGTCAGGCAAATAGATCTAGAGTCACAACAAAACTCAACAAAAATAAAACTACGTAATTTGATTTTGTGAGCGTTTCAGATTCCTAGTCCCAAGAGTAGGAGCCAGCTAATGCTGCCTTAAATTAAATGGAATAACCTTTCACAACCAAAATGTCTATTGTCCTCTAGGTGCCTCTATCGAACAGAATGCCAAACGACACTGAAACATGGGATGCAATAGGCTCCGCTTTGCCTATTCTTCGATAAGGAGCAGTCTGCCAAAGGTGCCATTGTTTAGCGTCTGCTGCCTAAAATGTGTTTTTAAAGACAAAGAGAACACGTTATTATTGTTAGTTAGACGTCGGCGAAGACGTTTTCATGCGTTGCTGCAATTTAACCCTGAAAATGCCTCGATGTGTCTAAACTTTTTATTTAGTAAGCTTTATACACACTGCGGCTCCAGACTCAAATCGTAAATAATTGTTTCATTGCGAAATAATTTGTTGAGAAATTAGCACAATGAATCGTAACCTCGCGCCTATTTTTGTGTTAATACTTATACATAAAGTCACATCGACTGCTATTATTTATCAGGCAGAAAAGCTAATTCGACACAAAATAAGTTTCATTCCTAAATATGACAACAAACAAACGAATTCAATATTAAGGCTCTTTCTCCCCAAGAGATAAGTTACCTAAAAGTAATATATGTCATAGCGTTTTTCCAATGTGTCGTGTAAGCGTATTACGATCTCGGTTCCACACCGAGCAAGATTAGGTGCGTTAGTAATTAATGTTAGCCCAATTGGAAATGAAATAGGTAGGTTCTTATTATTTTCTCTTAGGAATTATTTTCTAGATAAATAAATACTTATCATCTGCTTTGTGATCTGCTTTTACATAATGTATAGTTAGTTAAAATTAGGAAGAAACTTACCCTTCAACTATTAAAGTAATTTACAATCTGTTTAAAAGCGATCTTGAAACAATAAATCAAATATTCGTAGTAACTCGCGAATACTAATTAACGTTTAGTATGCTTTAAAGGTATACACCTCTGCAAAGTTAATGCAAGTCGCTTCTCTGTATAACATAAGCAATATGCAATATAAAAGATGCAGGCATAAATCTTCACCAAAAGTTGTTTTCCTTACTTAGATCAGAAATAGGAAATATATTTTGTTTTTGGCAAGCAAATATATAAAATCAGTAGTGACTTTCGAAGCGGAAATAAACGCTAAGAAATTTCCGTCACACTGCAAAGTTCGCAGTCTCGACTGGTCTTAGAGTTTTGAAGTTTCAATGCTTACTCTAAGTCGCGCCCCAGTCACTTTCTCAGCGTTCTGGCGTTCCATTGATAAAGGAGACACGTATCTGGCGTTTTCACGTTGGTATGCGAGAGAACAAATCTAGTTAAAGTTTCTTTACGTTATATCCTTTGTTCCATTTACTCCAGCTAATAACACTGTGTGGAAGCTATTGATTTTCATTTTTATAACCGATTGGTAGGCATTAGTGATTATATAAAAATCAAGTACCGACTTTATTTTTATTGGCTGTAAAATGCAAAATATTATTCATATCACAAAATGAAAAATTTCTAGTTGTTTAGTGATTGCTTTGCAAACCGTTGGTTTTAGATTCAAAGTCTATTAGGTTGGGATTTAGACCTCAAATGAAATTTTCTGAATATTAAAATATCATTCCATGATCCATAGTAAGATTTTGATTAAAGTTTTTATTTTTGTTAGGTATTTTATTATTTCGACCGCGTTTTGGTAGTGAGACAAACGACCGCGGTTAGCCGGCTAGCGTTGATTGTGAGGCGAACTATGTTTAAACCACCTTTCTAGGCCCCTCCTGGATTGGGGAAAGCAGAGCGTTCCTAAATAGGGCTGCTTTGTCACTAGACGTGCTGCCGAACCCGAACTCCCGCCTCGAATCGAGTCAAAGAGCGACCACTCTCGTCTAGCCGCCTACGTGCCGAGTGCCAACTAGAGACCAGTATCACTAAACTTGAAACTCCACCACCAGAACTCGATCACCGCAATCCAAATAAACAGAAGAGCAAAGGTCATCGCGCGCGATTTTGATTATAGTGGACAAGCTGCTGCGCAAACCGCAAGCCCACTCTCTTGTCTTAGCCCCCTTGAGCCAATGGACCGCCTGGACAGTACGATTGACGTAGAGCTAAAGGTTGGTTTCTTAATTCCTTAGTCGTCTCTTAGACACCCACGGGAAGAGATGGGAGGCAGTATTCTATAAGGCGCTCACCTCACGCAACAGGATCCCAAGTAGGTAGTACCCAACCATGTACTCTATATGAAAGTAGGATGTCTTTTTTTAATTTCAATAGCTTTCATACTTGGTAGGAATCGTTGTTCTTTTTCATGGATTTGTGGTTTATCAAATCTAATTTAAGCTGGTCAAAATTTGTTGAGTACATAAGATTTAATTTCATTATCCCATATCAGGTTAATTTATGCAGGTCGATTTATAATATTTTATTGTTAAGTAATTTAGCATTTTATCTAAAAAGGTAATAGCTTCGTGCATTACGATATCAACGAAAAATGGTGTCTTGATAATTTTAAATAATGTTTGCTACATTTCCTTATTATTAAGTTCAAGAGTTTTTTCTAATGTTTTTATATACATATTATTATTTTTCAATTTCTGTAATTACTTTGATGACATGAAGTTTTGTAAATATTTAAGTAATAAAAATATGTCATTGAAAAACATAACCTGCGATTTATTTTCAAACGTTACCGAAACCTTCAGAGATAGACGAAAATTTTTTTACATATTTGCACATTTTAGAATTGGTCTATATTAATTTGATTGATAGATGATTGGAGTGATAGTATATAGTTACGCAATTGTAAAAGTCAAAGTTGTCATTTAAAAATGAAAATAGTTAAAATAAAGCCAGTAATTTTTTCACTTTGAAAGTTAATGTAAAAGCGTTACAATAGAAATTCTTAGGCAAGCAAATTATTGCGAAAATTTTTAACTTCTGTTAATACCATATGCTTATATTGTATTTTAATAAAAGTAAATTGCTCGGAAAATGTTGAGACTATAAATGCAGTGGCATAATTGGCTAGTAGTGCCGTTAATAAAAATCGTCATTCAATTATGTTTCGTAGGTGAAGGTGTAGTTAAATCATGAAAATATCTTAAGAACATGTTCAAAATATACAAGAATTATCATCTGACTATAACAATATACAGATACAAAACATTAATGATCTGGTAAAAGTTTTTGTTGTTGAAAAAATTACGAAGGTTACTAAAGA
Source organism: Lamproptera curius (assembly GCA_029286875.1). Lineage (NCBI taxonomy): Eukaryota > Metazoa > Arthropoda > Insecta > Lepidoptera > Papilionidae > Lamproptera > Lamproptera curius. Next base: position 379,028 of record JAGSMT010000190.1, on the reverse strand, counting down.
AGTATAATATGAAGCCAAACATTAAATATAATTGATAAATAGAAGTTCATTAAACGGTTGCAGTTCTGATGTTTAATAAAATGGTGGAAGTTTTATGTAATATGACCGCTTAGGTAACCTTAGTAAACTGATTGTGTCATGGTTTAACACTTCAACGATACGATTTGTACACAGAAAGAGCAGAAAAAAGGCAACCAAAATTAAACAATTTTTTTCCCTTGATTTGCAACAAAGTACGTCAAAGAAGATTCTAATAACACAAATGTACTGTTGTCCACTGCCACCATTGCAATTTATTACCTTCCATTCTGTCCGCAACAAAGATAACATATTTGCAATTCAGAACAAAACAACTTAGCCCGGTATGCTTTTCGCTTGGTAGTTTGACTCTCAAATAAATTGCCTGTTAAATGAATCCCTATCGCGGTCAAGCAAAATTCAAACTACAACCTGTTTAATAAACTGTATAGTTTATATTACCCTTTTTTATCAACATGAATGATTTAAATTTATTTTAAATTATTGTTTATAGTTAAAATATAATTGGTTGAAAAATAATCGTAAAAAAAAGGTTGCTTTGATTTTCATCATTCCTTTTATATTTTTATTGTAAGTTTACCCTAAAATAATTTAAGATTAAGCACGTAATCTTTCAGAATATACGTGAAGACAAATGTGTTTTTTTTATTTATTTGGGTTTTCTAACTGGTATTTCTCAGAAGTTAATTTGTTTTAATAAATAATTAGAATCTTATCTAAATAGCGGTATATCGTTACATTGTTTTTATTATTGTCTTCGATAATAATTTATGTGTCACCGTGGATTTTAATTTAAAAACAAAATAGTTGCCTGTAAAATCGGTATACAGGCGAAAATTGTAAGTGACAATGTCTTTTTTGATTTGATTGTTGTAATCGACGAATCTAACTTCTTATTTTTACTACACAATCCGTTGATAATTAATTTACACGTGTAAATATGAATACAGGCACTATTTCTTTTACTCTGACGGCAAGAACGCTCTAGTGTAAGAAAGACGCAAGGCATGAACCGGTAAGAATGCCCCTCTTTCTCCCTGTCTCTCTTTCATTTAAACATGCCAACTGTACGAGTAAGAGAGACGCGTGCATCTGACTTTCTGTTATGGTTGGCCATGGAGAGTTTTACGTGAGCGGCGCTGTGACACAGTTTTCGATAAAGCTTCCATATCTTGAACCAATTTATAAGACGTTATAGATTAGATAATTGAAATAATTATAATCAGTTACAATACATATACATTGAAGAAAACTGTACGAAATTTGAATAATAGAAGCAAAAAAGGCGCCGATAAGGAACATACTAGCTGTCTGGGTGACATAACGCACCACAGAAACAACTGGCTTGCGTTTAGCTCGCCAAGCTCCTTACCCTTAAGTTTCTTTTAAAAATAAGTCAAGAACAGGACAACCATTTTAATTAGAAATACAAACCATTCTACCTTAATCGGGGAATCTCAAATATTTGCCGTTTCTTCCCGTTGGCGGCAAGGAATCAGTAGTACAGATTTTTCTCTGACCACTAGCCGCGGCACCTACTCCTATAAAACAAGGGAGCGTAGTTATTTTTTCGTACCTTCTTTTCTTCCTGGTCAGGCCAATAGAGCCAGAGACACACAAAGCTCAACAAAAATAAAACTACATGACGTTTCAGATTCCTAGTCCCAGGAGTAGGAGCCAGCTAATGCTGCCTCAAATTAAATGGAATAACCTTCCACAAGCAAAATGTCTATTGTCCTCTAGGTGCCTCTATCGAGCAGAATGCCAAACGACACCTAAACGTAGGATGCAATAGGCTCCGCTTTGCCTATTCTTCGATAAGTAGCAGTCTGCCAAAAGCTGCCATTGTTTAGCGTCTGCTGCCTAAAATGTGTTATTAAAGACAACACGTTATTTTTTACGTTTTCATACGTTGCTGCGATTTAACCCTGAAAATGCTCTCGATATGTCTAAACTATTTATTCAGTAGCTTTATACACACTCAGCAACTCCAGACTCAAATTGAAAATAATTGTTTGCACTGCCAATAATTTATTGAGAAATTAGCAGCAACGAATCGTAACCTCGCGTCTATTTTTTGTGTTAAATTAACTTATATATAAGTTGCATCTGACTGCTATTATTTATCAGGCAGAAAAGCTCATTCGATACAAAATAAGCTTCATTCCTAAATATGACAACAAACAAACGAGTTCAAATATTAAGGCTCTTTCTCCCAAGAGATAAGTTGGCCCAAAAGTAATATATGTCATAGCGTTTGCCGATGTGTGCGTGGAGCGTATTGCGATCTCGGGTTCCACACCAAGCAAGATTGGGTGCGTTGGTAATTAATGTTAGCCCAATTTAAATGAAATAGGTAGTTCTTATTATTTTCTCTTGGGAAGTATTTTCTAGATGAATGAATACTTTTCATTTGCTTTGTGATCTGTTTTTACGTAATGTATAGTTAAAGTAATTTACGATCTGTTTAAAAGCGATCTTGAAACAATAAATCAAATATTCATAGTAATTCGCGAATACTAATTAACATTTAGTATGCTTTAAAGGTATACACCTCTGCAAAGTTAATGCAAGTCGCTTCTCTATATAACATAAGCAATATAAAAGATGCAGGCATAAATCTTCACCAAAAGTTGTTTTCCTTACTTAGATCAGAAATAGGAAATATATTTTGTTTTTGGCAAGCAAATATATAAAATCAGTAGTGACTTTCGAAGCGGAAATAAACGCTAAGAAATTTCCGTCACACTGCAAAGTTCGCAGTCTCGACTGGTCTTAGAGTTTTGAAGTTTCAATACTTACTCTAAGTCGGCGCCCCGTACTTTCTCAGCGTTCTGGCGTTCCATTGATAAAGGAGACACGTATCTGGCGTTTTTCACGTTAGTATACGAGAGAACAAATCTAGTTAAAGTTTCTTTACGTTATATCCTTTGTTCTATTTACTCCCGCTAATAACACTGTGGAAACTATTTATTTTCGTTTTCTTATAACCGTTTGGTAAGCATTAGTGATTATATTAAAAATCACAGGCTAACTATAAAGTACCTGACTTTATTTTTTATTGGCTGTAAAAATGCAAAATATAATTTATATCAGCAAAGTGATAGAATTTGCCCTAGTGGTATTGGTGATTGCTTTGCAAACCGTAGGTTTTAGATTCAAAGTCTATTAGGTTAGGATTTAATAGACCTCAACCATGCAATTTTCTGAATATTAAAATGATCTATACGTCAGATAGTCATGTAAATATTCAATCTTTGTTATGAAAACCATTTTCGGCAGTTGTCAAAGGATGTCAATTCCCCCATATATAAAAAATCTCCGTAACTTTGCAATTGTATTAAGAAGTTTAAAGTTTTTTTATTTTATTTCTTCATTATATAACTGATACTCATAAAATAGTATTTTTCAATGAATGCGCAACTGAAACTTTAATTTTATATTAATTTAATTTAATAAAATAAATTTTAAAAATTTTCAAAGTTTTTTTTAAAACGAAAAAAGACGCGAATGCAGTGATAGAATGTAAAATAGTAAAGTTTTTTATGCACTATTTAATAAAAAAGCGTTCATTATATTAATTAATGTGTTATTTAGTATGACATTTTATATTATTCAAATTCAAATTGCCTTATATGATGACTATTCAAACCTTTTTAAATTAATACATAATTTGTGTAGAAATGTGCACATATTTCGTACAGGAAATTAATTGAAGAATTATAAGTCCCGCTATCTAATAATAAACCAGCAAAATAAAATACTTAATTTACGTGCCCACTAAAATACAAAATTTAATAATAAACGATGAATGCTTCTTAAAAAAATTTAATTTTAAAGTAACAGAATTTTTTTATTAACAAACATTTTTCACATTACGATTTCAAACATGCCCAAAAAATTTTACAAGTTCAAGAATATCATATCAGAATTTGGAACACAACATTAAAGACTTTTTGTCTCCGCTCGTACAATGAAGTCTAAAGAAATGAAAAAAACTCAGGGTGGCCGAACAAAGAATCACTTGACATTCGAGGGCGCACCACTCCATTTGCTTTGTTTCTGTTACACTGTTTAATTTTATCACCCTTAGAAGCTACTTGCTCAGTAAAGTTCTAAATAATAACATGAACAAAGGAATAGTGTAACAAAATAAAAATATAAATAAAATTAGAGCGTCTGTTGGTGACATTAAAATAACCGTTTTTAAATGATTACGTTGAGGTATATTATAATCAATGCATGTAAAGAAATAATTTTTTTCAATTTTTTCGATCTTATTAGCTAGAATAAAAAGACAGACTTTTTTGTTTTGGCTAATCTCTGGCATGGCTTGTTCGACTTCGACGGAACTTCCACTAGAAGATAGCTAATGTAATTGACGCTTACTTTTTCTTACAAATAAAAACTGAGTCGAGCGAAGCAATTAGTTCTATAATAGCACAATAAAACCTATGAATTTAGGCCTGAATTACTAAAAGGCTAGAAAACATCATTAGTTAAACATTTAAACTACTTACAACTGCGTATCCAGATAGCTTTGAGGAACGTCCAATAGTAATTTGAGTAGATAGAGCGACTACGTGCATCTGAAAATAAATGAATAGGCATCATTCACTAGTACATTCTACATTTTAATAAATTATCTGGTTTACTTTTTATACGCACTAAACGAATTCAACAAAAGTATATTTTCGCAGCATGATTATATTTAAAATGATCTGCTTTTTTAAAGAAAATCGTTAGCATCGAGTATTTAAATTTTATAGAACAACGGAAATGCATTTTAATTTCCGTTTTTATTTTAATCCTTTCTTTTCTTCTATACCACTATCACATAACTTGCAATTTAACATATAATTTTTACTTTTACTTCATCATTTAGCACCAAGATAATACACGTATAAAAGTTTCTCTATAGGAGTTTGCCTGCTAAAAGTAAGACATCTTACGTCCCATAATATCTGAATCCTCCACGTACCCGTAATACAATCTCCCTAATCTCAAAGTATCAAGTGGGGATTGTTACGTTTTCATCAAACTCCCCACAGCGATGGCCATCAGGGTCAAATTACACAAAGCTCGCTATATACAATAGGTACTGTCCGTAATTGGAGTACGCCAAAATCCCAGCGGAATAATTTAAATCTGTTTATGTCAATCCTCAAAGTTAATATGAGCCCGTCTTGTATCCTCAAAGAGGCTTTATGACGCGGAGACCGGCCGCAACAACTAATTACTAATACAACAAACTTACAAGCGCTGATTGTTTGAACTTGTTAGTTGGAGTGGTTTACTGGTTTTACGTGAGTGAATGTACAATAATGTAACACTATTATCAAAGTCAAAGCTATTGTAAATCTAAAATAGTTCAACGAGTATAAAGTGTAATATTGCTTTAACATCCCTAACGATTTCTCCTGTGTAGGCACTCAATAACAAGTTGAAGGGTTGCAGGGATAAGTCATGGCTGTGTGAAATGTAGACCGTAATATAAGAAAGGGGTTACGAAATAATTTTCGTGCCTTTATCTTAATTTAATCCTCTCTTAATATAGTAGAAACCTTCTATATGTAAATGAAGCCGACCCAAGCTACATTATCTGCTTTACATAGAACAAAATTTTGAGCAGGATTAAAGGATGTCACATAGAAAATGTTTTACTGTTTTCCTTATAAGCCGATGCTTTTTTACCCTAAGGCTTTCTGTTACAAACAGTGCAAAGACCAATATAAATATGGAAATAGTAAATCTTGCCATCGTTAGAGTCATCCAAAAGGATATTCTTTAACGATACAATATTAGAGTACATGCGAATATTTATAAAATATAAAATAAAAGCTGCTTTTGTTCCATTATTATTTATATCGAATAATATCTTGATTTTTATAAATGCCTTTATTATATCAACAAGAAATTACTAGGCCCCGAAAATATACACGTCTATTCTACATCAGCTCTGTTAATCACGCGGCATGTTCAGCCCAAATGCCACCCACACGAAACTAGTCATTTTTTAGTTATATTAAGTTTCACCCTGATTTTAAATTGAATAGGGTGGATATATAATGGATAGGGGTGTATTAGGGAAGGCCTATGTCCAGCAGTGGACTAACAAAGGCTGATGATGATGATGATGATGATGATTTAAATTGAAGCGTATTTAAACTATTTATTTCTCGTTATTTCTCTAAAGCAAACCATTTTGTAGCCAATCCAAAATATTCATCAAATCTAGAAAATAAACACAAATTAAATTTAAATTAAAAAAAACATGTATTAAATTAGCCTTACTATAATCAAATATTTGACAAGCTACAATACCTTGCCAAAAGACATTACTTCCTACTCAGGGTGATACGCGAGGTTAGTGTTATTAAAAAAAAAACTTCATAATTTTAATAGAGAAGATGATTGGAAGCTACCCCCTGGTTGGGATCTAAAGATACAAAGAATTCAACCGATGCATAAAATTACTTCTAGGCCTCAAGATACCATTAGCTCAGTATGCGTAAATTGGATAAATAATCAACACAGAAATTACTTCAGTGGGGAACTTTGACGTAAGACAAACATCACTTCAGTCTATCCCGTGATCATTAATCCTGCAAAGTATGTTATATATCATATATTTTGTTTTATTATATATTATAAAAATTAAAAAACCTCTATCAAAAAAATCTTTTATTAAGAATTTCGCTATGGCTTGTCTACGTCTCGATTGCTTCCATTAGGTGGCTCTAAGTGTTCTGTCTAAAAGTTAAAACTTCACTTCGCTATTAAAAAAAACGTAACTCCGCGCCCTTCGTAATGCTTGACAAAGGTGTCTACTTATTCTGTTGTTAACGAACTATAAACTATTCAATTAGATTATGTTTTATGAACATAAAAACTTATTTTTAGCCATATATGTGACTTAAGCTGATACTAAAGTCTCACTTCTCCTAAAAGTTATATAATATTTTTAAATACGTTTAAAGAAAAGCTTTAACACTTGTACAAATAATTTCAATGAAATAAACCCCCGGCGAACTGCAAGCTCTGCCATAATAACATAACTAAGCAGTTAATTGAATATTATTATTTTAAGTAGCTTAGTAACTAGGCTAATTCAATATAATAGTTCGTTACTAGCACCGTTCGTTATGGACCGCTCGCGTTTAATTGACTTTAATTGTTACGGACGTAGAGCAGTTAATGAACTAAACTGTTTAATGAAACGGCCACCGACAAAAGGTTTTCACGTAAGCGCAACGTTGTGAAAAAACTCGAAATTAAACGCTGGGAAGTGTTTTCCAGCGCATTTTATAATTAAATTTACAATTCGCATTCCCTCCGGCGTCCCGGCAATACGCATTCAAATGTTGGAGTTCCTTAATATGGCTTTTTTTGTTGTGCACAATGAACACGCGGTTTTTAAATAAATTAATAATAATAATGACTTATATATCTATTTTCTTAACAAAAGTTAACGAAGTGTCATTAAAAATAGCTAATGACCTTAGTAAAGAGACTAGTCCTTGACATATTCACATAAGAACTGTAATTACTTGTAGCAAACGAGTAACTAGGTATCTCCTCCTAAGCCATATTAATTTTCCTAAGTTTGTTACATTTTAACCTTGTATCTACTTACTTTTGTTTCTATACTTTCTAAAAAAAGGCAAAAAATTATAAGTTAGCGATGGTAGAAGACTTTGTGTGGTCGTTGCGCAAATTATTTTTTATATATCTGATTGAGGTGTCATAGTATAGAAGTTGTTTCGAGTGTATCCGTAGAAAGTATCAGTTGAATGACGGGGGCTAGATTAAAAACTTGGTTTTCGTATACGAATTTCATATACGCGATGACATGTCATAGGACTTTTAATTGAAATACGGTTTAAGAGCCCAGCAAATTGTAGTATACCGCTGATTGGTGTATTTGCATTTTTGACGCAAAATCATATAGTATGAAGTTATGTAATGACAAAATCATATTAAAATATTTGTAACAGAAGAAATTGTAACCTAATAAAAAAATAATTTACATAGGTTTGGATTAGAATAATATATGTATACTGCATTCTAAAAATCTTATTTTATAAACAGCTATCAAATCCACAAATTTACGGATTTTTCGCGTCAGTTATAAATATATATTTATTCCAAAATCCGTAAATTAGTGGATTTGATATGTATAATAATCGGGTACATAAAAGAAATAATTATAAACAGCTATTTAAACCCCTTCTAAAACAAAATACTATTAATTTGATGACATTCATGCGCTTGTCTTGTTATTGATGTTAGTTACAATAAGTTATATTTTTTCCGAATAAAACAATTATTAATTGTGTCACACGCTTTTTTATGATTTGCTACAATTAACTTTAAAACGAAGTCACACAAAGATATATTGCTTATCAAAGCTTATCTGAAACTCTGCTTGTTTACCGAAAACTTACGATATAAACAGGCTTATGCAGAGTAATGTTAATATCAGCCTAATCCGAATGCAAAAAATAATACAATTTGTTTTTAACAAAAAAAAATTGAAACTATTTTTTATATAGACTCAGTTTAATATAAATAAATAAGATTTAGCTTCTATCACTGTTTGAAGTTAGAGCTGCATGAGTAATTTTGAATAATTCAATCTTCAGCACTACGTAACAGCTCTGTACCATAAGGAGCGTTAATATTCGTGCCCGTTTCATTTCTCAGCTTCACTGCGCATGTTTGTTGGCTTCGGAAATCAGAAACTTTCAGGCGGTCCTCACAGCCAGTTGATGGTAGGACGTTGCCGAACGCGCACGTACCGTGAGCTGAAAATCGCGTTGCGAAGTTTACGACGTTTTCGTTTCAAGTGCAATCAGGACAGTTGTGTCGGAATTATGACCTGAGACGGCAAGTAAGTTATTTTTGTATAATTTACCAATATGACGTATAAAAAAAATAAGAATTGTATTCGACTTTTTTGTTATCTAACAGTAAAACTTGTCAAAGTGATAATCGATTTTCTATATAGTGTTTGAAATTTGTCTCAAAATGAAAGGGATTTTAGTTACTAGCCTTGCGTTCGTCTTGGCAGATAAAATATTATATTAGAATCATATTTTGCCTTGAAATTGCTTAAGAAGTTTCATCATCATCATCATCAGCCTGTGATAGTCCATTGCTAGACATAGGCCTCCCCTAATACACCCCTATCCATTAGGAGGTTTTGGGCCGTACCCCACCATGCTTGTCCAATGCGGGTTGGTGGGTGGACCGACTTTTTACATGCCCATCCGACGCATGGATCATCTTACCTTTCAGACAATTGGGTGATCATCCCAAATTGCCCTAACCAAATAGGAAACAACAATGAAAATTTATTGAGTCCCCGCAGGATTCGAACCCACGAACTTCGGTTTCTAAAGCATACCCCTATTCCTCTAGGCTACGGATGTAATTAAAGAAGTTTATAAATACAAATTCCTGTAGCAATTAAAATATTTTGATACTGGATTTTATTATACATATAACCTTATCACATGATTAAGGAAGTAAATTGGCAGGGTAAATATATTATTACTTATATTAATTTGTTAATTTTCCTGATTAATTTAATTCAAGGGTATGAATCACCGATAAAAGGATTCATTAATATTAAACTTAACTCTTAGACGTTACTAATTGGATTAAACAACGTGGTTTTACCAATTGGAGGCAAAGATGGGATATAATATGAAAAGGTTATATCATTATAAAACCGGGTCAAGTACTTGCGATCACGTTTTTCATAATGAGTCCGTTTTCGTTAAACAGCGTAAACTACATAAACCTTTTTTAATACAAGTAAATCATATAGAGCACCATATAATTATATTTATATTAATTATAAATAATCAGTAATCATTTTAAAGTAGTATTTGAAATAAAAAAATATTTCAAAGGTTTTATAATGTATATTTTAAAAATATCTTGCCAATACACTATTATATGTATATAATATTTTAATGTAAATATATATAATTTTAAAATTATGTTTTAATTCAATTTTTTATTAAAAAAATTGAATTAAATTTACAAAATTAAAACCTTTTCACAGGAGCTTATACTACTAACGCCTACTTCTTTAATTATTTTGTTGTATGTCAGAACATAAAAATATCCATTCCCAATTTTTTCTTTAACTTGAAATCCCTCTCTTTTAATTTTTAAAAATGTAGATATACATGTATAACATTTTTCTAGCTTGTATATAGGAATAACTTTATAATATAAATGGTATTTTTTGAACAAAAATATATAAAGTTTAACACTATTAGAAAATATTCCTAGTAAAGTCTTATGTAACATTAGAAATCGTAATTTAATGACAAGAAATAGAAAAAAAAATTAACTTTATAAGAATTATTCACTTCCATATCAAAGCTTTCCGTCAAAAATCATGATTGAAAGTAATAAATAAGTTTTCTTTTTAAACATTTAACGTAAAATATTAATACGATAAAAAGTTATAAAATTACTGTCTGACTCGCGTAATAATACCAAACATGTTTAATATTATGTATATTATAAACATGTAAGTTTAAAAAAATCTCGATTATAACATAAGTAATTTTGAATAATTTGAATGAAAATAAAACTGGTATAACTATATAAGATAAAAAAAGAACAAGCTATTTAATTTATATTTTTATTACTTAATCTCAAACTCGTTAATTAATTTTTTTTATTCAACGTTACTATTGCGAACTGTCTCGAAATAAAGGTCTAAAGAAAACATCTCTCATAAGTGAAACCTGCTAGACACGAGCTTAAGTGTAGTACGTAATAAAAATGAGGATGGAAAGTATTTTTTAAGAGACTATACACACCTCCGTATTCAAGTTCCGGGCTCTTCACGACCGCAGTTTTTCTTTTAACGTCTCCCGCAGGAGCTAGGGGTAGTTTGGCGGTTTTACAACTTCCGTTCTTTTCAAGTAGGCACTTCGCACTGTTGTCTGAGGAAGATGTACGCAAGTGTTTTTTTTTATTCATACTTTTCATGCGCCGTAAGCTATATGCGATTTTTTTAATTTTAACATGTTATTGTTCAATAGTTTTTTAGTTTCTTTTACAAGTAGGGTAGCAAAAAAGTATATTTTAAAGTGTCTATTTGTATTTGTTATATGAAAATTTTATATCAATCAGTTTAGATTATTATATATTTCGATAGTATACTATTAAAACAAATGTGTTTTTATTTAGTTATATAAAATAAATAGGAAACTTCAATAAAATCGGTAAAAAAGTTTAAATAACTTTGATATAAATCATTAAATGAATATAATATTTGGAATATTATTTAAATAAATAATTTAATTATATACTATTTCATCACATAAACACATTAAAAATAAAGAGAAAATGACTTCCGACGGAAAAGTTCCGAAATTACATTGAAAAATTCGATTCTGTAACATAACATAATAACAATATATTAATTTGTAACGTAATAATTAGGATACTTTAATGATTTAAATGAAAATGATATTTTATTTAACGTAAACATTAAGAATATCTACCGTATTAACTACGTTGAATAACTGATTTTTTATTATAATTACATTTTCAGCTCCTACCAAATTTTATTTCCGAATTTTAACCTCATTTAGAAGTATTTCCCCAAACGTTGAATAACACTAACAAACCTTATTAGTTAACTTTGGCTTTCTTTATCTGATTTTCCGGATTTCACCAAATCCTCTCCCCAAGGAAAAGAGTGTTGCAAAAGTAAAATTCCTCACGCCATATTTCCTGTGTTATATTTTGCTCGGTCAAACATTAATTTAGCTACCCATTATTCTGCAAAGTAGGCAACGTCAACTTTCACTTGAAACTCTTTTGTTAATTGTCTTAGCGTTCGCACTTCACCCTGGTCGCGGCGTTACGTCCAAAGGGTATGATTTTATGAATAATTCATTGCTCCTTAAATCGGCCGTAACTAAGCAACGTCGAAAATTGCAACAGCTGTGTCGCATAAAGAACCGGGCTCCAGCCTTAATTTTAATTAAGAAGCGGGTAATGCGATATTACGAAACTCGTAAACAAACAGCGAGGTTTCCTATGAACGCGCGAATGGGCGCTAATTAACCGAAACATTTTGCGTTTAGAAATAGTTTGGATTATGAATAATGCCTGCGCTTGGTAAATATTCCATTAACGCAAATCTGTAAATGTTTACAAGTTATGCTTATGATATTATGCTACATTGATTAGGCAAATTCATCAATTTTTTTATAAATTACCAGAATATTATAATATAAAATAAATATTTAACAATTTTTGCGCGCGACTTTAAGTAGTAATAAAAAATATATTTTTGTTTTTTTTGTTACGATTAAGTAGCGGAAGTTACTCCCGCTTACAACAGCTATATTCCATTGAAGGTTCTGTCAACATCGGACTAGACAGGCAGACAGAGAGAAAAAATATTTTATTATAAGTATTCGTTATTAAATAAAATTACTTTTTACGGATTTTATCGCGTTTATTTTACATATTTAAATTCCCGACGTTTCGAACACTTTCCCGCGGCCTTGGTCACGGGGTAGACTGTGATGTCATGCGTCTTGTTGCCATTGCTGAAGCGGGGTTTCTAGATCTTAATTATAATGAATTGTTTTTAGTCTGTACTCCGACTTATACAAAATGCAAGCCAATAAATTAAACCCAAGCATAATACTTCTGCCAGCTGTAATGATAAAAGCAGTTCATTTTTATAATGTATGGTATTCGCGTAAACAACAGAAATAATTATAAGTATTCGTTATAAACCACAATGTAATCATTTCAAAACGGTTATGTTGATGGTACAAGCTGACACTCTAATTTTTTTATTTGTATTGATGACAGTTTTTATTTCTTAACTACTTTAATGTATAATGTATATAATGATCTATAAACAGAAAAAAATGGATTGTTTTTGATGGGTTCAGAAACTACGTTAAACTATATTAACAATAAGTAACATTGGCTTTATTTTACCTCAGGAAAATTCATGCAAAACTTTAAAAATTGACACGGGTAGAGCTATGGACTGGTAGAATATATATGTGTAATTTTATTATCATTATTTTTAGAAAGCAAAATTTTAAATCAAAATTGTCGTTGATTTTTGTGAAAACGATTTATATATATATCTTTATTCCTTGTTGACATTAAAATTAATATTAAGATGTACTTTTTATACTTGCGATTTATTCAAACTTAATAAATGAATTCAATATTGATAATATTAATCCCGAAGTATTACTGTTCACACAATAGATTACCGAAGATGCTAAAGATACGTAACGTAACGTAATTAAATGTTAAAGAAATTCATAAGCACAGCAGTTTCTACTCCATTATGTTCCTCGTACGAGTCTAATAAAATAGCTGGAAATAACAAAGTCTTTATGACTTCGTTATTTAGCGGTTACATTTAAACTACTAAAGAAATTTTGGAATAACAGATATAATAAACAGATAAATAAAAAGGCATTTAACAACATGACATAAATCAGTTTATAGCTTCACTCTTTTATGTAGCACTAACGATCTTCCTGGTTTTGCACATGTGGACCGTTTTATTATATTTAATGAAGATATTTAATGTGATTAAAGATTTTTTTTCTGTAATTTTTTTAATATAATTTTTTTTTTAATACCGTTTTAAGTCCCGTTTACCCAGTAAATAAGCTGACTACGGTGCCCTTACCCAAACACCGTACCGAAGGACTCTAATTTTGGCGAACTGTCAATTAATATTTAAACAGGAAAGATTTGTATTTTCGTTACATATTTTGTATGTAACGATAATATGTAAAAATCTTTCGTGTTTATTTATTGGAATAGAAGTATTTTTGGCGACATATGCGGAATATAAAAACTTATTTACGTTTAAAAGTTTGTTTGAGACTGAACAAATTTAACCTAATTATTTTTACTTGTATCATCGTTTTAAGTTTTTAATTAAAACGCAGAGAAATTAACAGAATGCTTTGGTATGCATGATATTCATTGTAGTGGTGTGGCCAACTTTTTATTTTGTATTAAAAATGCAAAATAAAAGTTGGGAAATGGTATCTACCTTATACTCAGCGAAAAATTGTGATTTTAAAATTATTTTTTATCATTTTTATACCAAGATTATGAACTAAGCCACAACTTTTAGCCTTGTCTGTATTTAATATTAATAATTGTGGGTTAAAAATATTGCTCACATAAGATTGATTAAAGTTCAATCTACTTCTCAAATATTTATGTACTAAGTTACCAATAACAAAACAACAATATAATACAAAACATGTTGAAGCTAGTGAGTGATGATAAATGTTTAGTAAGATGTATTAGTTAAGAAAAATGTGCATTCAATCATTTTTGGTCCGAGAACTTTCGGCCGACGATCGCCGATACATAAATCAATGTCCAAAGGCGGCTGGACCGCAATATATTAAGGTTTAACTAATAGTATACTGTATTAATACGGAAGATGTAGGTATTTTCATCTGAAACCCCACAACTTGTATGATTCTATTATATTAACTTGGTCCTGTAATAGATTACCGTTCCTAAATAAAAATACAGCTTATATGTTTCTATATGACTATTGTTAAGAGAAAAGATTGGTTTTTGTGTGTAAGTTTGTATGAATAAACAGCAAGACTACTATGCTAAACTAAAAAAATCTTTCACCATTAGAAAACTACATTCATCTGAAGTTACAAAAGCTACTTTTATTTAAGGAATTCCATTTCAAAAATCTTAACATAATACGGGCAGAACCTAGTATCTTTACATAGCAGAGTGAAAATTTTATTAGACTGTATGCCAAAATTAGGTAAAATTGAATTAAATTCAACTACCAGATATTGTAAACTGAATCGGTTGCTAGATTTATTTTATTCGTTTCATATAATTTTTCTGCAACTAGACCGCGATTAATTGCTCAATCGTTTATGGGACTATGTATTCGCTTTTACAACAAAGTTCTAGAAAACATTCAAAACTTAACAATTAATACTTTATGGAGTTGTTAAGGAACGTTTGTGTTAAAGGATTTATAATGTATATGAGTTTTTAAATATACGCACTCTGGTAATAGAATGCTACAGGTTTTTTTCAATAAGATGATAGTTTTATGCTCATAATAACATACACTTGTATATAATTGTATTTCATTCTGGTTTATACTCTGGTTTATACTATCAAGCATCATATATAAAGTGATCATATAAGGCTCATATCTACGGCAATTAACTATTGTTTTGAATTTCTAATAACTTTCTCGCCTACTTCAATATAACTAGAATGTTTTGACTTATTGTTGATGTGATATAAGAACGGTTTCGTGTAAATTCTATCTTGAATTGCTTTATATCAATAGCAAATTGTATCGTGTATGTACTATTGTCTTGTTTTTGCATACGTCTTAGTAATAATAAAATTTCTTGTTAATTTTATTGTAGCAATGAAGACATAGATATAAACTAAATACTTTATTTAGCTTATAAAGATTATATCATCATAAATAAATTACGATCGCAAAATAAGAAATTTCGTTTAATTATCTTAAATTGCGTCTGTTTTTGCGAACCTTTTGGGGTAGTACTTCTTTCCTATCGTAGTGTGTAAACACTACTGTCTTCCGGTTTGAAGGTCACCATAGCCAGCGATGTTACTGGGTAAACATGACGTTTCTTACGCGGTTTATCTAGGGCGCGGTGTATTACATACAAGTGAACGCCCTGTCGTCCATTCGCCATAACAATTAAAAAAATATGTAAATGTTATGTTACATAACTTTAATGGCTGTATTTAATATTCTTGTAATTAATTATTTTTGCGCGATACTGTTTAATATGTTAATAACGATACTCCCTTAATCTGAACAAATGGGTATAAATTTATTCCGCTGAGTAAATCCAATCTCTTATACAAACAGATGTTTCGTAAATAATTTTTCCGCTTACTTTCGGTTGTTTATAAAGTAAATTAATTTTTTTTTTTCTTTGTGATTATATACCATCTCTATCTCTACCATACTTTTTGTATTTGACCATGCATATGTTTCAGGGATTATTTTTAATATTTAAAAAAAAAAGTAATTAATTTTAATTGTAGTTTTATTTATATATGTTACCAAGTGTGTCCGCTATTGAGAATAGTGTCATTCAAGTAGTCCTATCTATGATATATAGCATCGTGATATGTAGTTTCAGAGGCCACATTCATATTTAAATATCATTAAACAATGATGAATTTTACCTTTTAATTGTATTAATCTACTATTGGTTCGGAAATAACAGCGCTTGGCGAAAGAGACAGCGTAAGAAACGAGATACAACTTTTGAACTGAATTTTTAAAATAAAGAGGTGTTTAATTCTGAGCATATAACTTTTTTTAATATGCTCGTGTACATATATGATTATTATCCAGCTTGTATTTGCCTGAGTTCTGTAATCCTTTTGAGTTCGATCCATTTTTTTATTTTTTTCATAAGTCATTTTTTAGTTCGAAACAATGGTTACTAAAATAAAAAAGTAGCAGCCCGCATTAATTATTTTAATGTTTACATTGGTCAATTTTTATTATTGAATTATCGCAAATAAAGTATTACCTAAAATAATTTAACGATGAAAATAAATGAATGATTAGGCAAATTTAATTTTTAATCTTCCTTTTCCTTTTCGATTTATTCGAAAACCTATGCTATACCTATAGACAGAGACTTCAAGATAGATCAAGTTAATCTTTCACGAAATAATGGACATCTGTTAGACAATTGTTAATAATAATAATATTTATGAAGAACTGTTAACGTTTGTAAAAAAATTGGTATTTGCAAAATGACTTTTTGACCGACTTCCCAAAAAAAGGAAGTAGTCACTTTGGAGCGTTTATATTTTTTTAGATGTGTTACCTATTTGCACGCTTATAAGTTAGCTGTCATTTGGTTTTATTTTAAAAACATTTTGTGATATTTAGTTTGAAAGATATTTAATAAATAAATAAAAAAATTACGGCACCAAAAATCACAACCTCGTGCGATTAAATAGCAAAAGCGGCCGAAACCATAAAAATTTAATAATAGTATATTCTACGTATTTGTCTTTCTTTAAACTGCCCTAATACAGTCCGCGCATACGTCTATGTTTCAAGAATAGCCCACAATAACCATTTTAATCTAAAACATTGTTAAACTTTGCGATGAAGCGTATCCAACGCTCGTTTAGGGTAATATAGTGTAAGGTTATGTAAAAGTTATTGCATTTACAAAATCTTTATTATATGTGGATATACCGTGTGATTAAATAAATACATTTAAATATATTAGAGATTGAATATGTAGTGGAAGAAATATCAGTGTAAGTTTTGGCTTTCAGCACGTTGTCACCCGCTTATAACGGTTATATACTGGTTGAAGTCGGTCATATTTTTTGATTAAAATTCCACTTGTTATTTTATTATTAATTTAATACGCGCATCATTGTTTCTATTTAATGAAATTGAAATTATAAATACCAATACTTACTTGAATTTAAACTTAATAATTCAGTTATTTAAAACTGAATTTTATGTTAATATGTAACATAAACTTTTGGATATTTTGGCAGTCGCCGGTATTGTGTGGTTTGGTTTATATTTGATAGAAATTAATTCATACTTTCTGAAAATTTAGTGGTACAGTTTTGCTTATACTATTTCAAATACTGTATTTAATTTTAGTTGCTTACCTTCGGTTTGCTTAGTTATTTAAAAAATTATAAGCCATATATTTAGGCGTAATTTGCGCAAGATAACAACTTTTATTAAATGTAATTTTTAAATAACAACAATTAGCTACTCCATATTGGTTTTTATAATACATTTTTAAGGTAATCCTTTCATGATTAGGTTATTTGTTTAAAAAGTTATCGCATCATCTAAAAATGTTAATAAATTATTATTTACATACAATTTTTATAGACTAGTATTAAAATAAACTTTAAAAGTCAGCACAGTTAATATGGTGATGTTTCCCTGTTCAATCTACCATTACTTTCGTAAATAGTCTGGTAATAATTATAGATTTTGTAATCAAAGAAATTATTAGCTAATATGTATATTATTTTTGTTACAGGTAACAAGCACAATGAAACAGGTCTCTAAATATATTATAATAATTGCATCGGTTATGACTGTCGAATTGACAGTTACCGAAAGTAAAAATGATACAAAGCCAATCATAGACAGACGATACTATCAAGTGCCTCTCTTTATTAACATCTGCGATATCGAAGACCGACGATCAAAAGTTCATTGTTACTGCGATAGTAATAAACCAAAAATGGCTACGCGAGCGGATTGTTGGATATTCAGCGGTGGATTAACAGAAGAGGACCCAATTTGGCCAAGTTTTTCATCACAGGCGCAAATTGAGGATCTTATATTCAATGTACGGTCTGACGACGCACTTACATTTATCCCTGCAAAGGCCATTGTTCGACTTGATAAGTTGAAGGATTTATCTATACAATTTGGAACGATAAAAAAGATAGCACCGTATGCATTCACCAACTCTTCGACTATTAGGCAGATAGTTCTCAAGTCGAACAAGATAAGCCATTTGGAAAAACAATCATTTTCGCAATTAATGATGTTAGCTAACTTGAGCTTAGACGATAATCAAATATCTGAACTCAAAAGGGATGTATTTTTCAATTTACCGAATCTCCACATTTTAAGTTTATCTAACAACAACATAAGTTTGCTTCATGAAGGATGTTTCAAGCACTTGATCAATTTGCTGGAGCTAAAATTGGACTTTAATTATATATCCGTTGTAACGAAAGAAATGTTGGAAGGTCTCGAAAACCTCTCTAGGTTAAATTTAAAAAACAACAAACTAACAATGATCGGCAATTTAGCGTTTAGTGAGTTATGGGGCTTAAAAGAGCTTATGTTAGATAATAATGCTATAGAGTACATTTCGGAGAGAGCTTTTGGTGGCTTGGGACAATTAAGAAAACTAACATTGTCAGGAAACAGACTAACAACGTTCTATGACGATATCCTCGAAGATACCACTCATCTATCAATATTAAATTTGAGAGACAACCTTTTACCATTTATATCATTTGAAACAGTTCGACAAATTGTAGATAATGATAAGGCAACCTCAGCTGTTGTATACATGGAGGGTAAGTTGATATTACTTATATTATTCATGTGTTTAGATAGTTTATGAAACATAATACATATCATATTCGTATAAAAAATAATAAAAGTAATTTTTAACCTTCTCCTTCTTAATTACCACCTAATAAAAACATAACTTTTTTAGAACTATCTCGACATATTTATTTTTCATTTATAGCAACCACGTACGTATTCGCATATAAACCTTCAAGAGTTCGGATCGTACCTATATTTTGCAACGGGACCCAATAAATTTCCTCGGCAACACTGAGAAATAGCTTTTTATTTGCAGACATTCCTGCTTGTTTATTAGGTATTTTATAGCTCTTTTGTGTTCGTTGCTGTACAGGTGGCCTTATATTATTCATGAGTGGGTTATTCAGAGCTATTGTTGTGTGAATTGAATACAAAAATACCATTTCACGAGTATAATGTGTGTATGTTACGGTTTGATACGTTTATGTGCTTGTAGGAATATATTTTCGTAGCTGCCCTTTTGTTCGTTTTTCCTTATATTTAATATCCAAAGCTAGATATGCAATATCACAAGAAAAAATTAATTCTTGATACATAACAGTTTGACAAATATTGGCTCTAAATCTGTAATTATAAATCAGTGTCATTCAAAAGATTTTTTTTAATAGAAATATAATGTAACTACATCAAAGGACCAACAAAAGTTACCGTCTGATATTTTGGCTTTTGCTTAATCCTTTTGATAAGACAATTAGAAAAAAAAAACATTTCAGTATGGTTATTGACTGTATTATAACTACTAAACTACTTGTTCTTTTTTTATAATAAAAAAAACAAGTTATTTGAAAAACAGTAGCATATTATTTATTATTAAATTAGATTTGAAACTAAAGGACATTGCACTGTGAAAATAAATTATTTGGGCGTAAAAAACGGCAGTATTTAACATTAAATATGATATATTCTATATGTTATCATGTTTAATATCAAAAACTCTATGGAAAGTTTTAAACATTTATTACTGTACTGCGCATTAGCTGTAAAAAATGTCTTCATCATCATATATCATCACCTGTTTTATCATGCTGGACAACCTCCCTAATACCTATCGATTAGTTTGACCTATCACAGCTGGTCCAATGGTTGTGGTTGGACACATTAATGCCCATCCGACGAGGATCATCTTACTTCGACAATTGGGTATGCCAAATTGCTAACCAAAAGAAACAACAATAAATTTGTTGCTCGCAGATTGACCGACCTCGTTTCAAATCACATCTTACTCAGCTAGAGGCACTCCTAAATAAAATGTATTTGAAATTTTAATTTAATTTTTAAACTTTTAATTTTATTTAATATTCAATTTAATATTTAAAATATCTATACCTAAACCACAATCAAAAAGATTGTGTCATGAATAAATTGCTAATAATTTACTTTACTTATTTCGGTTTTGTTCAGTTTAAGCAATGAGTACATTGTCTTGGAATTGTGTTTGTTGATATTATTTTGATGACTTTAATTAATAAGGAAAATTGGGCTCATGCGTTTTCAATATTTAGAAATGTTCATTAAGAAACATAAATAATGTTCAATTTTTTTTATATGGCATACGCAGGCAGACGAGCAGTCGGGCCACCAGATGGGAAGTGGTCACACGCCCTTAGACATTGGTAATCCAGTGGTATCGCAACGCTGCCTTACCGTGAGACTAAGGCTGTTAATTCTCGTTTACAGTAAATGCTTGGCTCGCGCCTTTCAAACGGAACACAGCAGTGTTTCAAACTACTGTCTTGCTTGGCAGAAATAGGGACCTACCACCGGTGCTCGGTGGTCAATTTTATTTTTTTTGAATACTATTTCGATGAGGTACAAAAGTAGGAACATTTAGAAAATATGGATGTGTCGGTTGGTAGCTTTTAATAGTTTCGTATTTTATGTAAAAATATACTTCTATTTATCAATTTTATTTAATGTTGTCAAAAAAAAATCAATATTCGATAAAAATAGCTTTCAATTATTGTAATGTATATATGCTTCAGGCAAAGACAAAACCGAATCTTAGGAAACATTTTAATTCACTAACTTTTGTTGTTTGTATATACTTGAAAATTGAATTGTTTTTGTTGCAGGTAACCCATTTAACTGTAATTGCCGACTCTCCTGGATCTATTATCTACTTAATGACACTAAGAGCGTTGAAATGAAAGAGGCCCTCGAAAAGGTAACTTGCGTTGAAAACGAGAGGCATTCTAATGATCACACCAATGAAGACGTTGAAAGCGGAAACACTTTATCTGATGAAAATTACGAGTACTACGATAAAAATGAGGATTATTTAGACGGAGATAAAACAAAGTTGAACAAAGCCAGGAAGTTAACGGATATACCTTTGGACTCTCTCCCCTGTCCGAAAGAGCTAATGCGATCAGTGGAAGAATCTTATGGGCAGCCAATTCAAAATGAAATAAGACTTAAAGCTTCCTCAGAAGTTGTAAGACTTGTACCCATATATGTTTACATTTTATTTTTATTACACATCATGATTTAGAAATAGTGAAAGATAAGACGTTTGTGATATTAGAATCAAAAATTCAAATAATATTTTATGAACACGTAGGGATTCATAAATTTTTAATCTACGAGAAATTGTTGAAATTTTATCACGTGTATAAAGACAGCTTTTAATTGACTTGGTATTTATTAACATAGATTAGGGTTATTGTAAATATCCTTAATGTTAAATAAATTGTAATATTCTTGTCATGACAGTTAGATTTGGCGTGAGTTTGCTCTTTGCTTTTGTATCGATAAGTTTTATGTGTAAATATTTTATACTTCTCGATGTATCGTTCAATGAAATGGAATACGTTGTAGAATAAATCAATAGTTACATGTTGTAATTCAATTATCCTTGAAGCTCCGACAAAGTTTCGTACAACATCTACTTGTGTATATAATGTACGGTTCAAGCTAAGTAAAGTAATTTGTAAAATATGGTGTCGTGCTACTAAGGCTTAAATGCTATTTTGTATATGGTTATTAGAAACTTAATGTAAGCTTTGATAAGCTTATTTGATTATACGTAATTGTTTTAGATGTTGTTCAGGCATTTATTTTATAAGTTTTTATCAAAGAACTTTCACATAGTTGCCTCTAGTTAACATGGCCGTAATTATGTTTCGTTTTAATACTATTAGGGTATAATCTGATCACACATGCATAATCGTAGATCAAATATTACTTTAGCAGAGATAGTTATGTCAAAAAACTATTTGTCAGTAGACTGTTTCGATAAAGAATAATTGTTTAAATTTTTCTCATTAAATATTTCTACTCGTTTGTTGTTTTTAATTCATAATTTAAAGTCAAAATATTTTTCTGACCAAACAACAAAAAAAGTATAGAAATATTTTTAACATGAATAAAAAACATAAATATAAACTAAAAATTCTGCTGATGTGTTATCTTAAGTTCTAATTTTACATTGAACTTAATTTTATGCGTTTTCTCAAAATTTTGTGCTCTTCATATAAACGAGAGACCGATCTATTTGTAAGAAAGCTTTACTCTCCTCTAAATTTGATGAAAAACCTAGGTTTAAAAATTACAATCGTAACTAACAGCAATTGTTAGAAAAAGGACAAGTTACGCCAAGCTCATACGGCTAAGATTATTACGGCGTTCTTACGCTTACCCCTGGCTTTATTAACATTCCCTTCTTAGCCTAAAAGAATACAAAAATCTGTTTCTCAAGAGCCATAATAGGTTCTAGGGCCAAAATACTTAAAAACTAATTTTCAAGCCATAGGACCTAGAATAGGGGCGAATTCGATATAAAATTTCACTGCTAACGTTGTGTAATGTAAGACTATTTGTAACACTAGATAAAACCTGCAAAAAAACAGTGCGCAATCGCCAAATCATGAAAGATAGGTAGAAAAACCTACGTTGCAATAGGTAGGGGTGGTATCAAGTTAACTACCCAATAAATAATACATGACCACTACAAAAGCTACCAATGCAGCTTTTCAGTGCCCACTGGGAGCCGTCTCAAAGTTATGCCTTACTCTTTATGCGGGCCTGGTACCTTTCAGCTCGTAGTACGTATTTAATAGTGGCTCTATGGCTCCATGAAATCCGTAATGCGAGCGAAAATTATCAAACATGTATTTGGAAACAAATATCCTAAGTGTGTTCATCACTTTTCTGAAATTTCCAATTTTACGATTATAAAAAGATTCAAATTAAACAAAGTTTACAACTAAATCCTATGGTCTATTGATATTTGTTAACATATCAGCTAATCACTAGAGTATTTATTACTATATTTATCATGATATAAAGTTTGGCTATCTACATTAAATCTTTGTTAAAAATTATTCCTAATGCGCTTTGCATTAGGAATCTGTAAAGCTGAGCATCTGGTAGCTGAACTTTTACAATTTAACCTAGTTCTACCCAGCAACAAGCTATCAGCATCACGGCAAGTTCAATTTGACCGAACCAAGGGGTGACACAGTGGAGCAAGTAACCACTGTTATACCCTTTATTACAGTTATATTCAAAATTGCCTAAATTTTAAGGCGAGCGTCATTGAATTATATCTTAAAATACTAAGGAAATTGGTAAAATCACAAAACGTTGAGTATAATTTTAAATCGTTGTAAAGTATACACTAAATCATATAAACAAAAATTTCAAATTAAATCATAAATGGAGCGTTATACAAGCCTGGTCGCTCGCTGAGACATGACCAGAATTGGACTATTTTTAAATTTTTATGGCATACCGCAGGCAGACGAGCAGTCAGGCCACCTGATGGGATGTGATCACCGACGCCCGTAGACAGTTAGCAATGCCAGTGGTATCGTCAACGCGCTGCCACTGTGAGACATAGGATGTAAAGTCTGTTTACCCAGTAAATACGCTGGCAACGGAGCCCTCAAACCGGAACACAGTACTGTTTTCAAACCACTGCTTCGCGCAGAAAATGGCATCGCGGTGGTACCTACTCCAGACGGTCTCCTGTAAACGGAGACCTACACCAGTAGGACTATCTACCAAAACAAATAAGTGTTATCATATAACTTCATTGCTAGAGTAAAAAGTTTCGCAATTGTACTTCTAATGAAAAGAGCCAACTTTCCAAAGCATATCTTAATGTTTTATATCAAAAATAGTTGCGAAAAATCTTTAACAGTCGCTATAGGACGTAAGAGCCTTCAAAGTCAACGACATGTAAACCAATAATTGAATTTTGTTTACTCTTAGGGAAGTCTGTAGTTAACCTAAATGATTATTGACCTACTCCATGCTAAATTAGGAGAATGGCTAATAATGAATATTTTTTGTGCAGATTTACATTTAATATTGTTCAAAAATGAAGTAAAAATTTTGATGATAAAATAATGTAAAAAGGTTTCAATACTTCAATGCTTTTTATCTTGTTTTGATAATAACTTCTTTATACAGTTTCTTATTTTACATATAAAGTCCATATAAAAAGTGGAATTCAAAATCACGGCCACATGTAGGCGTGACCACAAAATCATTAGCATTTTAATGATTAATGACACATACACAAATTATGTCCTCCCGGATCATGATAAATCAACATACTTTAGCTGACGTTTCACGGTCGTTTGACCTGAATTTTTGAAATTCCCTGACGTAGGCAACTACTCCCTATGATAAATGCCCTTTCTGGGGAACAAAGGCCGCCTATTTTTAGCGCTTCCTCTACAAATTAACTATGTCACATATACGAGTATATGCATTTTGTCAAAATATATCAAAAATTTGATTTTTTTAACCGATTATTTTTAAGTTAAGGATATAAACCGTGATTTACTATTCAGTAGTAAAGGTCTTTATTCTAATCTACAGAAGGATTTTGTTTTATTTTATGACAAAAAGATGCAGTACAACTCCATAGTGGTTCTGATAAAGTATCTGAAACCGGACAGTGATGAAAATTTCAGTAACTGTAAATGGCAAAAGTCTTTAATATTAAAATTAAGCCTTTTATATTTATAAAGCTATTTGCCTAACCCGTATGAAACACACACTTATTAAATGATTAAGTGAAGTACCATTTTAATCAACTCCTCATAATTGTTAACTTTTGCACGGTAAACATTGTCAGCATATCATGTCATATCATACTAGACAAGTCTTTGTACTCTGCAATGCATATGTTGAAACAAAGCAAGCTATTCAGTCTAGCTCTTTACGGTTGCAATCAACGGCGATGCGTATTCTACTCAACGTCGTCCCTAAGTAACAATTTATGCCGCATGTGTTAAAATTGTGATAAGTCAGGTAGAGTAGTTTAAAATTAATAATAAATGGATTTATAGGGCTAATGAAAGATTATGGAGAATACGTTAGAATTTTTGAAGTGCATGTATTTATCACAAGTATATAAACATTTTATTTAACTATTTTTTTTTAAGTAGGTTCTCGTCTGGCTTAAACGAACACTACCAACAATAAATAAAATATTACACATACACAAATTATAAAATTAAATATATAATAAACAATACATACCGCCCTGGAACGCGGGTGTATCTAGTATACGCGGTGTGTGTGTGTCGCTGTGCTCGTAAGCGAGGGCGAACTACAGGTGAGTGGGTGCTATCCCTACTTGTGTGGTGTGTAGGTTGGATGTCAGGACCCTCGTTGGGTCCGGAGTCTTGGAGTGACCCTTCCACGTCCGGTCGAGGAGAACGTTTCGCGGACTACGCTTTTGGCTGGACGCTTTTGGATCGGCGTGACGACGACTAAAGCTGCTGCTTTTACCAGCAGAGGGTTATCATGATTAATAACTTTATCGATGTGTTTGCGCTTAACTTTGAAGTGTTCGAGAGTGTTGGCAATTTACAGTCGCTGTGTAGGTCTACGTTACGTTGGTACCACTGCGCCCGGTGGCGCGGCGGATGAATTATTTTGCACTACCGGTAGTTGGTTTAGGAGTGTGAAGAATGCGTGCGTGAAAGCTTGACAGCATAAGCCATGATTGGTCGTATGCATACCTTGTATAGTAAAGTTTATGTTTGAGCGACTTTTACGGTGAGAATTCGTTAGGTGATAGAGTCTGGTCGAAACGAACAAAGCCTTTCTCTAACGTCCTGAATATGACTTTTAAACGACATGTTGCAGTCGAATGTCACGCCTCGATATTTGGCCTTCCTTTCCATGCGGATCGGTTGGCCGTAGAGTTTAGCTGCCCTAGTGTCTGGTGTCGGCCTGCGCGTGACCTATCCTGACGCCTGGGTTGAGGACCGGGGGTATTGTGTAATCACGACGTAATCTAGACCGATGAAAGTGTATTGCTACACTTTTATCAGGGTCTACGTCGATTCTCCATTTTTCGTAAATAGCCAATCGCCTAAACGATTGATCGCGTTCTGGAGCCTTTTAAAGATATTATTTGATCTTAATGACGAATAATAGAGGGCGTTGTCATGAGCAAATAGTGCTACATTCACATCGTCGGGGTTTAGTGTGTCACTCGTGTAGAGCGTAAATAAAAGTGGAGATAGGACCGATCCTTGAGGGACGCCCGCTTGGAGCGGACGACTCGTGGACAGAGTGCCATCGACTCGATATCGAAAAGAGCGATTCGACAAGTAGGCTTGGATGATGTGAACTAGCCTGTCCGGCACTTTGAGAGTGTACAGCTTGTAAATCAAGCCATTGTGCCACACTTTGTCAAATGCTTTTGCGACATCGAAGATGACGGCCCCTGTGATACGGGGTTAGGAATGATGAAGACTGTTCAGAATGAATTCTGTCAGGCGATAGATTTGGTCGGGACACGAGTGCTTCAGACGAAAACCGAATTGCTCGTCTGGGATGAGGTTATTGAAGAAGGCGTCGTCTTTCAACCGCAAAAGAATTATGCGTTCATATAGTTTGCCCAAGCAATTGAGCAAGCTAATTTCACAATAACTCGTGGTTAGGTTAGAATGTTTGTTTGGCTTTGGAATACCGATGACGATGGATTTTTTCCAGGCATCAGGAAAAGTACAAGTTGATAGTAAAATGTTGGACCAACACACAGACATTAGGGCCCTGGTAAGTATTTTAGAGTTCTATTTGAGATACGGTCTGGGCCAGGTGCCGACCGGGGTTTAAGACCCTTAATAATTTAGTGGACCTACTCCGGGGTCACTGGCTTTAAAGTATCGCCCTCTGGTGGTAAGGCAGTTCTAAGCTCGACTAGACGGTCCACCGATAGGTGGGCCGCGTTGACGCGTGCGTGAGATGTTGTACATTGATATTCTAGCGTATCGGCTAAGCATCTGGCCTTTTCGAAGTCGTCGAAAGCTAATAAGCCCCCGGTTGGCTTTGATAATGGCGGCATGGCGTTATGGGGTTCCGACTTCATACGTCGAGCCAACTGCCAATAGGCAGTGTGCGATGGCACTAAGTCTTCCGTCATCTCATCTCACCAACCAGAGCCATTGCGATGTAACCCTATCCTATCTCTAACCTCTAGCTGAAGTTGCCTAAGCGAAATCGGTTTGACTCGATGGATAGCGATAAACGCCCGCTTGAGTGCATTTTTCTCTTATCAGGCATCGAATACCAAACGGCAAGCCAAAGTTGCGATCACCCAAAACCTTGACTGTCCTTTCGGAGTCGTCGATGGCTGATGGATATGCGTTTGATACTGTCGATGGCATAGTGCCTCCGGTAGGTTAGAGCAACTTTGAGGGTCCATAGACTGAGTTTGAGTTCAAGACAATGCCAATTTGTTACGGTTTGGTCGTAGGGACCGCAGACGCCTTGGTCCATTTGAATAAGACCGGCAAGTGGTCAGAGTCTAACTCACAGAGTGCCTCTATCGGTACGACATCGAGTGAGACGTCTCTAACTAATAGCAGGTCTATAGTGCTAGGAGCGCCTATGCCTAAGTCTGCGTATCTAGTTGGGGTCCCAGGAGCTATTATATTTATGTTGAGTGGCTCCTCGAGTTCCAGTAATTTATTGCCATTGGTGTTTGGCTAACGCAATTCCAGTCGGATGTTTGCTATTTAAGTCGCCTGCGATAATGGTTAAGGACCTAGGCGAGAAGCAACTCTAGGTCGGATCTAAGTAACTCTTTAGATGGGGACAGGTACACGGAAACAAGTACAAGCGGCCTATAGCCGTTGAGTGCGATCTGACATGCCGTCCCTCTAAGTTAGTTAATTAGGTGTTTCTAATGGTGCGATATGGAGTGACCTTTTGTAATAAATAAGTGTACCATCCAGCGGTCCTGACAACCTATCGTTTTTAGTAATGTTATAGCCACTGATTCTAAGATTGGCAATTGACGGTTTTAAAAAGGTCTCTTGCACTAGAAATATGTCTATATTCGTTTAGTTCTTCGTAGTGACATCAGTGCCAGTGTGCTAGTGGTCTAGTGGCGACACGTAAAGCGTACGCGCCTGAGTGCGTAATTATCTGTTTAGCCGTCCGGCAAGTTTTATGATTTTACCTCATTCCAGATATGTTGCTCGTTATGTAGGGCCACATAGTTGTTAGTTTGTGCCTACTTCTAACACCGCGGAGGTAAGTTAAAATACACGCACGCCACCCACGTTGCATTAAAGAAGTATTTTCTTTTAATTTACGCTTGCTACGATAGGTGGCAGCTAGAGAATCATCTTGCGCTCCTAAAAGTTTTTAACTCACTTTAGGTTTACACCTACCTGGTCACTGGGGCAGAGAGGAAAGGGCACACAACCCCCGCCTTTACCGTAGAGCCTACATGGTTATCGTAGTTAATTAAAAGTAAAAATAAAATTACAAGGCTCGCAATGGCCAACCAAGTCACCTTAAGTGACTTGAGCCTCGACTTCGTGGACCTCAAAAACCGTCCGTCGACGGACACTTCTACTGCATCAGAAGCGCTAACCGCAAGGCCAATTATAACTATAAGCGCACTTCGGCTCACAAGCCGTAACGCCTCGTTCGAGCGTGTCCGACCATCCACTTGGACAACTTAACCAGCTCTTTTAATGCAAACGATATTTTTAACAAAAAAACCCGCGGACCAAAAGACCATAATAGCAAACTCTTCGAAAACGTCTGTCATGCTACTACGACAGAAGCATCTAGAAATGCCAGATCCCTAGATCGCCAGTCACAACATTATAAGAAATTGTAGGACCAGCGCTTATTATAAAAGGTCACTGTACTCTGTAGCAATCGATACGCCGGCGAAACTTAGGCATCTTTAAACCTCGATCCTCTAAAGGCTAGCCATGAATTCACGTGTCTATAATAATAACTTCGGTCCAGCTACCGCGTAAAGACACCGCACACGTCACTCTTCTCTTTTAGGCGCTATATTCCCTAGGAAATGCCGTCATTTTAGCTGGTGACTTAAATAGAAAACACATTCGTTGGAATAGTCACACAACAATTCCGCGTGTTCAAGCAATAGATGCTCTTCCTGACCTTCTTAATTTTAGTGCGGTAGCACCTTCCTCGCGAGGGCAAAGACGAGTTATGTCGGACTCGCATCGACTAAAATCACTACGTTGTTCCTTCTTGGCGACTTAGAGATGGACTCACAGGAATTCTTCATCTGCCTACCTGTGGGCGTGTCGGAACTAACGACACCATGCCAAATGTCCCCTCCTCCCACGGCCCCTCCATACCGCATCGGCGGTGCAGTCCCGCCGTGTCGCGGAGGATAGAGAGAGTGGCCCACGAAAAACCGACACCTTTCTTCGTGAGTTCGAATCCCGCGGGGAAACAACTTTATGTTATTGTTGTTTTCTGGTTGGTTTGAACAATTTGGGCCGATCACCCAATCATCAGAAAAGTTAGATGATCCATGCTTTGAATGGGCATGTAAAAAGTTGGTCCACCTACCAACCTGCATTGGTGGGCCATCATGGTGAGATACGGTCGAAATCACCCTAATTGAGAAGGCATACATTAGAGGAGGCCTACATCCAGCAGGGGACTAGTACAGCCTGATGAAAAATGTCTTATCAAGATCTTTGTACTTTAGAACAATTATTTAACGAAAAACCAATTTTTTTTTTCTATATTGTCACACACGATTATTTCGAAACTCAATGAGCGAAGAAAAGTTTTCGATACTTTTTCCTGGTCGTAACGTTATGATGCATAATAGGAATAAACAGCCAATAAACGTAACAACGTAGGTACGTGCGGCAACAATATGCCTGAAAAGTGCGTTTCATTACATCGTCATTTTTTTAATATATTTATATATTATAGAACAATAAATATACCGTCATGCTAAACAATAGATAAGATCTCTTCGTTCCAAAGTTTTCATTTATAATACCTTATTAAAATACTTTACTATTGTCATATTTGCTATTCTAGCAAAACTGCTTTTTATAATAAGGTTGGCAAAAACAGTTTACTTATTTACCCAATAAATCTCAACAAAGCACATTCTTTTACTATTGTTGCGGTTTTCCGTACCAGCTACCATATAGCACTAAATCACTTAACCTTAATACAGTTTATACGCGAAATGTCATGTTCCGGAAAGTTACTTCTAAATTTAAACACACTGAAATATAGTCTATCGTGCTTATGTTAAGGATTACGCTTGACGCTTTGGAACTTGAGTTGAAAACAAAAATACTAACATTATCAGCCTCTGATAGTCCACTGTTGGACATAGGCCTCCCCTAATACACCCCCAACCATTAGGGGGTTTGGACCGTATCCCACCACGCTGGTCCAATGTGGGTTGATGGGTGGACCGACTTTTTACATGCCATACTTTTCAGGCAATTGGGTGATCGGCCCAAATTGCCCTAATAAACAACAATGAAAATTTGTTGCGTCTTCGCAGGATTCGAACCCACGACCTCCGGTTTCTAAAGCATACGCCCATACCACTAGGGTACGGAGGCAGAAAAATATTACACGAAGCATAAATTCTAAATTCAAATAGGTACATCCTTTTCTCAGCAGACATATTGTTTAAAAGATCTTTGTTAATCTTTTTAAAGTAGGTTCAGCTGCTTGTGTTAACATTAAAATTTCAAAATATCAAGTAAAAAATAGTTTTATGTTTTTTTATTTGATATTTGGAAATCTTAATGCAATAAATATTTTTAATTATATCCATTTTACTAAAATAATGTATTAAATTAATGTGAAGATGCAATTTGTAAAATATACCACGTTTATAATGTTAAATGTATCAAGTTTTAAACCGCGAAATAAGCATTTTATATTTCTGATGTGTCGTATTTAACCTTCGAATATTCACGACATTAATAAAAGAAGGTGCTATGTCTCACAAATCGTAAAAGGCGTTCTAATTTTCGTGCCCTCATATTTTATGCGGCAAGCTGCGCGTTAACATCTCGTTCGAACGCAGAGTAAGGTGTTGAACTGTGTTAATTACGTCGAATATACCGTGATTAATTAAGTAAGGTTAGAAACTGTTACAAAAGTACCGTCTTTTGCAAACAGTGATTTAAGTGTAATGTAAGGTTTTGCGACAAGAAAATTAATAATTTAAAGGTTACGTTACATAAGAATATTTTACTTAAAAGCTATGCATGGAAATAAGGTTAGTGCCAAAATCCAACGAAATATTTTAATACAATTTGCTAGGGATCCAAATATTAACAAAATCAAACCATAGCCCTTACTATCTGGCTTTAATAAATCTTCAGCTCAGGCGTCATCGTTAATTGTTGGCTAACCATATCTATGCTATTTAGGCGTCCAGCATATCAGTTTGTTACGTGAACTGTACTGCTGCAAATGATCCCAGATAATAAAATCACTACGTTAAACGTGACAAAATCTCAGTTCTTTATAAAATTAAATATTAAGCTCATGTGTACTCTTTTTAATCACTTTTATCGAAATGTCCTTTCTTGGAATTAATTCTAAGTATGGATCATATTATTCCTTATTTATTTATTTGAATTTATGATTGTATCAAATTCGAAATAATCCGTTATGTTCTATTATTAAATTTTACTTATATCTCATCCAGCCCATACCGGCAACTTTGCGAATGTCATCACTCCATCTTGCCGCAGAGCGTCCTACACTACGTTTGCCGAGCCTCGGTCTTCACTCCAGAACTTTCGGACTCCAGCGGTCGTCAATTCTGCAGCTTATAAAAATAATTAAAAAGTCTTAATTAGAGCAATTACTTAAGGCAGCTGATGAAGTTATATATTAGAAACTAAAGATTAAGGATGACGTCCGCATAAACTTTGTGTAAAAATATAATTTTTATAATTGAGTTCACAGGTGATTATTAAGAGCTATACCACCAGTCTCAGCACACTGTTAATAATACCAAGAACTGATGATATGTATTATTGGCTTATATTTTTCTTACATCTTTTTTTATTAGGACCAATTTATACTGACTCCTTATGACTACAAATGCGCGCCTGTTCTAAGTATTTTTTACGTATACTACAAATTCTATTATTGTGTACTTTCCTCCTATAAAAATGTTTATTGCCCATAATACAGCGTTTACAGAGCCTATTGCCCTTATACACTTTTATATTTACTCATAGTTATGTTTAATATTTGTCAAATACAATTACGTATGTTTCCTAAATCCCTAATAGTAAAAAGTAATCAAAATTATTTGATATAAGTTAAGTTTTATCAAATGCTACTTCGATAAAAAATAGGTTGTGGTTTAGTTTTACGCTATCGAAAACATAGAAAAAATGCAAAAAACTACATGGAAATTTTATGTGAAATTAATAATATACAAGTATATTAGCACACGTATTTTCTTTACGTTTAGACATCACTAGGTTTTTACTTAGGATGAGCACATCGTCAGTAGCGGCCAATCTGTATTAAAGACGGCCCACTAGTTTTTCATATGCTACAGTGGTCATGGTTATACGCTGGAACATAAGCTCTTTCTATACTTTTAATCTTAAAATCCCGTTGATACTTTTTTGCGTCCCACACCCAGAAAATATTTCTTACCGGGTATAAAGTTGTACTACCCTAAGTAGCACAGCCCAATGCTAAATAGTTCATTAAACCACGCGTGTTTTAAAACGTAACTCATGGTTTGTTTAGTGCAAAAATAAACTATTACCCAAAAGCTGTAGTTCAACTATTAAAGAAATGTTAGTTCCAATGCAAAAATAGGCAATTTAATTTTAGATGTTTAATATATAAAGTATATATAAAGTAAAACTATAATGAACATAAATTAAACATTTTAAATATTTCTTTGATGATATAATCTAGCATGTGAAATACTTTGGATCCAAGAGTTATTACGTGCTAAGCAAAAACGTCTTTTACTGTCGAGGATCCACTGACATTGAAATATTGCATATTGCAAAAGCTCTTTTACCATCTACGTTCCCTAACTATCTATCTTTAGTTATTATTTGATAAAAAATATTTTTATAGCATAGTTTTTCTTACAAAAGTACTTTATTAAAATAAGATAACCATACAAAGTTAAAATTTCGTCTATGACATGTTTTATGTACATAGAATAAAGGTGTTTTTAATGCAATAACTTTTATGTGAACTTAAACTGTATTATCTTAAAAAAGCTTTGAATGTGCCTGATTGCAATTTGTAAAATGTTTACATTAAGAGGCTTATTGTAGATCAGTTTTAGTAGGATAATACTGTAAACGTAATGTATTAATCGCACGAGGTTGCGATTTTTGGTGTCAATTGTTTTTTGAAGTGAAATTTCTTTATAGGGGTTGGAAAAAAATTTTGTGTAACATTTTTTCGTTACGCGCCATCTTTTAGGTAGAGTCACATCTAAAATTGGAGGGAATATCTCCTGAACGGGACATCGCAGCGGTGTGGAATTGGGTGGACGGGTTGTTCTCGTAGACATCCATAACAACCGCCCAAACGAAGGCTCTAACTCAAAGAGTGTACATAACTTCACTCAGGCATAAAGAGGTCACAGGCAGGTCAACATACCCGAAACCGATCGTTGTCGACCACGGAGTCGGAAGATAGACCCTTCAAAGATTTTGCGACCCTCAAACGGAAAATTTAAAATCACCATAACTCAGTCATTTTAAAAGCTATAGAGTTCTGGTTTCAGTATAGTGTATAGGATTATAATCCGCTTCTTATATCTAAGTAAGAGCGATTACCGAAAAATTTTGTCATTTGTAATTGAAGTGAAACTTAACGTTACGCGACATCTTTTTCTTATCACTACCACGCGTGATTTGAAGTATACTTTCTCCAGCGGTGTAATGTAAACAATATATTTCGTATTTCAGTTACCATAAGCCATTAATACCACAAATAATTATATATTTGTGTTATTAATAGCTGAAAGACATCAATGATAGTTATAATTCTATTAAAATTAATGAAATTCAATAATAATCTATGTAGTAATAAGCTTACCTTAAATAATTGTAGAATTGGCATTTGTGTATGATAATAAAGGCCTTTTATTAAAGTTTATCTTATTTAACTTTATTTAACCAATTTCTGTAAAGGTGCATATAGTAAATTATTTTTTGAAAAATAACGTTATGAAGAAGTTTGACTTCTTACAGTGTACTCTAATAACGACACATTTTTTATATACATATCTATTAAACTACTTGTCACAAAATTTAAAAAAATGGGTCCAATGGGAAGCATATATCTATAATTAAATTAAAAATGTAAATCCGTTATTGGCTTTAAGATTAGGT
Source organism: Lamproptera curius (assembly GCA_029286875.1). Classification (NCBI taxonomy): domain Eukaryota; kingdom Metazoa; phylum Arthropoda; class Insecta; order Lepidoptera; family Papilionidae; genus Lamproptera; species Lamproptera curius. Next base: position 344,144 of record JAGSMT010000190.1, on the reverse strand, counting down.
CATAAGTGAAACTTTAACTAAACGAAGGCTGTGGATTTGTTTTCAAATAAAATAAAAATAAAAAATTTAAAAAAGAATAAAGTTAATCGAAACTCTAGGAGCCGAGCAACAAGGTAACATATTCAAATAAAAACGTACGCTCTCAATTGAGTTCCTCCTTCTTTTGGGAAGTCGTTCAATGATATCTATTCTTAATTTTCTTTTAGAGAGTTGGTCAAAATTGTTAGTTACGAGAACCACTCGTTTGAAATCAGTGAAAATTAAATGCCATTCGGCTTAGCTTCACTTTTTATCAGAATTGAAATTAGGTATGACAGGTTCCTTGTTTAGATTTTAAAATAAGCAACTTTTGAGTAGATAGTCCAAAGATTTAGTTAAATTAACCTTTAGAATTTTAGAATTTTAGTTTCAAAATAGGAAATACCCCAGGATTATTTTTTAAATAATAATAAAAATAAGCTTCTGAAGCACAAACTCTAATCACTAACAGGCTTTAAAACATATGGGTGGCATAAACAACGAAATCCTACTAATAGGTTTTTAATGTGACAACGATTTTAGCTGTAAGTATTATATGAATAAAACAGATGTTAGAGAACTATACACATTTATTTATTCCATATTCATGTTATTGATTTTCACTTAGCTTTCCAAAGTATACAGTTTATTGAGTGTATAAACTATATATTTTTTGCATTTTTGTTAAAATATGTATATTTTCAGAAAAATCTATTGTCCGGAAAAAACTATTCATTGATACAAATATTTTTAAAGAACTGCCAGTTGATCTTGATGTGAGTAGAGTTAAGAAATACGTAACAAAATTTCGTTTTTGACGAAAAAACCTTTTAATTAGTGTATTTATTTTAAATCTAAAGTACTGCCTGAATAGATCTCTGATTGTTCAGCATATTGGCACGCGGCTCATCATTGTCAATCTCCCGACTTTCGACTTTTTGCCTACAGGAAAATGTCTAAATATGTTCGCCTTTGGAGGAGGCATATCTCGCGGACTAAAACCACCGCAATAATAAACCAAAAATGCTACAGAGCTTCCATTGTGGAAAAACATTTTTAAATTAAACATTTTAAATATTTTATTTCGTCATAAATGCTCATATGTATATAAAATTAAAATAGCCTCAAAAGAGAGTCTGACAATTTTAATTATAGCCTTGATAGAGTCTGCCTGTGAAGTTGTTGATTATTGAATTGTTAAATAGTTTTAAAAATTACGTGTGTATCGGCATTGTCAAAAGTTATTCTAGGGTTGGTTTCAAATCCATCAATTTCTACCTGACAACAGTTTATACCCAGAGCGACTGGCATGAACTATAACCTACAGGGTAGACTGTGATTTTTCAATTAATTGATTTATTTATCATGGAGTCTTTGGAAAAAGATAACAATTAAGATTTCACCATGGATAAAGATAACAATTACATAGACTTACACATACCTATTTTTTGATAACGCAGAAGAGGTTTACATTATTTCCTTTATAGTTTATAATACAATTATAAAATAAAAGTATAAACATTACAAAATAAAAGTCACAATGGACCAAAAACAGAATTATAAAAGCTTAGCACAACAGGCAATATTTTAAAAACATATAAATAAAAACAAGAGTTAATAATGTGTAAATAATAAAATAAGGACTTTGAAACCTTGTTTTTATATATATCGCTTGTGATAAATTTACGAGATTTGTAATACTCGCGTGTTACTTATCGCGTGAGAACGAAAACATATTTTGAAATTAAGTATAATCTTGGCATTATAATTCAGTTTTAGGTAATTACGCGACTACTTTCATAATGTGCCACAAATGTGTCTTGTTTAAATAACCACATACCATTTAATATAATTTAAAATTCTAAGAGTAACCTACTAATTCAGAATATTTTTTTTGTTAAATCAAGACTGATCTCTAACTTGTAATATATTTGTCATAAAAATACAAGAACTTAGCAGAGTTTATTACTAATTCAATCACATTAAAGTTATGATAAATAATTCACTTATGTTAAGTGATAGAAATTTGGAAATTTTTGTCGAGAATTTCTGAGTCATCATCCCTAATTCGCCGGTAATTGTTCTTTCCATATAAAATTCGAAGAAACGTTTTAACGTTGAGTTTTTGTTATTTATATATTTTTGAAATATTGTTATGCCTAAGAATATAAAATACGTATAAATGATTTTATATCTCTCTTCGTAACAAGTCTTAACTATAACATCAGTGGTCATTAGCGTATCAATTTGCTAATTAGTTTGGAAGAAAGACACGTCGGTTTTAAACATAAAAATATGTATTTTACTAATTAAACAGTGAAACAATAATTAAATTTAAACGTTGAATGCCGTACTCTGCAGCACATTGCCTTATGGGAACCTCATAATATATGATGCAGTAGGTACATAAATTAATAAACATTATTTTCACTGTAGAAGCATTTCTATATTTCAGATATCGGTAAGCTTCTCATGTCTATGTACTTTGTGTGAGTGGTTTTGTAACGAGTTAGTTTAATGTTATGTGTTTTCAGTGTGAAAATATAAAGAATATCACTAAAAAGGTCAAGAAGAAGGTAAAAAAGACTAGAACAGAATAATTAGTTACGTATTATAAAATATAGAGAGACAGCCTTAAATGTGTTGATCGGAATTCACAAAGATATTGAAAAAAATAACATTATATTTTAAAAATAAGAAGCAAATAAATTGCGCAGATACTACTATTTACTGCACTTTTTACACAAATACAAGATACTGCTTACATAATTGTACCTAATGTATTTATAAAATATACACCCATGATACTATATTTAAACATCAAGTAAGTTATTTACATAAAAAATTATTTCAGTAATCGCTGTTACTTAGCTATAAGAAGCGGATTATAATCTTATGCACTATATTGAAAACCAGAACTCAATAGCTTCTAAAATAACTGAGTTATGGCGATTTTAAATTTTTGCGGTTCTATTGCTAATTTATGTTATTCCTAAAAAGATGGCATCTAATGAAAAAAAAGATTGAGCGTAACGAAAAAATGTTATACAAATTTTTTTTCCAGCCCCGATAAGTTTCACTTCAATAATTGTGTAATATTTAACAATATATTTAATAAACCAATTCTACAATTTTTTTCTTCATTAAGTAAGGCATATTTTAAGATAAAGAATATTTAAAAGTTATTAGATACGAGTAACGTTTTCTATGTATGTTTTTATTTTCTTCGGTTTTTGAGGATTGTACTTAAAAATTCTCCTTTTCATAAAAATAAGTACTGGCTGGTCATTGAGTTTCTTTGTTATAATAAATATACGACAAAAGTATCGGAGATATTTAAGACACAAGAAATTGTTTAAAATAATGATCAATTGAATAGTTTTATTAAAAAACTAAACTGAGACAATGTTGAACAAAAATAATCGTCTTTGATTCATCTACAAAATTGTAAGTGTCAACTTAGTTGCTGGGTTTATAAATGTATAGGGGAAAGATCTCTTATACTCCTAGTTGCTTTTTATTAATAATCAAATCCCACGCTAGAAGTCAATCGTAACCAATTTACCCTACTAAAATCAACTTTTTTAATTATGTTTGAGACCCAGCCATAATTGTTCTAAATTTTTCAAATCTAATTAAGTGATAAAGCTGTTTTAAACACTGCCTAACTATGTCTTAAGATTATTACCAACTTCAATTTTCATTAAGCAACTTTGCTTTATCCTTATCCAATGTATAAAATATTTAATTCGCGTCAGGTAGTAATATTAACTTAACAGATGCTTTTAACAATCCAGTTTTATATAGAGTCATATATTTTGTTTTAATGGAAGCTCGCTTTCAGATAAAACGAATATTCTTCATGATTTCTCTGACATATTGAAAGACAAGCACTCTCTCAACTGTGGCTTAACTTGGTAACTGTAACACAGACTTGACATTCTGCTGCTCCAGATTTGACCTGTCATTGATCAGTGCAATTGTCATTATTTTTAATAAAACAGGTATAAACATATTGACTTTACAAAACTTAAAAAGTAGCATAACTTCAAAGGTTCACACACGGAAATGAAAGAATACAGCGTTCGCAATTTTTCAATTCAACATTTCTTTGAGACATTTTATCATCATCATTGGCCTGTGTAATTCCACTGCTGGATATAGGCCTAATCTAATGCTAGCCTTCTCCATAAGTGGATTTTTAAACTGTATCCAACCACGATGGACCAATGGGGTTGTTGGTGGGTGGACCGACTTCCCAAAAGAAAGAGGTACTCAATTCGGAACGTTTGTTATTTTTATATATATGCTACCTCGTTGCTCCGCTCCTGCTGCTCCGATTTTGTTCAAAATTATTCTTTTTCAAAATTATTGACATTAGCTTCAACTTGGTCCCATTTTTTTAAATAATTTTGTGATAAGATTTTAACAAATTTTAAGTTACAAATTATTTTTAGTATCTAATTAGATTATCCCCATCATTTTTATGGTCATAGTCCACTGCCGGACACACGCCTTTTCCATTAGGGGGTTTTAGACCGTAATTCACCACGCAGGTCCAATGCGGTTTGGTGGGTGGCCGACTTTCTACATGCCCATCTGACGCATGGATCACCTGATTTCCAGACGATTGGGTGATCGGCCAAAATTGCCTTAACCAGCTAGGAAACAACAATGAAAATTTGTTGAGTCCCTGCAGCATTCGACGCACGACCGCCAGACCTTCGGTTTCTAAAGCTAACGCTCATACCACTAGGCGACGGATGCAGTTAATCCCTCAAATCGTTTTTATGAAATTTTAATAATATTATGACGTTATTTTTAACTTTATTGCCACCAGTTTTGTAGTTTCAATAAAAAAGGATGGATAGAGTTAATATATTGTTCCGAGACAAGAGACTGATTTGAGCTAACATCGTTTACTTAGTTAAATGATTGACTTCATATACCTTATTTACTTCTTATTACATAGGATTTAGGATCATAAAAAAACCCTGATGTTTAAAATGTAATGGCATTATAGTTTGTCGCCTAAAAAGGGTGCAAGTATATTGAAAAATCATTCATTTTGATTTCTTTTATTATAATATGAATACAGAAATAAAAGATAAGCAAAACAAAATACCGATGACAATGAACGACAATAAAAAATATTTCCTACTTAAGGCACAAATTGCTAGAAAAAAGAAACGAAGCGTTGTCATAGCAACCGAAACTACGTGTTCGGTGAAATAAGAAGTTCTGTCTTCAGTTATGAAAGCTCAGTCACCTGAAAAAACAATAGCAGAAAGACGAGGCTTTTACTTTATAGTTGAAATATTGCATTGGACTTTTCCCGTAGTCACAGTTCAAACGTGTCACATTTTAGATGATGATAAAATGTATTCAACATTTGTTATACTGTTATTAAATTAAGTTATTTACTAAAACAATATAATGCTAATAGCAACTGTAGTATTTTGAGCAATTTATAATGATGCCATTTAGGCGGCAATTATAGTTAAAGTTTTATGTATATTTTTATATTTCAGGGAACATGGCCACTAATACTCCTTTCTAGAATTCTGGATCCATTCCAAGTAAGTAAGGAGAAGTACAGCTTCAATGCATATTATTTGGCTATTATAATTTTTGCAATTATACAAGTAAATTTTTTACAAAAAAGTATGACCAACTTCGAACAGGGTATAACTACGAGTATATATAAATATGGTATTGTTTACGCAATATAAATATAATAAGGTAACAAACGCTTTCTGTACGAATATGTTTCGCCTTTTTGCCACCGCATTTTTAATCTGTGATAAATTCTAAGGTCTATTCATCAAAATGTCGTCTATGATACGTTTTATGTACTCAGGACAAAGATTTTTTTATGGAATAACTGTTATGTGAACTTAAACTGTAGTATCTTGAATAAGCTTTAAATGTGCCTGATTGCAATTTTTAAAAATGTTTATGTGCCTTAAAATAGAACTTTGAGGTTCGCCTGCAGAAACATGAATACTAATGGGATGTAGGTGACCATAATGAACTGGGTTAAGTTTTTTTGGCATGATACTACTTTCCATTTATAAAGAAAAATGCTAGTTCTAATTGAATTTAACTATTTCTGTTATTGCTGGCAGAGATTAATGTAACGTAAGCATATTTAAATAAATACCATCATCGCCAAGTCCATTTATTTTGATGCATTTCATGACGCTAAATACAACTGGTTCATCCACTGTCTGTGACCTGAAAATTTTGCTCTTAAATCTATTAGATTCAAATGATTTACCATTACTAAATTATCAGATTGTTTTCTTAAATTAGGAAGCTCTAGATAATTTAAATTATTAAGTTCAAGATCACATAAATTAGACAGGATATTCATCATCATCAGCCTGTGTTAGTCCACTGCTGGACATAGGCCTCCCCTAATGTACGCTACCGCTTTCGATCTACGGCTATTCTCGTCCAGCCCACAGCGGCCACTTTGCGAATGTCGACACTCCATCTTGCCGCAGGGCGTCCTACACTACGTTTGTCGAGCCTCGGTCTCCACTCCAGAACTTTCCGACTCCAGCGGTCGGACGGGATATTACAATTTACTTTTCAAAAGTTTGCTATTTTTCCATAATATTTTACTATTTTTGCTAGAATTATTTTGTTGATTAAAGAAAGCCTACCGGTGTTAGGTTAGTCCCCTCTTTGCATGGGACCGTCTGGGTGGGTATCACCGCGGTGCCTATTTCTACCGCAAAGCAGTAGAGTGAAAACAACACTGTGTTCCGGTTTGAAGGGCAACGTAGCCAGCGTATTTACTGGGTAAACGAGACTTAACGTCCTATGTCTCACGGTAGGCGCGTAGCGCGTTGGTGATACCAGCATTGCCAATGTCCAATGCCGATGAGATTGTGATTTTTGGTATCATTATTTTTTTTAAATTTTTATCTATTAAACTACTTATCACAAAATTATTAAAAATGGTACCAATCAGAAGCTTTCAATAATGAAAAGAATAAACAAAATCAGAACTCTAGGAGCGGAGCAACAAACATATTTCAAAAGAAAAAAAAAATATGCTTCCAATTGCCTCCTTTTGGGAAGTCAGTCAGTGATATATATACTTGATTTTCTTTGGGAGAGTTGGTTAAAATTTTAGTTTACGAGAACCACTCGTTTAGCAGCAATGTAAAATAAAATGCCATTCAGCTTTACTTTTTAACATAATTGAAATAAGCTGTGATACGTTCCTTGAAACTTTTGAGTAGCTAGTCTAAAATATTTTTTGTTAGATTAACATTCTGAAGTGATAAAGAATTTTAGTTTCAAAAAAGGAAATGCCCCAGGATTATTTTTTAAATAAACACAAAATTAAGAACCCGGAGCATAAACTCTAATTACTTACAGCCATTAAAACATATAACTGCCTAGCCTAGTGGTATAGGCGTGTGCTTTAGAATCCGGAGGTCATGGGTTCGAATCCTGCGGAGACTCAACAAATTTTCATTGTTGTTTCCTAGTTTGTTAGGGTGATTTGGGCCGATCACCCATTTGTTTGAAAAGTAAGATGATCCATGCGTCGGATGGGCATCTAAAAAGTCGGTCCACCCACTAACCCGCATTGGACCAGCGTGGTGAGATACGGTCCAAAAACCCCCTAATGGATAGGGGTGTATTAGGGGAGGCCTCCCCTGTCCTGTCCAGCAGTGGACTATGCAAGGCTGATGATGATGATGAGGATTAAAACATATTGTTTTTGTATATCGTTTTTGATAAATTTACGAGATATGTAATACTCGGGTGTTATTTATCGCGTGAGAACGAATACGAACATATTTTGAAATTAAGTATAATCTTAGCATTATTATTCAGTTTTAGGTAATTACTCCATAACTTTCATAATGTGTCTACTTTTACAAATGAGTTTTGAACCATATAACACTAAGCATAGTTTAAAATTCTACGAGTAACCTACTGAATAAAATTTTGTTAAATCAAGACTGAGTACAAGCTCCAGCTTGTGATATATTTGTTATAAAATACAAAAACATAGCACAGTTCAATAATAATTTAAGCACATAAAAGCGATCATAAATAATTCACTTACGTAGAGTGGTAGAAATTTGGAAAATTGTGTCAAGAACTTTTGAGTCATCGTCCCTAATGATAGCTGGTAATTGCTGTTCCCATATAAAATTCGAACAAACGTTTTTAACTTCGTCGCAATTTTCAGGACATATATATATTTGTAAATTAACACTAATATCTCTGTTCGTTCTAAGTCTTAACCATCAATGGTCATTATCGTATAAGTTTGCTTATTAGTTAGGAAGAAAGACTAAATATATTGTGCCTATGAATATAAAATATGTATGAATGATTTTATACCTTTCATAACAAGTCTGAACTATAAGATCAGTGGTTGTTAACGTATAAGATTGCTAATACGTTACAAAAAAGACACGTTAATTTTAAACGTAAAAATGAATAAGCTGTCATGAAAATAATGAAACAATAATTAAATTTAAACGGTGTATGCAACCCTTTGTACATTACCTAGTAGAACCTAATAATATGTGATGCAGTAAGTACATAAAACAATAAACATAACTTTCATTATAAAAGCATTTTATATTTAAAATATCGGCATTCCTCTCAAACACAACTCACACAAAATACTCACGCATTTTGTGTGAGTAGTTTTGTAAAGACTTAGTTTAATGTTATGTGTTTTAAGCGTGAAAGAGTGTGAGATGAAAGTAAAGAATATCACCAAAAGAATTAAGGAGAACGTAAAATAGACTTGAAAAGAAAAATTTGTTATGTAACATAATATAAGGGGCTCCAAACAACATCTTCGGAACCCAAGCCAACCTCAGCTGCACGCGGTGCACCCTGCCGAACGACGGACGTGGCTCTGGCGAACCACCCACCAACCCCCGAACCCCCTATTGAAAAATGGAAAAGCCCCGGAGAAGATGGAGTCACGACGGAGTTTCTGAAGGCCGCTGGTAAACCGGAGCTGAAGAGACTCCGTCATCTATTTAACTCTGCCCTTCTCTCCGGAAGAACTCCTAAGGCATGGCATAGGCGTTTGGTCGTACTGTTTTTCAATAAAGGTGAAACAACGCTTTGAAGAATTATCGGCCAATGTCGCTCCTGAGTCATGTCTATAAAGTAATAAGTTGTTTTCGCGGATCAACTCGAATCGTCTTGCACGAAAACTCGACGAAGCGCAGCCTCGAGAACAGGCCGCCTTTCGAAGGGGTTACAGCACCAAAGACCACATCTACACAGTGAGGCACGTTATACAGAAGACACATGAATACAACCAGCCCCTGTGCATGGCCTTTGTGGACGATGAGAAGGCTTTTGACTCCATCGAGACCTGGTCTTTCCTCGAGTCCTTATAGCGGTGCCAGTTTGATTGGCTTATCGAGATGCTGTGATCTCTGTATAACGCCGCCACTATGTCTGTCGTAGTCCAAAGTGGGCAGACTAAGCCTATCCCCCTGCCTCGAGGTGTGAGACGAGGAGACATCATGTCTCCGAAATTGTTCTCCGCCGTGCTGGAGGACATGTTCAAGAGGCTCAACTGGGAAGGACACGGCATAAATGTGAACGGCAAGTACATCTCACATCTGCGATTTGCGGACGATATCGTCATCATGGCTGAGACCGCAAAGTACCTGCAGAAAATGGTGCAAAGACTGGCTGATTCTTCTGCACTCATCGGTCTCCAGATGAACTTCGGTAATACCAAGGTCATCTTCAACGAGCACGTTCATTCAGGACCGATTACAATTATTGGCATTTTCTTCAAAGTTGTTTTGGAGTACGTTTACCTAGGGAAAACGTTCGAACTAGATAGAAACAACTTTAAAGGGGAGGCAAACACAAGGATTCAGCTGGGCTGGGCAATTTTTCAAATGCTTCGTCGAGTTTTCTCGTCACGCATCCCACAGTGCCTCAAATAGGAAGTCTTCAATCAATGCATCCTACCCGTTATGACCTACGGTGCCAAGACTTCGACACTTACGGTTCGACTGTTCCAGAAATTTAAAGTCGTTCAGCGAGCTATGGAGAGCGCTATGCTTGGAGTATGTCTGAAGGACCACATCAGAAACGATGTGATCCGCCAGAGAACCAGAGTCACCGATATAGCCCACCGGATTAGTAAGCTGAAGTGGCAGTAGGCCGGTCATATAAGCCGCAGAACTGACGACCGCTGGAGTCGGAAAGTTCTGGAGAGAAGGCTGAGGCTCGGCAAACGTAGTGTACGACGCCCTGCGGCAATATGGAGTGATGAAATTCGCAAAGTGGCCGGTGTGGGCTGTATGAGAATAGCCGAAGATCGGAAGCGTTGGCGTGCATTAGGGGAGGCCTATGTCCAGCAGTGGACTCACACAGGCTGATGATGACGATGATGATAATGAACATAATATATAGAGGAATAGCCTTATATATGATAATTGAAATTGACAAAGATATTACTAAAAAATCAATATAATTTAATAATAAGAAGAAAATAAATTGCCTCCTGATCATGATACAGATCACATTTTACACAAGTACAAGATATCAATTACATAAATGTATATAATGCATTAATTAATTATACACCCATGACACTCAAACATGAAGTAAGGGATAGGGCATAAAACCATTATCATTAAAATATATTTAAGTGCAATTTTTTATACTAAAATTAATTAAATGAGAACAGTTTTTGCTTTATGTTCCAATTCAGTGAAAGTGTGAGTTATATAAATTAATATGTGATTGAAAAATCAGCACTTAATTTGATCCTAGTTCACTTCTAGATTGTTGTTGGAAAAAGGTTGCAACGTAAGAGAAACAAAAACATATTTACCTTCGTTTCGATAAACTAGGCATTACTAGTCCGAAGTATTATTTTACATTTTGATATTTGGATTATTGTCATTAGCGACTCATGACATTGTCAAAATTCAGTCAGACAACAATGTACCTTACGCTTAAACTTGTTTTGGTGCATTGAGATTTGAACGTGTTTTACATATATATTGAATTTAAATTTTGATGGTTTGCCTTTTGCATTCAGATACCAAAGATTCAAATTATATGAGTGTAATATATTCGACCAAATTAAACGTAACAATCTACATATATTTTTTTAAACAGAGCAAGAAAAACGGGAATAAAATAATTGTGTAATTTTTTAAATGTTTCTTGGTGTGTGATAAACCAATTCTATATTTTTTTTTTCATTAAGTACTGCATATTTTGGACATGGTATATTTAAAAGTTTTTAGATACGTGCGTTCTTTTCCTTGTGTGTTTCCATTTTCTTCGCTTTTTGAGGAGGCTGGTTATTCGGGTTCTATGTAATAATAAATATACAAATAAAACATCGTGATATAATTTATATAGTATACATTATAAGAAGTTTCGGAAAGATTCAGGATATAAAAAAACAGATCGTTTAAAATAATAATCTTTTGCAATCAAATAAAAAAATATTTTTATGTAATTTACTGAGACAGTGTTGACCATAACTGTTTATCTTTGATCCATCTTCAAAACACATATTGTCGATTTTTTGTAGCATTTATCCATACATAGGAAACAGAAGTCTTACATTTCATTAATAATCCAATCGCAAGCAAACAGTTAACACAATAACCACTCATAAGAGTTTAGTCTTAAGTTTTTCAAATCTGAATAAGTGATAAAAAAAAGTTTTTAACATTGCCTGAACCCACCTTTTTCAATTTCTCTAGGCACTTTGCTTCATATCAGATACGAATTATCTTATATGTAAGTAAAATTGTAACAAAAAATATGACCGACTTCTAACAACGTATAACTATTTTTCGCAATACAACGTGCTCTCCGTACGAAATTGCGTCATGATTTCTGCCACCGCATTTTTAATCTCTGATAACTTTTAAAGTATCAATTTCATCAAAATGTCGACTATGACACGTCTTATGGACATAAAGTGCTAATTTTCTTTAATGATGGGAACTTAAACTGTATTATCTCAAATAAGCTTAAAATGTACCTGATTGCAATTTTTAAAATGTTTGCATTAAAATGCTCATTGGGCGTTATTCTTAAAACATACATACATGCTATCACCGACTATATTTTAGACTAATTTAAGTAGTACAACAATGTAAAACGTACTTTATGTCTACCTCTTACAATTTTTGAAGCTTTTGTAATTTAATCGCACGCGCTATAATTCTCTGTCGCTACACTTTTGGCAGAGTGGTCGTGGTTATCATGTCCCAGCCAGCTTGGTAGAAGACAATACCCGCCTCACAACGTCTCGCCAGTTTTGTCTCCTTATTTTTAGTCGGGCACATTCATGTACTAGCAGCTTTGACTTGGTCCGTCCATCTCATGGGATATCTTCCCCGTGGTCTTCTGCCTTCTACTTTCCCTTTAACGACAAAACGTTCTATGGAGTCGTTCCCATGCCGACTAACATGCCCAAAGAATTTTTAGATCGGACTTTGCACTATGATGGATAGACGCTCTGTAATGCCAAAATCATGTCAATGTCAATCAATTCCAAAATGGAAGCATTTGTTCGGAACTCGGTCCAGGAGACCCCGAGCATCTTCCTCCAAAACCACATCTATCTTGTGAGTTACGGCTTGCTGTAGGGTCCATGTTTTGGCGGCGTAAAGAAAAATTGGAAACACCAACGATTTTACGAGTCTAGCCTTTGTGGCTTTCGTGATGTTTCTGTTCCTCCATATTTTCTTGAGCTTGTCCATTGCACTTTTGTTTTTGATTTGAGATAAGAGACCCAAGATAGACGTATGATTGTACGACATCACATTTTCCTATTTTGGTGATATTTGGCAATTTGCTCTGTCGACAATCATCATTTTGGTTTTGCTGCGATCTATCATCAAACCAAACTCCAAGCTGACAATTTCCATTCTTAGGAGAAGTTCTTCCATGCGACTACTACTAGTGGCAAAAAGGGTAGTGTCATCTGCATACCGTAGATTGGCAATCTTGTATCCGCCTGTATTAACCCCGTCCTCCCAGTCTTCAAGGGTTATACGCATAATTATCTCCGTGTACGTATTGAACAAAAGTGGGGAAATCATTCATCCTTGTATGACTCCAGCGCTAGGATGAAAGCTTTCCGAGAAGAATTCATCTGTTTTAACTGATGCAGTCCCATCTTTTGTAATGGTTTCTAACTAATTGCACCAAATGCTTTGGTGTTCCCATCTGTAGTAAGGTTTTCCACAGTTTAGGCCCTTTAACCGAATCGAATGCTTTCGAAAAGTCAACAAAGCAGATGAAGGTTGGCTTGTGCTTTTATGGTTTCTATCGGGATCTCATCTTTTCCTGTAGCCTTTCCATTTTTCAGATGGTTGGTGGCCGCTCTTACTTCTGATTTAAATATGACAGGCTCTAACTCGGATTCATTTTGGACAAACATTGAGGAAAACTCCTCAGACCTGCTGTCTAGTAACAAAGATTGACAATATTCCTTCCAAACTTTTGATAGGCGTTCTATCTCACAGTTCACTCTGCCGTCACTGTCTTCTATAGATTTGGAAGATAGAGTTTTGGTCACAGAACGGATTTTTTTGTATATGTCTCTGGACTCATTCTTATGTGAGTGAATGTCACCTTCTATACATATTTTGTTAAGGTAGGCATTGTGATCCCGCCTACAACCTGCTTAGATTTGGGCTGATAATCTGTTCAGGTCTTGGACTTTTGTTCCTGACGTTTTCAACTTGCGGCTTTCCTCGACGAGCTTCAGAGTGTCATCACTTAACCAGCGCTGGTAAACGTGTGTTCTGGTAGGCGGATAGGATATTTTAGCGGAGTTTACTATCAAACTCATGGCTTGGTTCTAGAGGCTGTCTGCCGTTTCCACCGAGCTATCTGCATCATCCCATGATTCCCAACTTTTCTTTGCGAAAACGTAAAACTTGGAGTTGTCCGTTACTTAAACCCTTCTGTGGTTATCAGGTATTTATCATCGGTAATTTTTGGTACTATATTTTTTTATTTTTTAGTATCTATTAAACTAATATATCTATATTTAATTTAAAATGAGAATGAGCAAAATCGGAACTCTAGGAGCGGAGCAACGAGGTAACTATTATAAAAAGAAAAAAAAACATACGCTTCCAATCGAATATCTCCTTCTTTTGGGAAATCGGATAAAAAGATTTCATTCACATCAAGTAGTAATATTTTATTTATAATTTATTTATTTCCACCAAAAATAATAAACTTAACAGATTCTATTAATAAGCTAGTTTTCTGTGGCGTCATACAATTTATTTTATAGGTCTTGACTCCTTTGACGTATCAAAAGGCACTCGCTCAACTGTGGCTTAACTCGGTAACTGTAACATGGACTTCAGATTTTGCTGCTCCATATTTAACTTGTTACAGATCTTAGTTCAATTGTCATTAGTTTTAACAAAACAGAAATAAATATAGTCAACCAACTAAAGTAACATAACATTAAAAGTTCTCAAAGGAGAAAGTGAAAAGTCAGTTTTTGCAACTTTCTATTTAGGATGACACCAGACAATAATAGGCATTCCTATGACAGCGTAATACAAAATTAGCGTAATACAAAATTACCTTTTCAATATATGGACATCAAAACCTTGATAAACGTCTTGTTACGCCGTCAAGCTTTTTTTAATTGCGCCAAATGATGGTAATATTATCTGGGATTTTTTTTGGCATCTATTAGATGTTCGTTACAATAACTGTCACATGTCTTTCATTTTTACTTTAGTTAATGATCGGGGATTTTTCATATAAAAGTGAAGTGTTCCCAATAAATATTTAAGCTGTCATGATTCAGTGACTCCTAAGTAAATAAAGATCTAGGGTAAAATTTTAAGGGTGATACAACATTTGGTAATATATTTACTCAATGTAAAAATGTTAATTCTATTGTTCCATTGGGGCGTACTTTTAGTATTTTGAGTATGAAACTTGACGTGAATAAAAAACTATGAACTGTATTATAGACGGGTATTCAAATAGTTGATTATCCATAATTTAGGTTTATGTATTATATCGCGTCATGGCCGAAATATTAATAATTGTTTTCATATGTTTTATTAAGGTATAAAATGAGATTTGTTTTGTTTGATTTCTTTTAATATGATAGCAATTTTTTGTTCTAATTTTTGATTCAAATCTTTTAAAACATTTGGGACGTACGCAATAGAATAAGGTGCAAGGTTAATGTTGTTACTATAGCCTAAAACCTGAACTACTTAATTTAGAATTTAAAAAAATAAGTTACGAATTATTTTTAACATCTAATTCGTTAATCCTCAAATCCTTTTTTATTGCCACCGTTTTCTTCATTCAATTTAAATAAAAGGGATGGATACAGGCAATATGATCAGAAACAAAACTTGGTTCAAAGTGACATTGTATACATAATTTAATGATAGACCTCCTATACTGTATTTACAAAAAAAAATTACATAGGATATAGTATACTAAAAAAACCTCTATAATCTAGATTGGAATAGCGTCATTTAACATGTATGTTTACAATGTAAAAGCGTTATAGTTTGTCTCCTAACGAAGGTTCAAATACATGTTCATTCATTTTGGTTATTTTTATTATAACATGGATACAGAACTAAAACTTAGGCCAAAGAAAATACCACATTTGGGTGGACTAACAGAATATATTGTAATAAGATAATTATTGTAAAATTATCAGTGACATCTGGGTTTGGCCCCAAAATTTATGCTTTACTTACAAAACAGGTAAATAGGCCTAGATCTGCTTCGGATACAGAAGCTTATGAAGTAAAGAAAATGTTTTTAAATACAAAAGAAGAAAAAAAGTATTAGAATGTAGTAATAAAAAGAAAGCCTCGTTTATTTTTGGTTTAATCTAAAATAATTGTAAATTAGTTACCAAATAAAAAAATCTACTTAAGATTTTTACACTATAAGACACTTATTAGAATGACAAACAGTTTTTTTTTCTTACTTTTCCTCCTACAATTTTAGGCACAAACTACTGGAAAAAGCAACGAAGCGTTGTCATAGCAACTGAAATTACGTGTTCGGCGGAATGAGAACTTCTCTCTACAGTTATGAAAGCTCAGTCACCTGAAAAAACAATAGCAGAAAGACGAGGCTTTTACTGTATAGGTGATATATTGCATTGGGCTTTTCCTGCAGTCACAATCCTGTAGTCAATGAATGAATTACTAAGACAATATAATTGTAATAAAGATTTTGGGGAGTTTAAACTTTTGATAGACTATTTTGTGCAATTTATAACAAAGTCATATAAGCGGAAATTATAATTACTATTTTATGTATTTCGGAGTAGCCATACTCCCCACTAGAACGAATATTTCATTCAGGTCATTGATAAAAAACTTCATTGTATTTAATGAAACAAACATATAGTCCGGTCTATTTAAGCCTAAAATCAGGAGGAAGGTTACATAAATTCCCATAAAGCTGAATATTGGCATAGTTGTTCAAAACATCATTATAAAGAAAATCTCAAAAGTCCTCATCGTTCCGAGGTGTGCTAAAAATTTGGCACGGGGTCAAAGGTCAAAAAAATGAGTTTTTTGCGATTTTTAGCGAAACGGTGAGTTTTTTCGCAAAATTACTCCAGTACAAAATTGTAGATCACAAAATTCTCTACAAAAAATATATCAATAATTTTTTTCCTAAAAGCCACCATTTTGGAGATATAACGTTCCGAAAAGTTGGATCAGTCGTAATCCCTCTATTTTGCACACGTTTCCACGCCACCTATGAGGTAGTGTACAAAGCGCGTTTTTTTTAACGTGGTTTCCCCAGTAGGCCTATTCCACGGGTCTGCTGAGATTTTATATGTTTTAAAACTATTGCAAAATAATATTATATATTATAGTGGGCAAAAACAACGGCGGTGTAATTAAATAAAATACTTAAAATAAAAAGTTAGTCGTCTGATTCATAACTGTCCAAGATTTCTGTTTCTTCTTCTTGACATGAGTAGATGAAATCCTCCAAGTCTGACAATAATCTTCGATACTTCAGAGCCGTCAGGTGCGGCTGATACAATTTCTCGAATGGTGGCTTTTAGGAAAAAAAATATTGATATATTTTTTGTAGAGAATTTTGTGATCTACAATTTTGTACTGGAGTAATTTTGCGAAAAAACTCACCGTTTCGCTAAAAATCGCAAAAAACTCATTTTTTTGACCTTTGACCCCGTGCCAAATTTTTAGCACACCTCGGAACGATGAGGACTTTTGAGATTTTCTTTATAATGATGTTTTGAACAACTATGCCAATATTCAGCTTTATGGGAATTTATGTAAACTTGAATGTGTAAATAGACCGGACTAATATGCCTTTTCATCATAGCTAAATTCAGTATGAAAAAAAGATAATGCATTATAAATCCAACGCAACTTTATTCTTTCCTTTTTTATGTTATAATAATAACGACCTGTGAAACTCTATACGGTGATTAAATATAAAGTCAACGATAATGTTATATCGTTGCATTAAAATTTATCAAATTACAATATGCATTTAATCTAATAATAGTTTATCGCAACTAAAATATAGTCAATAATATTAAGTAAATCATAGACCACTTGTTACTGAACCCATTCCAAGTTGGCAAAGAGATGTACAGGTTTAATGCATATTATTTGGTTTTTAGCAAAATTTAAATACATTTCAAAGACATAATTTCTTACAGTACATTTGAAACGAAAATCTTCGAGTTAATGATTTGCTCTTTTTTATGTTTCATGAAAACAAATCTCTAATAGTTTTATTACACAATCATTATTAAAATTATATTAAAGTATTATCATTTCCAGTTTATGAAAACATTCATTTGACGACAACGACCTTTTTGTAATAAATCTTGTTTTAGGCCGTTACATAATAACATAATTTGGCAAGCAAACAACGCCGATAGGATAATCTGTGCAATTCGTCCTTGTCAGTTGAACGCTTTTGTAAACTTTCGTTTTTTCTAAGATAAGTTCAATTTGAATTCTCTGTTCGATGTGCTATATATTATCAAAAGTGGTCGAGCAAAAATACAAATAAAACATTTGATTTCTGTAGGCGTAGGAGGTGCCTTAATTCATATTGAAAATTCTAGCAAATAAAATTTTTAATACTCTTGCGTTCATGTCTTTTTTCTTCGTGTGTTATAACAGTGACTTTGATTTACTATAATTTATATGAAACTAATATTAACTTTATTAACATTTTATAAATAACAGTTTTGAAAATAATATTTTTTTTTCTCAAATGGTACAGTAACCAATTCCGAATAATTAAAAATTTATGGGAAAAACTAAGTTTGAACTAAACTATCGATTAAAAAAACATTTTATTAAATATTTTTTAATTTTTGCTGCCTCCGTAGCCTAATAGTATGGGCGTGTGCTTCAAAATTGGAGGTCGTGGGTTCGAATCCTGCGGGGATACAACAAATTTTCATTGTTGTTTCCTAGTGGGTTACCCAATTGTCTGAAAAGGATGATGATCCATGCGTCGGATGGGCATGTAAGAAGTCGGTCCACCCACCAACCCGCATTGGACCAGAGTGGTAGGATACGATTAAAAACCCCCATTTACACAGGCTGATAATGATGATGATGAAATATTTTTTGCAACCAGTTAAACGTCCACATTTTCAAATGACCAAAGGAGCATTGTTTTATGAAAGTTAAATAGCGTGTGGAAAAATCAATTTTATTTTTAAATAGAAAATTAAACAAAAGTGCAGTCAGTTTCAAATAATTACAGCAATTTAAATTTATCTATAATTGAAAAATATTAACAAAATATGCCACAAGAGGCTCAACATTCCTTAAAAGGATAAATTCTATGAGACGAATATTTGCCGACGACTTTGTATCAGTCGGTCTCAATGTACGGTGCTTTCAAGCGCAAGCCACTGCTAGCTCCAGTGATAAATGCCTATCTTTTAATAAAGGACCTAAATTTATCATGGGCTGCGTACAATAATTATTTGGGAAAACCGCTTATAGTGATTTAAATGATCAATACCTTAATAATGTTCAGACATTGTTAAGGCACTAATCATTTATTTAATTTAACTAGTAGTACGTAATAGAAATAAATTCGTAGAGAAAATATAAAAATGAGATTTAGTACCAATTTTATATTTATTTCTGTTGCCTACGCGAATACTATACAGTTAAACGGAATTTTTCGCGTTTTATTAATACACAATTAGAAGGGTTTGAAACCTCGGATATTTCAAAGAATTGTAAAGTAATTAAATGCGATGAAATCTGTAAAGCTAAATTACTTGTCATAAAATTTGTAACTAGTAATTGCTCTAATGGCAATCCACGCGATAGGTTTAATTTTGCTGAGTGCTAAGAAAAAGTATCTGCCGAAGATGGCAAGGGGAGCTACGGCTAAGCAGGGACGATAGAAGTTTCGTGTCAATCTTCTCTCTTTACCTGTAGTCTGTCTTTGAACATAGCGTCCACAAAACTGCCCAGGTGGCCAGCACTGGTTAGAGTAACATTGTTATATTCTCATTCCGGTTTATTTTCACTGCCCGGATGACAAAACGTAAATATTTTTAGTCAGTGCAAGTTAGACAGTATTATATTTATGTCTTCTTCATCATCATCAGCCTGTGATAGTCCACTGCTGGACATAGGCCTCCCCTATTACACCCCTATTCATTAGAGGGTTTTTGGACCGTATCCCACCACGCTGGTCCAATGCGGGTTGGTGGTTGGACCGACTTTTTACATGCCCATCCGACGCATGGATCATCTTACTTTTCAGACAATTGGGTGATCACATTGCCCTAACCAACTAGGAAACAACAATAAAAATTTGTTTAGTACCCGCAGGATACGAACCCACGACCTCCGATTTCTAAAGCCCACGCCCATACCACTAGGCTACGGAGGCAGTCATGTCTTCTTTATGATGGGTATACAAAAGGCATTTCCCAGAGTAAACAAAGATGGTATTTAAGACACAAACTTCTTTTGTGAGTGAACCGTTGTCTGCAATTAAAACTATCTTGCAAGCGTGAAATAATAAGGGAAAACTAAAACAACCTTTACAACAAAAATCTTCGATGTTTGTAAAATAGTCTTTAGGTTTTAAAAATAAATTATGTCTTCAACTGTGACTTTTATTTGGATTAATGTACGTATTATAAATTAATGAATGATCAATAATATAAAACTTATATTCAATGCAAACTTGACCTTTCGTTATTAACCCTAGCCTTACATACTGGAAATTTAGTACATTTGTGTCATTATTATTTTCTGGTTTATTGGAATAATATTATTTAATTACCCGATAGTTCAGAAAATAAAGACGTTCCATGTGCCAGAAGGGCATGTAATAGCCGACCTATTACATGCCCTTCGGTGTACTTCTTTAGTAGTCCGTATAGAATATCGGTCAATTAAAATTTAATATCTTATCAAGTTACCGCATTTATTATTAGGCTGCAGACATTTGATGCCAGTCGCTCTGCCTAAAAACTGTGATACAGGGGGAGAAGCGGACTTCATTTATTATTTAGTCGGATGCTAAACTAACTAACTACTAACTAGGAAGAAGAAATTTGTTGCAATTAAACTTCGGTTGTGAGTAATTAATACTATGATAACTATGTCTTTTTTATACAAAAAATGGTGCGTGTGCTATGTACGCGCGTGAGGATATACTTCTTTCGCATCATTAAAAATTATTTATTTATATTAATATATTTAATATACATTTTAAATAATATAATAATATATTATTAATAATTATAATAATATATATTTTAATATAATATATGACAAAATTTGTACTAAATATTATAAGATTCTTAATTTTAAATATTTATTATTGATTAATTATATTTTAAAAATAAATTCAAAATCAATTTCAGGTTGGTCATTTTTAAATATTTTATTGATTTCTTAATTTAATATTCTTTTCATTTTTATCAATAAGTTTTCATTAAATTTATTTAGTTATTTTTATAAATATTTATTATTTATTCAATTTAATAGAAATATTAGAATTAATATTATAATTTGATGTTCAATTTTAATTTTATCACGAACTTTTTATTAAATGTTTTATTAAATTTATTTCTTTATTTTGTGAATATTAAATAACAATAATAAGTATTTAACATTAATCATTTAATAATATTTAGTGTTAATTATATTAAATAAAAAGTATTTTAATTTATATCAATAAATAATACATACGGATAGTTAACCTCAATTATATCGAGCACTTGAAATAGTATATAAGCACAATTTTTTCCTAATATTCACAAATAGTAAGTAATATCAATCAAAATAATCAAGATAATTAAGATGATAGATTTACAGAACTAATCATAAATAATTCGATTAGAATTTATGGATTCACAAGACGATCTTTGATATATCTATAACTAGTAGTTCAGCGCCATCTATTGCTTACAAATGTAGAATTCTAAGAGATGTTGGCTTACTGTGACAAGCGTACTATAAATCAGAAGCTTTGATTATGTGTGAGTAGATGGCGCTTATCTAAAACGTATACATAGATAAATCACAATGTTGATATATTAAATGAATAAAAATATTACCATTATATTAAAGTTGAATAAACATCATTACAAAATTAATATATTTATATAATAATATATTAAAATATATTTAATATAAATTTAAATAATAGAGAATATATTATTAATAATAATACATATATATACCAAAAACGAACTTAATCCTAACTCATAGAGCACATTATGCAACAACTATCGCAAATAAATAATATTTAGTGTTAATTATATTAAATAAAGTATTTTAATTTATATCAATAAATAATATATACGGATAGTTAACCTCAATTATATTGGAGCACTTGAAAAAGTATATAAGCACAATTTTTTCACTAATATTCACAAATAGTTAGTAATATCAATCAAAAATAATTAAGATAATTAAAGATGATAGTTACAAGAACTAATCTAAAATAACCAATAATAAGTATTTAACATTAATAATTTAATAATATTTAGTGTTAATTATATTAAATAAAAGTATTTTAATTTATGTCAATAAATAATACATACGGATAGTTAACCTCAATTATATCGAGCACTTGAAATAGTATAAGCACAATTTTTTCACTAATATTCACAAATAGTAAGTAATATCAATCAAAAATAATTAGAGAATTAAGATGATAGATTTACAAGAACTAATCATAAATATTTCGATTAAAATTTATGGATTCTAAAGACGTACTTTGATATTCATATAACTAGTAGTTCAGCGCCATCTGTTTCTTATAAATGTAGAATTCCTAAGAGATGTTGGCTACTTGTACAGGTACTATAAATCAGAAGCTTTGATTATGTGTCACTAGATGGCGCTTGTCTAAAAAGTATTACATAGATAAATCACAATGTTAATATATTAAATGAATAAAAATATTACCATTATATCAAGTTGAATAAACATCATTACAAAAATTAATATATTTATATAATAATATATTTGATATATATTTAATATAAATTTAAATAATATAAAATATTTTATTAATAATACTATATATATATATATATATACCAAAACGAACATAATCCTAACTCATTATGCAACAACTATCGCAAATAAAAAACGACAACTCCATTCTCACTACACAAAAATCAACCTTATCACTATGTAATATGGACCTTTACATTTTCACCGTTTTCATTATAAACTGTTAATTTGTGTGACAAATCGTAAAATTCTCTCATCATTTTTTCATAACGCCTATAGAAGTATAACTTCAAAAATAAGTAACAGATTTATAGAGACAGTTATATTATTTTTAAATTAAACCAAGCGCGGTAAAAACTTTCCACACACAACATTTTAAATTCTAGTTTTTGTTATAAATATTTACATTTTAAATTAGCATATTTTTTAATAGTAACTTTTAAGCCAGCTATATAGAAGGGAAAACTGAAGGGAAAAGTAGCCTAGTGGTAAGGCGTGAGCTTTAGAAACCTGTGTTCGAATCCCATGGACTCAACAAATTTTCATTATTGTTTCCTAATTGGTTAGGCAACCGGGCCCATCACCCAATCTCTGTAAATAAGAGGATCCATGCGTCGGATGGGCATGTAAAATGTTGTCCACCACCAACGCATTAGACCAGCGTGGTGGTCCAAAACTCCCAGTGGAGAGGAAGTGCATGAGTGGAGGCCATGTCCTGCAGTGACAATGATGATGAGTAGTAAAAATATTGCCATGTCTACATTTTGAATTCATATAAAATCATAGAAAATTAGTTAAAAAAAAACATATTTACTAAGTCTTTTACTTCAGACACGTACTTGAATGACAAAATATTTTTATTTCTTACTTGCATAAACTACTAGAAAAGATAACATATCACATATATTACAATAACGATGACCTGTGAACTCTATACGGTGATTAAATATAAAATCAGCTGTAATATTAAATAGTAGCCTTGAAATGTATTATATTACGATATGCATTTAAAGTTTTTCGCAACTAAAATATTGTCAATAACATTAAGTTAATCTTAGACTACTTGTTACTGGACCCATTCCAAGTTGTCTAAGAGCAGTACAGTATTAATGAATATCATTTCGTTTTTACCAAAATTTAAATACATTTCAAAGAAGTAATTTATGAAAATAAAAGGTTTTGCATTACCATTAAAACGAAAATATTCGAGTTAATGATTTACTCTTTTAAATGTTTAATGAAACCAAAACTCACAATTATTTTTAAAATAGTAATAAAGTATTATTATCTCCAGATAATGAAAATATTAATTTGTACGATGTTTTTGTAATAAATTTTGTTTTTAGGCCGTTATATGATTCAGAGTTTGACAATGAAACAACGCCTTTAGAACTATCTGAGCAATTCGTCCTGGTCCGTTGAACGCTTGTGTAAATTGTCATTGTTGTACAAAATAAATTTTATTTAAATTCTCTGTACTATATATCACTAAAAGGGGTTGTGCAAAAAATACAATTAAATTATTTTATTTTCGTGTACATAAGTTATGCCTTTATTCATATTGAAAATTCAATGTAATAAAATTTGAATATTGTTGCAATCATTTATTTTTTTTCTATTTTACCTACGTGACTTGAATTTGTTTCAATTCCTTTATATTCATTATATAAAATAAAAAACATCAAAACCGCTATAGACATACGTCTACATAAGTACGTCTATAGCAGTTTGGATTCACATTAACAACACAAAGAAATAGTTGATATTCATTTTTAAAGTTTTTTTGTTTTGCTTTTTTTAAAAAAAACTGTCATTAGGATTTTTCTATATGTTTTTGTTGAGTTAATAGCCTGCATTTTGAGCGTTGACATTTGAAATGTGTAAAAAGGAGTCTTCAGTTTCAAATAATTATTTAGTTTTGCAAGTGCGGTCAATTTCAGATAATAACATCATATTAAATTAATTTATATTTGAAACATATAATTAAAATAAGACACAAGGAGCTCAATGTTCCTGCAAAGGATAAATTCTACAAAACGAGAATTTGATAATGGCTTTGTATCGCTCGGTCGCAATGTAATTTCATGAGCAAGCTTTTACCAGCGCCAGTAATATATGTATACAATAATTCTTTGGACAAACCGCTCAAAGATTTAAACGATTAATACCTTAATATTTTTTAAAAAATAATGATTTAGCTTTTGTCTAAAAGAATCGAGTTGAGCCAACTTTATAAATAAAATGTTGTGTATAGTAACTGTATCAAATATATTATCATTCTATATAATAATATTTAATCATTGCACTCAAGTAGTATTACATAAGTAAATAAATTCCTTCGAGTTACAAGTACTAATTAGTTATACCTTCTAATGCATACGAGATTACTTTACTTGATATATAATGTGTTTATGTGGATCATATCGCGTTTAATAACAATTATATAAGACAAAATTATATAAAAGTGTATTATTTATCCATACATTTTCAACTAACCATTGCCCTAGATAGCCATCCCCGCGTTAGGTTTCCCATTTTATCGCAGTGCTAAAAAAAGTATCTGAGGACGGTGGTTATCGCAAGTGGAGTCGTACCCCAGATGTGTTGAATAAAGTCCGCCGGAGAATGCGACATGTTGTATGATTCTAACCGATCACTCTTCCATTAGAATTAACCCGGCGTCAGCATGGTAAGAAAAGTTACAATGACTGCATGGTACGCACCATAATTACTGGACAGCCAAACGTAGTTGATTCTTACCATTTCACTGACATTGAAAGGAAGCTAGCACCGATGGGGTTGCAGAGTACTACCAAAGAGTTCCTAAAATGGAGTTCTAAGGCGCCAAGAAGAAACACGTGGTGGTTTTAGTCGATGTGAGTTCGACATAACCCGTCCTTACCCCTGCGAGGATGGGTTTGCGTAGGCATTTCCCCACGGAAAAATAAAAAACCTCTCCCTATCGGCCACCGTAGTCGTAATCTACTAGGAGGACATTATTCATTATTTATTTATCTTAATTTATGACTAAACAAATTTCATCCCTTTTATATTCCGTTCTATTTTTTATTAAATTTTATTTATATATTTATTATTTGCTGTGATACCTCAGAAGTAATAAAACATAAAAAAAAATATTAAAATGTCTACAATATAGCCAATATTTAAGACAGCTAATGAAATTATATATTAGTGAATTAAAATTTAGAATGACGTCCATATTTACTTTGTATAAAAATATTAATTTTATAATTGGGTTCAAAGGGGATTATTAAGAAGTATACTACCACTTTCTGTACACTGTAAATACTACCATGAATTGATGTACGTATTCTTGGCTTATGTTTTTCTTCTATCTTATTTTCTTGGGACCAATTTGTACTGACTCCTTATGATTACAAATGTGCGTCTGTTCCAAGTATTCTTTTCCATATACTTATGCCTGTTAATTTAGATGCTCTTTTTCTTTATAAGGTCATTAAAATTTTACGTGTACTACATTTGGTCTACTCCTATTTTGTATTCATTTAAATGATTGGAAAATTATATTAAATTCTACTATTGTGCAGTTTCCTACTACAAAAAAGTTTTCGCTCTTAATATAGCAACATATTACAAAAGCCCATTGCTTACTTACACATTTTTCTGTTTACTCATAGTTATTGTTTAATATTTGTCAAACACATTTACTTATGTTTCTTAAACTACCATAAGTAAAAAGAAATCTCAATTACCGGATATATGATTTAAAAAAATAAGATTTGGTTTAGGTCTACTCTATCGAAAACGTAGAAAAAGTGCAGAAAATTAAATGAACTTTTTTTTTGTTAAATTAATACTCTAACAACCTAAGGTTTTTGTTAAGTTGATCACATCGTTAATGACGGTCAATCTATACTAAAGATTACCCACTAGTTTTTAAAATACTGCAATGGTCATGGCTTTACGTTTTAACGTTATAATCCAATTGATATTTTTTTTGAATAAACATTTAGCAGAAATTTAATCTATTTCTTGCCGGGCTATCGAGTTTAAAGATGTACTACCCTAAGTCACACAGCTTAATGCTAGATAGTTCATTAAACCAAGCATGTTTCAATACATAATTCTCGCTTTGTTTAGCGCAAGAGTATACCATTACCCAAAAGCTGTAGTTTCAATATTAACAAAATGTTTATTCCAATACAAGAGACGGTAATTTTACCTGCTAAATAATACATAAAGTAAAACTATAATGAACAATCAATTACGAGATTTTAAATATTTGATTGATGATATCATCAAGCATATAAAATTTTGGATCCAAGAGTTATTAAATGTTAAGCAAAAACATCTTGTACTGTCTACAATCCATTGACAATTGCCAATTTCAATAGCTCTTCCTTACTACGTTCTCCAACTATCTATTTTCAGTTATAATTTGATAAAAATGTTTTTTTAAAATAAGATAACCATACAAATTTAGTTTTTATCCACCTAAACATTTCATAACAACTACGTATGCAGCAAACATAAATGTAGCAGTACTACATATTCTCATAATAGTTCAGCTGATTTATTTATGAAGAAATATATGGTCTTATTAGCAAATTAAATAAAATACAAATATTATTAGGCTTCCATATCTTTTGAAAAGTCAGTGAGAATTGTTGGTTACGAGATCCATTCGTTTGAACGCGATTAAAATTAATGCCATTAGGATTAGCTTCACTTTTTATCACAGTAGAATAGCTATGATAGGTTCCTTGTTCTGGTTTTACATTAGAAAGTTTTTATTTTTTATCGTGAGGATAAACCTTTATGCATGCCCTTCTGTTAGACTTACACCTACCAAAACCGCCACGTTGTTCCTTTCTGGCACCTTAGAGATTAGTTTACAGGAAATCTTAAGCAGTTTTCTGTCTCTTTTGCGGTAGACTCCCAAATCCGTTACCCAGGACCTATGGGAGCCAGACGATTGCAACCCTAATAGGACAAGTCTCCCAGCCCCAAGCGGCACCCTTGATGTTAGGCTCCGCTCCTAGCACTATTACATTCGCAAAGGGAGGAGAGATCGACAACAGAATGACGAATGTCTCCTCCTCCCATGGCCTCTTCACACGGCATTAGCAGTGTGTCTCTGCTGAGTTGCAAAGGATAGGGAAAGCGGCATATGTAGTACCCACACGTCTCTTCCCTATCGACTTCTCCTTGGCTGCAGAGGATAGGGGTGGCAGCACGCCTGCCGCCATGATCACCGTCCGCGGCACTCTTCTAGGTGTATCTAAAACGGGCTCCTCCAGCCCGCTTGGAACAGCCTCCACCACGGCCAGCTGTACGCTGCAGGCCGGTCAGGTTCCTCTGATCTTTCCTGTGGCTGACCAGGCCACAGGTACTTAGCCCCACTGCTAAGATAAAGCGAGAACCTGTTCGGGGCAAATTTCTAGTAGCTAGCCTGAGGTTTTCTTCGTTAGATTAAACTTTATAATAGGGACAAAGTATTTTAGCTCTATTAAAAGGAAATGGCCTTGGCCTGTTATTTAAATAAACACATATAAGGTTCCGGAGCACAACCTCTAATCAGTAAAAGCCTTTAAAATAACAGGTAGGTGGCGGACAAAAGCTTACAAATAGGTTTCTAATATAACATCTATTTTAGTTGTAGGTATCATACGCATAAAACAGATGTTAGAAGGTTTGTTTGCTTTGATCATATTTTTATTAATTGTTAAGATTTTTATGTTAAAAAGTATAGTTTATTAACAGTTTGCATGATATGAATGATGATCAAAAACCAAATGTGTTATGTTCATAATTGCTTCAAACTAGGAATAATATGTAGGACATACTGAAATAAAACTTATCTTTTCTGGTTATGGTATTCTTCATGGTTTTGGTAAAATTAAGGATTTTTAAGTCACTTTCTTAGTACTTTCATAAAATAATATCAGGTCAATAATTTTCTTATTTCAATATAAATAGTTAATGATACATCATTAAATTTTATTAGTATACTATGTTTTCCCCGCATTGTTAAATATCTTATAATGAATTTAGCTTTTGAAGGCTCGATGTAAAAGTATAAAAAAATGTTGACAACGGCGCTCTAACGGCTATTTAACTTACTTTATAAATTTGGATTAGTAATAATGATTATTAAACTTAATTGTTGTAAGAAAGACAACTAAAAAGACAAACACGCCAAAAAATCAATCAAATCAAATATCAATAAAAATGTGTCATACTTTTTTTTATGCAATAAAGCTTTTTAATATACAAATAAATAGTTTAATCATCCCATTACACGTATTATACTTTTAAATCAACATCTACAAATAAAAAAGCGTGTTAGTTCTTTTAATACTGTATAAATAAACGAAATAAAACAAGGCTTTGAAGCTTGTGATAAATTTACATATGTTATACTCGCGTGTTACTTATCGCGTGAGAACGAAAACATATTTTGAAATTAAGTATAATCTTGGCGTTATTATTCAGTTTTAAGTAATTACTTTGTAATGTGCCTTAGATTTTAAATTCTACGAATAACTTATTCATTCAGTATAAAATTTTGTTAATTCAAGACTAAACTCTAACTTGTTTATATTTGTCATAAAATACGACAAATATATCAACTAAGCAGAGTTGATTAACAATTCAGCCACATTAAAGCAATCATCAATTATTCTCTCATGTAGAGTGACAAAAATTGTGTCACGAACTTCAGAGTCATTGTCGCTAATGATAGCAGGTAATTGCTGTTTGAATATAAAATTAGAATAAACGTTTTCAACTTCGTTGGAACTCTCGGGATATACATATATTTGTAAGTTAATACTTAGCCTAGAAATGTAGTATATGTATGCATGATTTAATAACTCTGTCCGTTTTAACCATAACAACAACGGGCATTAACGTATTAGTTTGCTAATTAGTTAGGAAGAAAGACTAAATATTTTTTCAATAAAATTATGAAACAATAACTAAATTTAAACGTTGCATGCAGAACCCTGCAGAACATTGCCTTAGTGGAATCTATAATATATGATACAGTAAGTACATAAAACAATAAACATAATTTTTACTATAAAAGCATTTCTATATTATAATTCCATAAGATCGGTAAGCCTCTCATGTGTGAGTATTTTGTATAAGTATTTTGTAATAAGTTAGTTTTTATTTTGGTAATATCACCAAAAGTCAAGGAGACCGTAAAATAGACTTGAAAGGAAAAATTATTTATGTAATATGATAAATAGAAAGACAGCCTTAAATGTGTTAATTGAAATTGACAAATGTATTACGAAAATAACAGTATTAAATTACAAACTACTACGAAAATAAATTGCGCAGACACTGTTGAGAGCACAGTTTACACAAATATAAGATATCGCCCACATAAATGTACCATATCAATTAAGTATAAACCCATTATACTATACTCAAACACTTGATGTTTGAAAAAGAATTTTAAAAAGAAAAGTCTATGCTAATTTAATAAAAGTGTAATTTATACAAACTAATATTTGATTGTAAAAATATCACTTTATTTGATAGCTCTAGTTCACTTCTACTCAGTTTTTTAAAAAAGGTTGTAACCTAAAAGAAACAAAAACATATTTACTTTGATAAACTAGGTAATACTAGACCAAAGTATTATTTTACATTATGATATTTCAAACATTGTCTTCAGCTAAGCAAAGCGAAGCATTACATTGTCAAAATACAGTCAGACAACAATGTACTTCACGCTTAAACTTGTTTTGGTGCATTGAGAATTGAACGAGTTTTACATAAATATTGGATTTAAATTTTGATGCATTGCCTCTCCTATTATAGAATCAGGGTGTAATATGGACCCTCATAATTTTATCCTATCTCTATTTTGCCTACTTTTAGTAAAATATTTGAAAAACTGTTATTAAACCAATTAATAAAACATTTTAACAGTAACTGTCTTATTAATAACAATTAGTACGGTTTTACTAGGGTCGCCCCACAATTGATGCTGGCGTTATGCTCATTAAGAACATCTTTGAGGCTTGGGAAGCGTCGCAGGATGCCTTAGACATTTTTGCAATCTCAAAAAAGCTTTTGATTGCGTACAGCATGAAACTCTGGTCAGGAAATTACGTCACTATGGTGTAAGAAATGCCGCGCTCAATCTTCTGTCTTCTTACTTGGGCCACCGAACTCAGCGGGTTGACGTAAATGGTAAAAGATCTCCGGGCCCCGGTAAATATGGGTGTCCCACAAGGGACTATTCTTGGGCCTTTTCTATTTCTCATCTATATAAATGATTTACCATATATTATTAATAAAAACAAAAAAATAGTATTATTTCTGATGATACTTCCTCAATTTTTAAAGTTAAACGACATATATTAATAAATAATGATGTAAATAATACTTTCTTTAGAGTGGCGCACTGGTTTAGTGTTAATATTTTGCTACTTAACCAAGAAGAAAACAATTATTAAACTTAAGAAGACAAAATGTATTAAATTTATGACTCCAAATGTAAGACCGAGTAAATGTGAAGTGTTAATAGATGAGGAAGAGATAGACATTGTTGAGTAAACCGTGTTTCTGGGAATAACAATAGATACCAAATTGCAGTGGGGCCCTCACGTTAATAGACTGTCGAATAAACTCAGCTCTGCAGCACATGCTGTCAAGAAAATCATACAATTAACTGACGTGGAGAAAGCCCGGTTAGTATACTTTACTCCGCTTCGTAATGTCTCATGAAATTTTACTGTGCGGAAGTGCAGCGGATACTAATACAATCTTTGTCCTCCAAAAACGAGCTATTCGAGCGGTTTATAACCTGGGACCCAAAGAATCCCCGAGAAAATTGTTCACAGAGATTAAAATACTAACCGTTACTTCTCAATACATATTCGAAAACCTAATGTATATGCAAAAACATATAAATTATTTTCGCAGACGTTGCAATGCACATAACATAAATACTAGAAACAAACATAATTTAATTCTTTCAGCAACTAGACTGCGAAGAATAAGTAAATCCTTTATGGGACAATGTATACGCTTTTACAACAAAATCCCAATAAACGTTCAGAATTTAACTGTTAATAAATTTAAAAACGTAGTAAAGGAATGTTCATGTGTTAAAGGTTATTATAACACAAATGAATTTATAAATGATAACACGGCCTGGTAATGGAATGCTCGCTCCAGGCTTTTTCAAATATGCATACGTAAGATAGAACTGTATGTAGCTCATAAGAAAATTTATATGTATATTTGAATATTTTAAAAGATTTAAAAATAGGCCCGCTGAGTTTCTTTCGCCGATTCTTCTCAGGTTGGAGGTGTCCTATTCTAAACCGGTAATAGGGTCCTAGACAATCAATAAACTAGTGTTACACTTCTATATTGAATGAAGATACTTAAATTTGAATTTGAATATTCAAATACCTAAGATTTACATGATATGAGTGACATATATTCGGCAAATATAAACGTAACGACTTACAAATATTTCTTAAACTAAACAAGAGAAACAGGCAAAAACGAATGGTGAATTCTTAAAATGTTTCTTGGTGTCTATTAAACATATTTTATAATCATTTTTTCTTCATTATATTCAAAAACTATTAGATACGTGTGATGTTTTTCAAGTATATTTTTATTTACTTCGCTTTTTGAGGTCTATGTCTAAAAATTCTCCTTTTGATAAAAAAGGTATATTGGCTGGTCATTCGAGTTCTTTTTATATTTAATATACAAATATAAGATCGTTGTATTATAATTAATATAGTATAAGACATAAGAAATTTCAAAAAATACAGGATATAAAATAACAGATCGTTTAAAATAATGATCTGCAATGTAATTAAAAAAAATATTTTATAAAAGTACTGTTTATCTGTTTATCGTTCATCTATCACTAAAACCCATATTGTCAATTTTTTTAGGATTTATTCATAAATAGGACATAGAAGTCTTCCATTTTATTAATAATCAAATCCCAAGCAAACTGTTACCATACTAAATTCAATTGTTAAATTATATTTGAGACCCAGTCTAGAAAAGTTAATAATAAAAGTATAGTTTTAACTTTTTCAAATCTGATTAAGTGATAAAGAAATTTTAAACACTACCTAAAACAGCGTTCCAATTATTACCCACTTATTAAAATTTCTTTAGGCAACTTTGCCTCATATCAGATACGACTTATCATATACACAAGTGAAATTTTAACAAAAAAATATGACCGCCTTCTAACAGCGTATAGCTATTTTACGCAATATAAGCAGGTAACAACGTGTTCTCCGTACGAAATCGCGTCGCGTTTTCTGCCACCGCATTTTAAATCTCTGACAACTTTTAAGGAGGTTATTTTATCAAAATGCCGGCTATGACACGTCTTATGTACATGGACTGATAATATTTTTTTTAATGCAATAACATTAATATGAACTAAAACTGTATTATCTTAAATGAGCTTTAAATGTGCCTGATTGTAGTTTTTAAAATGTTTACATTAAGATGCCTATTGTGCGTTATTCTTACAACAAAAATATATGCATGCTATCGTGAACTTTATCGTAGACCAATTTAAGTTGTACAATAATGTCAAACATACTTTATGTTTATCTTTTATTGTTTTGGCAGCGTTTGTAATTTATTCGCACGAAGTTGTAATTTGCACAATATTTTTTTTTATTTTTCAAATATCTATCTATAATTTAAAAATAATGCACAAAATCAGAGCTCTAGGAGCGGAACAAAAAAGCAACATATAAAAAAATATTTTTTTTTATTATTTATTTATGTACACCAATATTTAGATTTACCGATGCTATAAACTATATATTATTAACTCTTTGGCTTCATACAGTTTATATTAATAGGAGCTCGATTTAGATAATTCAATATTGTTTATGACTCCTTTGGCGTATCGAAAGAAAGGCACTCGCTCAACTATGGCTTAACTTCGTAACTGTAACACAAACTTGACATGAATCTCAGAGCAATCGTAATTATTTTTAATAAAACAGAAATTATTACAGTCTACTAACCTAAGTTCTCTTAGGAGAAAGTAAAAAGACTTCTAAAAAGACTCTGGGATCATCTCTCTTTCTCATAGGAGAAAGAGAGATGATCCCAGACCATAATAGGCATTCCTAAGACACAACGTAATACAAAATATCCTTTTCAATGTATGGACATTAAAATCTTGACAAACGTCTTGTTAATTTGTCTAGCTTTTTTTAACTGCGCCAAATGATGGTCATATTAACTGCGAAATATTTTGGCATCTGTTAGATCATATTTTGGCATCAATAACTGTCACATGTCTTTCATTTTAGTTAATGCTTGGGGATTTTTCCTTTAAAAGTGAAGTGTACCAAATAAATATTTAAGCTGTCATGATTCAGTGACTCCTAAGTAAATAAGTATCTAGGGTAAGTTTCACGGGTCATTCAACATTTGATAAAATATTTACTCATTGTAAAAATATTTATTCTGTTCTTTCATTGGGGCGTGTGGGCATGTTTTATCACTCCTAATGAGGATTCAAAAACCTAACATGTTAATTTTTGGGTGTTTTATTACTCACATACTAAAAGATAAGTAAAAGAAAACACTGCATTTGTATAAACCAATAGATTATAATTTAATAAGAAAATTTTGTATAATTATTACTGACATCTGTGTCTGGCCCTAAGATTTGTGCATTACTTTAAATGTAGGTAAATAGCTTTAAATCTACTTCGGATATATATGGTTGGAAATATGTATAAAAAGTTTTTAAATGCGAAAGAAATAGCAAAATATGTGAATGTAGCCGAAGAAAGATTTCTATGAATAGTTTTATATAATATAATTTAAAAAGCTGTGAATTTGTTTAAATTTATCTATTAAAACAGTTATTACAATGATAGCAACCTTTTAAGCTTTGTTTTATTACTTAAGGCACAACATACTCGTTTAAAAGCAACGAAGCGCTGCCATAGCAACCAAAATTACGTGTTCGTCGAAATGAGAACTTCTCCCTTCAGTTATGAATGCTGTCACCTGAAAAAACAAAAGTTGAAAGACGAGGCTTTTACTGTATAGTGGAAATATTGCATTGGAATTTCCCGTTATAACAATTCAAACGTATACCGTTTTAGAAGTTGTTAAAATGTTTTCTACACTACACAAATAATTGTAATAATAATTCTAGGGAGTTGAAACTTTTGATAGACTATTTTGTGCAATACACTTAACTTAATTTTTTCCTTTTCTATATTACTGTAATGATAACCTGTGAAACTTAATACGTTGATTGAATATAAAGTCATCCGTAATATCGTATAGTACCCTTGAAATATATCATAGTACGATATAAATTTAAAGTTTTCGATACTAAAATAAAGTCAATAATATTAAGTTATTCCTAGACTAGTAGTTACTGGACCCATTCCAAGTTGGTAAAGAGAAATACAGCTTTAATGCATATCATTTCATTTCTACCAAAATTTAAACACATTTCAAAGACATAATTTATAAAAATAAAAGTTAAAGTATTACTATTAAAACGAAAATCTTCGAGTTAATGATTTACTCTTTTAAAAACAAATCTCTAATTGTTTTTTGCACAGTCAAAATAATAATAAAGTATTATCATTTCCAGTTAATGAAAACATTCATTTGTACGACTTTTTTGTAATAAATTTTATTTTTAGGTCGCTATATAATAACATAATTTGGCAAGC
This sequence comes from Lamproptera curius, assembly GCA_029286875.1. NCBI lineage: Eukaryota > Metazoa > Arthropoda > Insecta > Lepidoptera > Papilionidae > Lamproptera > Lamproptera curius. The sequence continues at coordinate 308,881 of JAGSMT010000190.1, read as the reverse complement.
AAACAACGCTGTTAGGATAATCTGTGCAATCCGTCCTTGTCAGGTGAACGCTTTTCTAAATTTTCTTTTTTGTTTAAGATAAGTTTAATTTAAATTCTCTTTTCGTTGTGATATATATCATCTAAAGGGATGGGGCAAAAAAAATACGAATAAATTATTTTATTTTCGTAGGCACAGGAGGTGCCTTTATTTATATTGGAAATTCAAAGTAATAAAATTTGAATATCGCTGGATTCATTTCTTTTTTCTGTTTTACCTCCGTAATTGAATTTGCTTCAATTTCTTTTATATTCATTATAGTTTACGAACAACAATAATGAATTTAAAAGAGCCAGCGACAGACATACGTCAGTTTGATGCACATTATCAGCCCAAGGAAAGTTGATATTTATTTTTAAAATTTGAGATTTGAACTAAGTAGGCCTAACAAATTTAATATATTTTTTTTTAAACTGTCATTAGGATTTTACTTTATATTTTTATCGAGTTAAATGTCTGCATTTTGTGCGTTGATATTTTAAATGTCTAAAAAGATTCTTCAGTTTTAAATAATCATTTCATTTTACAAGTGCTGTCAATTTCAGATAATAACATCATATTAAATTTATATATAAAATAAACATATCAATAAAATATGACACAAGAGGCTTAATGTTCCTAAATGGGATAAATTCTACAAAACGAGAAATTGCAAAGTCCAAACCCCCTAATGGATAGGGGTGTATTAGGGGAGTCCTATGTCCAGCAGTGGACTAACAAAGGCTGATGATGTGATGTGTGTATAACTCATATATTTAACTTATTGAAATGACAAATATGCTGTCTAATAGAAAGTAAATGTGAAAATTATAAAGATAATAGTGATCAACACTAGGATTGTTGATCACTCTTTGCACCGTCACCAGGGCAGATGAATTACATGCATTTTAAACGGGTATGGGTAGTTTTCCTGCTTTTTTAGTAGGACATATCTGGCATCCACATTTACAAACACTAAGAACCTTAGCAGAAGTCTACTCTGATGTTTTTTTCGCTTGGTTAAGGTTCCTTCTTTAACATCATTTGAAAATATCTTAAAACACTAAAGAAGATTATTTAACATCGCAAGACGTCACGTATAATTTTAAACCATTGCAAAGTCTACACTACGGTTTTTAAACAAGAAGTTCACCTAATAGTAAGCGATAAGCTTCGTTCGTCAAAAATGCGGCTTCATAAGCCACAAATCCAGTCGGTACTGAGATATGTACCGTACAAGTGGAAGTCCGTATGCACCCTGAAAAGATTATTAACTGACCCCATGTTAACTTAAGAAAATATGTACGTGTTTACAAATGAAATGAAACAATTAAAATATTAAAATGAATGTACGGATTTCAATATTTTTAACGTTTTGTACATGATTATGCTTTTTGTCTTGAGAATAACTTCTACATATTTTCTTATTTTACATATAAACTCGATACATGTAGGAGTGGCCACAAATCATTAGCATTTTAATGATTAATGACACGTACACAAATTATGTCCTTCTGGATCATGATAAATCAACATACTTTAGCTGACGTTTCACGATCGTTTGACCTGAATTTTGAAGTTCCCTGACGTAGGAAACTACTCTCAATGATAAATGCCTCATCTGGGGAACAAAGGTCGCCTATTTCTTTTGCGCGTCCTCTACAAAATTACTATGTCACATATATATGCATATTCTGTCAAAATTTATTAAAAATAAATTTTATTAATTAATTATCTGCTAAAGATATAAACAGTTATTATTTTATTTTACACAAGGTTTTTATTTTATGACAAAAAATGCAGTACAACGCCGTAGTAAAGTCATTCTGGTAAAGTCTACTGAAACCCTATAATTTGCTATAAGAATTTTAAAATATGCTAATAGTAGTATTATTATTATAAGCGATGCATTATTCCTTCTATTTTTATGAAGAATTTTACGTCACCCCTATAAAGCACAAACTTGTTAAAGGCGGTTTAAGTGAAATATCATTTTAATCAACTCCTTATGATTGTTAACCTTTGCACCGTAAACATTGTTAGCACATCATTTCATATCATACTAGAAAAGACTTTGTACTCTGCAGTGCACATGTTGAAACAAAGCAAGCTATTCAGTCTAGCCCTTTATGGTTGCAATCATCGGCGATGCCTATTCTACTCAACGTTGTCCCTTAGTAACAATTTATGCGCTATGTGCTATCATCCTTGTGAATATTGCGTGTTGAAATATTGTGTGTTCGGTGAACTTGTCATAAGTCAGGTAGAGTAGTTTAAAATTAGTAGTGAATGAATTTATAACACTAATGAAGGCTTTTGTAGAATGCGTAAGAATCTGTAATTTTTGTAGCGCAAGTTATTTACCACAAGTACATACTTGTCTATATAGATATCATTAGTATATTGTTACGTTAGAATGTTCAAACCATTTTTATTAATTTTAATGACACTTAAAATTATATCAGGTAGTGCTGTATTCAATTACAGGCTTTATGAAAGCAGTAATAACTCTGGCTACCTAATAATGTGGGAAACTAGCAGATTTTTGTATTTATTAAATGTTCTGGCCGTTTTTTATTCATCAAACATTCACATTTATACCCGCTGGTCTTCTTGTTAGCGCAGGGGCTTTGAAAACGTGTTTTTTTAACTTTCAGTTAAGATTAGCAGTAGTATCAATTTTCGCGATGGATAAGTCTTGCAATTTCTATGCTATGTTTCAAAATTTGTTGTCTCTATTTTAGTCAGATTGTCTTTAAAAATAAATATTTTAAGATCCTTGCAGAATCACAAGTGTTGTTTAAAAATTGCTGTGGACTTTAACAGGCTGACACGAGGATGATTGACAACAGTTTTAGTTTATTAGGTACAGTATAGTAAATTCCTAGAACTAAAACACTTTAGAACAATTCTCGAAAGAAACAAAGACTTATTAGAAATTTTTCTTCTTTATTTTCACACAAGATTTATTGCGAAACTCAATAAGCTTAGAAAACTTCCAAACAGAATAAAGTTTCTGCTGCTTATGCTTTTTATCGACTTCCCAAAGGAAGGAGGTACTCAATCCGAAGCGTATAATATCATACTGCTGTTCTAGCAAAACTGCTTTTTGGCAAAAACAGCTTACTTATTTTCGTAAAAATCTTATCAAAGCACATTCTTTTACTGTTCTTGCGGTTTTTCATACCAGCTGCCATATAGCACTAAATCACTTAACCGTAATACACTTTATACGCGAAATGTCATGTCCCGGAAAGTTCTTCTAAATTTAAACACTCTGAAATATGGTCTATCGTGCTTACGTCAAGGATTACGCTTGACGCTTTGGAAATTGAGTTGCAAACGAAAATTCTGAGCGAATAATAAATTTTAAATTGAAATACATTCTTTTCATTTTTGTTCATTTTTAAATATTTTGTACCTGATCATTTTTCTGATTAGTTTTTTTAAATAGTTTTGCTGCTTGCGTTGACAATAAAATCGCAAAGTATAACTAAAAATTCGAGGCCTAGTAGTAATGCCGTGAGCTTTAGAAAACGAAGGTGGTGGGTTCGAATCCTGTGTGTGTCGGATGGGCATGTAAAGAGTCGGTCCACCCACCAACCCGCATTGAACCAGCGCGGTGGGATACGGTCCAAAGAAGAAATCCCTAATAGTGGAGGCGTTAATTAAGGGAGACCTTTCTCCAGTAGTGGACTAACTCAGACTGATGACAACTAAAAATATTTATTGCCCGTACACAATAATTTTATACAATTAGGTGAAGCTTTATTAACTACCCTATTATAATTAAGAAATCACTTTTCAATATGAATAATTTGGAAATAATAGTAGAATCAGAAAAAAAAATTAATAACTGTCTGGTCCTAAAAGATTGCCTCGAGTTAATTTTGATTGCAACATACAATATATAAACTCACAGAATGCAAGTATAGCAACATTGTTACAAAACTTTAAAGTTAATGTGAAGATGCATTTTTTATTCAAAACAAAATATATTTGTGCTGCTCAATTTATCAAGGTTTTAAACACATACGAAACATTTTATTTTTCCAATTTGTCGTATTCAAACTTCGAATATTCACGAAACTGATCAAAGAAGGTTCTGTCTCACAAATCGTAAAAGGCGGGCTGATTTTCGTGCCCTCATATTCTATGCGGCAAGTTGTGCGTTAACATCTCGCTCGAACGCAAAGTAAGGTGTTGAACTGTGTTAATTACGTCGAATATTTCATGACCAATTAATTTAAGACGTCATCTTTGCTGACAGTGATTTCAGTATAATGTAAGGTTTTGTGAGAAGATAATTAATAAATTAAAGGTTATGTAAGTGGAACAAAGAATATTTTACTTAAATGCTATGCATGGAAATAAGGTTAGTGTAAAAAGCCAATTATTAATATCATAAATTTTTTTTAAAAAGTTTATATTTTAAGGAATTGCATTGAGAACTTTATGATGCATTATAAACTATTTAATGTTAAAAATTGATAGTGCATTGATGCTACCTATGGACCGTATGCGAATACCTCTTGCTGGGAATCCAATTATTAGCAAAATCAATCCATAGCACTTACCTTATGGCCTCAATAAATTGTAGGCTTAAGCATCATCGTTACTTGTTGGCTGACTACATGTATGCAATCTAGGCGTACAGCATATCAGTTTGTTTCGTTAACTAAAATGCTGCGAATTTTCCCAAATAATACAATCACTTCGTTAAACGTGACAAAATCTCAGAAACTCTTTATTAAATTAATTTTAAATCCCATATTTAATTTTTTTTAATCACTTTAATCGCAAAATTTTCTGACTATGTTCTTTCTTGGAATTTTTTCTAAGTATGGATAAATATTCATCAAAATCGGTTAAATCGTAAAGGAAGTAAAGTTACGTTCGCATTTTAATAATAATTTGGATAACCAAAGTATAAATAGCCTGTGAAGCGTGTAAACCTTCAAAACACTTATAAAAGATTCAGTTCTAAGTATTTCTAAATTTTACGGACCGTCTCGGGTGACTACATTTTTCTAACAATTATGTTTCTGACTATACTGGTTTATTTGAATAACGGCCTCCTTAGATTTGCAGTATGAGCGTGTGCTTTAGAAACCGTAGGTCGTGGGTTTGAATCCTGCGGGGACTTAACAAATATTCATAGCTGTTTCCTAGTTGTTTAGGGCAATGCAAGCTAATCATCTGAGTGCTGTAAAGTGAAATGATCCATGCGTCAAATGGTTATGTAAAAAGTCAGTCCTGTCGCATGACCTCTGACAAAACGAACGAAAAAGAAGTGCACTTGTGTTTGCGCTTACAATTGTGCACTATAATATCTCCTGCGCAGTTTGCTGATAGGGCTCAGTACCTGTTGCCAGCACTGCCGCGGGGAATCTAAGAGGCACTGAACCCTGAAGGAGCCAGGAGGCTGCGCAAGGAGAGAGAGAGGGGGCTGCTCCACGCTAGCAACATAAGCGAGCTTTGGATGCACCCTGGAGGGTGCGTGCGTGGAAAAAGTTGCAGGAGCTATTTGTGCCGCCCTACCTGTCCTTTTCAGCCAAGGTAGAGTCATGGGGAAAAAGAGTGCTGGTATTCCGTAGGCAGCTCTCCCTATCTTCCGCGACTCGGCGGGGCCGCTGTGGAGGAGCCGTAAGAGAAGGGACCATTTGGAATAACGTCATCGATCTCTCCTCCTTCTGCGGCCGAAACGGTACAAGTGGCTAAGCCCAACACCGAGGCCACCGCTGGGGGTTGGGGGTCTTGACCCTGCATGGGTTGGGATTTCCTGGCTCCCATGATCCCTGAGTAACAGACATGGGGGAGTCTGTTACCTGCGTATAGGGGCCAGGCGAAAGGAGAGTTAGTTCCGACGCGCCCAGAGGTAGGCAGATAGCTGTAGGACCGAGATGGGGATGCTTCGGTGGCTAGCACCGATGGGGTTGCAGAGGACTACCAAAGAGTTCCTAAAATGGAGTTCTAAGGCGCCAAGAAAAAACACGTGCTGGTTTTAGTCGACGCAAGTTCGATATAACCCGTCCTTACCCCCGCGAGGACGGGTTTGCATAGACATTTCCCCACGTCAAAATAAAAAATCTCTCCCTATCGGCCACCGTAGTCGTAATCGACTATGAGGACATTATTCATTATTTATTTATCTTAATTTATGACTAAACAAATTTCATCCCTTTTATATTCCGTTCTGGTTTTTATTAAATTTTATTTATATAATTATTATTTGCTACCGCTGAGGTAACAGAAATAAAAAAACTTAAAAAAATTATTGAAATGTCTAAAATAGAGCTAATATTTAAGACTGCTCATTACATTATATATTAGTTAATTAAGATTTAGGACGACGTCCATATTCACTTTGTGTACTAATATTAATTTAATAATTGGATTTAAAGGGGATTATTAAGAAGTATACTACCACTTTCAGTACACTGTAAATACTACCAAGAATTGATGTATGTATTCTGGGCTTATGTTTTTCTTATATCTTATTTTCTTGGGACCAATTTATACTGACTCCTTATGACTACGAATGTCTGTTCCAAGTATTCTTTTCCATATACTTATGAATGTTTATTTAGATGCTCTTTTTCATTATAAGGTCATTGAAATTTTACGTGTACTACATTTGGTCTACTCCTATCTTGTGTTCATTTAAATGATTGGAAAATACCTTTTATTCTACAATTGTGCAGTTTCCTCCTATAAATACGTTTTATTTTTCTATTTACTCATAATTATTGTTTAATATTTGTCAAATACAATTACTTATGTTTCCTAAATTACCATAAGTAAAAAGTATTCTAAATTATCGGATATATGATTTGGTTTAAGTCTACGCTATCGAAACCATAGAAAAAATCCAGAAAATTGAAGGGATTTTGTTAAATTAATACTGTTTAACAACCTAAGGTTTTTAGTTAAGTCACATCGTTAATAGCAGCCAATCTATACTAAAGTTTACCCACTAGTTTTTAATGTACTGTCGTGGTGATAGTTTTACGTGAAATATGAGCTCTTTTTTAACTTTAACATTATAATACCATTACACAAAAGCTGTAGTTTAAATATTAACAAAATGTTAGTTCCAATTCAAGAGACGGTAATTTTACCTGTAAATGATGTATAAAGTAAAACTATAATGAATAATTCATTAAAACATTTGAATTTTTTTTGATATCATCTAGCATATAAAATACTTTGGATCCAAGAGTTATTCCATGTTAAGCAAAAACATATTTTATGTCTACGATCCATTGACAATTGCATATTGCAAAAGCTCTTACTTACTACGTTTTCCAACTGTCTATCTTCAGTTATAACTTGACAAACAATGTTTTTACAGCTTAGTTTAACTTACAGTAGTACGTAATAAAGGACTTTATTAAAATAGGATAACCATTATTAAATAAAATTACTTTACATTTTAAATTCCCGACGTTTCGAACACTTTCCAGCCCGGGTGGTCACGGGGTAGACTGGATGTCTTAGTCTTCTTAGTGACTGTCCTAAAGAGGACAGCACGGAATATGTATTGGACAAACGGAAAAAAAAGAACCGCGTGAAAAACATATAGCTGACATTAAACATTGAAGCCCAAAAGTCGGCGGGTGACTTACATTAAATCACCAAACCATTACATCAATTTGATGACCACAATTCCCTTTAAAAGAACACGGATTCCTACCAAAGGATCCGTGAGGCTATTGAATTAAAAAACATCCAAATTTCAATAGAGAAAGATGTTGGGTTCACCCACCTCTTGGGATCCCCATAATTAATAAATTAAAATTTAAACCCCTAATACCACTGCCCTCGAATAAAATCAGTTCTTTTGATATTTATAAATTAAAAAAATTAATAAAATTAAAATCGAAACCCGCTTAACTGAAAACGTACATCTCAGTCACCCCTGACCACGGCCGCTGAAATGTTCAAACTCGGAATTTAAAATTAAAATAAACCGATAAAATCCGAAAGTAATTTTATTTAATAATGTAAATATTCCCAACAATAAAATAATTATGGATAAATAAAATTTAGTCTTTCCCACCAAAATTTTATAACAACACTATTTACAAAATAAATAAAGATAAATATTTTATAATATCCTTTGATTTATTAATGGAAAAATATATTTGGCAAATGGTAATTTGCAAATACTATTTATTTATGGTCTTATTGGCAAATTAAATAAAATCTATTAAACTTATATCTTTTGAAAAGTGGGAAATTTTTTTGAGAACCTGTTTTTGGATGAAAAATTAATGCCATTCTACCTTCCTTTTCCCAACAGTTTTTATTTTTTTACCAGGAAAACCATGCATGCCTTCTGTCAGATCCACCTACCAAAAACCGACACGTTGTTCTTTCTGGCCCAAAGAATTGGGTTAAGGAAATCTTAACAGTTTTGGTTCTTTGCAGACTCCCCAACCGTTACAGGACCATGGGAGAAAGATTGCCCCAATAAGACAAGTCTCCCAGCCCCAAGCGGCACCCTTGATGTTGGGCTCTGCTCCTAGCACTATTGCATTCGCAAAGGGAGGAGAGATAGACAACAGAATGCCGAATGTCTCCTCCTCCCACGGACTCTTCACACAGCATTAACAGTGTGGCCCTGCTGAGTCGCAAAGGTTAGTTAGAGTGGCATACGGAATAACTACACGTCTTATCCCCCTCGTCCCTATCGACTTCTGCATATCATCTGATCATCCCCATCATCTGACTGCATAGGATAGGGATGGCAGCACGCCTGCCACCATCATCACCGTCCGCCGCACTCTCCAAGTAGTGTCTAAAACGGGCTTGTCCAGTCCGCTTGGAACAACCTCCACCGCTGCCAGCTTTACGGTATAGACCGCTCAGGTTTCTCTGACCTTTCCTGTGACTGAACAGGCCACAGGTACTTAGCCCCAATGCTAAGATAAAGCGAGAACCTGTTCGAGGCAAACCTTGTAGTAGCTAGCCTGAGGTTTTCTTTGTTAGATTAAACTTTATCTACGGACAAAGTATTTTAGCTTTGATAAAGGAAATGCCCTTGGCTTATTATTTAAATAGTAAGTTTATTAAATAGTAAGGTTCCGGAGGACAACCTCTAATCAGTAACAGCCTTTAAAAAAATATATTGGTGGTGGTTTCGCGGGCGCGTGGTAACTCAAGTTTCGTCAGCCAATTTGATTGGACCAACTAGCTCGAGTGACGGCGATATGATAGATCCTATTTAAGGACCAGAAGCGAGGATGCGATTTGCAGGATCATGTTCAAAGGAGCGGTATAGTAAGAAAGGGAAGGAAAATTATTACGTAACCAATTTGCGGCTGTGTTAGGCGACATTGAAATGCGCGCGAACAAAAGCTTTTAAATAGGTTTTTAATGTAATATATACTTTCATTGCAGGTAGCATACGTATAAAACAGATGTAAGAGGGTTTTATTTATTTTTATCATATTTTTGTTCATTCAATATTCTTGTTAATTTCTTAGTTAGTTTTAGATAGTTATGTTAAAAAGTATAGTTTAATAACAGTTTGCATAATATGAATGAACTTCAAAAACGAAATATGTTAAGTATATTATTGGTTTAAACTGGAAATATTATACAGGACATACTGAAACAAAACCTATACTTTCTGTTTTTGGTATTCTTTAATTTATTACCTTTTAAAAACTAGGGATTTTCACGTCACTCTATGAATCCTTTCATCTTAAGATCAGGTCAATAATTTTCTTGTTTTAAATTAGTAGTTAATGATATATCATTTATTTTTATTGCGGTTAAATATTAGTATACTGTTTTCCCAATTAATCATCTTAAATTTTAGCTTTTGGTGATCTGGTTAAAAAATAAAAAACAACCCAAATTTGAAAATTTGGTTTTTTCGTTCCCCGAGGAAATTTGAACCTACGGCCTCCCTAAACACCCCCTATATCAGGGGTTTAATTACCATTAATGGGTTTTTGGGGGTTTTTACTTGGGAAATTTTTGGAATTTATCCCGTTTAACAACCCTTGAAAATTTTTTAATTCAACCACATGGTTTGCCCAATACACTAGATACAATAATATAAAATAAAATGGTTTTGATTACTTGAAATTGTTAATCATTACGTTATAAACTTTAATAACTTACAAAAAAACGCATTATTCTTTAATTGTAAATTAAAAAATCGGCTTTGAATTTTGTAACTTTAGTGGCAATATTTTTCGGTTTTAAATTATACGTAAAGATAACCTTTATTTTCAGTAAATTTGTTAATTTGCTGAATTCACATTTATATTATGTAAGTCCACGAAATATAAATTTAACAATTGATTAATATTCACAATTAAAAAAGCAATCATAAATGATTCACTTATGTAGAGTGACAAAAAATGTGTCAAGAATTTCAGAGTCATTGTCGCTTATGATAGCAGGTAATTGCTGTTCGCATATAAAATTAGACCAAACGTTTTCAATTTCGTCGCAATTTTCGGGACATACATATATTTGTAAATTAACACTAATATCTCTGTTCGTTCTAAGTATTAACCGTCATTAACGTATAAGTTTGCTTAATAGTTAGGAAGAAAGCCTAAATATTTATCAATTAAATAATGAAACAATAACTCAACTTAGTGAAACCTAATAATATATGATGCAGTTAGTACATAAAACAATAAACATAATTTTCACTTTAACAGCATTTCTATATTTAAGGTATCGGTAAGCCTCTCATGTGTGATTATTTTGTGTTTGTGTTTAATGATATGTGTTTTCAATGTGAAAATATAAGAAATATCTCCAAAAACTCAAGGAGACCGTAAAAGAGACTTAAAAAAAAACATTAGTTACGTAATATGATAAATACAGAGACAGCCTTAAATGTGTTAATTGAAAATCACATAGATATTACTAAAATATCAGTATTGAATTAAAAAATAGTACCATTTAAAAAATAAATTGCGCAGATACTGATAAGAGCACATTTTATACAAATATAAGACATCGCTAACATAAATGTACCGAATATTTCAATGAAGTATACACCCGTTTTACTGTACTCAAACATCAAGTAAGGGATTATTTTCAAAAAATTAAATTTTGGTGCGATTTTTCTTCTTAAATTATTTAAAAATGAAAAGTTGCTTTATGTTCAAATTTGATAAAAGTGTAATTATATGAACTAATATTTGATATTTGATTGTAAAAACATTACTTAATTTGATAGTTCATTTCTACTCAGTTTTTTAAAAAAGGTTGTAACATAAATGAAACAAAAACATATTTACCTTTACTTTGATAAACTAGGCAATACAAGACCAAAGTATTAGTTTCCATTATGATATTTGAAACATTGTCTTCAGCTAAGCAAAGCGAAGCATTACATTGTCAAAATGCAGTCAGATGACAATGTACTTCACGCTAAAACTTGTTTTGGTGCATTGAGAATTGAACGTGTTTTACATATATATTAGATTTAAATTTTGTTGCATTGCCTCTCGTATTCAAATGCTAAAGATTCAATGATATGGTGAAAATATTTCGAATATAAACTTAAAGACTTATATTTTTTAACAAAACAAAAGGAAACAGGAAATAATTGATTAATTTTTAAAATGTTTATTGTTGTCGGATAAACAAATTTTAATAATAATTATTTATATTTTCATTAAGTATTGCACATTTTGACATAAAGAATATTTAAAAGTTATTAGATACATGTGATATTTTTCATGTATGTTTATTTTCAGCTTTTTGTGGACTATACCTAAAAAATCACCTTTTGATAAGAAGGTGTATTGGCTGTCATTCGAGTTCTTTTTATAATTAATATACAAATATAAAATCGTTAAATTATTTATATAGTCTAAGATATAAGAAATTGCGAGAACATTCAGAATATAAAAAGCAGATCGTTCATAATCACAGTCTTCAATGAAATCTGCAATCAAATAAAAATTATTTTATAAAATTTACTCGGACAGTGTTGACCAACACTGTTTTTCTTTGATCCATCTACAGCCCATAGTGTCGATTTTTTGTAAGATTCGTCCATACATAGGAGATAGAAATCTTACATTTTATTAATAATCAAATCCCAAGCAAACGACTGGTTATCGTATATCCCTACTAAATTAAATTTTTAGTTGTATTGAAACCAGTGATAAGCTAGTTTAAAGTTTTGAAATCTGATTAAGTGATTGAAGTATTAAACATTCCTAAACAACTTGTCGATTATTACCATTATTCTAAATATCTTTAGGTAACATGCTTCATATGAGATACGCATTATCTTATATACAAGTGAAATTTTACAAAAAATATTACCGACTTATATCTATTTTACCCAATACAACGTGCTCTTCGTACGGAATTGCGTCACGATTTCTGCAACCGCTTTTTTAATCTCTGATAACTTTTAATTTAATCGCACGAGGTTTTGAGTTTTGGTACCATATTTTTTTTTCGAACATCTTTTAAACTAATATCTATAAATTTATAATTTAAAAAAGAAATGAACAAGAACCAGAGGAACGAGGTAACATAAATAAAAAAAAATTAGATGCCTGTAAAATCGGTATACGGGCGAAAGTTATACGTGACAATGTCTTTTAGTGGTAGAATGATAATAATGTTAACCTTCACATCCTCATAAAATCTAATCTTCTTTCTACTATACGAATATACATTTGTATCGTAAGTATCAACCCTCTTTCTCTCTTTTATTAAAGTAGGCCAATTACGCACAAGTAAGAGAGACACATGCCAATCACTTTCTCTTATGGAGAGCGTTACGTGCGCGGCGCTGTGACATAGTTTTCGAGTGCCTCCCTATCTTGAACCAATTTATAAGAAGTTGTCACTATAAAAGAAGAAAAAAACCGTACGCTCCCGATTGGCCTCCTTCTTTTTAGAAATCGGTTCCAAAAGATTATTTATTCACACCAATATTAAACTTAACAGATGCTATTAAAAAGCTTGTACGGCAACATACAGTTTATTTTAATGGACGCTCGATTTTAGATAAAACCAATATTGTTCATGACTCCTTTGACATATCGAAAGACAGGCACTCACTTAACTGTGGCTTAACGTGGTGACTGTAACACAGACTTGACATTCTGCTCCTTCAGGTTTAACCTATCATAGATCTCAGTGCAATTCTCATTATTTTTATTACAACAGAAAAAAATATAGTCAACCAACAGAAGTCACAATACTTTAAAAGTTTACACTTGAGACCGTAACTGTCTTCTTTCTACCTGCAATCTTTGCAGTTTTTCAATTTAACGTGATGTCAGATAATGAAAGTCATTTCTATTATACATTTATTCCAAATATCGCCTACCAAACATAGTACTTTGTTTTATTTCACATTAAATCTTTTCAAATGTCTTGTTTGCGACAAGATACTGCGCCAAATGGTAGTAACATTATCTTGTAAATATTTTGGCATCAATTAGACGTTCGTTACAATAACTATATCATGTTTTATATTTTTTTATGTTCAGGTATTTTTAATATAACAGTGAAGTGTTCCAAATAAATATTTAAGCTGTCATGATTCAGTAACTCCTAAGTAAATAAAGATCTAGGGTAAAATTTCACGGGTCGAATATTTTACCAAAAGTTGTTTACTTTTGGTAGAATATTTACTCAATGTAAAAATATTTATTATATACGATATTTACTTCTAGTATTTCGAGTATAATTCTAGAATTAATAAGAAACAAAAAAATATATAAACTATAAAAGACAGTTGAATAGTGATTATTTAGGATCATATGTTATTTCTCGTCAGGACCAAAATGTTAATAACTATGTAATTAGCTTTGCTCGGATAATGAATAATTATATAACACTTTTTGTTCTAAATTTTTTTCATTTCAATCCTTTAAAAGCGTTTGAGACACATGCAGTAGTCAACAGAACTTAGTGCTAAATCAGAATTTCGAAAAGTTTTAAGTTTTATAATTATTATTAACTTTGAATTCTATAGCACGCAAATCCTTTTCCATAAAAGTTTAATGAAACAATGACGTTTATTTTCAACTTTTAATGCCAGCTTTGTCGCTACTTCAATTTAAATAAGGGCGCATAAAGGTAATATATTGCTGAGACAAAACTTGATAACAACATGAGTTATCATTGTTTAGATTTACCTGTTGAAATAGCTATTAGAATGACAAGCAATCTTTAAGGCTTTGTACACAAAGTGCTCGTAAAAAAGCCTCGAAGCGCAGTCATAGCAACCAAAATTACGCGTTCGGGAAAATGAGAACTTCTCTCTTCAGTTATGAAAGCTCAGTCACCTGAAAAAACAATAGCAGAAAGACGGGGTTTTTACTATATAATTGAAATATCGCATTGGAAAGTGCGTGGTCACAATTCAAACGTATCAAGTTTTAGAAGATGATAAAATTTTCTATATTATACTACTTGTAAATAAGGTTATATACTAGAACAAAATAATTTTAATATCAAATTACGGACTTGAAACTTTTGATAGACACAGACTTTTGAGCAATACACAGAACTTTAAACTTTCCTTTTTCCTATTACAGTAGTGATGAAACTCTATACGGTTATTGAATATAACTAATCCGTAATATTGTATTGTAGCCTTGAAATATATAATTTAAAAATATGCATTTAAAGTTTATCGCAACTAAAATAAGCCTATACTACTTGTTACTGGATCCATTCCAAATTGGCAAGAAAAATACAGCTTTAATGCATATTATTTGGTTTTTAACAAAACTTAAATAAATTTCAAGGACATAATTTATGAAATTATAAGGCATTGCCATTAAAGCGAAATTCTTTGAGTTAATGACTTTTTTAACGTTTTATGTAAACTCTTATTGTTTTATCAGTCGTTATTAATTTCAGTTTATTATTATTAATAAAATATTTTCATTTTCAGTTAATGAAAACATTACTTTGTTTGAATTTTGTAATTAATTTTGTTTTTAGGCCGTTATATAATAACATAATTTGGCAAGCAAACAACGCCGTTAGAATAATCTGTGCAATTCGTCCTTGTCCGTTGCTTTCTAGAACGCTCTTGAAAAGTTTTTTTTGTCTAAGATAAGTTTAATTTAAGTTCTCTGTTCGTTGTGATGTATATCATCAAAACATGCGGTGTACCAAAATTACAAATTAAATATTTTTTTTTATTTTCGTAGACATAAGAGATGCCTTAATTTATATTAGATATTCAAAAAATAAAAAATCAAAGTCGAAGTCAAATATCATTATTTCTTATTGATTGTCAGATAAACTACCACCGGTTCAGAAATGGAATCCTGAGCAGAACCGGCTTAAGAAACTCAGCGGGACTTTTTTTCTTTCTCTCAATAGGTTCTACAAAATTTTTACAATAAACATCACATTTTAATAGTTTGAAATAGCCTGGAGCGAACAGTTCATTACCAACCATTACCATTACCGTTCAATTACTGTTGCGTTCATTTCGTTTTCACTAACATTAATTTGTTATATATATTTTTTTTTATTAATATTCACTGTGTTAGTGCACTATAAATAACAGTTTTGATCCACATAAACAGTGCAAAACCAAAAAATAATATTTATTCGCACATGGCATAGTCAAAAAATATCCAGTTAAACGCCCGCATTTTTAAATGTCTAAAGAACCATTGTTTTATAAAAGTTATTCAAAATAATGGTGTGCGGCAAAATAAATTGTAATTTAAAGTTTAATATAAACAGGTACGGTCAGTAACGAGTAATTACAACCATTAAATTTAATTATAATAAAAAAAAATAGGGTGCGATGTACTTTGTAGCATGAGAGATCTATACTTCTTTGGCACATCATTAAAAATTAATATATTTATATAATAATATATTTAATATAAATTTAAATCAATATAATAATATACATAATAATAATATATATATATGTATATATATATTAAGCAGACAACTTCATACACTGTTAATTTTGTGTCCAGGTGGTGTGCGTGCGCATCCTTAAAATTTCACTCTCATCATTTTTTGCATAAGCGCCTATAGAAGAATAACTTTAAAATAAAGCTAACGCAAAAACGACTTAATCCTAACTCATAGGAGCACTTGTGACATACAACTATGCCAATTAAAAAACGACAACTCCATTATCACTACACAAAATCAACCTTATCTCTATTAAACGGTCCCATTTTCACCGTTTCGATTATCAAACTGATTAATTTTTAGCTGTCACAGTGCTGCCATTGATTACCTTAAAATCTTAAAATTTCACTCTCATCATTTTTCATAACGCTATAGCAATGAAAGTATAACTTGTAACAAAATTGATGAAATATGCTACAAGAGACTCCATGTTCCCGAATCGGATAAATTCTATGAGACGAAAATTTCCTGACGACTCTCTATCGGTCGGTCTCAATGTATGCTTTCAAGCGCAAACCACTGCTATCTGTAGTGATAAATGCCTATCTTTAAATGAAGGACCAAAATTTATCATGGAGTGCCGAAAATAATTCCTTGGGCAAACCGCTCAAAGTGATTTAAATGATTTATACCTTAATTATGTTCAGACATAGTTAAGGTATTAATCGTTTATATTACATACATACATCATCAGCCTATGATAGTCCACTGGACGTGGCCTCCTAATACACCCCTATCCATTAGGGGGTTTATGAACCATATTCAACATCGCTGGTCTAATGTGGGTTGAGTGGGTGGACGACTTTACATGTCCATCAATGCAATGGATCATCTTACTTTTCAGACAGGGTTGATTGGCAATTTACCTAACTAACTGTAGAAACAACAATATGTTTGAGTTCCAGGATTCAATCAAACCTACAACTGGTTTCTAAACCATGCCCTTACTACTTGTCTCGGCAGGCAATTGACCCAAATCCCTTTATACTACAGTTTAATGATGTGCCGACATATAAATCCATTCGACTTACAATACTTCAGTTTTATGGATTTAATCAAGTTTGTATCAATTTACAATTAGAAGGTTTAAAATCTCAGAGTTTTCAAATTTAAGTAATGGGTAAACAATCTAAATCATTAAAACTAGCATTATTACTAGAAATTAGTAACTAATAATTGCTCTAATGTCGATCCCTGCAATGGGATTAATTTTGCTGAGTGCTAAAAATTTTGGGTCACTCTTCTCTCTTTATCTATTCTGCCTTTGATGTAAGCGTCCACAAGACTGCCCAGGTGGATAGCAATGGTGAGAGAAACATCGTTATAATAATATTTTTATTCAGTGCACGTTAGCCAGAATCTATTTATGCATTCTTTATGATGGGTATATGCAAAACATTTCTCAGTGTAAATAAAGGCGGTACTTTAGGCACATACTTCTTTTGTGAGTGCATATCTTGGAAGAAGAGCGAATAATAATAAGAGACAACCAAAACAACCTATGTAAAAAGTATCTTCGGTGTTTGTAACATAGTCCATAGGTTTTAAAAATAAACTATATTTTTAACTGTGACTTTTATTAAGATTAATGAATATTTTATAGATTAATGAATGATCAATAATACAGCACTTTTATTCAATGCATACTTGACCTTTTGTCATTAACCCTAGGCTTACAATTTGGAAATTTGGTACCTGTGTGTCATAATTGTTTTCTGGTTTATTAGAAGTACATATTTTAATTACTCGATAGTTTAGAATATAAAGAGTTTCCATGCACCAAAAGGGTGCATAGAACCTCTTTATCTTTCGGTGCCCTTCGGTCGGGCCTACCAATTAAATGCCATTCGGTATACTTCTTTGGCAGTCGTCATAAAATATCGGTGAATTAAAGTTTACTATCTTATCAAGTTACCAGTTTATTATGAGGCTACAGACGTTTTATGCCAGTCACTCTGTCTAAAATTTTAGTAATACTGAGAGAGAAGCGGACTTCATTTAATATTTAGTCGGAAGCTACTAGAAAGAAGAAATTTGTTGCAATCAAAATTTTTGTGAGTAATACCGTAATGAGCGCGAATTTTAAAGAAATGTCTTTGGTATTAAATGAATAAAAAAAATGTGAATGTATCTAATACAATACTTTGATTAATATGGTTATTTTATACCAAAACCCACAAACGGATTTATAGGGGCAGTTACATATTTTTTAAAATTAAACCCAGTGCGGTATAATCTTTTGCCATACAACATTCAAATACTAGTTTTTCAATTCTCATATTTTTTTATTTGCACTTTTAGGGCAGCTTTAAAGAAAGATAGAAAATCTGAAAGGGTTATTATAAAAAATTTACTGTTTAGTCTTTTCAGAATGAATATGAAAAATAAAAAAAACAACCCTTTGAATATCGGTTGTGATATCCAAAAAATTATAAATGCGCTTTCACTTGACAACCTAGCAGGCAATACAAAGGTCAAATTTCGATTGGAAAATATTGATGCTCGTTTGGTTTACTATCATCATCATCATCATCAGCCTTTGATAGTCCACTGCTGGACATAGGCCTCCCCTAATACCCACTACCTCCGGTTTCTAAAGCAATCGCCTATACCTCTAGGCTATGGTTTACTATAATAATCTCTAATACGTTTGTTAGCATATTTTTTAGCTTAATAAGTGACGAAGCTAATTATATAAGTTCCTTACAAATCTAAACGCAACGAAATATGAAACTTAATTCAACATAACTACTAAACTATATAGAAGTCTGTCAGCTAATAAAATAAATTAAAACTGAAAACCGAGTAGCGTAACGATTTCTTATCGAATATCTGCATATACTGCAAGGCATTTTATAATTAATCATAAGAAGATTATTCAATAAATGCTAACCGTTAACGTTAATCGATTATGATTAGTTCAACAAAGATTTTAGAAAACTTTGTAACCGCTAACTAATTCTTATTTAAACTACTTTGTTGACTATTGCATATTTTGTTGGTTGGTTTGATAATTAAGATTAAAATTTAATTATTGTTATATTTTTCTTTCATAATAAGGTATTATTCAAATTTTTTAGATCTTTTGTAATCCATTGAAAAATTTTATTTGAAAGATTTACTGAGACAGTATTAAACCAAACTGTTCATTGTTGATTCATCTGCAAAACTCTTTTTAAACAATTAAAACTTTCGTGAGACATTGTAGGAAAAATGTATTCTATAAACGGCTAAACTTACATTATATCGCTTTCTGCCTTGCACTCACACATGGGAAGCGACCTGAACCACTCGCCCTGATGAAGGACCTCCGATAAGTCCGAAAATAGTCAGCATCAATACCGATTTCACGCGAGTGTAGCCGTTTATAATACAATACTAATTTTATAGATTTTTTGTGTTTATTCATATTATAGGAAATAGGAGTTTTACAGTCCCAGTTGCATTTTTATAATACAATACTAATTTTATAGATTTTTTGTGTTTATTCATATTATAGGAAATAGGAGTTTTACAGTCCCAGTTGCATTTTATCAATAATCAAATCCCTAGCAAACAGTCAAGCCTTACCACTCTCCATACTAAAATCAAGTTTCTATATTATATTTAAGACCCAGTCTTATTAAGTGATAGCGCAGTTTTTAACACTGTCTGAAAAAGTCTGTGTGTAATTTAATTTTATAAATATATATGCACCTAATATATATATGTTACAATAACTGTCAGATGTAATGTCAATATTTAAGCTGTCATGATTCAGTGACTCCTAAGTAAATAAAGGTCTAGGGTAAAATTTCACCAGTTATAAAACATTTCGTAAAATATTTAGTCAATGAAAAAAAATATTCTGCTGTTCCATTGGGGCGTGTATTTTCGGATGATGTTTACTTTTAGTATTTTGAATATAATACTAAAACTGCAAAGAAGAAAAATTATAAAATGTTATAGACAGTTGAATATTATTTATTTAGGTTTATATGTTATATCTCGTCATGCCCAAAAAAATAATTATACCCATATGTTTAATTACCATTATGTTGCTTTGCTTAAATAATAAGGTTTCTGTTAATTATATAACGATTTTTGGTTTTATTATTTTGATGTTAAGCCTTTAAAGAGTTTGGGACGTATGCGATGGACTAAGATGCAGGGTTAATGGCACTTAGGCCTAAAAACTGAACTACCTTATTTATAATTTAATAAAAGTTTGTATTATTTTTAACAGGATTATCGAATTTGGATAATCCCCACAATCGTCATCATCATCATCAGCCGTGTTAGTCCACTGCTTGACATAGGCCGCCCCTACTCGTATTGCACGCCTTCTTCATTAGGGGCTTTTGGACCGTATCCAACCACGCTAGTCTAATGCGAATTGGTGGACGGACCGACTTTTTACATGCCCATCCGACGCATAGATCATTTAATGATTATGTTACTAATTTAACATGTATGTTTATAATTATTATACAATACGAAAAATAGCATAACATAATGCAATTCAAACTCTACACAACTTAATTCCTTCCTTTTTTAATATTAAAATAATAATGACCTGTGAAACTATATTCACATATACAGTTATTGGTTATAAAGTAATCCGTTATATCATATCAAAGCCTTTAAATACATCATAATACAGGTTTTTTACAGTTTATAGCAACTAAAATATAGTCAATAATGTAAAGTTTATCCTAGACTACTTGTTACTGGAACTATTCCAAGTTGGCAAGGAGAAGTACAGGTTTAATGAATATTTTTGGTTTTTGCAAAATTTAAATAAATTTCAGAGACATTATTTTTTACTTACCATTAAAACGAAAATCTTTGAGTTAATGATTTGCTCTGTTAAATGTTTAACGAAAACAAATCTCTTATTGTTTTATTACACAATCATTATCAAATAATAATAAAATATTATCATTTCCAGTTAATGAAGACATTCTTTTGTAGGAACTTTTTGTAATTACTCTTGTTTTTAGGCTATTATATATCATAATTTGGCAAGCATACAACACCGTTAGGATAATCTGTGCAATTCGTCCTTGTCAGTTGAACGCTTTTGTAAAGTTTCTGTTTTGTCTGAGATTAGTTTAATTTAAATTCTTTGTTCGTTGTGCTATATATCATCAAAAGAGGTAGTGCAAAATATACAAATAAATTATTTTATTTTTGCAGGTGCCTTAATTCATATTGAAAATTCCAACAAATAAAAATTTTAATACTGATATATTCATATCAAATCCACTAATTTAGCGGATTTTCGCGTTGACAAAATATATTTATTCCCGACGTTTCGGATTCTTTCCAGCATCCAGATCACGGGCAGACTAAGTTGCCGAAACGTTGGGAATAAATATGTTAAAGTAACGCAAAAATCATAAAATGTGGTTATGATATTATAATCGCGTAAATAAAAATAATTCGATATATTCATTTCTTTTTCTTCGCGTGTAATCACAGTAACTTAATTTGTTATAATTTCTTTCAAATAAATATTCACTGTATTTATGTCTGCCTCCGTAGCCTAGTGGTATAGGCGTTGGCTTAGAAACCGGAGGTCGTCGGTTCGAATCCTGCGGGACTCAACAAATTTTCATTGTTGTTTCCTAGTTAGGTTAGAGCAATTGGGCCCGATCACCAATTGTCTGAAAAGTAAGATGATCCATGCGTCGGATGGGCATGTAAATAGTCAGTCCACCCACCAGACCGCATTGGACCGCGTGGTGGGATACGGTCCAAAAACCCTCTAATGGATAAGGGGTGTATTAGGGAGGCCTATGTCCAGCAGTGGACTATCACAGGCTGATGATGTGTGTGTGTGTGTGTATTTATGTACTGTAAGTAGCAGTTTTAATCCACAATGCGCAAAGATTTTATAATTTTCAAATGATATAACCACCATTTGAGAATAACTAAAAATTTTAAGCAGCAACTAAGTTTTGGCTAAACAAACCTAACAAATTAAATATTATTTAAAAAGACACCTTGAACATTCTACCAAATATTTTTATATCCAGTTAATTTACAGCATTTTTAAATAACTAAAGAGTTTAGTAAAATCAATTGTAATTTTAAATGTGGTGGTGTGGTGTCGGTGTCCACTTTCCATCAGGTGGCCCGACTGCTCGTCTGGCTGCGTAGGCAATAAAAAAAATTAAAAAAAACCTCCCTTATCGTCTCTTCGCATCACAATTGTGATAAGCAACAACGGTTAAGGCAATAACCACATTACTCTTTCCTGGAGAAATAACTTAGGAGTTCCTTTATTGCGAAGAACATGGGTCGCGTTAGAATTGCCACTCTTTGCATTTTACTCGGACTCTGCGTTGTTTAATGTTATATGAACTTTTTGTGTTTCTAGTTTATGAAGGAAAATAATATAGTTTTTGTTAGAGTGACATACGTAAAATAAAAAAAAAAATAAGAACAATCTTTAATAAACAATAGTGATATTTTTATAAAATCTTTAATAAACAATAGTGATATTTTTATAAAATGGTCCCATACCTACATATATTAATTTTAGGCATTGCCCATAGCA
Organism: Lamproptera curius; assembly: GCA_029286875.1. Taxonomy (NCBI): domain Eukaryota; kingdom Metazoa; phylum Arthropoda; class Insecta; order Lepidoptera; family Papilionidae; genus Lamproptera; species Lamproptera curius. Next base: position 286,410 of record JAGSMT010000190.1, on the reverse strand, counting down.
TCATGCTTTTGCTAAAATAGACGAAATGTAAATAGAAGAATATTTGAAAAGATACCGATTTTTTTTTCAAAAACCAGGAACCATTTAAAAGTATTAAAATTTAATTGGTTAGTCGATCCGCCTTAATAGACAAAACAATTAATGGTTTAATGGTGGCGTGGTCCTTCTTGCTTTTGCGCGAGGAACCAAAACATGACTCATTAAACTCATAAAATATGAGCGACCATTTGGGAAAGAGAAGTGCATAATACATATAAAACTATAAGCAATCTCAAACCTGAATTCTGAAATCGAGAGTCTGTTGCAGTAGAAGTACGCAGCTATACCATCGATTATAAGGTTCCTGATTTGCCCTAGCGCTATAGTTCAATACGTCATGAAACGAAGATTTTTGGAAACTTCATAATGATAGTTGGCCTCCTTTTTACATCCTCCATACGCATTTCAAATTGTATAATTCAAAAATTCAAATTATGCTTTGAGCGTTTTGTTAATAACGTTATCATTTAGTAGTTATTACATTACTCTTCAATTAGGCAAATTTTGAATGTTTTTATTGCGAGGGAAAAGACAAAGAACATAAATCGATATTTTTTCTCCCTATTGCACACAGACTAGGTGGTAAAAGTAGAAAACGAAGTCAACATACATATTTAATAAATAATCTTTTTATTCTGGTGTTTAATGTACATTTCAAGAATAACTTACAATGGCACTAAAATTCTTTAAAATGTTTATAAGGTAGTGATTTTAATATTTCGTTTAACCATCATTTTGGAAAAAGAAAAGAAGTTGTATTTTAAATTGGATTATTACCAAAGATAATAGAAAATTATTTAAGTCTTTATTTGCTACCGTTTTAACCTTTCCCGACCTTAATTTAACGCTTAAGTGAATGTTGAAATGCAACAAACTGTAAAATTTACTAAGAGATTTTATTATTTTAAGAGAAAGATTCACATTACATTAGTATATTACAATGAAAAGTATTTAATTCATGGCAATGCGAGTTTTTAACCTTTTTTATGGTAGGCGATCATATACGACTCTGAGCTGCAGAATGTCATGGTCCCCTTTTTACAGGAGATCATCTGTGATGGTATCACTGCGGTGTTTCTTTCTGCCGCAAAGCAGTAGCGTGGAAACACTGCAGTGTTTTGGTTTGAAGGGCATCGTAGCTGGCGTATTCGCTGGGTAAACGTTGCGTTTCTGCATTCCTTATGGGATAGGCGTGTGACTTACCATCAGGTGAATGTCTTGATTGTTGTTACTACACTAAATTTAAAAACAAACAAGCTAGTTCCACCACACACATTCGCCTGTGTTTCAGTTTCCGTTTAAAGGTCAACTAAAACTCCATCATATATCATGACAGCTATTATAAATTTCTAGTTTTATCGGTTATATATAGGATGAAAGTCTTTTAAATATTCTATAAACCTGTTCGAACTAACTTTTAAGGCAACAAATTGCCTACAACTTTTTAGCAATAAATTTGGTTCATTGGATAACTCATAATAAAAACTTAATAAACTATATTTTTTAGACACACCTATTCTGAGATTAATCACCCAAAGAAGTATTTTTGGGCTAGTTAAAAATAGAAGCATTAAAAAGCCGAAATAATTACTTTACAAGTACTTACACCACCAAAAAATTTCTGCACTAAAAAGTACTCACTGTATCTCAAAGATATACCCTTCTAGTAGTGAGAGTTTCTAGTAAAGAATATTTCAAATTCCATTCAAGACTATCAAATCTTTCCCTTGTAATAAAGTACAGATTTACTCCAATTAAAGTACAGATTTACTCAAAGGTTAATTAAAGTACATTCAAATAAAATTACGTAGGTGTAAATTAAACTAATTTAGTTACATGTTGCCCTGTCTGATTATGGCCATTACGCAAGCTTTGCTGCATTATTGAGTGCCAACCCATAGTGCTTCCAATTGAATGTGGTTACAGTTAATCTTGTATAACATATCCCACACAGCTTTACCACAATACAACCTACGATTCTGTATCTAAAATAATAATCTGCAGACTTAAACGTAAACGTGATTTTAGTAATATGCATTTACAATATTTAATTACAACCGATGGATTTATTTAAACAAAATTAGAAAAATATTTGGTATAAAATTTTCGATTTTGTTTATTGATAACGATCTGTAGATTTTATGTGATGGTTATAAATAAATAACGTATTTATGTTTTTATTTATAGACCAGTAAAAATCGGTTTTGAAAGTAGTTAACGGATAGTTGATATTATATACAAAATCTATCTCTAAATTACTGAAATAAAGAAACACTAACCGTTACCTATAGCACATAGAGATTACACTTTTTTCAGGATATATCTTACATAAAGTAAACTGTACTGATCAAATTAAAACAGACATATATTTAATTGATGGCATCGAGAAACTATAAGTAAGCTTATATGTTTTTTAAAAAATAGTTGCAAACTTTTGCCGTTTGAACTTCCACTGTTTAAAACATACTTTTTAGTACGCTTTTAACTGAAAACTATATTATGAATGTGGAACCTAAATCTGTTTTGTACTCATAAAATAGTTCTCACAGTTAAGTATAAAAATGTTTCTACGATGAAATTATCAACTTCAAAAATGTGTATCATGTTAAATATGTAACATTTAGACAATCCTCGTTGCCTTAATCGATTGATAAAAAAATATAAATAGGAAAACGTAAATAACAGTGATTCTGCAGTTCCTTCAGTGAAATTTAATTAGGTAATATTCATTTAAACAATGAAGGGATAACCCATTAATTGATATAATGAAATGAATATTGAAATATGTAATCACGGGGTAGTTCTGTGTATTGCGAAATTTGAGATATAATTTCGATTTCGTGTGTGTTATTTATTGAATTGAACAAACGTTTGTTTTTCTCGGTGGCATCCCGATGACATAATTCTGTTACGGTTTTTTTTTAAATTGTAAAAAAAAATTATATATTGTATAAATTTAGGTTTTAATATACACAAAATGAATGGTCGTATAAATTAGCGCGCTGAAACTTTTGAAGAACGTTTTATTTTATCATTTTAAGTTAATACATTTTTGTAAATATTTAATATTATGAAATTGTGAGTATGAATTATTGTTAATATTAATAAATATGCTATTGACCAATTTTTGTATATATAAATAAACAAACAACTTGAACTTCAATCCAATATATATGTAAAACGTGTTCAATCGATATGCACTAAAACAATATTGAACGACAAACTGTCTGGCTTTGATTAGACAATGTTGTGACCCAAATGGCGACACTAATCAGAATAGACTGAGAATATGACAGAATATGTGATTCTGTTATATTGATATACTTATTCACAACCATTGACCGTTATAATTAATTTTAAAAAAAGCGAATGTTTGAAAATATTTGGACTTCTAGCATATGAATTGGGTAATAAAGACTTGTCATACATCAAAAAATTATGCGTTCGCTTAGAATTATCAGTAAATCCATCTAAGTGCCAAGCGTTGATCAAGCACGTAATTTGAACAAATAGTGTTTACCTTAAATAGCTCAACATGTAACTGTATTCGATTTCTTTATAATATTTGTAAATATGACTACGTCTGCACGACTGCACATTGTTTGAACTGTAAGCTATTCACTAGAATTTTTTATTATATAAATTTAGTCTCTGCTTTAAACTGCGTTATGAGAAGGAATCAGTGTTCTTTAGCAAGGATTTGTGATTAATTTTCTTTTCTCTCTCATTGTCCTTTGAGACGGAAAACCAATGTGACCAGAGGGGGACAAATAGTAGCAACGACCTTTTACAAGTCAATTCTCCGGATCTATTTCAAAGGCATTCGGGTGCTCAGCTTGCATAGCCGTAACGAACTAGGAACCTACACTGAAAAATTGTTGAGTCTGTACCAGTAGTAACTATTTTATTTACTGATTACGTGCGTAATACTCATATAACCCGTTTGTTTCCACTTACGTTTCATTTCTGGACAGGCATACGGCCTGGCCACTTGCCATCATGTGAACGTCATACACGTCTCATCGCTTAAAACATAAAAGATACATAAACCATTACGCAGGTTATAAAAGAATTGTGTCTCTCCCTTCAGCATAAAGCTAATATTTCAAGGATTTATTTTTCAACTTTACAAAAATTATGTAGCCTCTATGTAAAACTATGATAATTAAGACAAGAGAGACAGAAAAGGTGTAAGGGTTATGGAAAACACGACATGGCTACTCTAAATTTCTGACCTTGACCTTTCTGCTATTGTGAAAAGATCTTGACCGAAACGTGTGGTAACAATGCATACTCTACAGCAAGTCACGTAAAAAACATAAGCTAAACATGGGATAATACATTGAAAAAGACTTTAAACAAATTATATATTCAAGTACCAAGATTGTTAGAATTGGTGACAAAATGCTGAGGAGAATATTTTCAATGAAAAAATTGTAATATTTTCTTATTTGTATTTTCTTTGGAAAATTGTATTTTTCGTAACTACTCAGGAAGGAGGTACTCAATTCGAACTGAATGTTTCTTTTTCACGTTTTTGTTCTGAACTTAGACTCCGATTTTGATCATTCCTATTTTAAATGACATGTATTAGCTGTCGCCCCTTTTTTATGAAATTTTGTGATAAGTAGTTTAAAAGATATTTAAGAAATTAAGAAAAATACTTAATAAAGATTCTTTTGTGGTTTTAAAACTTTTGAACACTAGTGGATATTTAAATAGTAAAGCTCAGTCTCAAACTATAGTAACTTTATCCTGAATCAGTCTTGACCGAAAACTTACATAATTTGATGTAAACCATTATCTAATATCTCACACTATAGTAGTTATACTTATATGATAGAAGCTACAGAGTAGTTACTTAAAACTGATTAAGAACTCCAAGGTTATATTTAATTTCACATATGTCTTCGTTCACACGCGATAAGTAACACGCAAGCATCACTTTTCTCGTATAATTTTCGTAAAGTTAAAATGTATTAAAGTTATAAATGTAACAAAAGTATATTGGACTTAAAATTTTGTGATTTGTTAAATTTAGAAATAAAACTTCCATAAGTGTATTTTTCAAATACTATATGTTTGTGCTATTTTTAAGGTTATTTTTATTAAAAGAAGTCAACGCCTTTCAGTCGCATGGGGAGTGTCACCTATCGGTCTCTGTACAAGCTCTGCGGCAAAGGGAGTCTATTGTTGTATGTTTAATGGTGTTTTCTATTAATTTTATTCATCATTTCATTTCATTCATCAACAGCCTGTGATAATTCACTGCTGGACATAGGCCTCCCCTAATACACCCCTGTCCTTTAGGGGGTATACGGTTTACCGTATCCCACCACGCTAGTCCAATGCGGGTTGGCGGGTGGACCAACTTTTTACATGCCCATCCGACGCATGAATCATCTTACTTTTTAGACAATTGGGGATCGGCCTAAATTTCCCTATCCAACTAGGAAACGACGATAAAAATTTTTTGAGTCCCCGCAGGATTCGTACCCTCACACGCCCATAGGCTACGGAGGCAGTTAAGATGTTTTCTATATCATCTTTAAATCGTTTCAGTTCAGTCAGTCAGACAGTTCAGTTATGTACTGATGGTGAATACTCGTTGCATAAAATACAAATATATACAATTAAACGTGGCGCGTAAAGCGCATTATGGTTGATGGCTATTACGATGGTAAGCTTGGTATCTGGTTTTGAATGTATCGTGATGATAATTCAGAACAAATATTAATGCGAGTAACTATTCGAAGCACACACACGGTTTTACTGGCGACGTAATATGCAAAGTGATGCAACGTCTCTCTGCAAGGCCATTGGATCGATAGGATCGCTAAGATCTTAGCCGTTAACGATTAAAGTAGCTTCATGTTGAATGCTGTTAAATTGAAGGAACTGGTTTAAAAGTGTTCCACACAACAACAAGCTTTATAGGTGATGTATTTTATGGCATTAAATGAACCGCTATAAGATGTTAAATTAAAAAAAAAAAGATAATGGTTCCCAACATCGATAACATCGAAATGCAATTTATCTTTACTTAAAAATAATGTTATTTTTATTTATGTTACATACTATACTTGATATGCAATAAAATGCAAATTAGAGTATAATTTGCAACCTTAGAACGGTTGCGCTTTAAGTTTTTCCTGTAGTTCAGTAAATAATGTGAAGAAATAAATATAACCACAAATAGATAAGCGAAAACTTCAATCCCATCAGATGACCAAAATCAAGATTCCATAACGTACTATTTCGTACTAGGTACCGGTTATTCAGTGTTATCAAGTTTTATTAAAAACAACTCAAATTTGTGTGCTTATGTTATTTTAGGCCCTCTTATATAAATTTTCAACTCATCAGCTATTTTTTACAAAACAAAAACATCCTTCATTCATCCATTCCTTATTCTAATGAATTAATTCCGTTATTATTTTTCTTGTAGGGACTCTATATTAATTTTCCTGCATTCTAGCGCCAGGTTTTTGACCGAGTCCAACTTTGAAATCTCCGAATCCTGCTGTAACATATAGTTATTATATTAGTATAATAAAAGTTCTTATATAAGTATTTCATAAATAAAAACAATAAATATATTTTTATTTCCAGCATACTAGTATCATTATTAAGAATAACATTTGTCTAATTACAATGAATAAATCGTAATCGTTGCAATCATCCGTAACTGCCTCCGTCATAACTACCTCTGTAGCCTAGTTGTCTTGCGGGAAATCAAAAAATGTTCATTGTTATTTCCTGGCTGGTTAGGGCAATTTGGGTCGATCACACAATTGTCACACAATTGTCTTAAAAGTATGGGTCATGTAAAAAGTCGGTCCACCCACCAATCCACATTGGACCACCGTGCCGAGATACGGTCCTAATCCCCCCCCCACCACCAAAAGAAGAAGGCGAGCATTAGGGGAGGCCTATGTCCAGCAGTGGACTATCAAAGGCAGATGCTGATGATGTTGCAATCATTCTCATAAAGTTAAAATATAATATAGAACTGGATAAAGTGAACAAGCTATATATATAATACATTGTATAATACATACTATAGTAAACTTAATCCAATTTGATTGATTGAATAATTAAAATAAGTTTCCTTCTTCTTGTTTTTATCTTATAAAACTCATCACACGTCCTTAGAAGTATATTGCAAAAGCAAGTGTACATTTATAGGTATTTTTGTTAACTTAGTAGAATTTTAAATCTTGCTGTTTCAATTTGGTAAACAAGGAATATGAGGCAAATAAAATATAGAATACAAAGCAACTTCAACAATAGAACATACAGCATACTTTCAAGCTTAGTAAAGTTCAGATCGGTATATTATTGGGTTTAAGCGAACCTTTTTCTCTGATGTGGCTATTAACTGCCATGGGTTTTCTACATATTTTTTCATCCATTTTACACTACGGCTTAATATGTGGGAGTAACTTTGTCGCAAACTAGAAAGTCATATACAAAAATAAAACTTAACTTACCAAAAATTTCTAATTTATTATTCATTATCACTCTATAAGGCTCTTTGAATCTATAACCATGTGGCAAATGGCAAAAAATTAGAACTAAATGATGTAATTCAAAACCAAACTGAATTAATTCAATACCAGTCTTAGCATTATATCCAGTGGAATATAAAAATGACGTTGCATGACTATTGCTATAAAAATGTAACGAAATAACTACAATATTTAAATATTACGATAAATTCTTTAGATATAATTTGTTCTTGAGATTATTTTAGAGTCAATCTATCTATAAAAGATTCAGGCTATTTAGGTACTTACGTTAACTATGGTTAACGTTTATTTCCTTTAATTTAGCTTAATTGCTATTTTCTGAGCTTCGATATCAAAACATTAAAGTGTCGGTTCCAGGCCACTTTCGATATTCCTCACTTTCAATATTTAGATTGAATAATTCAAGGCAAATATATTTTAATAACGAAATTACAACTTTTCCATCCATATTTTCAATACTTAGAAGCGTTCTGTATTGTTTCCTCGGTGAGTTAAGTATGTTTGAGTCTCATAGAGAGTTGGTGAAAATACGTATGCAATCACAAATGTACATATATATAGTAGGTATGTCAATAGTGAAGTCCACTATTTCAATATAGTTTGCCATTGGAAATCGATCTATCCGTTAGATAATTAAGTTTCCCCTAGGCAAAGGATGGCTAATAAATGTAACAAAAAAAGTAGTTCGATACAAAAGAAGAGAAACAATATAATTTAGTTAAGTAATACATATTACGTCAAAGATTTTAAGCAATAGTACATTTCCAATATGCAATATTTCAATGTCAGCCGCTTGGAGACAGTGAAAGTCGGTTTTGAATAAAATACGCGACGTGCGTTCGAACCTGATCTTTTATGTCACTATAAATAACTTATCATAAATTATTTTTTATCGAATAAAATGTCAAGATGAGCAGGGCGTTTATTATTTAGCAAAGTATACGACTTGACGCCCTGGATATAGGAAAACAAACTGTACAGGTTACTCCGTTCTAATTTGCCGATCAAATTTCCATCTACATATAGTTTTAATGAAATATTATCATCTTAAATATATTTATTCCCGACGTTTCGGATTCTTTTCAGCATCCATGATCACGGGCAGACTAAGTTGGTATATGTCTGTATCTCTATGTTTTTTATGTCTTTTATTTTTTATATCTATCTTCTTTTCATATTATGTTTTGTTTGTGAGGGTTTTAAATTATTTAGTGTATTTATTACCAATACAATATTTGCGTTACATTTATATGCTTTTTAATACTTAAATAACCTTAAAAAATTGTAAGTTAAGAGCTTTACCCATTTAAGGTAACTAAACAAAATTTTACTTTGCAGTAGCAGAGTTATAATAGAAATTTTAATTTTTTTTAGTCTATTTGAGCAGTTACTTGGAATAGGTCCATAAAACAATGTAAGGCAAAGTAGCTTGTTACTGGAAGTATTCCAACTTGGCAAGATGAAGCTCATTTTGCAATGCATATCACGCAAAATTTTGTCAAGCGCTTTAAAATGTTTCGCTATAACTTCCCAATGGTTTTGGTAATAAATTAAAATTATTATCAATAGCTCTACTAGTTCGATTGCCCTAATAATGTGTACTTCGTTGGTGAGTTTGAACACCGACCTCCGGTTTTAGAAACCGAGATCGTGGAGTTCGAATCCTGAGGATGCAACAAATTGTCATTGTTGTTTCCTAATTGGTTAAGGCGATTAGGCCGATCACCCAATTGTCTGAAAAGTGAGATGATCCATGCGTGTAACAAGTCGGGCCACCCACTAACCCACATTGTCCAGCAGAGGACTAACACAGGCTGATGATGAATAATATGTACTTTGAGTATATAAGTGTGTTTAAAGGTCTTGTACGCGTTACGTTCTAAATTATTCTAACGCGAAACGTTCTTATTGATTTTAAAACGGCACCTACACTCCTATATAAGCATTAAGAATAACTATTACGTAAGTATTTTACGAACACATATAAAGTACACAATAATTAAAAGGGTTACTTTACGGATTTTATCGCGTTTATTTTACATTTTAAATTCCCGACGTTTCGAACACTTTCCAGCGACCGTGGTCACGGGGTAGACTGAGATGTCATGCGTCTTCTTGCCAGTGCTGAAGCGGGGTTTCAGATCTTAATTTTATTAATTATTTTTAATCTGTACTCCGACCTATGCAAAATTAACTGATTTTATCTTTACAGCCGTCAGTGGTATTATGCTTGGGTTTAAATTTTAATTTATTAATTATGGGATCCCAAGCCGGTGGTAGAACCCAACAATCTTCTCTATTGAAGTTTGGATGTTTTTTAATCTCAATAGCCTCACGGATTATCCTTGGTAGGAATCGGTGTTCTTTAGCGAGGATTTGGTCGATCAAATCTGATGTAATGGTTTGGGTGATTTAAGGTATGGTCACACACCTGCCGACTTGTTGGTCTTCTATGTTTAATGTCAGCTATATGTTCCTTCACGCGGGTTCTTATTGCTCGCTTCGTTTGTCCAATATAAGAGAGGCTACAGTCACAATCTAGCTTGTACACCCCTGGGTCTTGTAGAGCAATATTGCACTTGACAGGTGGTAGGAATTGACCAATCTTCTTCAGCGGCTTGAAATAAGTTTTGATTGAAGCCCGCCTCAAAATGTAGCCAATCTTGTCAGTTACGCCGCTCACAAAAGGTAGAACAGCAGGTACTCGCTCCACTGTGGCTGCCTTCACTCGTCACTGTGACGCTGCCGAGGCGCAGTGAGCTTGTTGTTCTCGCAGTACTTGCTTGACATGGTGTAGCTCAGCCGCCAGGTGTTCATCATCACATTCATCCCTCGTGCTCTTTGAAACAAAGATTTGCCCACGTAGCTAACTGGGATGGGTGGTGGTGATGTGCCATTTAAATATTTATTTGTATGGGTTGGTTTCCTATACACAGTATGGCTCAAGGTGTTATCAGGATTGCGAATAATTAAAACATCAAGAAAAGCTAAAGAATTATTATTTTCTAACTCCATAGTAAACTGTATTTTTGAATTAATGGAGTTAGTGGTTTAAAAATGCATTTATTTTATAATATGGTAAGATGGTAAATGTATCATCCACATAAGCCTTATAAAATCTTGGATGAATGGAGCAGTGAGTAGGCCTTCTCCTCAAAGTCTTCCATAAAAATGTCAGCAACAATAGGATACACCGGGCAACCCATCGCTCACCATCCCTTTGCATGTAGAACTCATCTTTCCAAAATAAATAGCCAGATGTTAAGCAATGTTTTAGTAAAAATGCATATTCTATTGAGATGTTATTTTCCTCTAACTTTCTTGTTACAATATTGATGCAGTCTTCTATGGTATAGATGTAAACAAAGATTGAACAAGAAAACTAACCATAGTTTCATTGTCAGCAAGATGTAGATGTTTTACCTCGTTAACAAAATGGTATGAATCCTTTGTAAATGCGCTTGTTTGTCCTCTGAGTGGTGAGAGGATTTTACTAAATGTTGAGCCAATTTATAAGTAGGTGAGTCAATTTGGCTAACAATAGGGCGCAATGGAGCATTAAATTTGTGTATTTTAGGCAAACCATACAATTTTGGGGCTTGGGACATGAAGGTATTATCAATTTTACGTCAAGATTAAGTTTTCGAGTGCTTTTAAATAAGATCGCTAGTTAATTTGAGCGTTTTCGTAGTAGGGTCAGTTTTGACCTTCCGGGAATTTAAAATGTAAAATTAACGCGATAAAATCCGTAAATAATTTTATTTAATAATGTATAATATTCGCGCAAGCAATAGAAATAATTATAATTAAAAGGGTTTTAGTTATACACTTTTAATCAACTTTTCTAATATTTCACCTGTGCAACTAGAATTATTGTTCGCGCGTATTATCATGTCACATCACACATAATGCCTCGTAAGCTGCACAGTACGTCCAAGAACAAAGCATGTTAATCAGTCATGCTCTTTACAGTTGTAATTATCGTCATTGTCTATTCTTCGTCATGTCCCTTGATGTATAATTACGTTCAATGGCTGTATATATTAGCACTTACTCGCATAAAGCAAAATATTATCAGCAACTATATTATTTACTAATTAGAAATAGAATTTAACAGCTTTGAAAATAGAAAGTTAAAAAAATCTAATGAATTATTAGGAAAAAAACAACGTAATAATTCATAAAATATTGTAAAAAAAATATATTAAAATAACTTGCGAATGCTTGACAAAAAAAGTCAAACTTAAGTACTGTCTCCAGTTCAGTTATATTTGATTGAAATCCCACAAGGAGGTGCTTATAAGATGTTTTCTTTTTTATTTAATTTTTACCTTGCTGCTCCGCTCCTAAACTACAACTTTATTCATTCTTTTTTTAAATGATTGATGTGAGCTTCCCGTTGGTCTCATTTTTAATAATTTTGTGATTAGTAGTATAATAGATATTTGAGAAATAAAAAAACATTTACCAGCACCAAATATCTATGTTTTTAGAATAACACACAGTAAGCATTTTAATATAAACATTATTAACAATTGCAATGAGGCACATTCGAAGTTTATTTAAGATAACATACTTTAACTTCATATAAAAGTTATTGCATTAACTTTTTTTATTCTATGTACAAAGAATGTATCATGATCGACATTTTGATAAAATGAATAGTTAAAAGTTATCAGAGATTTGAAATGCGGTGGCTGAAAACGCGACGCAATTTCGTACGGAGTGCACGTTGTTACCTACTTATATTGCTTAAAATAGTTACACGCTATCAAAACTCAGTCAGGGTTATTTTTTATTTTTAGGTTATATCCGACACTTAATATAGCTTAAAAATTCGAAAGTGCATAATATATTTTATTAAATATCGCTACATAAGCGATATTCATAACCATTTTCTTATTTTAATTTTAATTAATTCAATATTTCACATTTTATCGATAACAATTTTGTTTTCTTTTATCTGAGCCGTATATAAGTTACACTAATTTAAGGACAAAGGTCGACAACTGGAAACGAAACTTTTTTAGGATTTACAACAATAAGTGCGTTTAAAGTACCGCTTGCAACAAATCCATTAACTTCATATTACTTATTGACACTTTATTGAAGTTGTCTGCAAACTTGATTTAAATTACAATAAACCAAATTGGTTTTACCGTAATTCAGATCTAATTCACGTTTCTGTTTTAAATTTCGGCTCATTTTCAGACTTTAGACATTTCTTAATGAGGCTAGAGTTTAGTTGAGAGACTGCCTTTGTAGCCTAGTGGAATGGGCTTGTGCTTTAGAAACGGGAGGTCGTGAGTTCGAATCCTCCGGGACTCAGCTGCATTTCTATGTTATCACTTAATTGGTTAGGACAATTTGGGCCGAGCACCCAATTGTTTAAAAAGTAAGATAATCCATGCGTCGGATGGACATGTAAACAGTCGGTCCACCCACCAACCCGTAATAGACAAGAGTGGTGAGAAACGGTCCAAAACTCCCTAATGGAAAGGGGTGTATTAGGAAAGGCCTAAGTCTAGCAGTGGACTGTCACAGGCTGATGATCAAAGATATCTGAATTTATGAAGAACTAAAATCACATTACAGAAAATTTAAATCAAAATTGACTACGACGTTAAAATTTTTATTAGTTCAACTATATTGAAACTTATGCTGCTTATGTGTATACTTATGTAATTTTAAATATAACTCCAAAATAAAGAAAATTTAACAGTGCAGACATTGTGTACTAATCCAGACAGTTAGAAAACGTTAGAAATTATAGAGAATTTCTATTTGCAATATTTCAACATGACTTTATCCTAGACAAATCGAAGCCTTTCTATGAAGCGTACATATGAACTATCGTTTTCGAGACATTTTGCCAAGTCTGATTAATTATTTAATTTTTAACTTAGAAAATAATTCATGCCATTTAGCTATGTTATAATTTTTATTTTAAATTACTATAATCCTTACGTTCGTAAGAAAAATGACTTTCATTACGATAACTGACAACAAATGTTGTGTTATTGTTACTTGTCTAACCCTAGAATAGGGCCATCTTCTGTACTTCAGGCAGGGAGAAAATCCATCACAGGGCGGAGTCGGGTTCCTTGTCAATAAATCCCTCATTGACAATGTGATTGAAGTATCCTGTGTGTTGGCGAGGGTTGCGTACCTTGTGATAAAGCTGACCAATAGATACAGCCTAAAAGTTATCTAAGTGTACGCACCAACGTCGACATACCCGGATAATGATGTCGAAGATATGCACGAGGACATTTTAAGAGCCTTTCATAACACCACCAAGGCTCACTTCAACGTTGTCATGGTGGATTTCAACGCCAAAATAGGAGTACAGGCTTGCAGCGAATCGATGCTAGGATCATATGGCTACGGCAGCAGAAATCATGCTCAACATCAAATGCTCGTCAATTTCCTCGAGCAAAAGGGGCTGTTCTTAATGAACTCGTTCTTAAAGAAACTGCACAAAGAAATGGACGTGGCAGAGCCCCGATACTATGACGAAAAATGAGATAGACTTCATTATATCGGACAAAAAGCGCATATTTAGGGATGTCTCAGTGATCACAAGGTTCAAGACCGGAAGTGATCACCGACTTCTGAGAGGCACCCTCAATATAGATTTGAAGCTTGAACGGTCCCGATTGATGAAGTCTACGCTCCAGCCTAATCAGCTCTAGCCTCTCATTGATCCTGGCACATTTCAGATCAATCTGGAAAATCAATTTGCTGCCTTGGAAAGTACGATCGACGTGGACGTTGACGAGGAACTCGATCGAGTGGTGTAAATTCTTCGGGACGAAATCGAGGGGGCTCTTGAGCAACTTAAAAATGGAAAATCCCCGGGAGAGGACGGACTCACGACGGAGCTTCTGAAGGCCGCCGGTAAACCGGTGCTAAAGAGACTCCATCGCCTATTTAACTCAGGACTTCTCTCCGGGAGAGCTCCTGAGGCATGGCATAGGGGTTTGGTCGTATTCGTGTTCTTCAAAATAGGTGATAAAGCTTTGGAAGAACTATCGGCCAATATCGCTCCGGAGTTATGTCTATAAGTTGTTTTCGAGGGTCATCTCGAATCGTCTTGCACGAAAACTCGACGAAGCGCAGCCTCGAGAACAGGCCGGGTTTCGGAGGGGTTATAGCACCATAGACCACATCCACACAGTGAGGTACGTTATACTGTAGACACATGAGTATAACCAGCCCCTGTGCATGGCGCTTGTGGACTATGATAAGGCTTTTGACTCCATAGAGACCTGGTCTTTCCTCGAGTCATTACAGCGGTGCCACATTGATTGGCGATATATCGAGATGCTGAGATGTCTGTATAACGCCGCCACTATGTCTGTCGTAGTCCAAAGTGGGCAGACTGAGCCTATCCCCCTTCACCGCGGTGTGAGACAAGAAGACAAAGTCAAAGTCGCTTAGCGAGCTATGGAGCGGGCTATGCTCGGAGTATATCTGAAGGACCGCATCAGAAACGATGTGATCCGTCAGAGAACGAGAGTCACCGATATAGCCCACCGGAATAGTTAGCTGAAGAGGCAGTGGGCCGGTCATATAAGCCGCAGAACTTACGACCGCTGGAGTTGGAAAGTTCTGGAGTGGAGACCGAGGCTCGGCAAACGTAGTGTTGGACGCCATGCGGCAATATGGAGTGACGAAATTCGCAAAGTGGCCGGTGTGGGCTAACCAATTAAGTGGTAAGATCGGAAGCGGTAGAGTGCATTAGGCGAAGCCTATGTCCAGCAGTGGAACAGGCTGATGATGATGATGATTATGATTGTTACATGTGTCGTTATATATCACAATGTAGTTGTTTAAACACTATTATTTTTATGTTACAGACGAACACCCAATTTTATTTATCAGTTTAAATGAAAGTGGATCAATGCATCAAAAACATCCACATTATATTACGGTATTTTTAATTTTTACTCGACCTACGTTAAAACTTTAGGGAAACGCTTTTTCCTCACTCAATTTTATGCAACATAAAAAGATATTTAAGTATTGACGTTAAAAATATAAAATTTATCATGAACTTTAGTTATTAAAGTGACTTTTATGGATACCACACCTTATAAAATAGTAATTCAAAAATATAAAATGTTTTTTTTTTTATATTGTTCTTATCGTTTCGACTCCTTTTCAGCTTTTATTGTTACAGATCGGACAAAGTTGTCACAGAGTCACCAAATCTACATTTTGTCAAATCAAACCACACAAAAGGAATAATCCATAACAACAAATCATTGTTTAAAACTACGAAGCGTTTGAAAAACACAGTTCTGAAATATGGGCAGTTTCGATAGATTAGTAATTTGGCATTTGAAATAGCGAGCAAAATATATATTTTCCTATGACTAAACATACTATATGTTTAGTTGAAAATTTTCTTTATTATATGTAATAAAAATTGCCGATTCATTATTTTTCTTAAAAGCTAATTTTTGCAATAATATTTACATTTTGTTGAGAAAAGATATTATTTCGGCAATGTATTATTTTGGTACTCTGTAAATGACTCCGCAGCATTCAAAACAAAAATCGTGGCCAAACTCTTGTGTCAACTGTAATAAATAATTTTTAATACCTACTTTAACAAAAACGCAACTGCTTTCTCTAAGTTCATTTGAACGCGAATAGCTGTCTGCCAAAAAAGAAAGATGGGAAGAATAGCCTTCCATTCCATTTATAAAAGAAGTTTCGATTAAACATATTATATCAACGTCTATATTACTTTTCTTTATCTATATTTAATAATATATGAAAATATAAAAAGTTATTATGTTAAATTGTATTTTTTTGGTATTTTAAAAATTAACATGTTATAAAGAATTAATTATTTAATGATATTATATTTTTTTTTACCTAAAGTCCACTATTGTTATAAAACTGTTTTGCGTGTCCATCCGCGATGAAAATCTCATCTCGAGTTTTGCAATTAAAAATTCATCGATACATTAAAAGTCTTATCTCTATCCAAGGTCTTATTTTATATTTCTAATATTATCTAAAAACGGAAATCTGTATTGGTGCCGACTAGTTTCAGACCTATTGGAGGTCCTTCATCAGTACAAGTGGGATAGCTTCACGGTCGCTTCCCATCTCGCACTGAATCTTTTTTATAGAATTCTTTATTAGTGCAATGTCTCACGAAAGTATTGTATAGTTACATTTCGCTTTTAAAGGATGGTCTGAGAAAGTACCCTCGCACCACCACCAGTAAATTAATAGTGTATAAGCACTCCTGTGTCCCCGTATGAAGAGTTCAGCCAGCGTAATTACTGGACAAAAATATTGTAAAAACTTAGGGTGACAAGGGTATTCATGGCGTCTTTCACTGCGTCTCTTACGAGCAAGGCGTATCAATTACCATAAGGGAAACGTTGTACTCGGTCCTTCACTTAAATAAATTAAAAAAAATGCACCTAGTGTTGAAAGCAAATAAACTTCGCTTACGAATTCAGGAGTGGTTATGGACAATGACAATAAATTAGACAACAAATGGATCATGGTGGTAGATTTTAATGATTTTCATTTCGCTTGGGTCCAAAATACAATAAAATACTTTTTATTGATAATAACACAAATAAAAGCAACATGGTAATATATACAATCATTAATTTTGCATGAGCTTATATTTTATACAAAAAAGGCATGAATGATTTTATTTTTGCCTAAGACTTGCTTAGCCACGACCCCTTTTATTTTATCTAACAAAATAGTAACAAAAGTATAACATTTTTCTATATATTAACGTAGAATCAATAATAGCAAGGTTTTTTTAAACGTTGCCCAAAAATTTTTATTTACTTAGTTAAGGCAGCCGAAAACCAAAGAAAGAAATAAAGAAGTAAGAAATAACAAACATTGTATATTGTATTCACAAAAAATAGGAACAATAAAACAATAAGCCGTTTTCTTTCTGACATCGGACACAATTACAAATGTGGCCTGCACTTGACAGTCTATTAAGCACCATGAAAGACCAATTTTAAATAATGTTTGAACATTTTTTATGCTTGTTTCTCTACTATGTCGAATAAGCCTTAGTAAGATATATCTTTTTTAAAATAAATGCTAACGCTATTTCTATCATTATAATTTTGCAAAGGAAAAATATTTAAGTCAAAACATTGTTATTGTTCTAAAATTTCTGAAATTAGTATATTAAATAAGGTATAAGTATGCAAGGGTATTTGGGCATTATTGCTTTTTTAACTTTATACTCAAGGCATTTCTCTGTATTTAAAATCTTTGATTAATTTTTAATAATTTTTTTTGTGTAATAAAATGTTTTTTCATATCATATTTTTTTTTTGATTTTTGTGACACAGGCATATTAAACTGAGTGAGCTAGATTGACACTTGAGCAATACTACTGAAATTAACCCGTTGTGTAGCAGCTAATTAATGCAACACTGGTAGTAATATAATGCAGTGTATTCTGAGCTTTATATGCTAACCAAAATACGCAATTACAATGTCACTAGTCACTAGGCACATAATATAATATAATGACATAACAGGAGATTATTGTTTTGATTAATTTTCAATATAACTGACAAGTCAAATTCAAGTTAATCTGTGAATTAAAATTTAATTACTGACTACAAAATGTCATTAAAACCTGTTCTTATAATTCTCTTAAAACGTATTCAAGTGTTTTATAGTATTACTGAAATATCATCCCTGAATGAGAAGTTTATTATTTTATGTAAATCGTTTAATTCAATCGTTGATGGTCATATCCTTAATTAACAAACATTATTCACATATTCTGTACCTTTGCTCGTAACGAAACAACGCCTTTGTGCATTGACAGGTTATGATGACCTTACAAATGAATGCACTTCATGAGCTATAAACTGATAGCAGTACTATTATGATATAATAAATTAGTAACACACAGTATACACTTGTTATAAAACCAACGCATAAAAAATATTTAAAATATAGAAATAAGCCATTTTGGCAGTTAGAAACACTCCGATCTTAACATTTGATAAAACAATTAAAAATAATAATTTGTTGGCCTTTTTATTTGTTAAACTTTGAAAAGGATAACAAATAATCTTAATCAATATAAATAATTTATTATGATGAATTGGACATTTTTTAGGTATTAGTATAGCAATGGAAAATGTTCATATTGATATAATATTTTAATATAGATTTTTTTCTTTCTCCTAGCCAATTTCTCGCTTACCTTAGGGTCGAATTCTAAGCCTGTCAGATTTTCATAAGCAACAGTCACACAGAACTGGAATTTTACGCATGCAACCTAAAGGACAAATGGCATTCGATTGATGAATTAGTTGTCAGTTAATTTGAGGGCACTGACCTCGTATAATATATTAATAATGTCTACTGAATATAATCTACAGGGGCCGACTTTTCACACGCCCATCTGAAGTATAGATTATGTAACTTTATAAACAATGTGATGATAGGCTTTAATTGTCCTAAACAACCAGAAAACATTTATGGCACAAACTTGTTTGGATGTAAACCATGGCAGATACTGCTAGGCCGACGGGGTTGGTGGCTATTGTAGGTTAAAATTCTTAGAAACGTGTATACAGTAAGAAGTTAGGTAAATAAATGTAATATTCATTAAAAGTTTCATAAGTAAGGGTATTGCACTTATTTAATAAGTTTTTCATAGTGAGTATTGAAATCTAGAGGATATTTTAATTTAAGACAAGAAAACTGAACTGTTTCTCAATCTGGTATTAATAACATAATTCACGAAGAAGTACATCAAACTTACAGTTTGATGCACTCGTTATGTATTTAACTGTCTCCGTAGCCCCGTGGTATGGGCGTACTTAGAACTGTGTACTTAGAAACCGGAGGTGGGTTCGAATCCTGCGGGGACGCAACAAATTTTCATTGATGATGTGTGATGTGTGTTATGTATTTGACATATAGTATGAATTGATTTAGTGACCATTGTAATCAGAGAACATTTTTGCCTGTGAATGCATTAAATATTATATCTATAAAAACAAAATATAGGTCTACATGATATATTTTATTTATCTATTGAAACTTCTTGCACAAATACAATTATGCAAAGGCGAGCTTAATGCCTTAGGCATTATCTACCAGCTAACCTTAGGGTGGTAAAGAGATATTGTGGTGGCAAAAAAAAATCATATACATATAGATACATACAATGTATATAAATACACATATAATCATACAAATATACAGACGTATATAATTTAACTTAAGGAGTCTGACACTATTTTTGACAGATGTATGCGGGTCTTTCGTTTTAAGTCCAAACAACTCTTAGCCATCCTGATCTCTGTGAACTCAGCTCATTCCAAAGGAGTATGGATTGAATAAAAAAGATTTGTGAATAAAGTCGGTACGGTGAGTGGGACATGGGAGACGACGATTAAACGTAGAACGGAGATTTTTATCGCTGATCGATCGATATCGATATAGACGTTAAGGTAAAAATATTTTTTAACAAAGCTGATTTTTTGATGACCTATACAAAAACGAACTATATACAAACGAACTATATACAAATTTATAATAAAAGCTAATACTTTGCATATAATATACTGACTGACTAATATTTTTTATTGTTTATCTATTTTATTAAAAGTGTACAATTTTACCACTCTTTGTAAAATAATAATGTTTTAAGTTTCAAGTAAGGCGATAAAGATACCTAAGATAAAGAACCCTAAAGAAGCAAGATGTATGCAAGGTAAATGGCACAATTAAGAACTGTACACCCACAAGATGGCTAACGTCCAAAAATTGTTACTTGTTGACTAACAAAAACTGTTACTGTGTCGCCAAAAGCTATCGTATGCCTGGAATAGCTGGAATTTAGGATTGAAAGGAAAACGTGGCAATTCAAAGTAATAATAAGGAACTTTTAAAATTTTAAACATTTACTAATATTTGCAATAAAGTAAGCGATAATGACAATGAAAAGTAATAGCATACGGTATTAGTAATATCGCATCGAAAAAATTAATGTGGAAACAAAAACTAAGATAATCGATGTGACTTATTTCCTCGTTCAATAAAAAGACACGGAAGTACTCTAAATATGAGTAAAGTTCAATGGTTCTCCATAAAATTTAATAACAAAATATTAATATCATATCTTAAAATGTTATTACATCTTCTAGATGAAAATAATTAGTACAGCCTAAAGTTTTCCTTAGCTAATTTTTATGTATAATATCCAGAGCAAGTTCCAAGATGGGAATTCTCATTTTAATATTACAAAAATTTGGATCGCTGGTCACTGTCAACAATAGAGCTCTTTAAGACATTTTTTTTTCAAATAATCTTCTTTATTCGAGGTTAAGAATTGACACTGTTTCATAACCGTAATGCTATTAAGTACATTTATGTGTAAGCATTGTAAAAAAAGAGTTATTTCAATATTTGGCTATAAGAAGAAAAATATTGTCCAAAAATATTCTTTAGATAACGACATTTAATTTTTTTATTACAAAAATTCAAAAGTAAATAAAGATTTACAAAGGTGCATGTCTGAGAAATCATTCGTTTTATTAGAGATGACCAGGACGTTGTGATTAACTGAGCTTCAGGTTCTAACTATGAAAATGGGCTCGACAGGCAGTCTTAAACGATGCAGCAGATTTACGTGGATAAATCAATTATTATCGCTGAGTAGTTCTCTAGTTGTAAAAGCAAAAAATTACATACGTGCCTATTATTAATTATGAACCGGAGAAAGCTTGAAAACATTGAACCTTGACACTAAAACTAACGCATGAAAAAAGAATCATCTATTGGTGTACCTGTGTGAAAGCTTTTTACAAAGAGAAGAAACCTAAAAAAGTTTACATTTACTCGAAAGCCCTTGGAGCTGTGTTTGAGTGTGTAAATAGGCAGTTCCGATGTTTTCTTAAGGAATTTAATTACTCATTGCAAAAATATATTATAATCACATTGCAACTTATATATATTATGAGACAGGATATTACAAAATGTGATATATTCAGAGGAAGCTCGCCAAATAACCATTTGGTTCTGATATGACGTTTAAAAATCTACTGGATCAAGTAGGCCAGAAGATTAGTTATCATGAGTTCGTAAGTATTTCTAAATTATAGAAATTTTATAAAACAAGTGATTTTAGTAAGAAGTTTTTTTTAATATTTTTTCTTAAATAACGATGATTGATTCCTTCTCCCTTAATAAAGGCGTTTAACCTTATGTCCATTTAAGCATTATAGTAAAACATTTTCTCTTAGTCATCCATTGATTGTTCACTTTTTTTACCCTGAAAATAATGATCAATAAAATATCTTATCATATACAATAGCATATTTTAGCAATAAAATAAAATTTTAGCACATACACAATTTGTTTGCAAAAACATTCATATTCGTTTTTGTTACTGGTATATACGACAAGTAAATATGTATGTTTTACATAATTATGTATTCGAATGTAGTACAATTAATCTACAATAAAGTCAACGAAAGTTTTAAAAATATCGCGCAATACGTATTATTAAAAAAAATGTGCAATCATGCACATTCAAAGCTTATTTATGACAATACATTTTGAGTTATTCCATTTAAAAAAAAATTTATTCTATGTACATAAAATGTGTACAATATTCATACATACACAACATTTTGATGAAATGATTTCCTTAAAAGTTATCAGGGGCTTAAAATGCGGTGACAGGAAAACTTGACGCAATTTCGTACGGAGGGCACGTAGTTATCTGCTTATATTGTGTAAAATAGTTATACGCTGTTAGAAGCCGGTCATTTTTTTGTTAAAATTTCACTTGTTTTTATTGTAATAAACTTTAATATTCGCCATGTTAAACCTTACCAATACCTTTTAAACTTTGTCAATACCTTTGCCAAAACGTAGTGTAGGACGCCCTGCCGCAAGAGGAGTGACGATACTTGCAAAGTGGTCGATGTGGACAGGATGAATTTAGCCAAAATCGGAAGCGGTGGCGCGCATTAGAGAAGGCTTTTGACAAGCAGTGGACTAACACAGACTGATAATGATGATGATGATTGGTAACATAATATCTTTGCCTTAGAGCAAGTAGTATAAAACGTAGAAAATAATTCTAAAATAAAACGCGATCAAATTAATAATTTACTATTGCTTAACACGAAAAGCACTTGAGTCATATATATATATAATTATACACTGGTATGTACAAAGGTAAACTAAAGATTTAATTACACGTTCTTCAAATTATAATAAATTAACTGCCGATAAATTTTAAAATTCTAACATTTATTTATGCATTTACCTTTTAGTTACAGTTTTATCATTTTTATATAAAATTGCTACATTTCACCCAAATCTCAAGTCATGTGTTTTCGTGAATAAAACTGATTTAACAAAATGAGTTTTATCGTGACAAGGCACGTCTTTGTAATTTATGCTCGAGCATTTTGAAACTGAAAATTGAACAGCGGCCAAGAACAAAGTGGGCTTCGCTTTTTAGAATTTTATTTGTTTTTATGGTCTTAAAATATAGACACAACAAAAATTATTTAGCTTCGATTCTGATGGAATTTTTGCCATCTTATTTGAATTCGAACAGTTATATAAGTCACATTTTCATTATAAATTAAAATAGTCCAGTCGAAATAATTCCAACAAATTGCTAGCGCACTATTTAATATTTTACTAAAAAAATCTGAAATTGAATATTATTATTTTACAGCTTTTTTTTAAGCGAATGTGGTTTCGTCCAAGTTTTAAAACATGCAAAGGGTATATTGTGCGTAAAAGTAATATTACTATTAATCATTATCAATGATTTCCTTTTTTATTGCAGCAGAAATGGTAATTTAATTTTTTTCGCTTTATTGATTTAATTTACGAGATTAAGTTAGTACGATATAATAAATGAGACATTTGGTTGAATTACAATTATAATGATGTCATAAATTAACATGCTTCTGAGGGTGAACCCCCGTTATCCGAACAATGACTGCATGCATTAGAATGGCATTACCGCTTGATTTATCACTGTCACACCACATTCCTTAGCGCATGCATTACTTTAATTGTTCCTCATATAATATCATAAAATTTAAATTAAATTATCTGTATAATTAGCTTCCTTAACTAAATTTGTTGCAGAAAAATTCAAACGTATGTAAAGTAGTGATTTGTTTAAGTCTTATTATTTACTTTGATTAAAAAGAAATATAGTTGAATATTATATTACAAATTGACCAATATGGAACGGATTCCTGTAACTGTAACCCACTTTTACACTTTGACTAAATGGAATATGATCTCCGTAAAATGTACGCATGAGAGTGCAGAAAAGTTCAACTTGCTCAGATTGCGTGCACTGTCAATAATTATTGCTGTTGATTATGTCAGTTACATGTCCCAGCAGACTATGATAATGTAGAAATAGATAGTTCATCTGTGAAGGTGTGTGTTTACGATTAGGCGATGTCATATATTCTTTAAAATTACTTGATGATCAACTATCGTAGAGGGATTCAAAGGTTGGATATTACTATAGCAAAAAAAGGCACCGTGACTATTTTATTGAATTAACAACAATCCTTTTTCATAAGTTGTTAACATAAAATGGAAATAAATTCCAGAAATATCATAAAGTCAATTAATTTGCATAAAATATTCAAAAGAAGTCGTCAAACATTTTGCATTATATTTATTGCAACTTATGGTTTTATATTACCTACTGGGAATAGTTATGTCGTGTTAAAAATATCAAGTATCTGAACTATTTTATTTCAAATCCTGAAAAAAGTGTGTTTTAAAATTACCCTTGTTAATTTAGTTTGTATACACTTATTTATTTTTCTACTGTTTTGAATTTTCAAATTATTTTGGTATTGGATGGCGCATTTAATGAATTAATGCAAGTTGTATTTTATTATACATATAAACATTACGTACATAGTTCAGCCACAATTCAAGACATACAAAATAAGTTTAAACGAATGTTCAAATCAATTAGACTAGTTACAGGCTATTAATGATTTTGCCTGCCGATACCAAATCTCTACAAAGCATTGGTTTTAAACTGTTGTTTCCGTCAGTTCCTGTCTTAACTGTTGCTAACAGGGCTAATTGTTTAGCCGTGATTTGTTGACTACTAAAACTTCGCCAGCTTTTTCGTTATTTAATTAAGATTTAAAATCTCTACGTTCGATTCGTAAAATCATTGCATCTTTAACTATGTTTTTGTAAAGGTATAAATAAAAAATAACAAAAAGTATGACCGTCTTTAAACGTTCAATTTTATGCAATGTTAGCAGTTAATATATGAACTATCAGTAAGAAATTGGCTTCGATTAATGCATCCCATCTTTGACATCTTTTACGTAAATATATGCTCTTGCCGACATTATTGCTGGCCAATTCAAGTTGTACAGTTATGTAAAACGTAGTTTAAGTCTTTCTTTTAAGCTGAGTTGAATTGCTAACGGGTTAGCAATTCAACAACAGGTTGTGATTTTTGACGCTGTAATTCTCTTCATTTCAAAATTATAAAAAACAAACTTGGAGCACTAAGAGCGGAGCAAGGAGAAAACATATATGTTAAAACATACGTTTCGATTTTATCTGTATCTCCTTCTTTTGGGAAAGCAGTCAAAAATACCGCTTCCAGGCGCGTGTAATTCAAAACACGTTTACTTGTGATATTTCAATGTAACGATATTATCTTAATGTAACTATAATACAGAGAATATTATTTGTTATAAAAAGGATATATTACAGAGAATATTATTTGTTCTAAAAAGGATATATTAGTTAAAATCAATCAAATCAAACAATCAAAACGCCCGTAGCATTCTTTTAATAAAAACGTGCTGTAAAATAATAATATATGCACTGAACGAAATTTTAAGTGTTAACCTCTTCAGCTTACATTTTATTTTTATTGCTGCATCGCTCCAGGTGACTTCATTTTTTATCAATTAATGTGCCAAAAATGATATCTTCTTTAAATGTAGTATAAGCAAGGGAGACAATAAGAAACTGGGATGCTATTTTTATCACGCTATTCAAATGCTGGGTAGTGGGTGGACTGATTTTTTATATACATTACTCAGACAATTTGGTAATCGGTCCAAATTGCCCTAACCAACTAGGAAGCAACAATGAAAATTTGAGTCCCCGCAGTATTCGAACCCACGACCTCCGGTTTCTAAGCCTTACATGCCTTACCACTAGGCTACGGAGACAGTTGAACAATACCTAAAATATCTAAACTTACAAGAGCAAAAAATAATCCGCATAAGGAAGTGAAAGTAAGAAAATTATATAGCTTTACCTGTGTGTAGAAGTACTTGCGTAATTATTGTGCCACAAGTCTATACTTTTTCCATATTTTACAGATTAATATGTACATTTTAGAGCGTCCACCATGAAATAAACAAAAGCTTTCGTTATACGCCGCCGAAATCTGTAAAGTGTTGAAAAAAGCATGTTCTTATATCGCGATTATTGGGCAAAATTTACAAGATAAATTAAAATTGAATAGAAGCAAATAGCAGTTATTAAGAAGATATAAAGTTATGCTAAAAATATATATTTATTTATTATAAAAAGTCATTTAATAACAAAAACAGTGTCAAAATAAACAATGACTAGCATATAAAGTTAGGTTAACGAATATAGAAATAATACACGTTGTTATTGATTGTCAAATAAACTGCCATCTAATACTGCCAACTAATGAATACAGGATACACCAGTGATGTTGATATTCGTAACAACCCTGATTTAGATTTCTATAAATTTAATATAAAACTTGCCGAAAGAAATATTTTGCGTATTCCTGTACTGTAAGTTATATATATATATATGTATTTTTATCTAGACGTTTTCGTACAATTCCTTTGAGAAATCTGTATACTAAAAAATCAAACTAAAATAATTTTACTTTCTACGTACTCTGCGACAATTTTTTAACCTTCTATTGACATATGTTTAATACTTTATAAAATAAGTTGATAAAAATAAGTTTTGCAATTACTGTTAAAGATTACAAAAAGTTTAAAAAAATCAAAGGAAAATAAAACATTAACCTTTTTGTACTCCTGTAATAGAAAACTTTTTAAAACTATTATGCTACTTTAATTAAAGATGTGCCAAGAAAAACAACTTCACAAATTCTGCAAATGTCAAACACAAAACTACGTTGGAAATAAACTTTGTCACTTCTTAGCCGAAACTTCTAACTAGAAAAGTTTCGTTATTTCAAAACTTTTGTTTTGGATATTTTTCCTCGCTATTAGATACTAAACAGAATTATCATTTCAGCTTTAAATGAGTACTGTCAAGAAGAATTGTATAAAATCTCTTTCAAGGTACATTTAATTACAATAAAAAGCTTTTCAAAAATATTTTATAAATTACTATTATTATAAAACTCTTAGTCATACGGAAACCGTTGGAAAAGTTTAAAATTCCGCAGCTCATATAAATAGTCAGTTAAAATTTTTTATAGTTAAAATTTAAATTGTGAAAAATATTTTATTTCCATGTATAAGCTCTATAGCTGGTTGTCGATATCGATTTATCTCAAGATTTTAAAAGTTTAAACCCAAGATTACTAAGCCTGTAAGTGATTATTAAAATCCACTTACGGCTGCAAATCCTTAGAATCTTATATCATCTAAGAAACTGCGTTAAAAAGACTTTTTGTCATATCTGCCTAACGTGGTTTTAGTCGGGCTCACACTGGCTGTAACTAACACATTTTTACGTTCCAGTACTCAATGAGTAAACTTAGAAGAATAATAAGGTGGTGCCTCCTTTTCGGAAGTTTAAACTTCGCCCATTTTTGGAATTATAATCATCAGCGGTGGCCTGAGTTGTGGGCTTTTACGTTAGGCCCTTTAAGACTTAGTCATAAAAAGAGCTTAACGACACAATTTTAAATCACTACTTTTTCTACAAATAACGATGCTAAAACATTATTGCTTTTAAAAAAAAACATCAATTTGAGAAAGAATCTGTAATTTAATATTATAAATGATCATACATGAATTCTTACTGGATACATACACATAAAAACTTATACGATAAGATTCAAGCTTACGGTAACTTTCAGCTTCTTTTACGTATGTTTCTTTATTTTTTAACCAAACAGTTTCTTTCACCTCTGGACATAGGACGCAAATATCTAATTGCATTTTTTTATATGGTTAATTCTTAATCTTCTGAGATTTATTTTGATATATTATACGCCGGCCGCATAAATTCAATTCCGGCTCGTTTGAGTATTTTATGACTGTGTGTAATAAATTCGCATTGGCAATGTCAATATTGTCTACATTGAAGAATTAGCAAAAGACTACCAGCAGGCCAATAGGGATTATTTAAGTTTGGTCTAAAAATTCATATTTAAGGAAAAGGAACAGAAAAAACGTGTGACCAATGTATAGATGCTACTAGATAAAATCAAATAACTCCATATTTACGCATTTACTAATACTACGCATTTGGTATGAATTTACTCCATATTTACGCATTTACTACTAAATAGATTTTCTTTCGTTTATATATCTTTGATTTAAAAAAATAAATATAAAGTTACGTAATACTTAAATATTAAGATGTTCCATTTCTGTAAATTTTAAGTCTGAGACATATTTGAAGAAATCAATTTCATTAAATGTTTAAATAGGCAATTTTATCCATTTGAAAAATTTACTGAATAGTATGTACCTAATTTGAAACCAGAAAATAACAGTGTATCCATTTGTTAGTTAGGCCTTGATCAAGATCCGAAATTTTTGACACACAGAAAAATACCATAGGCATAAAAAAAAATAAAGAGTAATATAATTTTACATCTTTCTGAAATTTTGATGCAGTTGTATATATAATAGATTTTTATCTAAGTACAGCTTGAAACGTTATCTGCTTATCATTACTTAAATATAATATGCATTTAAAATGCTTGAGTGTAATGTGTGATGAAAGACATAGTTACTTAGAGGCGTATGTTTTTCAAATGTAATACTGTCACCTCGTTTTACCGCTCGTGACAAACTAGTTTGTTATTTGTCGTGTAGAAGATAATAACTTGTATGGTAACATTATAATGATAACGTGCGCGCTGAGTATATGTAAGAACGTAACTATTTTATTTCAATAATTAAAACATAAAGAATTTTTTAAGCACTTAGTTAAAATTAAGAAGTTAGACAAAATTTTTTAAATGAAATTGAATACGTAATACGTAACAATAACTGGTTCATAGAACACTAACAACATAGCTTTTAAAACGGTGACATTGGAGAATGACAGGAAAATGAAGCGTTGATATTCAACCAGCAGAAAATTGAAAATTTAAAAAAAAGAAACAAGTTTTTTTTTTGGGCGTTCTCTGTCCTTGAAAAATAACACTTTTTACGGGGTTTATATTAAATAGCTAAAGACACAGTTGGTAACCTATAAATTAATACTTTTTCTGTATATTTTGATTTCAAACCTGTGGGATAATTTGTTAAGGAATACATAGGTGAATTAAAAAAAAAAATAAGACCGACTACAAAAAGCGCTTATATCTATGTTTTAAGAAAACCACCAAAAACATTACTAAAAATTGCAATATATTCAAAACTAATTTTAGCTGGTGTAGTTCAAGTTTATCCTAAAGTTAATGCATTTTAAAAATCCTTCATTCGATATGCATTAAACATACATGACATTTTGATTAAAAAATAAATTAAAAGATATTAGAAATATGAGACTGAAACCGTGGGGTAGTTTCTTTCGGCGGGCGCGTAGTCACCGGTTTGCGTATATTGCGCAAAATAAGGCATTTACTTAATCTTTTTGAAATCGACAATAATGTTTTTGTTATAATTTCAATATTTATAAATTAAACTGCCGTAGCCTAGTGGTTTAGGCGTGTGCTTTAGAAACCGGAGGTCTTGGGTTCGAATCCTGCGGGGACTCAACAAATTTTCATTGTTGTTTCCTAGTTGGTTAGGGCAATTTGGGCCGATCACCCAATTGTCTGAAAAGTAAGATGATCCACGCGTCGGATGGGCATGTAAAAAGTCGGTCCACCCACCAACCCGCATTGGACCAGCGTGGTGGGGTACGGTCCAAAGCCCCCTAATGGATAGGGGTGCGTTAGGGGAGGTCCAGCAGTGGACTTTCACAGGCTGATAATGATGATGATGATGAAATTAAATTCCTACGAATTTCTCCTAAGACTAAGACCAACATTAATAATATACTGTATATTATTAATGTTTGTCATATTGTGAAAGTTTGAGATTATGATGAATATCCCTAATTTCAAACTTTCCCGTTTTCCCTATAGGCACGGGGTCGACCGAAACTAATTTGCATTATTGAATAACACGAGCGTGATAAAATTTAATATAAAATTTATGACATAATGTTAATGTTTTTTTCTTTATCTTTTATGTCTCATAGTTGGACAATGGACTCCCCTTTGCTTTTCTATTCACCTCTGGTCTGTGCCAGCGTCTGCCAGTTGGGACACAAAAGTTAAAAAAAAAATGTTAAGATTAATAAAAATTAAACGTTTTTTGAGTGCTTAAAAAAGAAAACTTTATTAAAAATGTATTTACCACGATTTTAAAAACAACAGAGATTTAAATAAGATGTCAGAAATCAAAGTTAAAAAAAAATTGACAAAAGCATATTGTTATCTGCTAATATTGTGATTTTTTGTCATTAAAAATTAACTGATTTTCTGTCGCCAAATAAAGCGAGAGTTCTGTAGGACTCCCCCAGCTGAGATTGTATTTTGTGCAAGAAAACCGTTAATGGTTGCTTCTTTTTCATACCGTTTATGGCAATACGGTGACATGATGGCAATCTTTAACGCCACAAGTACGACTTAGTCTCAAAAGGCTTCCTCTCTTCAAATGTGTTTTGTTATCCGGTACGTAGTTTCAGTTGTTGGTCCAGGGCTAGCAGTACTGCAACCTTCTTCAAACTCATTATTGAATGGTGAAAGTCCTCTGTTTGCACTTCGCAGCGGGAAAGCACCGTATAGGCGGGAACCTACCAACTGGTGGGGCCGTGGTCAGAGGGAATTTAAGAAGGGCAGTAAGGTGCCATTGATGCCTGTTCCTCACAATATCCACCGCTGAGTAACCTTAGTAGGTCAACTTAATGTGTACGATAAAATAAACAAGACAAATAACAAAAAAAGTATGACTGATTTCAAACAGCGTACTGTGTTATCCAGTATTATTTTACGCAATATTAGCAGGTAATAATGAGTTCTCTGTATGAAATTGTGGGGCGATTTCTGCCACCGCATTTTATAAAATCTTTACCTATACCTTTAAAGGTATTCATTTAATCTAAATGTTGACTATCACATGTTTTTCAATTCATTAACCAGTATGCAAATTTAAACTATTTTATTTTAAATGAGCTTTGAATATAACTGATCGCAATTTTTAAAAAATATTTGCATTAAATGCTTATTGTGGATTATTCTTAAAACCTGGTTAAATGCGTTCTAGGACTTTATTGTAGGCCAATCCAAGTTGTACAATTATGTAAAATGTAATTTTAGTCTTTTAAGGTTTAAAGTTGAGCCAGCTTTTACAATTTAATCGCACGAGGTTGTGATTTTTGACGCCGTAATTTCCGCATTTCTTAAATAATTATCAAACTATTAATGACAAAATTATTTATAAAAAAAACGAAAACCTAATATCAGCCTACCTATCATTTAAAAAAGAATAAACAAAATCGATTCTTTAGGAGCGGAGCATAATATGGTAAATAAGGTAATATGTATAAAAAAAACATACTCTCCGAAGGAAAAGATACTCAAACCTCCTTCTTTTGGGAAGTCAATCAAAAATGATTAAATTCAACAAAATCCGAGAAAATCTAGCTTAGGCATACAATCTTTTCAAAATTTTGACAAAAAGATTGATTGTTGCGATGTCGAAACGGCTGTTTGTAGACCTCGATGAGTCTTATTTGCCCCTGTAAGGATATGTTGAAAATTTTCTGTAAATAGTGTAAAAAAATACCTTTTAAAAGAATTTATCAAACAGCCCTCGTACGGATTAATATGTCGGTGCAAGTTTCTTTATCAAATCAAATCAAATCATTTATTTCAGACTAGTAGAAATTCAGTCCATACACCATTAAAAAATTCAATACAAATACAAATACAAAACAGGACAAGAACATGAACCAGCTTTACAATAACTTTAAAAATAAATTAATAATAACTTACATTACAAACTTAAAAATAAATAGTAAGGGATAACCAATCTACAAAGTATGCAACCGAGATCAATGTTTTTGAACGACAGTTGATCTGTTGAGGCTATAATCCGTAGAATGCCATTGTTGAGTTCTACGAAGACGCTAAACATTGAAACTGCTCTTTTCGAACTGATATGGCATGAAACCATAGGTATGGCTTCGGCAAACATTTTGTGAAGCACTGCAGTACCAAAGGCCTACTCAAGACAACCTAGATATGCGCTTTTGTACTCAGCAACGGATTCAATGGTTATCGTCCAAGCTAAGTTGACAAATCTACAGTAAAAGTCTGGCAAAGCGCTAAAAAGTAACACTTTATTAGTGCTCAGTACAGCGAGAAAACCTATGAGCAGCAATCTAGCTTCTCACCGACAAGTCTTGCACGCGTCTGCTTCTATGTCAATCAATTGTTGAGCAGAAGCTTCAACCAGTTAGTCCCACGATATTTGTAAACTTGATACCTGCTTAATTGCAACACCTCCAACAAGAACACTTGTGGAACAGGAAGCAATGTTCAGTGACCCTCAAGAGACTTAAACATTATTATTTCACTTTAGTTACATTAATCTGATGGCCCATGAACACTCGGACAACTTCTCTCATATGTTTGATAGCTTCTAACTGCAGACTTATCGAAGGTGCTATGCAACACCGTCATCAGATAAGCTGAGGTTATCCTGAGAACTTACTTTACCAGTCAATTGAACACCCTATACCCAAGTGCTCAAGAGTTCTAGATACTCAAGTATAAACAAATTAAACAGCTTGGTCTTGAGAGTTAACCTCCTGCCTTACCCACACTTTAGGTTTGTACTAACAATTAAGATAATTCCAGTACCTCCACTGTACACACATTAATTCTATGTTGTACCCATGTTCAAAAAACATGGCTACAAGTTCATCCGAAGATTACAATTTGACCTAAGATTTATCATGACAACTCATAGGATACTAATATCACGAAGGCTTTAGATAAGTCCAAAAACAGGCATATACAGGTGTTTTCCTGTCAGTATATTACCGAAAGACATGCTCATACACAGTACCGCAGCTCTGTAGATAGCTTCTCTCTAAATCCGAGTTGTGCGTCATTTAACTTCCATGACGACTTAATACCCGATTCGTAAACTGTCTAAACTTTTGCTGCAGTTGTGGCTAACGAAATAGGCCTGTAGTTGCTCTTATCGGAAGGTCACGGTCTTATTCTTGACTATTGGTGCAACCACTGTTTTTATACAGTCAGTGCTAATATGTGTGTCGTATACAGAAAGTAAATACATAGACAATACTCTGGACAGGTGTACACCCGCATGCTGAAAATTCTCAATACTAAGCCCGTTGTGGCAGGCGATTTGCCTGCCTTCATGTTTTAATCACGAAGCCCACTTCCTTAGAGTGACTTTACACACTAGTTGAGACGACTGGACAGGCACAGCAAGCCCCAACACACGGTTTGAGAGAAGGTTCATGTAAAAGTGATCCTTAAACAAGTTAGCGATTTTATGTGGATCGTTCCACCCCACAGGAAGTGGAACCGCTTGTCTAGGGCTCACTTCTTTGTGCACTTCCAGATACTTTTAAAGTCATTTTTAGCATGATGCGATGCCAAAATATCCATTTTTAACTTTTCTGAATTGTTTTGGCACCATTTCAATCTGGCTTTAAATGTTCGCCTAGATTTTGCTAAACGCTCATACAAATTACAATTAGCCGGACTACCCTGTTGTTTCCAAGCTAGGAAGTCAGACCTCGCCTCCATATGGATAGCTCGTAAATGTTTGTTCCATCCAACCACACCTTTATATTTTCTTTTTCTACTCCGGTTACGATGAGTCACGGTAGCTACAGACGCTTTACGTAATACAGTAATTATCGAATTATTAAAATTATCAATGACTAACCTATGATTTTTGTTACTACACTTTTTTTAATAACAAAGAGATAATTCAGATGGAAAATCTATTTATCTTTAGGTTAAAAATATTTGAAATTGTCTTTCAATAAAAATATATTAAATTGGTTTTTATTATGTAAATTATAGTATACTCATACAAATTACATTTCACTGTTAATACTGCGCGTAATGTGCATTTTTAAAAACGTGGAATTTCACTTATATCTTTGAATGTAATTCCGAGCAAATTCACCGGCTGGTCAGCGCAGCAAAATTTAAAGCGCAAGCAAATAAACATTGCATGAGTTTTATTGAGTCGTATTTTTAAATAAAAGCAGTCTGGTTTAATTGTGTTTTCGGTTTTTAAACATGGAGAAAAAAAATGCAAAGCGCATTTTTACGTTAGAAGAGAATTCAAATATCATGAAAAGATTTTTTAGTTTTCTTGTAGATAAAAACGATGTAACTTCGAGAAAGATGCATTACTTCTAAAAAATAAGGAGTAATAAAATTAATAAATTTTCTAGCTTGTAAGAAATAATGCAAGTTATTTTATTAATTTCCTTTTAGTGATAAATAATAATGTATTTTAAATTTAGCTTGAGATGAGACTACTTATATACAATAAGCCTTTAAAAATTACATCACTAGGATTATCGTACAGGATTAAGCTTTTTTCTAAATTTTATGTATAATAACTATACAACGACTAACAAAATTGCTTTCGTAAGTCGGTTTATCATAGGAATTTTAATAAGCAAAGAAAATAACTAAATCAATTTTTTTGTAATTTATTTTTTTTGTAATGCGTTAATAAAATTATTTTAATTTATACATTAATTTTTTTCTAAAAGTACATGGGTAAAAATCATAATTTTCTAACACTAAAGTTAAGCACATAAACCTACCCAACAAAAAAAGTCTTTTAATCAATTGCTCTACAATAGTCAATGTTCGTTACATGTTTACTAGTCTATGATTGATCTATAAGATAATTTTGGTACAACATAAACACAACGTAAATAGCATAAATGTTATTACATAATTGCACATCATATTATGTAAAGCACAAAGTTGCAATACAATATTTTGTAGTAGAACAGGATTGTTAAACATAATTATTTCATGCTTGCGCAGAATATTATACATTATTAAATAAAATTACTTACAGTTTTATCGCGTTTATTTTACATTTTAATTCCGACGTTTGAACACTTTCCAGCGGCCGTGGTACAGGTAGACACGTGACCACGGCCTCTAAATGTATGTTCATCAAGAATTTGTTTAGTTAAAATAATAATATATGTTATTGGTGTAACCCGATAAGTCAAAAATAGCCCAATGATTTTTTTTTACTGTATATACAGAAAAATAAGTTTTAGAACCAATGAAAACAATGTCCTAAAACAGATGTCGGTAATGTATTAGGCTTACTTTAATACTTTAAACATTCCAAAATTTTAAATTAGAGGTTTTAACTTCATGTACTTAATTTATCGCTAAGCTGGATATTCCCATAGGAAAGATCAAAGCAAATGGAATAAGCCTTTGATGTCAAGTCCATTTACATATCCCGAGTTGATATTTTAAAGCAGTACTGAAATTTAAATTGAATGCATCTGTGTTTTTGAACCATAAGTTATTATTTTAATAAATATACAAGATGCCTTTTAATAAATATACAAGATGCCTTTTACAAATTCTATTAAAAATACGCAAATACTAAGTAAAGCAATGCTTAAATTAGGGTAGTAAAAAGTAATAATTTGGATAATTTATATGGCATATATAGGGCATATATGTAGTATAAAGGTAAAAGGACCACTATATACAATAGATGTCTCGTCTCTTAATCAATATTCATCTATCTGCCGTAGACCATATAACACAAAGTAAAACTTAAAAACGTAATATTTAGAAATAACCATAGTAAGGCACGGTACTTTTTTAAGGTAGAAGGCTGACTGATATTTTATTATGTATTTTGCAAGAATGAAGTATATTTTACAAAACCTATACACATGATATGTACATGTTATCATCACGCCATTGTCTTTGTTACTTCAAAGGCACTATTGTGTCTTCAGTCCCTTCCTTTCTTACTTTCTCTTCTATTCTAAATATGTTTAGTTTAAATTTTTCAATTGCTTGTAGCAATAAAATATTGTATTTTCATGGACGCTTCATTATACTAAATGCACTAAAGCCAATATTTGAAATATTATCGTAGAAGAATATACCATCTATGCCCATACTATAGCAATAGAACAAAATTAACATATTTTCTGATAAAATGCTTGCAGAAGCAAAGTGTACACCCTATTATTACATCGTCAGTTATAAAAAAACTTAAACCGTAGAAAGGGTTATTAAAGCTGAATCATCTCGCTCTGTTATTTGCCAAGAGAACAATAAGCAACGTTTGTATATAACGAACGGCTATTCTAATCCAGCCCACACCGCCAGCAAGCCACTTTGCAAATGTCATTCCAAATATTATAATATATACTATATTATAGAAACAACCTGAAGGCATATAAATGTCATTTATTATACCTAAAGTACAATCTAAAATTTATGAAATAATCAATTCAGACGGCTATATCGAATTAAGCCGTCTGAATTGATAATTTCTACAGACAGTTACTGGAAAGTTTTTGTACTCATTAAAACAGCACTAATTAATTCAGGGAACTGATCAAAAAAGTCATTTTAATATTTAATAAAACCGTTAAAAATATAAATTCACTTAAATAAAATAAGCACGTCTCGTTAAGCGTAACTATCATTCCAGCTTAAGTGCGTGCGATAAAAATAATTTGAACCACCTATCATCGTAAACAATCAAAGTCAATTATGTGCATTGATTCTACATAACTATGTTTCTTTAATAGTTCTAAAATAAAGTCAGCGAACGGACATATCTTTGTGTTAAAAATGATGCACAGTAATCGTTTTGAATTAACTGATTCAAAAATTTCAACGATGCGTTATCAAATCCAATTTAAGGAAATATTTTGTACCTTCTTAAACAATTTTTTTTCTTAAAAAATGCGTTTTTAAAATTGCTAATTTAATATCATTAGACGGCATTACGATTAGGTAGTGGAATAAAACAGCAATTAACAGTACAAAATAATATTGAACATATATTACAAATAGTATACATTACGGCAGTAGAAGAGCTTAGACAGAGCTTGCACGTCAAAAGTAAATAATTTTAATAATAGGCATATTTATGGTAAACTTGTCTTGTTTAATATAAATAACTATAAGCAGTTATGTAACAATACTTACGTACGTTCTATTAATTGTCCTTTTTTACTGACAAATAAACGAGTCTTTCTTCGTATTTATATCGTAATATTAACTTTATTTAGAGCCAAAACACATGGAAGACTAATAATAGAGCGTTTAAATGTATACTGATTCACTGTAATGTTACAAATTGACGTAAGGAAGGTAGAATAGGTTTTGTAAACTATACTTCATTCTAATTATTTCTATTGTTTAAGCGAATATTATACAGTATTAAATAAAATGACGTTACGGATTTTATCGCGTTTTTTATTGATATTTTTAAATTTCTGACGTTTCGAACACTTTTCAGAGGCCGTGGTAAAATAAACGCGATAAAATCCGTAATTTTATTTAATAATACTTCCATCTAGCAAAATACATAGTAAAATAACAGTTAGCTCTCTTTCTTAAAAATTAAAACAATGTACGTTACTTTGGTTATACCTAATGATTACTTTTTTCTTAAGTTTTGCTTTGTGTTTTATGCTCGAACGCAGATAAATGAATATCGATTTAGAGTTGAGACATCTAATGAATCCATCCAGTAGTCCTTTTAACCCAAAAAATAGACGTTAGATGTATCTTACGTTTATACAGTGATATGCCCTAAAACCTGTTCCATTTACTACTTTTTATTACGTAATTTAAGCATTACTTTGCTTAGTACGTATTTTTAATAGAATTTGGAAAAGGCATTTTGTATTTTTATCGAAATAAATAATTTATGGTCCAAACACACAGATGCATTAAATTCAAATTTTAGGACTGCTTTAAAACTTCAATTTGGGATATGTAAATGAACGAGACATCAAAGGTTCGTTAGTTATATTTTAGACGCGCTGTCATAAAATTAAACTAAGTTACAAAGTAACAGATTGAAGGAGGATAGTCCAACCACTGCCTCCGTAGCCTAGTGCCTAGTGGTATGGGCGTATGGTTTAGAAACCGGAGGTTGTGGGTTCGGATCCTGAACTCAACAAATTTTCATTGTTGTTTCCATGTAAAAATTTGGTCCGCCCACCAACCCGCATTAAACCAGCGTGGTAGGATACGGTCTTAAACCCCCATACTGGATTGGAATGTATTAGGGAAGACCTATGTCCAGCAGTGAACTATCAC
This sequence comes from Lamproptera curius, assembly GCA_029286875.1. Classification (NCBI taxonomy): domain Eukaryota; kingdom Metazoa; phylum Arthropoda; class Insecta; order Lepidoptera; family Papilionidae; genus Lamproptera; species Lamproptera curius. Next base: position 248,229 of record JAGSMT010000190.1, on the reverse strand, counting down.
AGGCTGATGATAAATGAATGAAGTCCAACCACTTTACATTTCTTTATAGGATTACATTTAAAAAAACACTCTTGGCCTTTCAAGCTGATTACAATTAAAAGAAAGCTAGACGTGTAGGTCTTAAACCTAACTTATCTTAAGCCTAACTAAGTCTCTACTCTATCTGAACAAAAATTTTAACTATATAATTAAGTATTACAATTGCTTTAGATACAAATTGTTACATTTTAAAATATTATACCTTAAACTTTCTGTGATTTATTTGGCAAATAAAGCTCATATATAAACATTACTAAAAAAATATGAATTTTCATCTAAAATGTGTGTATTTTTTTCTTATTTATTATTTTAATATCTTTACTAAAGACAAGCAATTACTGTTAAATATTTTTTTGTTCATTTGAAATTACTTGTAATGTTTACCCGCTTATATATTATGTGACTTTATTTTTATTTATTATGTTTATTAGGTTTATGTTTAAAAACAAAGTTTACAAATTTCTTTTAAAATCTGTTTCTTCAACTGTATGTTATTAATCGCACTAAACTTCCTCTTTTCTAATTTCATCCTGTTATTTGTTTGTAGAAATATTTAGAATAGATGTTTCCATTATTCAACATAAACGTCACATGCCGGAACAGATCGCTCGCGAAGATTGCAACTTCTTGGTACATATACTTTTTATTTTAATTTTTCATGTACAGCTTATAGCCTAGCTGTAGCTCAGATTTTAAAAATAACTTTACAATAACAAGTTGTTGTATAGTTTGATCCAAGATGATAAAGTATTTGCGTGGAAGAGTAACGAATGTACATCGCTATATGTATTGTCTGACTAGTACAATATGATATATATTACTGGGTTTAATGATCGATTAAATTACGAACACAGATATTATTCATAGATCTTTAAATATTTTATGAAACAAGTTACACAATAAACATTTTATTTATTAAGCATCACATTTTATGGTAAAACTTAAAGAAATATGAAAGACGTTTAAATAAATTGTTTTCATTTAGCAAAGAATATGGTAGAAGGGCAATATTTGCGTTCCTATGTAAACTGTCTTGGGGCTCACAGTTGAGATTCAAAAGAGAATTGTTGTCATAACCATATTTCTCCTCGGACGTATTTTTCTTTGACCTAATAGTATAAATGCGTGTCGTAAACAGGCGGTTGTACAATATTCTTTATACCCGTTGTGTTCTTCAAAAAGTTAAAATGGTACTGTTTATCTTTATTTTGTATTGTTCATAAATGTATTGAAAAATACATTAGTTTGAAAAATAAATTACATTTATTTTTATCGTTCAAAGATGGATTAAATTATATTGACAATTTAAATAATTGCCTTGTAGCTATTTTTGAAACAATAATCCCAAGATTTTTATGAATGTCTTACTTAAGTTACTACAAATTTTAACAGAAAAACAATATAAGATTTTTGTGTTAAAATTTAACCTGTTAAATTATTTTTGTTGTTTGCCAACCTCTAAGAGATAATTATGTATACCACTAATACAAAAATAAATTCATATTCATTCGTTCATTCTAAATTTAGTATCTCCTCTTATGAGAAAGTTATGGAAAAAATAGTTTTACAACATTTTTTTTTCTTTAGTCTTCTTGATTATAAGCAATAGTGATAAACGTACCTTGTCTACATAAATTCTTGCAGTTTTAATTAATCCGTAATACAAACTTACAGCAGTCATTCATGAGCATAGCTTATTGTTCTTTTAGCAAACAACTGCGCGAGCTCAGTCAGCATTAATAACCATATCCCCGGTTTCATGAGTGTCGCGGTACATTTGTATGTTTGCCCTATGGTAATAAGCATTTTGGAAGGTTAGAAGAGTTTCAGGATTAATATTGAATAGATTTCACGGGGTAAAATCATTGTTTACGTAAATCACATTTTTTTTAACAATAATGAGTAACAAATATTTAGTGATTACTAATGAACCATTAAAAGTATGTTTTAGGCAATTTTGTCTTATTAGACCATAAGACAACTTATTTAACCATAAACAACGAAATAACAACGATATGATTTTAAAAAAATCACCCAATTTAATTTTTTTTATGAAACTTTCTAAATTTAAGGAATAATTTTGTAAGCAGCGTAAAATATTATTTTTGCGATGGTGTAATTTTCATGTTTATATGTTATGTTATTTGTTACTAAAATTAGTTATATAAAGGAATACGTATATAATTTACCCTACAAATATAAAAAAAATATTATTTTATTAAAATAATATAATAAATTAGACAAGATGGAAAATACGACTGAAAAACCAATATTCATTAAATATTCTGCTCAAAGGACTGAAAACTAAATTGGTTGCAGTAAGAACTCATTTAAATTTTAATCAATCTCTGGCCTGACTAAAAGATTATATTGTGGTCCGATAAACATAAAGTAAAAAACAAACCACTGTTCTTATGCATTCTTATGTTATGATCGTCGCAACCGAAAAGATCAGGAACGTTTTATGATTTAGGTTATAATAATAAAATACCGTAATAATATTTCAACTATATAACTTCACCGTAAATTGTATAACAAAAATTATAAATGAAAAATTTTGCATAATTATGCACTAACTTTGTTGTAAATAAACTTGACACATAATAGCAAAATATTGTAGAAATTATTAGAAAATATTAGCTACTCATTGCTATATTTTGATCTTGAGGGCAAATATTTACTTACATAAGTTATGGACTAAAACGATTATCAACATTTGTTGCGTGATACCGATATTAGAACAAAACAAGTTTCCACACTTATGTAGCAGTTTCAATGAAAACGTGTTGTTAAACGTAGGAACTAATGACATTTTGGGATTTATATCAATTTTTTTTATAATAATTTTATGTTTTAGTTGTGATACAAATTTTAAGTTCTTCGTAAAACGCTTATAACTTGAAAAAAATATTAATACGAACGAAATATCTCACGTTACATAAAACTACCTTGTATGAAGTTTAAAAAAGCTTTAAAAAGTTCATGGTGCGTAATATAAACAACCAGTTCCGTAAATAGGGCGGTTCCAGGGGTGCCCAGGCGCAGGGAGCAGACCCTGGAGAGGCGCAGGAATTACCAGACCGCCCTACTGTACTATCTAAATCTTTATCGCATTTTTAAGCAATCGTGAAACAACATCACATGTATAGGTGGATAATCAGTTTCATACATTTAGTATGGTAACGTTCACACTAGTGTGTAACGTGTTGTGATGGCTTATGTATGGAACCGATACAGTTCTTACGCGTCACGTCGCGACTCGCAATACAGAAATCAGACAAATGTATATCCACCTTAAGTCTTTCTGGCAATATTACACACACAAACAAAAATAACGAAACCAAATATTGTAACTTTCACTGCTATGTCACAAAAATAAATCTTTAATATTTGCTTTTATTATAAAAATAAAATAATTTTACAAGTATAACACATCACAGATTACTTAATAGTTACTGCGTAAATTTTATAAGTTGCCCTTTCAATAACGCATCCTGAGAATTAGCATTTAGATTTCGTTTCAGCCGCGACCGGAAACTATTTGTATAAAATTTCATTAATTTAGAGTAAATTATGTGTAAGACTTAAGAGGAATAAGTTTATGTTGATAAACTAGTTTGAAAATTCAAGGTAAAAATTAGGATATTTATTCTCCCAATAAGAATATTTAAAAGTATCACATAGAAAGTTGTAAGTATATTTATTTTTCTGTTAAAATTTTATGCCTGATTCGCGACTCTGCTTTCAGAAATATCATCTTTCGGCTACCGTAAGCTATGGGCGCACGCTATAACAAACATTTCTCAAAACGTTCATCCGGTTCTGAATTTCGTAGAAAAAGCGCTAGAGAGATGAAAGCAAAAATACTGGGAGATACGTTATGAAAGTGGACAGTTTAAAACCTGTTCTTCCTGATTGTTTGTCAGGAAGATGTGTCCAATGATGACGTTTTGGTACGGCCTGGTGCTTTTGGAACTAAATCAGAAAATAACTTAAAGATTAAATACTAAGAAGACACCCAGGTAAGACTAACCCGTCACCATCAGTCCAAGTTTTGAAATTGAAATTAAAAAAGCAGTTGCGACTGATAAAATCTAGTTAGACGATCCTGTCCCACGGTTACCATTTACTGACCACATTCGATGTTTTCTTGTCGAGAAAGATCCTGATCAAGGAAAAGGTAGTCAAAATATTTATTCAACTGAAGACGCAGAACGAAAATTTCAAATGCATTGGTTAACAAAATTCTTGTCCAAGTATTCTTGAGCAAGAAACTTTGCACATTACGTAGAAAAAATTCTATTAAGCGGAAAATGCTTGAATGAAAATAAAAGTTAGACCACAAAGAGATGCATAAGTGGAGACATATTTTAAAAGTATGTACTAGCATACTTTTGTTTTGCTCGGTAAGCTGGCTAGTTACAGCACTGCAAACAACTGAAATTTTTCAGTGAAACACTGTAAATTTTTTACCTTAAAATATATTTTTTAATTTGGCATACTTCAGTTAATTACACTACACTACATACATTTATATCACAGTTATTAAAATTTGTTACGGCTCCAAAATATGTTAAAAACTCATTCTTACTCTAAGAATTCACTTAGGAAAAAATTTCCTTCCAATTCCTTACTTTATTTTTTATTTACTTACTTGCTATTTCCATTCAAATAATTGTTCCATGGTTTACATTGAATTGTTTTCAAAACCTTTAAGGGCGTAAAAATATTTTTAAATAAATTTCAAATACATTTTTTACTCCTTAGACCATATTATGCACACATGCTTGCATACAATTATATGATATGTCAAAGGCGAGTTACATTTAAATAGCTTATTAGCTAGGTATATGTAAGTTACATACCCCAGAACGCATTAGTCATTATACTGGAAAAATTCAGCATTGTTCACACGATTTTTTTTTATAATGTGACAAAAATAAGCCGTATTTTTGTTATTTTTAATAAAGAATTAATACATTTTTTATAAAAAAATATGTAATTAAATTGACATTATTTATAAACTGTTAATTTATTTAAAGTTTAGATGTAATACCAAAGATAAATTTTGATTTTATTTTAGGTTACATGATTTGAAGATTTTAAAATAAAAACATGAAAACGTCCGATAGAAGGAAGATTTATCGCTAAACAACAATAAAACATTGCGAATGCTCTGTGAATCGAACACAATTTAAATATATATTGCATTTTAGAATTGATACATGGTATGTAGTATACATGATATGTTATTTTTGTTTTGGAATTTAAAAAATCCGTGCAAAGATATCGCAAGAATTTTATTTTTACCTGAAAGACTGTACCTTAATCTATTTCACTACATAGTATAAAACAAAGTGGCTTTCTTTCTAGTAATACAAGAGGAAGATTTATATGTTACACATGCTTAATATTGTAGGTATATTATCTAACATCACAGCTCCGCTATAGTAAAAAAATCCCATGTCCAGGCGTGGACTGCTAAAAACTGATTATGATAATTATAATGATGAACAACAAATACAACAACAATAAATAAAATAGGAGCGTCTGTTCGTAACAGGAAAATAACAGTTTTAAATAATTACGTTGTTATATATAACCGAAACATAAAACAAAACAATATTTTTTTTAACTTTGTCAGTCTATCTCTTTGTTGTGACAAATTTATGAAATGGCAGGTTAGCTGAGTAACTGGGAGTAACTCACATTTTTCTTTAAAAAAACTAACAGAATTATTTTATTTTACACAACGACGCAGGTTTGACGTCGTCCGCATGGCAACGGCTAGTAATAGTTCATACTAATATTATAAATGCGAAAGTAATTCTGTCTGTCAAACAAAAAAATGATCGTAAACCACGTCTTGATTGTTTTCGTCATTCGTTTGTCGATGACGTGGTTTTCATCGTAGAAAACCACGTCATCACACTCATAAGTAATAAAAAGTGAAAAAATGCAAATCAGTTACTCTTGTCTGTGATAAATAAGCAGGCTTGCTTGTACAACATTCAACAAGTATACAAGCAAGCCTAGAAATAAATATCTGTTAAACTAATGTTATGACTAACTTCCTGAAACATCCAGTTTACCTAGAGAGAGAAGAGCTCAAGTATGATGACTCCGTAAAAAAAATCTTTTGAAAAACAAATAAAAGCTAAAAATAGAAAAAAAGAGTAGCAATCAAATGGATTAAGTTTCGGAAAGCAAAAGTGATATGCCGATTAGAATCAAGAAGAGATTCATGGATTTTTTTATACTTGCGTCTCTGACTTACGCCAGTCATACTTGGAGTTTCAAAATTAAAATAATCAATCTTGCCAAAGAAGCAATAAAAAGAGAACTATCTTTCACGTAATAAAGATCCAAAAAATAAACCATATAACAATACGAAAAAAGACAATGTTACAGATGCGTTGCACCACTGCAAGAAATTAAAGTACCGTTGGGCGGGTCATATAGCGCGGCTCACAGACCATCGAAGGACTCACATACTGACAACGTGGAAAGGGCCATGTGGTTATGGGAAAAGAGAAAGACCGACCGCTCGCTGGTTGGACAACATTAGTCAAGTGGCCGGTACATAGCAGTGGATGACTACAGCTGTTAACAGGGATGTTTGGAAATCTCTAAAGGAGGTCTTCACCTTCGAATAACCCTAGGGGTTCTTGCTAGAGCAATAAGATAAAGAGTTAATATATAAGATTAAAGGATAGTATTTTATAGTTCATATTGTATAAAGTTAATCGTCTTTTTTATTTTAAACTTTTATTTTTCTGTTTTTTTTTTTTATCTTAATCATTTTGTGTTTTCTGTTTTAGTAAGAAATACAAGTCTTTTTATTTAATTTTTATTATTATGTGGTCTTGCTTTATAAACCGGAGGTCGTGGGTTGGATTCCTGCGGGAAAACTACTTTGCATTATCGTTGTCTATCCGTTAGTTAGAACAATTTGGACCGATCTTCCAATAGTAAGATTATCCATGCGTCAGGTCGGCATGTAAAAGTCGGTCCGAGACCTATGTCCAGCAGTGGAGTAACACAGGCTGATGACCATGATGATGATGATTTTATAATTAAACTATGGATAAGCATTGTTGTTTCGTTAGGTCCTGTACTTCCAATCATTATGCTACAAATAAAAATAGTCCTTAATACATTGATGCTATTACAAGATAATTTAATAATAACCTTTATTTAATTAATTATTTTGTTTACGCGAATACTACTCATTATTGAATAAAAGAACTTTTCACAGATTTTGTAGTGTAGATTTTACATTTTAAATTCCCGACGTTTCGAGTCTTTTCCAGTGGCCCTGGTTACGGGGCAGACTGAGATGCCATGAGTCTTGTTGCTAGTGCTGAAGAGGGATTTTCAAGATCTTTAAAGTAATTAAATATTTTTAGTCTGTACTCCGACCTACGCAAACTTTACTTATTTTATTAATACAGCCGGCATTATGCTTGGATCTTAATTAATTACTTATGGGGTCACTAGTAGCTGGTAAAACCCAACCACCTTCTATATTGTGCTAAAATATTTAACGAGTTTCCGTTTCACTAAAACTTTTAAACGCGTGAATGTCTTTTCTTTAAACCAACAATAAGGTTGATTGTTTGTCTTTGCCCTGCTATGTAGATGAATACATATTTAAAAACATCGAAACAATGTTAATTAGTAATGTTTATTTAACAAAGCAAAATAATTAGCATTCACTTTGATAACATACGGTCCCTTTATTCACGGATCTATTGTCCCAAACAAACAGGATGGCTAATACGATTTCGGGAGGTCTTATGCACGGAGTGCAACAAAGGATACTAATTTCGTGAATAAAACGGCTGGAGTGGAGCAAAAGTAATATATGACGACCCACTTGGTTTAGTGGTGAGTGACTGTTACGACGAAGAAGGGTGTGGGTTGGATTCCCACCAATGGAAAAATTATGTGTTTGTGTAGTGTTTTTGTTGTGTGTTTGTATCTATGTACGTGAATTTATTTTAAAAAGAAAAGTAAGATTTTAAGTACTTTTCGGTTATCTATTGACTATAGTACAAGTTTAACTTAATTTGGCACTAGATGATGTCGTGTTATGTGTCCAGAAATATTATTAATATTATTATATTATATCTGTGTGTTATACTTCATTATATACTTAAACCATTTGTCAATATTAAAATAACAGGCGTATTTATGTAAGATGTAAAAGTTAAAACAGATGACAATAAATTTTCTCCTTCGAAATGAAATCGTGAAACTAGACGATACGTAAACACTTCGTATTATGACCGTATATTTATTTATATGAATTGATAGATCTAAAAGAAGAAAATAATACGATTAAAATTTGAACAAAAATAAACATGTCTGACCTTAAGAGTATTGTAAGCCCCGTCCTAGGCCATCTTACTTTTGTCTTACTCTCAAAAAATATGTTATATCTAATTTAAAATCCTAAATCTGTAAGAGATATGCAGAAAGTTTGTGTTATGAAGCTGGGACTGATATCAGTTTATAATTACTATTTTAATAATTTTTCTAAATTACTTACTAAAATCCTAAATATATATCAAAAAGAATTATACAAACGATCCAATTTTATTTATAACAGTACTAGAACAAATATCTTGTTTTGTTTACCAAACTCTCAAACAAATTAAAAGCTGGGTATTAACTGTGTAGTTGAATGATATATCAAAATTTATCGCGACGTATTGGGATTCAAATAAGTTTTGGGATGCCAACCGTATGAAATTTATGTTCAAATCATTGAGTCAAATAATTCCACGCGTTTGTGATATGTTATTCTACTCTAAACTTTCTAACGTATAATTAAAACGAATTTCTATGAAATTTTGAATGCGTAAACATTTTGCTGTCTTTTTTTCTAATTTTAAGTACAATTTGTTCGTCTTAAATCGTCTTAAACCTCATTTCACATAAGAACTAAACATTTTTTTTACGAAATGAGTCCCTATATAAATTTTTTAAAGTTATCAATAATTTTAAAAATCGGACCAAACATCTAGTCGTCAGTCCCTGGAGCTATGGATCCTAGGCTAATTTTAAATAATTGTAAGCTTATTTAACGTGATCAAATCTGTTAAATTGTAATATTTATAATGCATAATGTTAGGGTACGCAGCAAAGTACAAAGCACAGTGTCATACATATCTTTGAAACACAATCTGAAGAGGTGATTCTTAATACAAAGCACACATATTTGTATTGATTTTTAGGCAAAGATTTTTAACAAATGTCATTTAATAGAGCTTACTCAGGTCGTTACCCATTGCAACTCATGGTTCTGATTTGAAAGGCGCGGTAGCCAGAGTATTTACTGGGTTAGTAAGACGTAACATCTTATGCCTCACGGTAGAAATATCACGCGTTAATAATACACCTGGTATTGCAAATATTCATGGGCGACGTGACCACTTTCCATCAAGTGGCTCGACTGCTATTCTGCCTTCGTAGGCAATAGAAAACAATGATTTTATAAATGTGTGCAGTCAAATGAGTATTCTAAGATGAATGATAAAATAATGTAAAATTTTTTTATACTTCTATTGTAAGCTCTATTCATTTTGCAGTTAAAGATTCAACAATAAAAATCAGTTCACGAGTATACTTTAATATTGAAAACTTTTACGTAACATACACATTTTACATCACTTACAAAATATTTTAAAGTATTTTGTAAATTTTCCAGTTTTTTGCATATATGTGGAGTATGTAAGTTATGACTTATAAAATGATATTATGTCAGAAAAAGTCAAAAAACATAAAAAGAGTCAATGATTTTTTTAAATTGTGAGCTGTGCCAAGTTTCAATAACATGCGAGATCACCAAACGAATTTCTTTATTCGATATTTTGTTCGTTTAAATATTGTGACCAAAAGCTTTATGACGTGTTCTTTCAACCATTATCGAAGAGTAAACGCAAGAGGGATTGAATTTATTATAAAATTGACTTGACTTTGAGTATAAATTTTCACGTTGCACTAATTTAAAAATAACTGCTTTTACAATATAATATATAATCAGGGTCGATTTGTTGTGATTATATGATAAGAAATATTTTTCTTTGAATCGCAAATTTATTTAATGTGTTAAAAATTATTATTAAATATGACAATTCCTCTTAAAAACAAAAAAGAAAGAAGAACTAATTGGAAACTTCTCGAAAACGAGTTAGGTAGAAACAAAAGAAGAGTTAAATTTCGAAGTAAATGGCAAAATCGATAACTGGTTAGTTTGCGGTGGTAAATTAAATTTAAAAGCTTTTTACGAACAAATTTAAATCAAATTCTATGAATGCTGTTTAGTTTATGACTTACAACAATTTTAACTTTTAATTCCATATAAGTTAAAGTAGAGTGAATCAAAAGAAGAACAGTAAGCGATTAGTCAATTTAATATGTAATTTGATCAGTGATAATATATCTTCTAGGTTGGCTATGATGTTCAGTTTGTGTTCAGTGTGTCAGTGTAAAACTAAGCACTAAAATGAGAACACTAACTAATTATTTATCTTAATTTTTATGGATCAAATTTTCAATCAAATTTTTTAATACTTTTTTAACGAACATTATCTCAGCCATTTCATTCGGCTGCATTTTAATCCCCTATGAAAATTCCCCTTTTCACTTTGAAGTAATGAATAAAACTTTGTTCAGAATATAAATCCATTTTTGTCATTAGAATGACAAAGAAGCTTACATTATAAAAGTAAATGACCAGACAGATAAATTTTAAATTGATTGGACTTTGGTTTTAGAATAAACAATAATACATTAGGCTGGTTTTCAATAATTTACCTAAGCTAACTTGAATTGGATTAATTCAAGTGCGTTAAAAGTCTGACTCCAGTTATATGAAATAAAAAATCAAACAATAAAAATATAAAAAATATGTTCTTATTTATGCCGTATCATATGATGATCAAATAAAACTAGCACCTAGTTTTATTTGATAATCATATGATTTATAGCACTTAATGAGAAAATAGCATATTGCAAATAAAGAGAAATTCAATAAGAAAACAAATATTTAACAAAAAATATATTTGGTACATTTCTCAAATATTAATAAATTTTCTTATTTTCTACGCAAGTTTCAATTTTTTTATAGATATAAACATGCTCTTGGTACTGACAAACGCAAAGATAAAGCGAATTTGCGAAATCGGCCCAGCTATTCTCGAGATTTGCGTTTGGCAACACATTCACATTTACAGAAATAATATTAAGAATATTATTTCTGTTATAAAATATAATCAGGAAAAGTAAAATACTAACATATCTGAAATATGTTAGTATTTTACTTTATTTGATCTTTATCTTACTTTAATTTATTGAATATACAACAAAAATATACTAAAAGTGTATGAAGAAATTGATACGATTAGCAAAAATATGTCATTGAATGTATGCTCCAAGTCTTTTTTACAGACGATCACGAAGGAATATATTATCTTGCTACTGTTATATTTTAAATTTAAATATTAACGCATAATGAACCCTTGACTAAATAATAGGTAAGTAAACTGGAAGTTTATTATAATATATAATAGAATAAGGTGTTACTCAAACCGGAGCGTATTTTGATATTTGAAATGTTACCTAATTGGCCTTCTCCTATAAATTCGATTTTGATATCTTTTTTCAAGACTATATTTTTAGATAAAATTATTGTATTGAAAAGAAAAGTATGTTCACACTTTTCAGAAAAATATTTTCTCAACCGACAATTGCATGGTATGGCGGCCATTTTAGATGACTAAACGTCTGTGTAACAGATAGGCCCTTATAAATCGCAGCAGTTTCGGAAGCTATTCGTTAAATCGGAATGTCGTATTTGGGAAGGCCCGAGCAGGGTATAAGTATATCGGCGATATCGTAAAGGTATCGCCGTATAACTTTTAGCACTGTATTTGGTGGAGCTAACGAATAATACCTCGCTTACCCTCCATGCACGTTTATTAACACAATCTCTACTTAAGACACTCTAATCTCAAGAAAACATTTGCAGCACGCTACTACTCTTATTCAGAGCAGGAGAATCCCAACCAGTGAATTGTTGCTACGGTTTCCCGCAACAAGCAGATGGTAAAGCTGATTGCTAACCCCCATTCGCTCTAGATACCTCTTGAACGGGGATGAGAATTTTAGAGAAAATTACACGAATAACGCTGTAATATCCAACTAAAAAGGCAAATTTGTAACAAAGCCCAAATTTTCTCCCATCTTTAAAATTTTCATAAATTTCTTTGTAGTATTGTACTCGTAAATTTATGAAACAATTAATCCTACAACTTTAAGTTTTGTATTGTAATAAGAAGAATCACGTGACTAACATTATCTTGCGAAACGCAGTTAATTCAACAATGTCTCACGCTTTCTCATCTATAAACACTTCCCATTTATCTTATTTTAAATTCCGAGTCATAGATTTAATGCATATCTCTTTCTAGATGATTGAAAATTATTAACACTAAACCAGTGAGCCACTCTTAAGACTGTATTACTCACATATCCATTTACTGTTAGTAGGGGAGGTGACGATGCTAAATGGGATTTACTCGAGCGTCGTAGAGACCTATTGGGTTGCAAAGCTTAGATGATAAGAAGAAAAAATGTTATATGATATATACCTTTACATCGGTGGGGGAAGCGGCTATAGATTTTTAAATATGTAAAAAAACTGTTGCATGGACATCCTCGAGCGCGTCAGATATTGATAGCATCAATGCCCTACGTGTTTTAATAATGTACGTATGTTAATCTGATCGTTTGCATGATGCGGGTGTTGTAGGTAAGGGTTGAAAATAAAAAAAATAATCGAGCGCGTCAGATTTTCTAAGGGAGTGTTAAGTGCACCAAAAAAAAGCTCTCATTCATTAATCTGACGATTTCAATGGGATGCAAACCACAATTTGCATAAAACATTCGCCATTTTGAAATACTCACGCGCGTCAGATTAAGATATATATGGTTCATCTTTATGTTCTAAACGTACTGACAAAATAAAGTAAAAAAATGGGTCACCTTAAAGGCCTTCCCTGCAACTTCCCGCTAATCCCATTCCTGGGCGCTTAAAATTGTACTTTTGAGTTCAAAATATAATTTATATGATGTTCGGAGCTTGCTGAGTTTAAAGAAATGATATTTATATGCATTTAAGCTCTTGTTACTCGAAAGCCTGATAGAAGTTTCATAGAACACTAATTTGGAATTTTCAAACCGCAATAACTTTAGAATGGGTCAAGCAATTTTCACGCGGTTGGTGGTATTCGACGCAGTTTTATTATCCTCAGTTGTCAATTGTAATTTTTATTGATTGAACTACAAATTTGGGAGTAATCCCGAAAATCATTAGAAAGAAAAACACTTTAAAAACACACACAGTAACAACATTAGGGGTAGTCAGGGAAGCTTCCTATGACCTTAAAACGTCAAGACCTGATAAAAACTCGATTTTCGTAAAACGGGGAAAAACCAATAACTTCCCGAATTGTTTAAAATTTTAACTTTTTCTTAGCGGGAAGTCAAAATTTATTTTTTTTTAATCATTGAACTTAACTAATAATACTGTGTGTAATAAATAGAGAAAGAGTGAGAGAGGAATAGAAACGCGGAGAAGGAAATGTAGGCATCACGCAGCTGCACGCATTTAACTTTATCGACGAATTTTTGTTATTTCGGCTTGCGGAAATCGTCAGATTATATATTTTTCATTATTCTTGAATTATTTCCTTCAAAATAAAAAAAAATTAGCTACGCTCGAGAACGTCGAGATGACGTTTTTTACAACTTTGTTGCCCTCCCCTTTTTTTACGTCACTCTCAAATTGTCAGATTAGTGGAAAATAAGCTTTTAGGATGTAATTAACTCACACTACCTTAATCTGAGCGCTCGAGAATTTCTGGTGGTCAATTTTTTTGCTGTTTGTTCTGCTTGTTGTCCATTGACTTAATGCGACCAAACCCTTAGGTTCAAACTTTTTAGAAGTGAATCTAATATTAAGCTATTCTCGTATTAAAGATAATAATTTGTTATAAGCACATGTGGATCATCATCATGTTGTAAATAACTAACTTCTTTGTAATTTGTTACTTCTCTTCTTATTTTTTTCTCAATGCGCTTTTTATCCAAGTGGTTTCAAAAATATTTAAGGAAACAAATTACTCCATTAAAAAACATAACCTTGTGTAATTAAAGTGAAAACTAGATAAATGTTAATAAATAGGAATAATTCATTTAGAAAATTTATTAAAATCTTATGTTAATAATAACCCACGAAAACAAAGTATCATCTCATTGTTCATATCGTGTAGAACGAAACAGAAATGTTTTTGGAAAATATTTACTCATTCCTTATTACTCACGCACACACATCATCAGCCTGTGATAGTCCACTGCTGGACATGGGCCTCCACTAATCACCTCCATCCATTAGGGATTTTTGGACTGTATCCCACCACGCTGGTCCAATGCGGGTTGGTGGGTGGACCGACTTTTACATGCCCATCCGACGCATGGATCATCTTACTTGTCAGACAATTGGGTGATCGGCCCAAATTGTCCTAACCAACTAGGAAACCCGCAGGATTCGAACCCACGACGAAGGCACCGCCTATACCACGAGGCTACGAGGCAGTTATTTATTAGTTATTATTACTCAATCTTATTTTTTATTTTATACGTTTTTATTTATGTAATTACGTATTTAAAATCGTTATTAACAAAAATATCAACATAGCATAAAGAGTTCTATAGAAATCTGGAATAATACATCTATTTGTTGATCCATCAATCACTAGCAAACAATTCGCTCCGTTCTTGAAAGTGAAATCGGATTGTAATTTCAACTGTTAGTCGGCACTTTGTGGAAACAGCCGGAAACAAAAGCTACTCGATACATAACTCTGCTAATGATTCCATTTCACGGATTATATTTTTGTTGCTTGTGTGTTATTTAAAGATATAGATACATATAAACTGTGTCAGTAGCCTAGTGGTAAAGACGCGTGCCTTGGAAACTAGAGGTTGTGGGTTCTTGAGAGACTCAACAAATGTTTGTTTCAACATTTTTCATCGTTGTTTCTTAGTTGGTTAGGGCAATGAGGGCCGATTGTCTGTAAAGCAAGGTGATCCATGCGTCGGATGGGCATGTAAAAAGACGGTCCTGCGCCTTGTCTCCCTCCGATCGTGTCGGTTATCCGTCCTATCGGACTATGAGATTAAAGAAAGAGGGAGTGCACTTGTTTTTGCTCTTACATTTGTGCCCTATAAATTCTCCTGTGCTCATCTTTAATATACAATGGTCGACGTAGTTGAACTCGACTAGGAGGACATTATCATATTATTATTAAATACAAACTTTTAGAAGTAATTTGTTATTGTACAGGGTAAAAGATTTTAAGTTATCATAATAAATTATAATGTGGTATTTCTTGAGGTAATTAAAAGAAAAATAGTAGTCGTAAATTTTGTGCAAGTATAATATTAATAAAAATTACTCTGTTTTGTTTGTTTTCTTTTATAGATATGGATGAGGGTTTTTAAAATTAAATATTACACCAAAGAATGATTACAATATTGTGAGATTTGATTTCAAGAACTTGCTTGAGCTTTGTGCACCTTTTACCATTTATAAGTTGATGGAAACATACTCGTACGCTTTTTATTTCCCATAACAACAATTAAAATTGAGTATTGCGCAAAATACAGTACTTAGTCATCTTAATCAATCACTTTAAAGAATTTTTAATAATTGCCATTTTTATTAAAATTTATCAAAAATATATACTATCTTTAAGCGGATTCCAATTAATGTTAATTTTTTGCTAATTTAGAAAGACCTTCATAAAATTATTTGCAAATATTAGAGTGTTTTGCATAGTATTTATTCATTTAAAATATTTTTCTTTGTTAAGATTTTTAAAATAAATATATAATTATGAATGTATTTTAGTAGATAATATGTTGAAGTATAGATATGCAAGTCATTAATATAAAAAATACTGATATAAAATGGAGTTATTGTTTTGAGATTAAAGAGTAAGTTATACCATTTTAGTAACATAAAAAATAAGTAAAAATAAATATCTGATTTGTGCTTTAGTGTATAAAATGCAAATTGCTGGATGTTTTTTTTTAAATAAGTGTTTACATAAAGCACTTTGACGCTTTCAGCGCAAAAAATAAATATCTTTTGAGTTGTAACTTATTAGTAAGTTTATTCTCAAGTACAAATCGTTAATTTAGAATTTCTGGTGGAAAACTATAGCCACTGGAGTTCTACTACCACTTTAGACTCGGAAACATGCACAAAATTAAGGTTGATGCTCGAAGATGGAGCTCGCGTTTAATTTTAATGTATACACGTCATGAAATTATAATTAACAAAGGCGATATCATTATATATATAAAGTGTTATCAATAGGTTCCTTGTGACATATTCCTTTTTTGTAGCTGATACTAGTACTATACTAAAAGCTAATTATGTTATTAATGGCCGTGTGGCTGCATCATAGAATTAGCCTCCCCAGTTCTATCGTCATTGGAGCCGCTTACTGAAGCGAGTGAGCACCCAAGAGCACAGCTCATCTATCACAGCTTCTAAGATATCCCAGACGTCAGTCTGAGCAAGATACGAATGGCTCTCGATCAAGTAAAGAACGGCAAAGCACCTGGTGAGCACGGAATTACAACAGAGCTTCTGAAAGCGGAAGAAGAACGGGTACTGGAGTACTTCATCGAGGCTCTTTAATATTGTCCTACAGGATGGTATTACGCCAGAAGCTTGGTGGTGCTGTTTTCGTCTTAAAACAACATAGACCGATTTCCCTTCTGAGCCGCGTTTATGTACTGTTCTCGAGAGTCATCTTGAAGAGTCCTTTTCCAGACTAAACTACTTCCAGCCACCTTAACAAGCTGGGTTCCGAAAAGTCTCTAGTACCTTAGACAACATTTACGGTGCGGCAGATTATACACAACACTGAGGAGTATGCTAGGCATTTGTGTACTATGAGAAAGCTTTTGCTTCTTTTGAAATTTGGGCTGTGTTGCCCTTCAGCGTTGCCAATACGGTATATCGAGGCACTAATGTGTTTTTACAGTAAAGAAACGATGTCCGTCTGACTACAATCCAGGAGTACGAAACCTATCCAATTGCAAAAGAGTCGTTATTCCCGAAACTCTTCACCGCTGCATTGGGAGACGCATTCAAACTCTTAGAATGGAAAGGACGAGGTATAAACATCTATGGCGAGTGCATCACACGTAGACTTACCGACGACATAGTTATAATGTCGGAGCCATTTAAGGATCTTAACGCTATGCTCAATGACCTTAACGGTGTTTCCACGTGGGCCTTAGGGTGAACATGGACGAGACGAAAGTCATGTCTAACACTCAAGTCATGCCCACGCCGGTAGTTGCTTGGGTGCTATGCTTGTAGTCGTCGACGAATATATTTACCTGGGACAAGTAGTCTGGTTAGGTTAGTCCAACTTCAGCGCAGAGGTTAATCAATGAATCAAACTTGGATGGGCACTCTTTTGGAAGCTCGAGTGTCAGCCTCGTACTAGCCATTTCAGTGTGGAACGATCCAAGCACGTCTTGTAGTCGTGAACACAAACGACAACTTTATTCACGACATTTATTTATACCTCTAAAATAATGCGAAAGATAACACTTTCGGAAATATTTATTGTTACGTTAATTAATAAACAAATGGTTTTTTTAAAAATAACAATGAGGCGTCTTTGATTTCCGTGGTAGAAGCTGTCATAATTTGTAACTAGAAAGTATAAAATCAATGTTATCTGCAACTACAGGTAATGATGCACACAAACGTATTTGTAAAATTGCAAATGTCACTATTTATTTTTCGCTTATTATCTAAATTTTCTTAAATTGTTAAAAAAATCTCCGTAAACGACTTTAAAACCAAGCAGTGTATCATAATTATTTTGACTTACTCGGCGACTTTAATCTAAACTTCTAAGATATTCATATTTTTTTGACCGCCTTACAAAAATAACGAATTACTTAAACCATAACATGTTCTTACCTCGTTGATTAGCTCTAAGCACTAAAATGTTGGTGATTATTATTATTTGAATGGTAGTAGCTATCATGAGGTGTATTTTTACGTAGAAAAATGTCTGATATAATAATAAAAAATAATCATAAAAAACCTCGTGCAATTTAATCGAGTTCACAAACTCAAGAGATGGAGTAAAACCATGAAATGAAAAATTTTGATAACAATTACAGAACATTTAAACTTTATGATTCTGGGATTATTTTTATTATAAATATACGATTTAAAAAAAGACAATGCCTAAGGCATTAAAGCAAAAGTAACTGCCTCCGTAGCCTAGTGGTAGGGACTTATGATTTAGAAACCGAAGTCCAGTAGTGGAGGTCGAGCCTCCACTACTAGACTTCCTCACCTCGTTCGAATCCTGCGGGCAATTAACAAATTTTAATTGTTGTTTCCTAGTTGGTTATAGCAACTTGGGCCGATTACCCAATCGTCTTAAATGAACGATGATCCATGCGTCGGATGGGCAAGTAAGAAGTCAGACCACCCAAACCGCATTGGACCAGCGTGGTGGGATACGGTCCAAAATCCTCCTAATGGATGATGGTTTTTGGAACGAAGAAGCACCTACTTCGTTACGTTTTGTTACAAGTATAAATAGCTTAAACTAAAAAGAGCATAAACTTATCTCCTAAAATACATTATTTGTGAAGTATATCACTCAGTACTTAAAAGAAAACAACAACAAATAATTGTTTGTCTTTGTATTTATTACATAAATAAATTCAATACAGAAATGTAACACTCGCTTATTGATTGTCAAAACCGCTACCACCGTTTCGGAACGGTAAAAGAAACTCAAAGGGGCTTTTTTTGTCATCTTTTAAAATAACCAGAAAGTTTATAATTATTATATATTAAAATAACCAAAAATGTAAAACAATTTCTAAAATTAGTTTTTCCGTATTGTAGATTGCAATAGTAACGCAGAAATATTTAGTGCTACAGTTTGCTTTAATAAAGAATAATGTGGATATCAAATAATCGATTAAAATAAACAGGTGCTATAAATACGAATAAGTATTTAATATTGGAAAGAAACGTCAAGAGCAATGTAAATTAAAAATTATTTATTTGTCCCCAATTTTAAAGATTATTTGTTGCAGTTTTCTGTCCAGTAACGGCAGTATTTTAAATAAACAATTAATGAAAACTTGATTTACAAGGCAAAAGTTTTTAACAAAATCCCAGTAAACAGCATTTAACTTTTAATAAAATTAAAAAGTAGTCGAGGAACGTTAATGTGTTAAAGGTTATTACAATACTAATGAATTTTAAATGATAGCACACCCTTGTAAAAGAATGCTCGCTCCAGGTTTTGTTTCAATATTGCATGATATGTTATGCCTTCAAATTGTTTGTTATTTTCAAAAGATGACATAAAAATACACTGCAAAGTTACATTCGCTGGTATTTCTCAGGTTTCAGGCGTCCTTTTCCGAACCAGCGGTAGTGTGTTTGGCAATAAATGAGCAAATGTGAACTTCCATATTGAATAAAGATATTTGAATTTGAATTTGAATTGAAGTTTGGTTGATAAATTATTACCGGTGGTAGGTCCCCTTTTACAGGAGATCGTCTGGGTGGGTACCACCGCGGTGCCTATGCTGCCGCGAAGCAGTAGTGTGAAAACATTACTGTGTTCCGGTTTGAAGGGCATCGTAGCCAGCGTATTTACTGGGTATACGAGACTTAACACCCTATGTCTCACGGTAGGCAGCGTGATGGCGATACCACTGGTATTGCCAATGTCTATGGGCTTCGGTGATCACTTCCCATCAGGTGGCCCGACTGCTCGTCTGCCTGCGTATGCCATAAAAAAAATATTATGAAAATATATAGATAACACATATTCATAAAGTTTATTCGGACAGAAGAGGCACAAACAACGATTTAATAAACATGTAATATACTGAAAATACAGTTAACTACAATTTATCTATTCATAATATCACAAAAAAAATGTTAGAACGATATAATACTGCAATACAAATATTTTTGGCAAGCCACATTCAATCAGAAATACAAGGGAATGGCGTGCAATAGTACCGCATAGTTGAAGCTGTGGGCATTAAGACCCTTGTCACGTAAATAATGTATGTGTTACGCTGACCCACGTAACTTTAATTTACGTAAAAATAAACTACCTCCTTTTATATTAGTCGTATGTGCTATGTAGCTATGTTGCTAAAAAATTTGGTCCATAAGTAGGTGTCGATTTAGCTTAATTTAATATAACAAAATCTCACATGTGCATAATTTGTGATTCAATGGTATACCGAATATAATATTATGCTGATTTTTAAAATTTATTATCCGTGATTCATTTTCATATCGAGTTTAATATACTAATCTTAACATAAATAATAGGAAACGGTAATGGTTTTATCACTGGTTACAAATGGTTTTACCAATTACATAAAACCATAATTTTTTAATTATAACGTCTTGATGTTCTATCTTTTCCACTTTTTTAAACGTTTTACAAATTATTCTTTTAATCATGCAAATACGAAACATATTTTAATAAATTTATTTTAACGGATTTCATCAAGTTTATTTATGTATCAAATTAATATTTTGTCACCCCACCTTTTAAACATTATCCAGCGGTCGGTGGTCACGGGACAAACAGAGGTGTTAAGGAAAGTGTTCACATAAACGCGAAAAAAATCGTTACAATATATTTTATTCAACAAACTTTTTATTTTAAGTTTAAATAATACGCAGTTACAATACAAATTGTAGCTGCGTTTCTTAATTGTAATTTACTACTGTTTTATTTTATAAGCTATTATTTGTTATTACGAGTGTAATATGCTGATTCTTCGCAAATAAGGCTTCCAATTCGCTATTCTAGTGTATTCTATTATATACACAATATTATATTTTAAATAAAAATATATATTTTCCTAAACCAATGTTTTACATAATTGACACCTTACATACTAACGAATCTTTAATTCGTTAGTATGTAAAGTCAGCGACAGTAAATATCTGTAAGTAGGTTTTCTTTCTTACTTTCTAGCTTATAGTCAAAAATTTAATCGAAGCAAAGTTAAATTTTATAAAACAAAGTCCGTATTTTGTACGTATACAAATAAATTTATTTGAAAATTGTCCATGTAGATTTGAAATGTCGTATCTAGAATTTTGTAAAAATGAAGATCTTAAAGCATATTAGAGACATGTATAGCGGCGTCTGAAGTTGGGATCGAAACAATATTTTACGGAATAGCAAATACAGGATGTCACGCCCATAGTATATGTATACTTTCGAAGCATGTGTAGTAACCGTTCCAAAAAGAAATGTGCACAACTTAAATATAATAAGTCACCTAAAATGCCAGTTAAATAATTATATTTAAAATGTATATGCATTTTTGTATGATTAAGACACTGTCCATTTTAAGTATATCCTGAATTTTTCTGTCCTGATTAATTTAAATATCTTAAAAGTTAAAAGTAATTTAAGTTACGGAAAAGGACGAGATAAAACGCTGCGTAAATTTAATGAGCAAGGTATCCCTTGCTCCACCAGAATGAATAAAAAGAGATTTGTGTGCCTATTTTTAATAACTTTTAACACATAGCTAAATGTATTCAGCAATATAACGTTTTAAATTAACTAAAATCTGTTTCAAAAAAGATGAATTTTGAATAAGCTACGAAGTTATGCCGTTTTTAAAACAATACGTTTGTCTAAGCTCGATAGACAATGTCTTTTATAATTGAGGTATATAATTCTAAGTTTAAGCTTAAAATAATAGAACGACCACTTATAAAGTAAATATGGCAAGGTCTCTTATTTTAACAAGCATCACATTATGTAAACTCTATTAGGCATAATGTATTTTTTCCTTATGTTGGCTTCTTTTCTCTCATATCATAATTTTATTACTAAATTGTAAGATGTATATATATATATAAGTGTCACTTTTACGGATTTTTACGTTTATTGTATATTTTTTAATCATTTTGGACTCTTTTCAGAGTGATGGTGAGTAGTGATGATGACCTTCAGCAGATTATGAGTCGTATTATTATTTTTATTTTTAAGAGAAAGAGAGCAATCAGCTCTCCAGACGGAATACGGTCATCGACACCCATAGATATTGAAAATGCCAGTGATATCTTCAACGCGCCGCTTGCCATGAGACATTTATGTCATTGTAGTTCAAATAACAAAATTTATATTTATAATTTTGATAATTCTTTCTATATTCTTAATGTTATATCTTTTTTTGGAAAAATGTACTTATTAGAAACCTTTTTTATTTTTATATTACTGGTCCTGATATTTTAAATAATTCAATCCCACGTAGATGGTTAACACCAACCATTTTCTCCATTTATAAGGCTTCGGTAATAATTTGGTCTCATCATTTATTAATATAAATCGACGCACAGATCTTATAATACTGTACTGTTTCTTTTAACTATATTAAAGTATGATTCCATTATAAAATATATATTATTAAATAATTAATAGCCGTTTACATGTTATAAAATATTTTCACTCTATACTGACTTTTTTCTTAAAGCACTATCCTAAATTAACAAATATCTTCAATCAAAATAGAAGTTTACGCCTCATACCTGAGAAGAACCGGCGAAAGTAACTGCGTGGGCTATTTTTTATATCATCTTTTGAAAAAAATAACAAACAACTTGAAGGCATACCATATCATGCAATATTAAAATAAACAAACTGGTGCTAGCATTCCATTACCTGGCTGTGTCATCATTTAAAAATCGTTAGTATTATACAACTTAACAAATGAACCTTCATTTATTACCTTTTAAAATTTATTAATACCTAAATTCTAAACGTTTACTAGGATTTTGTTGCAAAAACATATGTATTGTCCCAAACAAGGTTTACTTACTCTTCGCAGTCCAGTTGCTAGAAGAATTAAATTATGTTTGTTTCCTATATCAATGTCATATGTATTACAATGATTTAGGAAATTGTGCCTATTTTTTATGCACATACATTAAGTATTATGTTACATTATATATTATTGTATCAAAAATGGTGCAAACACTATGAACATTATTTCTTATTGGTTTCATATGATTAATATTATGTTATTAATAATATAAATAAATAAGTGAAGATTTAAGAAAAGAAATGAAATTAAAACTAAAAAATGTGATCGATTTACTACAAATCGTATATATGATGTCCCCCTAGACGATTCCAACTAGGGCGGTGGTCTTCCTATTCTTTTATACTCTTAAAGCCCTTAAATATTATGCGAAGTTATATTGTATTAACTCAAATCAGCTTTTTATATGCCCCATTGCAATTTTTAAAATTGTTTATATTAAAATGGTTATTAAGCGTTATTATTAAAATGTAAATTTATGCTTTTGGGGATTATTTTATAGGCCAGTTTAAGATACACAATTATGTATAGCATATTTTACGTCTATATTTCACGGTTTTAGCAGCATTTGTACCAGATTTTAAGTCTCTGATAACTTTTAAGGTATTCATTTCATCAAAATGTGGTCTATGACACGTTTCATGAACATAAAATTTTTTTAATGCTATAACTTTTGTGTGAACTGTATTATCCTAAATAAGCTTTCAATGTGCCCGATATCAATTTTTTTAAAAAGTTAACATTAAGACGATTGATTAAGTTAAACATACTTTTTGTCTATCCTTTACAGTTTTGGCAGCGTTTGTAATTTAATCGCATGAGGTTATGATTTTTGGTGCCGTAATTTTTATTTCTAAAATACCAAATATAATGAGTTAATACAATTAAAAAAAGAAAGAACAAAATCGGAGCTCTACGGCAGGAGCAACGAGGTAACAATTATAAAAAAACACATACGCTTTAATTGAGTACTTTTTTTTTGGGAAGTCGGTCAAAAAGAGCGTTTAAGTATTTTTTTTATCATTTTAAGTGATGTCCTTTTGGTGTTAAGTTATACCTGCACTACCCAGAAGAACAGCAGCATAAGACGCCGAAAAAGCTCACGTTTGTGGTCATCTCATCTCATGTCTCTCCTTAATATGTTTTGTCCCGTTTACCCAGTAATTTCAAGGGCACCGTTGCCAGGGTGCCCTTCAAACCGGCAAAAATATGGACCACGTAGGTACGAGCACTGACAATCCATTGTAAAAAGGGACCTACCTCCTTTAAAAGTCACATAGCTATTTATAATAATAACACCACTACAGATCTTTTTCTCAAATTTAGGTTTAAACTCTAAGTTTTAGGAACTATTTAAATTCATCATCATCATTATCAGCCTTTAATAGCCTACTGCTGGACATTGGCCTTCCCTAATACACCCCTATCCATTAGGGGGTTTTTGAACCGTATCCCACCACGCTGGTCCAATGCGGGTGGACCAACTTTTTACATGGCCATCCGACGCATGGATCATCTTTCTTTTCAGACAATTCGGTGATTGGCTCAAATTGCCCTAACCAACTAGGAAACAACTATGAAAATTTGTTGAGTCCCCGCAGGATTCGAACCCATGACCTCCGGTTTCTAAAGCAAAAGCCTATACCACGAGGCTACGGAGGCAGTACTATTTAAATCATTCATTAAAAATAAAGGCAGAAACTAAATCCATTACAAATTAAATCAGTTTTAAACTTAGAGGATTTTAAAGCACGGAAAATTAATTGTTTGTGCTTTCTGAAAACGGAACAACTCTTGAGAGCGGTTTAGTTATTCCGGATCGCGACGTAACTCTTAGGTTCTCGTGTTAAACAGAAGCTAGCTTAATCATGTTTAGATTTATCTTCTTATGCAATAACTTTGTTGAATTTGTATTTTTAAAGAAATAATTTAAAGTAAAAAAGTATACATAGTGCATATAAAATTATACTGAAAAGAGAGAATAAATCCTTCGAAACTGAGTAACCGATTTAAACTTCAGTAAATCTATTTAAAATCTAAAAATAACATAGGATAACTTTGTTTATCGTTTTACAATTTTATAGTTATCTAACATTTATTTTTGTAGACATATTCTTTTCGTTTTTTGAGCAAAAATCTATTATTATGTGTTGTACTGTCATGTATTCAGCGAGTGGTAAATATTCTTTTAGCGGTTATTACCAGGCAAACTGTTCCCGTTCTACTCATTGCTTCTTCTTATAATAATTCAAAATAATACAGACATAAGTTCAACGAAGTTAGTTTATTTTATGAGAATTTATTGTAAAAAATGAAGAAATTATTATATTTCACTTTATTTAAAACAACTGGCAGAAAGATAAGGTTTTTCAATCAAAATAGAAGGAGAGTTTTGCGCACTAAACTCAATTGAATTTAATTAGGTTTCTCTCTGCCACGGGAATTTTCCATTACATTAGTCGCCTGCTTTTTTTAAGCTTACTTCCTTTTATACATTACCTAGAAGCAATCTTCATTTTTTTTTTTTAGGTCGTTTTTAATTATATGAAATTTAGTTTCTAATTTAAAATAGCAGTATATACAAGTAATTGAAGTTTAAGTGATATTACTATTTTACTTTTTATTGACACAATAAAACAGTCGCGCCTCCTGATGGAAATTGGTCATTGACGCCCATAGACATCGGTAATGCAGTGGTATCAACGCGCTGCCTAATGTGAGACAGAGGATGTTAAGTCTTGTAACCCAGGAAATACACTGGCTACGTAGCCCTTCAAACTGAAATACAGTTGTGTTTTTACACTGCTGCTTTGCGACAGAAGTAGAAAAACCGCCTCAGACGGTCCGCTGTAAATAATTTATATTAATACAAATTTTAATGTACAAATTTATTTTAAGCACTCGCGTAAGTATTACGGTAATAAAATATTATAAATATAAAATTAAAAAAGTTCAAACAGTTACTTGTGTACTAATTAATGGATCAATCTTTCTGGATTTTCAACATATTGCGTTGATGTTTATATCGTGAACATTTTATACAGGAGCTAGGATTCAATTGTGAATTCCAATACATATGTTAAATTGTGTTCAAGTTGCGGAGCACTTGTTCAATGAAATACGATATTTTCGATAAAGCTCTTTTAAACAAGTCGTGTAACTATTTTCACTTTTTATTTTGAATCATATATGTATTTATATTATATTGTACAAAATTATACAGTAATTTTATTCTACGATAGATATTTTTGCTCATTTCAAATTATTATATTTTGTTAAATTAAAGCCAAAAAATTTGGAGAATCAACAATAAGAAAAATTTTTACTGTAATGAAAAATAAGCCTCGATAACGTTAGATAGAGCGTTTCTAAAGTTATACTTATTTTTTCTCATCTTTAAGAAATAAGAAAAAAGTCCCACTTAGCTTCTTTCGCTGGTTCTTCTCGAGTCAGAGGCGTCCCTTTCCGAACCGTTGGTACATTTTTGACAATCAATAACAAAGTGTATCGCTCCTATGATGAAAAAACAGTTGAATATACAAATATTTCCTCTTTATAATATTAGTTAATCAAAAATATCATAAATAATGATTCATCCTACTTCTGCTTATTACAAAAATGTGCACAATGGATGAAGTTTATCTACATAAAATGTGTTCAAATTTTTACTCCTACTGCAAGACAATTGGTTAGAAAAAGTGTACATTTGTAAATATTCCTCCATTTTTAAACTTGGTATGAGAATGCATAAAATAAACTATATTTTTTTCGTTATCAGTATTTTTCTGTCCACTGCTAGACATGGCCTTTTTCAATGAACGCCAAAACAGTCAATCCCTTGCTAATCGCTAACGACTTGAAGCAGCTACTGCACGGACATCGGCATTCAGTACATTATTGGACCATCAATCATCGGTTCTTCAATAAACTATAGAATAGTATAATGATATAAATATTATAATGTTTTAAATTTTTGAGATTATGGTAAAGCATTGTTCTATGAACGTAACAGTACGAAGGGTCATATAGACTCATGTGTAAGTGCATTATACTTTCAAGTGCCACCTTTATATCGATACTATAATGTTTCCGTTTAAGTAGCCAACGCAAAACATTCAGTTTAGAAAACTTTTAAACATAACGTTAGTTTGTAATAGCTCTCATCCTAGTTTTGAAATTACAATGAGCTCATTTCAAGTAGCTTGAGTTTACGTCAAGGTTCATTAGAAGTGCCACTTATGAAACCGCTTTATTAGCGTACCATTTATTTAAATAGTGTATGTTCATACATAAACGCATTTTCTAGAGGACTGTAATAAAGAAGTTTTACAAAATTGTGTTTATTTTTTACTCCAACTGCCACTGCCCAATTTATTTAAAGCATTTATTTTTTTGTATTCAATTCTTTATTGAATTGTCTCTTGAAAACTTCTACATTAGGTATTAGGGAAACGACCCTTAAAAATATAATAAAAAATTGCGATACTAAAAAACTTTTAATAACATGTTCTCCATTTCCTTTTTTTTTAAATTCTGAAAATTGCAGCACTCATTGTCATAGAGAAATGCTGTTAAGATTTTTCTATGATCCTACACGCTTTATGAACCTTCCCTGCACCTTTAGAGAGCCCTTAACATGGTTTTGCAATATAAAAAGTGCCTAGATTAATATTTATAACAGAATTTCACCCCTGTACTTTTCACGTAGCTTGTTGAACTGCGGTTCTTGAGTATCTTAATAAACAATTTAAGATTTTTCTAACCTAAAATATATATTTTTTAAATAGCTACAAAGATACTTAGATAATTTTATTTAAAAGTTCGCTTTAAAGCCGATTATAAGCATTTAAAGCAAGGTGATATCTTTAAATATCATCATTATCATCAGCCTGTCTTAGTCCACTGCTGGTCGTAGGTCTTCCCTAATGCACGCCTCCTCCATTAAGGGGTTTTTGGACCGTATCCCACGGCGCTGGTCCAATGCGGGTTGGTGGGTGGACCGACTTTTTAAATGTCCGTGCTAAGCATGGATCATCTTAGTTTTTAGAAAATTGGGTGATCAGCCAAAATTGCCCTAAATTTAGAGACCCCGCGGGATTCGAATGCACGACCTCTGGTTTCTAAAGCACACGCCCCTACTTCTAGGCTACGGAGGCAGTTCTGTAAATATATGTGTAAATATAAAATTATTTAAAATTATTTTGTAATTCCAGTACTGTGTAAAGTGCATACGTTATAATAAGTTGAGTAAAATTAAAAGGTTGCTGATATTTCTAAAAAACATGGGTTACATTCTAATCAGTATTGGCTGGCATATAATAACACATTCAGAGAATCTTTATAAGGAAGAGAACCATATAGCAATAGAGTGTGTACTTGGTACTTCAAATGGCGTCGCTTCCTTATAAATAGTGTGTATCTTCCATGCTTCGGATGGGCATGTAAAAAGTCGGTCCACCCACGAGCCCGCATTGGGTATTGTCCAAAACCCCCTAATGGATAGGGGTGAATTAACTTAGGTCTACGTCCAGCAATAGACTATCACAACCTGATAATGATGATCTTCCATTAAATCCTGCTACATGGAAAAAATGTATTTCATCGTTACTATTAAAACGGGTATTTTATTAAATGTTGTTGAAACGATGAGAACTGAAAATTCTGCGGCAAGGCTGCTTGCTAGCAGATACTTTAAAAACAAGATATAAAACAGGTGGTAATAGAATACTCACTCCATGTTTTTTTAAGGATATAGCATTAATATACTTGAGGTTGTCTGTTTATTGCATTAATCTCATTGTAAAAGATGACAATAAAATAGTCCGGCTGAGTTTCATTCGCCGGTTCTTCTCAGATCAGAGGCGTCCTTTTCCGAACCAGCAGTAGCATTCTTGACAATGAATAAGTAAGAGTAATGTTTCTTTGTAAGATAGTCGAATTTGAATTTAGACTTAAGATCATATTCCTAAAATTTTTAAAATTTATTAACTTTTGATAAAATGGCGGATAAGGAAAATTCTGAATTTTTATTGTGATAATTTTTATGAAACTTATAAGGCTTCAATATCAACGTTTTTTTTGACATCAACAATAAGAACAGCAATATAAAACAATAAAAAAGATAGGCAACATGATATTTATGAAAAACCTTTCCAGGAGGCGACACATGGACAGAGAGATAACATATACTTATAATGCTTCCAATTTTTAACCGTACAATAAAAATATAATTTTTTAAATGAACACTTCTCTTGAGTACTCAATCAGACTTACAAAGTACAAATAGCAGATCCTGCCACACGTTGTTGCGGCTAGGATTTACTTATTTTACATTGTAATTAACAATTTAAGGGCTTGAGATAAACGGAAAGAGAGTATCAGTCATGAGGACCACTATTTTTCATTAGATAAATATAATTTGTAAAAAAACAGTGACCTTAATGGTGCTGCCGTTACACCTGAATACAATGAAAAAATAACACTGGCAAAGAAATCGATTGGATTGGTATTTAAATTGGACAGACTGAAAAGATTTATCAGAATGTTCCTTCCGTTGATATCGTGCAAGAACTATACATAGGAGTTAGTTTTAAAAATGATTACAGGATTGCCATAGAGGGTAATGCAGTCGAACATTAAAATTATTAAAGATCCTTTTATTGATGAATAGATGAGTGTTTCATTTGAAAAGGAGAAAAAGAAAAGGAAGATGATTGCGATAATAAAAGGCGATCGAAGCTAAATCAATCTTGAGGCTCTCTACGACAGTTGCTCGTATTTATTGAGGCTATAATTTTTCTATGTATAGACATAGAAGAATTTGACAAGTAAAAAAGGTTTTATTAATAACCTTAAGAAAACTTTCGCATTATTTAGGTTAAAGAACGAAAAAGAAATGATTATAACGTTCTAAAATAATAATCATTAAATAATATTTTTAAATAATAACGAGTACAGCAGAAAAGAACTCATATAGCATTAAGTTATTTTAAAACAATGGAAACAATTTACAGAACAGGAAAGTACTATCTTCATCGGACAACGTTTTCCACATTTTTAAAGTTAAAATATTACAATTATTTTCGTCGTGGTGCTTAAGTTATGGAGAAACGGAAATGATTTTTAGTTGTCTAATCAGTGAAAGCTTTTAATAGCATTCCAACAAATTGTGCTTGCCATTATTGCTAAATCATTTAAGAGTGTCCTGACCCCAGTACTCTTATTATGGTTTCCAAACAATATCACGTGTACTAAGCGTAAGAGAACATAGTGCAATTACCAGTGTTTAAATACGATGTAAATGGGACGCAATAATTTTATTACAACTGCGTTCCATTTCAATATTTGATGTATCTAAATGCATCTTTCCTTCACGCTGTATAAAAAAATACACTTTATTTTCGCTCACGAGTATAGATATACATGTTCAGTTTGATATATATATAGTATAGATAGGAATAATTTTTATCATTTATCTCTAATGGAAAAAATAGTTTAACGATCAATGCTTCTTTATTATAATTTAAATGAATTTCTTCTTTGTTTTTAATCAAGTAATAATTCTTATTAAAATTGCAAAAGAACGCCAAAACTGAGA
Source organism: Lamproptera curius (assembly GCA_029286875.1). NCBI lineage: Eukaryota > Metazoa > Arthropoda > Insecta > Lepidoptera > Papilionidae > Lamproptera > Lamproptera curius. The sequence goes on along the minus strand of JAGSMT010000190.1, from coordinate 217,580 downwards.
AATGAAAACAAAATATTTCTTGCTTCACACTTCTTTAAAAAAATATCTTAATTAAAATGTAATAGATTTTAGTAAAAACGTGCTCTGTTTTAATTAATTAAGGTTTTGCCCACTTTTCATGATGAAAACCAATGTACAGTAATGTAACATAAAAAGATATAAAAAGAAGATACATTGCTCTCGACAGGCACTAATTTAAAATATTTTCATATCTAGAATATTTTAAATATCGTTGCGTAATAAAGAAATATTGAAATAGTTTCAATATTTTTACAGATATGAAATATGTTTAATTTGTTGTATAATGTTACTGTTTCTACTTAAAATGTTTTATTTATTTAATAAATGCTAGGACCCCTTTATACCAGGAGACCAAACAGGAAATTCGTTCCTCTGTCTACCGTAAAACAGTAGGAAAGTACTTCCGGCCCTACAAACCGAGTCACACATTTTATAAATTAATAATGTAGGCATGTCATTTTAAATAAAAAACTATTAATAATTCATAAATTATTTAGACAATATTAAAAATGGTTGTCAAGCAAGTATAATCAAATATTGTGTGCATTTTAAAAGTTAAAAAATACTGTATAACGAACCAGCAGGACATTTTACAGTGCATATTTCAAACTTTATGTGCAAGGTAAGTAATTCTTACATGGGATTTATGATGATTTTCTCTAACTCAAACTACACTACACCCCTCAATGGACTCCAAACTAGCCAAACAGGCTTAACCTTACAAGATAGAATAAAAAATGTATCAAATAATATAATCTAAACTGTAACAACAGTAAAAACACATCGACGACAAATTCGGGTTCTTACCTACTTAAAAAATGGGCATTATAAAAAGTCACTTACAATGCCAGTAAAACGATGTAAATTAAGTATGAAATCCTTATGCAATTATTTATGACTGTAACATGTGATAACAAAATTGAATACAAATATACGCAAAAATTAAATAAATACGTCAAAATAGTCCTAATACACTATTTAATACTTAACTGAGTAAAAGTGGATGCAGAATCTGAAACGTCGGGAGTAATATTGAAAATACACGTAACACATCCGTAAAACTGTTTTTCATTATGAGTAAGACTTGTGACACTGAATGAAAATTATAAGATAATTACAAAAACTTTATATTACGAATAATTACTTCGCTAGAAATAACAACTTCTCATATTGTCGGTCGGCCAGAGGCAAGATTTATTTAAGAAAATCTGATGGGGATAAATACATACGCTTAGATAATGAAGAAGACCTTATGAAGCTACATCGCAACAAATGACTAGAATGCGACATGTCTCTGATTTTTGAAAAGGCGTTTACTATTTATACTTACTATATTATTTTTTTTATAACTTTTCTTTATTATGTTTTGTTCTGTTTTGTCTTGAATTATTTTTATTTCATACAACTGTGCTATACATCAAACTTTACTCACTTTTACACAATTCATTAACACAACAGTATAAATTTCATGTACACACACACATACACGTATACATATACTTGGAATTTCATGCTACTTTTATGATATTTTTACTTACTACGTTAATTCTGATACCTAGCTCTTATAGTACAATTTATTCTGTTTTGCTTAAGTGGCTTATCTACTATTTTAGAATAAGTGTCCAAACACATTTCTTACACTGTGGCAATACTTGTTCTAATTTTATTTTAAATAGAATTGTATTGTCTGCACTTTTATTGTTATGGACGATACATTTTTTAATATATAAAATTCAATAATACAAAAGATATTAGTAACGAACTAGATACTATCTCTGTAGCAGAATCAGTTCTGTGTGATGTTGAGGATTGCCAGAAAATAAGTATTAACTTAAAATCGTCCCTTAATGTTATATGTCAAAACATCAGAAGTATATCTCATAATTTTCTTGACTTTATTTCTATGGTTGTCAGAACAAATATACATTGGGATGTGTTGGTCCTTTCAGAATGTTGGCTTGGAAACACCGATACACTGCCTGCTTTAGACGGATACAACTCTTTTGTTACCACGAATAATTATTGTCAAAACGATGGCGTCGTAGTTTACGTTCGAAATGAATTAAACGTATCATGCGATGAGGTATATTTTAATAATGCAAATGGTCTTCTTCTGCGAATTAAGTCTCACACTGTAATATCAGCTATCTATCGCTTCCAGCCGTTAAAGACACTACAGAATTTATAGGAACTTTAGATTCAATTCTTACAAATATTCAACACAATCAAAACATTATTATAGTAGGTGATATCAATATTAATATTAGTGAATCACATCGAGATCAACACAAAATAATTATTTAAACGTCGCTGCTTCACACGGTCTACTTCCAGCACATAGCTTTGGCACACGAAAAGATAGTTGTCTAGATCATGTTATCATCAAAACAAAACAACATGCAAAAGTAGTGGTAATGCATTCTGCTATAACTGATCACGACGCTGAGCCCTTTTTCTTGAAAGACAAAATCTTAATCGTGTAACTACTTCTAAAATATTCAAAACAAATCACGCAGGAATAGCTACGGCTTTAAAAATAGTAATTTCGATATTGTCTATTCGACACAGGACCCAAATATAGCTTGCGATTATTTTATTGAATCACTACAGGAAGTAATTAATTTAAATACAATAGAAATAAATCAACCTAAACGTAAAAAAAATTTAAAACCTTGGATTACTCCAGGACTTTTACGATGCATGAAACATAGGGATAATTTACATAAAAAGGTCAAAAAATCCCCACAAAACGACGTCCTAAAATTGTCTTTCACGAGATATCGTAATTTCTGTAACAATTTATTAAAAAAAACTAAGAAAGAATACGAACGTGAGGAAATAAAAAAAGCAGGTAATAGCAATAAAAAAACTTTGGGAGGTTATAAATAAAGTCACTAACAGAATCAACAATCAAAATATATCTAACCAAATTTTAACTCAATTTTCTAGCCCGGAGAAGGCTGTTAATGAAGTGAACAAATATTTTGTACAAATTGGCAAACAACTCGCAGACAAGAGAACAATAGATACGGCTGTTAATTTTAGACAACAAAGGCCTCTTGCAGTTAACTCGTTTGTCTTATTACCTACAGACGAGTGCGAAATTGAATCAATAATCGATAGTCTTAAAAGTGATACCGCTGTTGGCTGTGATAGAATTTCTACGTACTTCATTAAACAACACAAGAAAATATTAATCCCCCCGTTTACCCACATCTGCAATCTCGCTCTTGAGAATGGAATATTTCCCCGCTACTTTCAAAAAGTCCATTATTCATCCTATCTACAAGGGCGGTGATAAAAGTCGTATATCTAATTATAGGCCTATTTCAGTATTGCCTTCTCTCTTGAAAATTTAGAACGCGTAATGTACAAAAAGATTGTCAACCTACTTAAATAAAAACGATATCATATCACCAAACCAATATGGGTTCCGACCTGGGAAATCAACGGCCGATGCTGTATACGAACTAACTGACTATGTTGTCTCTAGCCTCGAAAATAAGATGAAGACTTTAGGGATATTTCTAGACTTGGCTAAGGCTTTTGACACAGTTGCTATTCCTATATTGTTGCAGAAGTTAGAACGGTTAGGTATAAGAGGTCTTCAACTAAAACTGTTCAAAGACTATTTAACTGACAGGACTCAGTCTGTAAAAATAGGACCATATATAAGTGATGAGGCAAATATATGCTGTGGAGTTCCCCAGGGTAGCATATTAGGCCCAACCCTATATCTTATATACATTAACGACCTGTGTACTGTCGAACTTAATAACAGTAAAATTATTTCTTTTGCTGACGATACAGCCCTAATATTCTCAGGCAATACTTGGGATGAACTAAGAGACCGAGCCCAAATTGGACTAAATAAAATTACGATATGGCTTCAAGAAAACTCACTAACTTTGAATACAGATGAAACCAAATATATCTTATTCTCTAAAAAAAACAACGCAACAAAAACATTCCAGGCTCATATTACGGCTCACTCTTGTTATCTTAACAATGACTCTTTGTGTTCATGCCTTCCCTTGCAACAAGTGAATAAGTCAATGTTGCTTCTGCTCGAACGATCCCAACGTATGTTGTTAAAGGTTATTAACTTTCTTCCTTATAAATATTCTACTACTGATTTGTACAATAAAGCAAATGTTCTCACAGTACGGCAGCTGTTTATCTTATACACAGTCATGAAAAAACACAAACAGTTAGTGTATGATCCAAATTTTTGTCAGCAAACTTGCGCGTCTGTACTTCATACCAAAAGAACACATCTCATTTTTTCTCATGATTTTATAGTTATATTGAGGATTTATGTATAATAAAATTAACAAAAGCTTAATATCTACCCACTTACTACTTTTAAGGCCAAAAAACTGTTACAGGAATGGTTAGCAACCCTAGATTACAATACTACTGAAGAGCTCTGTACAATCACATAATAATATATCATAAGACATACCATACGTACAAATACACACACATACATTACACATGCATGCACTCACGCACAAGCCACACACACACACACACACACACATACGCACCACTTCACGACACATCCACGCACTCATGTAAGGCACAATTATTACGTGAGAAAATAAATGTTATTATTATTATTATTATATTATGTATAAAAATGTAAGTTTCGATAGTTACATTTTGACTTTACAATGTAACACTACAATCTCTTTACATAATGAGCAATGCTTTGCATAATCTCGGTCACGCAGCTGTCTACCGGTGCTGCATCATTTTTCTGCTGAAAATATTTCTACTAACAAATATCACAAACGCTAAATCATAACATATGTAGCCTTATCTGTGAAAAAAGAAATGGGGTACTGTTGAGATTAACGTTATTCTGTAGAATTTATATTTTTATACCTAATTTTACATATTTATGTGCGATGTAGTTATTCGTTAAGTAATTATTTTTTCCCACCTAAAATATTTTATTTAAAAATCTGTTTATTGAGAATTTTGAAGATTAAGAAGGAGATGTTTTTTTTCAGTTCTACAGAATTTTTTTTTATGCCCTACTTAGTTTGAAATACGGTGAAGGGGCGTTGGAAATGTATAATACAATATCGGTATGAGTTTGTAAAGTCTGATTTACGTTCGCACTAATTAGTTAGGCCTTTCACGCGTTAGTTAAAGCGATGGCCACTGTCGTAAGTTATTAATGTCGGAAGCTAAACGCTTTATTCGCTTTATTGATATTAAAACTCAAAAAATTTTTCTTCAATTTTGAATGATTCATTCTCAGATGCAATAGAAGTAATTACATTAAACATTTAAAAATACAACGCAGAAATCTAGAGGAGGATTAATAAATAAAACCTATTGTTATCAGTGTTATATTCAAAACAATGGCTTAACTTTACAGTATATGCGTTTTAAGTTAAAATTATTAACATAGAATTAAGGAGATGTAAAAACATTTAAGGAAAAGCTATCTAGCCATTTATTGAGAAGATGAAGAAAAATTCTCGGTAGTCGGGGCTTGGAACTAAAAGTACTTTTTTCAGTAATATTTTATATTTTGGGCAGTATAACGACGTGCGTAATATGGAATGGCGGCTAGTGACTACAGACTAACTTTAATATTGATTTTCCTCACTTTTTAAACACTTTAGTGACATTCCAATTACCTAACCATCTACAGAACTATTTAAAACAAGATGTAATGTAGTAATAACAATCAATGACCTTTAAATATCACATTGACAATATAAACCGGTTGGAATAACTGAGTACAATCCTTAAATTTAAATTAGTTGCATAATAAACGTAATATCCTTTTCAGTCGTGTCGCCAGTGGTTGTTAACACATTTTAATAGAACTAGAATGCTTGCTTATGAATAAGTTATTGTTTTTATTATTCAGTTATATCTGTGGTGTAGTCATGGCATTGAACAAAGGTTTCGAATTTATTTAAGGCGGCCCACAATAATTATCCAGAAAATCCACTCACAGCGATTAAAGTGATAATCATTCTGTTTACATATAACAAAATTATGCCCATCCATTATGCCCTTTCCTCCACCTTCCCTACGAAAATAGATATCTCAGCTACTAAAGCATTGTAAATTATAAACCTACACTTATAAAATATATTCAGGTTACAATTGTTCTCAAACTCAAAGTTGACACAGACTAACTTAATAAATAGATATATCGATGTTGTAATCACAAAAAACAATAGTAAATGAAATTTTATAAAAACAAATAAAAAGCCTATCCATTTTGTATATATTTAATCCTTTGTTTATTACAGTGCAGTGCGTTCTCGTGAGTTAATACTTTTTTATTTCCAGCTTAAACGCCGCCAAGGCGGCAATGGGTTTATTTCTATACGTGATTATCAAAACGAAACATAATAATTTTTATAAATTTTGAATACAAATTTAAGACCTTGGTTCGAATTATGATTATAATACCTTGCAATAAAGGGTTTTTAAGATTTTGAATAAAACAAATTAGCTTGTCATTACAAACTTAAAAATCACATAGTGACCATTTTATATATTTAATATTTTATTTATGAATATGGTTATGTTTAATAGTACCTTCTTTTTTATTTTATCTGTGCACCTCCCTATATATCATCTCTGCTTACCCTTATGTTATCTAGGAGAAAATGCACGTGGAATTAAGCCACCTCTTACTAATAGTGCACAAAGTGTAAAAAAATATTTATTATATTTTTTGTATATTTGCTGCCATATGGTAACAATATTATGATTTACGGGCTTTGAGTTGAGTACTTGTATTTGCAAATTAAGCTCCACAATCTCACTTACTATATACGCACTTGATTGTACTTATAATTTTTTGTATAACCTTTTTGTGGATGTGGTAACGCGATACTTACGTGAAACCACCGCTAGCGTAGGAACAAATGACTGCTCCGTAGAGTAATCTTATTGACTTAACGATAGGTGTAAAGCGAACAAAAAAAATGAGGCAGTCAAACACAATCTTAAGTATTATTTAAAATGTAAACCTGAATTCATCTAAAAAAAGATTGATCTTACCAATGATATGGATATTCATCAAACGACACGACGATTCTACGTTAGAGAGGGAATTTCATCAAATATGGAAAACATATCCTAATTTTTAAAAGTTCTTATAATTTGTGTGTTTAGAATACACAAACATAACTTAATACCATCGCTATTTTCATATCATATCTCAGTTTTCATTTGTTTCTAGATCACAAAATACGGTTCAATTAGTGTAATCTCTATAGTAGTATACGTTAGTTAGGAAATACAAACAAATTAAACAAATAATACAAATAAAACAGCAGTATCCAGATCTGATAAACAGACCTTATGAGCTACGGGGATAACACAATGATATCGTGTTTCAGCATTGCAGATCACGCTGTTTAAAACCTGTAAACGGACGAACTAAAGTAACAACAAATATATTTTTCTTTGATTAACAACAAGCTTACCAATATTATAATAACTAGACTAGACTAGACCGCCCTGTGTCCAAACCCAGCCAACCAAAATGGAGCCGAGCCTTGATAAAAACTACTTGCTCTGCATTTCGCCGGAACTCCCTCACGGATACAGAAGAACTCTTTAGTTTCAACTTTGCCTTCCAAACATGATTCTTGCTAACTACATGAGTGGACTTCCCACACAGACCGTACAAAACAGGCCTCTCATGCTCTTTACCGCACTGACCAATTCTGTGACAAGTTTTAATAGACTCACCGGATAAGTTAAGGCTGAGCGGTCTATTAAAGAGTTTTATGAGTATCTCAGGGCGGTTCTCAATATCTTTTTCTGGGAGACGTAAGAGACCAGAATGATAAGAGATTTTCGACGGCTTCTTGAATTGATATCTATAGCATATATTTTTTTTAAGTTAGTTAGTTTTTTTTAAGAGTATTTCAATTGCTTAAGAATTGTAATATAGTTGCAAAATTTTTCGCTTCTCAACTGCAATTTGCAATTCGTGAAACCGAACTAGGGCCTATGTTGATAACTTTAAATAGTGATTATATGATTAATGATTATGTAATTATTTCTTTTATCAGACATAACTCAATTAATCTTCCGTGGTCATAATGTTGAAAAACCTCGAAACATCGGGAATAAATCATATTTAAGTAACGCGAAAAGTCCGTAAATTAGTGGATTTGATAATGATTATGTGTCAACCATGTATGTGTGTGTATTTATATAACATGTATTAAATATATTTATTTTACAAATATTGTATTTTTTTATTGTAGTTCACCCAAAGTGTTGAAGTGGATAGAAAAAATTGCGAAAGTAATATTGCTTTCATAGTTTAAAAAGTTTAATAAATAAATAAATTGCGTGAATCTGACAAAAGAATTAGTTTATAATTAAACATTAAATTTTTCAATCTACATTTAAAAGGCTGATGACCTATATAATCTAAGTAATCCAGTACGAAATAGTGAGATAAGAGAAAAATAGGACTAAGTATATTGAGTTTTATGCTTATAATTACATGTTTTTCTAAACCCCTTAACTGCTGATAAAAAAGGAAAATATATTATTAATCAATTATTAAAAGCATGTTAACCATCACATTTACAAATCCTTTGTATATACGAATGTCAAGTTTCTGAACAAATAATTTTGATAAGTAATAACAATAGCTGCTAGATCTTTTTAATTAAGTAGCTTGCTGTTACTTGTATTAAAACGATAAATTACAGACTGAATGTCTTCTAAAAACCCTTTTTTCTTAGACAATACAAAATTAGTATTTTTATTTTTATGCAATTATTTTAAGGCGTTAGCTTGTATAAAGTATAGTGGCAAAAATATAATACCTGAATTTTCATGTTGAAAATTAACGTTATAAAATAAGTATAGTAATAAAAAATATGTATTGGACGAAGTCTATGTTGGTTCTTTATGGTTTTCACCATTTTTAAGTTTTGCTAAAAATTGATTGTCTCATTTACTAACTTTAACTCAAGCTATACCGTTACGGTATACTTCATTTTGATTGACTTCCAAAAAGAAATAGGTACTCAATTTAGAGCGTAACTTTTTTTCTATGTTCATATCATTTTAAGAGATTTTAAAAAAGTTTATGGCATACAACTACATTTTAATAGATATTTGTAAAAATTAAAAAATTATGGCGTCGAAAATATCATACTCATGCGATTAAATTACAAACACTTGCTCAACCTCAAGATATAGACATAAATTATGGTGTACTTAATTGTACAACTTGAATTGGCCTACAATAAAGTCCGTGAGAGCATATATCTATGTTTTAAGAACAAGCATTATAAAGAAAAATATTTTAAAAAAGTTTATCGAGGCATATTCAGAGCTCAATTAAAGGTATACATTAAGTTACACAAAAAATGAATGCACTAAAATTCTCTTGAATGTATATAACATATTGATAACAACATTTGATTAAGTGAACACCTTGAATGATATCATAGATATAAAACGCGTCGGCAGAAATTGCGAGGTAGTTTTAAGGACAGAGAACGTTGCTATCCGCTTATATTGCGCTAAATTTTAAATTTACATTTTTTTTGATTATTTATTTGATCTCTAATACTTCTTTAAACATCGAAAAAATAATAGATTGTGATATATTACACTTTGTAATGCAAAATCGATAGCTTTATAAGAAGAAGAGCTCTCTCACATCAGTAAAATTAAAAATTTTTAAATTGAAAAGCGTGCTACTGTCACAAACTGATCATAAAACTGACCAAACTAAAACTATGTTCGACGATAATTTTAATTTGTCATTTTGTTTCTATAATAAATTTATAATATTTTAATATAAAATTGTCCTAGTTTTCGGTGACGAGGAACGAACTTCCTATTTGGTCCCATGGTATAAAAGTGTTCAAGTATTTATAAATTAAAAGTAACATTTTAAGTAGAAACAGTAACATTATACAAATTAAACATATTTCATATCTGTAAAAATGTTGAAGCTATTTAATATCTATTATTTATTACGCCACGTTAATTAATTTTATTCTTGATGTAAAATATTTTTAACTAGTGCCTCTCGAGAGCAACGTATCTTCTTTTTTAATCTTTTTCTGTTACATTACTGTACATTTTAATTAACACATTTTTAAAGTAGTGTGAAGCAAGAAATGTTTTGTTTTCATTTTTTAGGATTGGCGTTCTTTTTCAATTTAAATAAGAATTATTACTTGATTAAAAAAAATTCTATTAAATTATGATAAAGTAGCGTTGATCGTTAAACTATTTTTTCCACTACATTTAAAATATAAAAAATTATTTAATATATACATCAAGCTGAACATGTATATATAAATATATATTAAATTATACTGCAAAAATAAAGTGAATGTTTTTTTTTATACACCGTCTAGGAAGATGAATTTAGATCAACCAGTTTCAAATATTGAAATTGAACGTATGTAGAAATTATCGAGTCCCATTTACATGGTGTTTAAACAGCGATCATCGCACTCAGTTCTCTTACGCTGAGTACACGTTATATTATTTGAAAACCATATGAAGAGCACCGGGGTCAGGACACTCTTAAAGGATTTAGCAATAATGGCAAGCACAATTTGTTGGAATGCTATTAAAAGCTTTCACTGATTAGAGAATTAAAAATCATTTCCGTTTCTCCATAAATTAAGCACCACTACGATATAAAACCGGTACTAAGGTTAGTTTGAGTTGTAAATAGTTTTAATATTTTAGCTTTAAAAATGTTCAAAATGTTGTCCGATGAAGATAGTGCTTTAAAATAACTTAATGCTAAACGAGTTCTTTTCTGTTGCGTTAATATTGAAAAATATATTTACTTAGTATTGATTTAAATATTATTTAATCACGTCTTTTTCTTTCTTTAATATAATTAAAGCAAAAATTTTCTTAAGATTATTAATTAAACCTTTTTTACTTAGTCAAATTCATCTATGTCTATACATAAAAACTTATTGCCTCAATAGGGACCCTCGAGATCGATTTAGTTTCGATCGCCTTTTAATCTCTCTATCGTCTTCCTTTTATTTTCCTCCTTTTTAAATAAGACATTCATCTACTTATCAATAAAAGGATCTTTGATAATTTGAAAGTTCAACAGCATTGCCCTCTCAAATAACTAAACAAAGTTAAGAGATGTCGACAAGTAGTTAAAAATTATACAAATTATGGCGGCAATCCTATAATCATTTTTAAAACTGACTCTTATGTATAGTTGTTGCACGAAATCAACGGAGGGAACATTTTGATTAATCTTTTCAGTCTGTCCACTTTAAATACCAATCCAATCGATTTTTTACCTATGTTATTTGTTAATTGTATTCAGGTGAAACGCATCATCAAAGTCATTTTTTTTTTACAAAAGACATTTATCTAATAAAAAATGGTGGTCCTCATGACTGATATTCTCTTTCCGTTTATCTTAAGCCCTTAAATTGTTTATTACAATGTAAAATAAGTAAATCCTAGCCGCAGCAACGCGTGCTAGTTGTACTATAAGTCTGATTAACTGATCAAGAGAAGTTCAATTAGAAATCGGATATTTATTTTACCGTTAAAAATTAGAACCACTATAAGTATATGTTATCTTTGTCCGTGTGTTGCCACCAGGAAACGTTTTTCAGTATATCATATTTGAAATAAAAAAAATCTTGTTATTGAATCCTTATAAGGCGCAAAAAAATTATTACAATATAAATAATTTATTAGGGGGTTTTGGACCGTATCCCACTACGGTGATCCAATGCGGGTTGGTGGGTGGACCGACTTTTGACATGCCCATCCGACGCGTGGAAAATACACACTATTTATAAGGAAACGACACCATTTGTAGAACCAAGTACAGACTATTGCTTTATATGGTTCTATATTATATATCTTCTATTATATATGGTTCTATAATCTCTTCCTTATAAGATTTAATGAATGTGTTATTTTATGCCAGCCAATACTGATTTCTAATCAGTATTGGCTTGCATAAAAACAGTAACGCATATTTCCAGAAATTTCAGCAATCTTTTTATTTTACTCACCTTATTATTACGTATGTACTTTACACAGTGCTGTAATTACAAATTAATTATATATTTTTTTAAATTTACAGATATATTTACAGAACTGCCTCCGTTGCCTAGTGGTAGCGGCGTGTGCTTTAGAAACCAGAGGTTGTGGGTTCGTATCCCGCGGGGACTCAACAAATTTTCATTGTTGTTCCCTAGAGCAATTTTTGCCCATCACCCAATTTTCTGAAAACTATGAAGATCCATGCGTCGGATGGGCATGTAAAAAGTCGGTCCACCCACCAACCCGCATTGAACCAGCGCGGTGGGATACGGTCAAAAAATCCCCCAATGGAGGAGGCGTGCATTAAGGGAGACCTAAGTCCAGCAGTGGACTAAGACAGGTTGATGATGATGATGATGATGATATTTTCAGATATCACCTTACTTTAAATGCTTACTATCGGCTTTAAAGCAAACTTTTAAATAAAAGTATCTAAGTATCTTTGTAGTTATGCTAAAATTTATATATATTTTAGGTACTAAAAATCTTAAATTTATTGACTGTTTATTAAGATACTCAAGAAGCGTATTTTAACAAGCTACGAGTAAAATACAGGGGTGAAATTCTGTTATACATATTAATCTAGGCACTCTTTATGTTGCAAAACCGTGTTAAGGGCTCTCTAAAGGTGCAGGGGAAGGTTCCTAAAGCGGATAGGATCATAGAAAATTGTGTACTAATTAATGTTATTGTTTACTAATGTAATTGTGTATGCTGTTATGATCAGCATTTCTCTATGACAATAAGTGCTGCAAGTTTGAGATATTAAAAAAAATAGAAAATGATGTGATAAAAAGTTTTTTTGTATCGTATTTTTTAATTACCTTTTTAAGGGTCGTTACCCTAATACCTAACGTAGAAGTTTTCAAGGGACAATTTAATGTAGAACTGACTACAAAAAATACTCGCTTTAAATAAATTAGGCAGTGGCAGTAGGAGTAAAAAAACACAATTTTGTAAACCTACTTTATCACAGTCCTCTAAAAAATGCGTTATAGTGTATGTTCATACATACACTATAAAAATAAATGGTACGATAATAAAGCGGTTTTAAAAGTAGCACTACTAATGAACCTCGACGTAAACTCAAGCAACTTGGAATGAGCTCATTGTGATTTCAAACTAGGATTAGAGCTGATACGAACGAACGTTATGTTTAAAACTTTTCTAAACTGAATGTTTTGCGTTGGCTTTTTGAACGGAAACATTATAGTATCGATGTAAAGAGGGTAGTTGAAAGTATTATGAACTTAAACATGAGTGCCTGCCTACTGTGACGTTCGTATAACAATGCTTTACAATAATCTTAAAAAAATAAAACGTTACAATTTATTTATAAAATTATTCAACATTATACTGTTCTATAGTTTTTTGAAGAACCGATGGTCAATGGGCCAATAAGCTACTGAAGTGGGGGCCGCGTTCGGATTGAAGCGTCGGCCAGGTGGAATGCCGATCTCCGTGCAGTAGCTGGTTCAAGTCGTTAGCCAGTAGCAAGGGATAGACCGTTTGGCGTTCATTAAAAAAAGGCCTATGTTAAGTAGTGGACAAAAAAGATTGCTAACGAAAAAAAACAGTTTATTTTATAAATTCTCAAACTAAGTTTAAAATTGGAGGAATATTAACAAACATACACTTTTCCTAACCAAAAACAACAAAGTGTCTTGCAGTGGAAGCAAAAATATAAACACAATTTAAGTAGATAGACTCCATCCATTGTGCACATCTTTGTTTCATGATATTTTTTTCATTGAAACTAATGTTATAAAGAGGAATATTTGTAAATTCAAATTTAAATATGTTTATTCATCATAGGAGCGATATACTTAGTTATTGTTTGTCAAAAATCTACCAATGGTTCGGAAAGGGACGCCTCTGACTCGAGAAGAACTGCCGGAAGAAGCTAAGTGGGACTTCTTAAAGATGAGAAAAAATATGATGTAACTTAAAAAACGCTTTTTCTAACGTTATCTAGGCTTTTTTTCATTAAAGTTAACTGTTTTCTCATATTTGATACTACAACTTTTTGGCTTTGATTTAACAAAATATATTAATTTGTAATAAGCAAAAATATATATCTAAGAAAAAATTTACTATATTATTTCGTGCAACATAATTAAAATATAAATACAATTATGATTTAAAATAAAAAGCGAAAACAGTTACAAGACGTGTTTAAAAGAGTTTTATCGAGTAAAATATCTTTTTTCATCTTAAATCTTGAACGAGTGTTCCGCGACTTGGAAAACAATTTGAATATGTATTGGAATTCACAATTGATACATTGCATCCTATCTCCTGTATAAAATGTTCACGATTTAAACATCTACGTAATATGTTGAAAATCCGGAAAGGGTGATCATTTTTTTTAATGAGATTTTTTTTATTGTACACAATTACATTAATTAGTACACAATTTATTATCTGATCTTTTTTTAATTTTATAAGTCTAATTTTTAATTAAGAAAAGTACTTATGACTTTTTTCGCCGCATTTATATATTGGCAGGACATATAATTTGTAAATTTTAATTAATGTCAAACGCTTTAAACTCTTTATTTAGTTACCACGTAAAAATGTTGGTTTATATTTGTTTGTTTTAATCAAATAAAAAAATAATTGTTCTTAGTAAAGGTTAATTAAAGAAAACTTTTGTTGGAAACATGTTAAATATATGCGCAAAATTCTCCAGGATAAAATACTAAACTAGACACACCACCCACGCGGTCTGTGACTAATTGCTCTCAGTGCGTGTCAGAGAGAAGAGTAGACGTGGATAGCTCTTCAAAAATAAACTTAAAAACGTATACGTCAGGGCAATGACTCCTTTTAACTGTAACCGGAATTAAAATACTAATAGGTAGTAAAAGATACTGAAAAATAAGCACATACATTGATGTAATATAATAAATTAATGCATTGATATTATTTAAGAATACTTTGAATCAAATTCGTTTTAATCAATTCCTGCTTGATTGAGTTTTTTATTTCATGTGTTTACAGACGTAGCACATCATTATTACGTCATTACTGTAGTTGAGTAAAGTCTTTTCCATTTTGTTTCATTATTAAAAATAATAAAAATTCTTTAACATGATTTATGTAAAATGTATATCAACTCCATTAAATAAAATTCAATTATTTTATAAATCAGCATTTATGATTTTTTATTTCCTTTAAACGCTTAATTCTGATAAGACTTGATTATTCTTTTGCAATAATAATAACTTTTTCGAATATTTACGACATTAAAAAAGCCAGACGCAGAAAATGTAAATTTAAAAACATGTTGTAATCCGCTTATATTGTGATTAGTGGCTTATCTTTACATGAAGGAGGTAAAAATACTCATCATATTTTAATACGCCTATATTCTTTACATATACGACATATACACCTACCTATTGATGAACTAGTGTTCTCTAATAAGAAATAAATTGTAAAAGGATAAACAAAGTTATCCATGTTATTTTTAGATTTTAAATATATTTACTGGAAGAAATTTGGTTACTCAGTTTTGAAGGCTTTTTTTTCTTTTTAAATATAATTTTATATGGACTTTGATATTTTGGTTTCCAAATTATTTTTTAAAAAATACAAACAACAAAGTTATTGCATAAGAAGATTAACAAACATTTTGGGTTTTAGTTTCTGTTAAACAAAGCAAGAGTTGTCAATTCCGGATTCACAAAACCGCCTCAAGAATTGTTCTTTTCGTGACCAAACAAAATTTTCCGCTTTAAAATTAAAAAAAACTGATTAAATTTCTAATAGATTTAGTTTCTGTCTGTATTTTAATGAATAATTTAAACAATTCCTAAACCTTAGAGTTTGAACCAAAATTTGAGAAATGTGTTGTATTATTATCATTATTATTTGATACATTTTTTAATATATCTTGTTAAGTTAAGCCAATATTGTAAAAACGAGTATTTACGAGTGATGCAGATTCTGTATAGAGTATCTATGCCTGTTTGACTAGTTTGGAGTCCGTTGAGGAGGAGGAGGTGTAGTGTAGTTTCAAATGAAATATAGCACTGTTTACGTTCAATCCATTTAAAGAAAAATCATCTTAAATCCTATGTAAGTATTACTTACCTTGCACAAAAAGTTTGAAATATGCACTGTGAAATATCCTGCTGGTTCGTTTTACAGTATTTTTTAACTTTTTTATAATATTACGTAGTCACAATTACATTTTTAGGTATTATTTTGGTGTTGTTTGCATCGTACGCTGATACTTTTAGATGATTGTTTTACTTCACTTTTTTTAATTTTTTTAACTTTTAGATTATTTTTTTAAACAGGAATCGTGTTTTACTGTAACAGATAATTATTGAATCTAGAACCTCTAGAAACAATTTAGTAATTTATTGTGAGAGTTATTTGTCTATTTTGGGGTCGACCTGTGATCATGGAACCTGGGAAGGCTTTTAAATGTCGAGAAGTTTCAAACCATTGTAAAGAATTTAACGGATAAAATCCATAAAATCATTAATCGTTATTGTAATTAAGCAAAAAAATTATTAGGTTCATTCCAATTTTTATAACAATAATGATTTTTGTTAGATCTAAAAACAGGTAACGAATAGTTCCTGTCCTGAGAAAGACTGCAGAAAGAGAAAGCACTGAACACAGTGCCTATATTTTTTTACATATCTGTGTTATCTTCTCCTAGAGATGTTTATGAAGAAATAGGTGGTAGTTATTGTTTCATTACACTTTATGTTATTAACTTATGTGTGTGTTAAAAACTAGCCCCTAAATATTACTATTTCAAAACTTAACCTGATAAGTTATATAGAATAAAAACAATTATTTATATTTAACTGCTTATATTAAGTTTGTATTCTTTTCAAATCAAGAGAATCGTAGGTCCTTATTATTACACTAATTCACAACAATAATTTTAACCGTAAGTTACTAAAGGTTACAATCGGCGGAATCTGATAATATTTAATCCTGCTATTAAGAAGATAAGATTAATATATAATCTTTCTATTTAATGTTGTCATATATTTCTGTAAACTTGTAATATTATTTATACAACGATTAGATGACAAAATAAATAACACGAGTTTTAAAGAGTTATTATTTATTAAATAAGTTTAAAAGACCACAAATATCAGATGAATGGTTGTAATGTTAATAGTAACTTTTCTTTCTGATTTAAAGCGTGAAAATGAAACAAGAATAAAGCTTTGAAATTATTAATTAATCAACTGGTAATTCTTAATTTATTGCGCACGTTTTACGTTACGAAAAATATATTATAGCTACAAAACAATTATACGAAAAATATATTAAATACAATCGAAAGATTTTGAGTAACAATATGGTATTAATGTTACAATTAAAAAAAATATATTGTTACATGATACTTCGTTTTTAATTAAGGTAAGGAAAAGACAAAATTACATCTGCTAATACTATGTATTGAAAAGTAGTTCAAAACTTTAAAGAATTAATTTTAAAAGCATTAGCTTCAAAAATAGAAATGCACATCAGTTCAATTAATTCAAACTTTTTAATATACATCTCAAAAAGGAAACATGTTTGGGAAATTTAATGCAATTTAACTTTTTAAATGATTTTTGTTAAAATTTTTCATGTTTTAAACAAAAGTTAAAAGAAAACAATTAAGCTATTAAAAGTAATAATCAATATAATTCTTATATTTAATTGAGGATTTTTAACCACAGAGCTGGGATCTTAGGTATTTTAGAACTATTAATGAAAAAGGTTCTATATATATATATATATATATATTTATATTTTCCGTTCTTTCACCCATGGTAATAATGAAATTCAAATAGTTAAAAATATTCATTAATATAGTTAAATTTAAAGTTAAAATAACTAAACTTTTTTATGAACGTTCGCCCTAATATCAGGAAAAGTACCTTTAAACCACAACACCTAAAATAATTCACTCTTAACAAACTTAGTTAAGTCCAAATATTATATGAGAGTTCTTTAAAGTACATTGTTTTTAAATCTTCTATCGTGACAGACTCAGTAAGTTAATTACAGCAGCCGCAACAAGTTAAGAGAATTTTTTCACAATGAAATCAAATTACGACGGAATTATTCGGCATTAAAATTTCACTAATTAATGGTCCATTAAATTATTATATTAAATTGAAATGTTATTAACCAAATAACATTTCACAAAAGTGATTAACTGGTAGTAATCAAAGAAAAACGATTCGTTTACTATCATTTAACCTTCTAGTCATTACTTATACAAAATACACTTAGTGACTTATTAATATATCGTAAAACAATATTTTCTAACTCTTCTCAGGAGACAGACAGATTTTACACAGATCTTCCAAAAGATCTTTATAATACATATTTATTGATAATAATTACATGTGTACAATAATCTATTAAATTCTAAAACAATTATTCGTAAAAAAATATTTTATCACGAATAATTGTTCTTGAATTATTTTTTATTTTAAAAAAAATTCATAAAAGAATCGTAAAACAGTTATAACAAATATTCGTATCATGTTCATATTATTTTAATTATAACTCGATCTATGTTTTTATTAGCAAAGTTACCAAATATTCGGTTTAAAAAGAACAGCCTTTTTTTTCTAATATTTGGGGTATAATTTCATTCCGAAAATACTTAAACAACCATTTAAAGCTTTCGCATCAATTTATTCAGAGTTTTCGCATCGGTGGTAATTGTTAAGGTTAATTAGTACTCAATAGTGTTGAAACTAATTCTAATAAAGTCGGACATTTTAGACGGATTTTTTTTATTTACTTAAGCATGGGGGACAGTTTCGGGCTCAAAGCCAAAACTTTAGTATCGCGAATCTTAACATTTGTAAAAACTAGCGTATACTAAATATCTATCTGTGGTTGATAATTAACTAATGCTTAAGTGGTTGGCACTAGAAAAATATTTATGACACTGTTTTGGAACAAAAAGAACTTTAAAGGATCTGTAGTTTTTAACAAATATTTTAGAATCCGACGGGTTTTATTTTTAAAATTAATCTAAATAAAAATTTGGGTAAAACATAGTTTACGTCTATCTTTTACGGCTTGGCAGCGTTAATAGTTTAATCGCACGATGTTGTGATTTTTGGCGCCATAATTTTTTTATTTCTCTATTATAAACTACTTATCACAAAATTATTGGAAAAAAGAACCAATGGGAAGCTAACATCTATCATGTATAAAAAATAATGAAGAAAATTAAATTCATAGGAGCGGAGCAACAAAGTAATATGTATATTAAAAAAATGCCTGAATTGGAGTAAATCTTTCTTTAGGGAACAAAAATGGCTCATGGGATTGAAAAGAATTTAAGGTTAAACGAATTTATAAATTGTTGCAATTTATACCAATTTTACAATAAAAGTTATTCTAGACTGTATCTTGATAGAATTGCTCAAATAAAACAAATATAGAAGTGGCCCCTTTAAGGTCAAATACGCTACCACCGGTTCAGAAAAGGATGCCTCGCCATAAATATAACTAATAAGAATAGTTTACAGAAACTGTTGTAATCATCATCAGCCTGTGTTAGTTACTTTTGGACATCCCTAATGCACGCCTTTTCCGTTAGGGGGTTTTGGGACTGTATCACAAAAAGCTGGTCTAATGCGGGTTGATGAGTAGACCTATTTTTTATATACCCATCCAACGCATGGATTTTACTTTCAGACAATTGTGATATCGGCCCAAATTGTCCTAACCAACCAGAAAACAACGATAATACAAAGTAGTTTCCCCGCGGCATTTGAACCCACCACCTCCAGTTTTAATAAACTGGCAAGGGCCAATACCGCTAGGCAACGTAGGCGGATATATCATAAAAACTTGAGTCGCTTACAAAGTTACTAATTAGGAATTGTCATATTGACCGACTTCTAAGGCGATAAATTAATAAAAATAACGTGTTTACATTATCTCATACATAATATGTTCACACCTGTTAAAATTCGATTATATGTCGATTAAGAATCTAATTATTATCGTAAATATCCATGTAACATTTAAAATCACTATGACATTTTAAATTTTATATTAAAAAAAACTAAAATTCACATAATATGATAAAGAATATCTTTTAAAACATAAGCAATTTATAAATGCAAAACAGCAAAATGTTATGGAGGCATACAAGCTAAACCGTAGTTTATTTCACTAAGTTCGTGGAAAAAAACTTAATTTCACTGATTTACTTTAAATTTTATTTTTGTTAATTATTTAAAATTTTAAAATAAAAAATTGTCTTATAAAAACGACAATTATTTTTTATTGTTCAAATTAAGGTTAACTTTGGAAACCGAAACGAATTTGTTTTTATATTAAACAAAAATAGTTCTTGTATACAATCAGCCAGGTTCAGAGACCCCTTGAGTCTTTTGTAGATGGAGCTAAAAAGACGATTTATTAATTTTACAGGGAACATCTTTTGTTTTATATAGTAAGTTTAGCTATAATGCGTATTGCGACCCCTTTTTTCAACAAGGTCCCAAATTTCTTAGCTATCGTTTAGCACGGATAATTAAGAATCATCTATGGTACAACGTTTATTGATCTGAAATCACAAACCTTAAAAAATTACTTGTGTAAGAAAAATTTTGAAAATATTTTATATAATATATTTCACATATAAAAATATTAATATATGAAAATAATGTATTATTTCTCAAAAAAATATTTGAAGCTAGAATATTAAAACTAGAAAAACCTTGATTGAGAATAAAACATAAAAAATGTTAAAATAAATAATACACTATAAGTAGGATTGAGACAGAAATGTGTGAACGAAAAAACTTTTATTATCTGTAATAATTCTTGATTTATAATATTTTAAATAAGGTCAAGTGATCTAAGCAGTGAATTGAAACATTATTGACAATAGGTTCCATAGGTTTAATCTGTTACGGTCATGGACGAGGACAAAATATGAAACATCACGTTAAATGTAATAGAATTTGTATAACTTGTTGGGTAGGTTTATCACTTAGTGGATTTGTATCCATTAGTGGACAAAATTAAGCAGCAAACTCTAAGAGATATGCACAATCGATAATACTAATACCCCTTACAAACGTTAATGTAACGTGAGATATAAAGAATAATTCATACTTAAATGTACAAAAATTATTCAAAATTTTTATAATTACCAATTTAGAAACTTAAATCTATAATACATTTGTTTGCTTACACATCAAACTTTTTTGGTAAGAAATCAAAACATAACAAACATATATGGTAAATAATCTTTTTCAAATAATTTATTTTGTTTTCAATTTATTAAAACTGTATGTAATTTTTAAATAAGACAAATATAATTTTAAAATACTAATATGATTCAATTAATCTAATCTGATATTTACACCTACTTTGAAAACCATTTACATACATTCGAGTAGTTCACAATTGAACGAATATTTTTTTTACTTTTTCCTTGTTTAAAACTCTTTAAAAATAAATATTGTGACACACTTTTATAATCATATCACTGTTCATAATACCATCAAAGAGATACAAATAGTACTCAGGGTAACAGCAGCAGTGTGAATAGCGAATATGTGTGATACAAAGGCTGCACAGGTACAAGAGTCTTTGTGCAACCATCGATGCATTTCAAACGAAATCTGCTCTGTAATTGTAATATTATTACTGTTCCTAGGTAAAATTATGTTAAATATGTCAAAAAATATTATCCTTAAAAAGAAATAATAATCTGGTCAAAAAATAATAATTTAAAAAACCAAAAATATCTAAGTTTTTATTTAAAACAAAATTTTAGGGTCTTTACCAGCTTCTCATGTATTTTAACATTTGCAAACAAATTATTTACAATTTTATTTTCTGAAGCTGTTTTAAAATTGTGTTATTTATATCTTTAACTAACCTAACCCACCAACCCGCACACCGGGACCAGCAGGATTACAGTCAAAACTCTAATTGAGAAAGCGTGGAAGGATTGGGGAGTCCTAAGGTCCACAGTGGAATAAACAGGCTGGGATGATAATAAAATTTAGCCAAGTCGAAGTTTGTTTATTATTGGAAATAATGAAATAAAAATATGTTTCAAACATATTTTTATAGGTAACCCAAACATTTTGGTAAGTAACTTTTTTCAAAATACTTTTATAAGGCCGAATAAAAACAAGTTTGAAGTAATGCAACGTGGAGTATGTAAAGCGCAATTTTTGTCACAATCAAAAGTATTTCTTTTTTTTTGTACTTTTCTAATTATATATACTTTTCTTAGACTTCATTTATTATATCGTTATTAAAAGAAAAATTAAAGTAATTAATATAAATAAAAAAGTGTTATAAGTATAATTAGTATATGTACAAAAATGATTTTTATTTTAACAATTAAGAGAAAAAATATTGTTATTGCCCGTTGCCAAAATTGTTATAAAAAATTTACTGTCGGGATATTTCCTTGGCCCTTATTTTTTACGTTTCAAATTTCTAACTTTTCTTTAGTCTAGCAATTTCTTTATTCTTAATAATATTCTTTCACTTTACCATATCATCACCTTTTTCCATATCATTATGGTGTCAGCTTCTAATCCATTCAGATTTACCTTAATAAGTGTGACTGCCATCCGACCTACTCAAAGGGTAAACTGCATTATATGGAAGAATTACTTGTCGTTAAATGTGAAGGCATCTTATAATGACTGCTGGTTATGACATCACTCATGATGATCACCTTGAACACAATTAACTTTTTATACGCCGTTCCAAGTCATCGGTTAGCTTACTAGTCTTGGTGATCTGCCAATACTGGAAAGAAATCAACCCAGACGAACCATGAACACCAGTTTATAAAGCAAGGTACAATATAGGTCCCTGAGGTGGTACTAATTGGTGCTTATTAACTTGTATTTATGCAAACACTGTACATACTGAAATATAACAGTCAACGATTTTGTCACGTTTAATTTGGTTTACTGTTTTCCCGACGTTTCAGACACTTTACAGGATTCATGGTAACGTTAATTGTTTGCCAACCAACAAACTGGATTGTTCGCCAACTTACAACATCTGTATGTAGTTTAATCCCTTTTTAGTAAAGATTTCTTGTTTTTATCGGAAAACGATATTTTCCACCTAAAAAAATATTCAAACATTATTTTAATAAGAATTATTTATTGTCTTTTTTAACAAATAAAAGAAAAATTTTCGTGGCCTATTTTTAAATGACCTTATTTTTAGCAAAAAGTAGCAGAATTGTTTGAGCACAAAAGTTCACCTACGGACCAAACGTTATGTTTAAATGGTTAAATCGTATTTAAAGTTAAAGTGACAAAGCTACATAATATACAGTTATTAGTTATATTAATATTTATTTTAATTTAATTTTATTAATTTGGGAAAAAAAATAAGTTTGACCATAAAATAAAATTTAAAATACGAGGACTCGAGATACGCCTGATTAAAATAATCTTCCATGTCCCAAACGAGAAAGGGTGAAATTCAGCTTAAATAAAATACGACGGCGTGAATGAGGATCAATTTTCAGATTTTTTTATAAATCCCTTAAAACATTTTATTTTGCCCGAAAATAAAATTAAATTGGAATTTTTTTAATTTGATGTTATGGTTTTATGGTGTAATAATTTATGTATATTATTTTTTGTGATTTTTTCCAGGATATAAAATTGCCAAATTTACAGGACCAGGTTTACGGCAGACTGAGGGGACAATACTAGTTTATACCCTTGAGGTCCTAGCAGTGTTAATCTTGGTTTAATTTTGTGTAAAATTGGATCTCAAGCAGGTGGTATCACCCAACCATGTTCCCTTTTGAAATTAAGATGTTTTTAATTTTAATAGCCTCGCGAATCATCCTGATAGGAATCGATGTTCTTTGGCAAGAATTTATGCTATGTCAAATCTTGTATACCTAATGATTGGAGTGATCAAAAAATTCCTAGTTACTTGTTTATTGTCAATTAAAAGATATTGAAAAAAATCTTAAATCTGTTATATATATAAATTTATTTAAAACAATATCAGTTATTGTTCACAACAAAATGAAAATAACTACCCTCGCTGTTGCATTTTATGCAAATATTATTTAATTTTTACTTGAAACGATAAACATTTCCCGACCTTTTCCAATGCTAATTGAGAGACACGGCATCATTTGAAGCTCTTTATTTGAAATAAAATAAAATTTGATTATAAAATCATAACTCATAAATACTTTTTCTGTTTATGATTCCCAGTAAGTGTTTTATTTTTATATGATGTATAGATGTACATTGCGTTTCTTAAAATATTGGTACAAATTACGCTTGACTGGAGAATGAGCTGACGTGCCGAGAGCGTTTCGAAAAGAGTGATCGGGAGTAACGGACGTAAACATCGAAACACAAAATAGAATAAAAATAACTCAGAAACAATTAATTGTAAGCACTTTATTTAAGCCAAAATAAGAACTTTGACTAGCGATAACAACAAA
Source organism: Lamproptera curius (assembly GCA_029286875.1). NCBI lineage: Eukaryota > Metazoa > Arthropoda > Insecta > Lepidoptera > Papilionidae > Lamproptera > Lamproptera curius. The sequence continues at coordinate 193,012 of JAGSMT010000190.1, read as the reverse complement.
AAATGTGCTCACAAATGCCTTTTAATGTAGAACATGAAAAAATTGTTACACAAATATTTTATTGTAAAAATAATTGTATTTTTTTTTTAAAACTTATGAGGTAATTAAAAAAAAAATCTAGTATTACGTTTTAATCGGACTCTACTTTTGTTTTTAAATCGGTATGGATTAAATCCATGCAACGTGTATTTTTTGTGTTTAAAGTTTTGTAGCGCTGCACAATTTGTTAATTTTTAGAGAGATTTATTTGTGAAGTAAATTGCAAGATAAGTAAAGTTTAAAAAAAAGTGTTAAAAGTTTTTTGTCTCTAAAAATATTCTTTTCCACATCCTTGTAGCCGTCAAATAAAGTAAAAAATAAATTTAGCCTTTATGATAAATAAATTACAGATGTAAGCACCACGTAGTTAAAGCGAAAAGTACATTCAGTAGTAGTGAGATGTAATATATACCTATAAAACGAGCACCTGATGGTATGTAATATGCTCTACCCATAAGAAATACAGCGTAAGACTTTGCAAATCCACTCGGTACCCTGAGACATATCATTTTTGTCTCGTTTACCTTCGATCTACGTTGCCCTTCAAGCTGGAAGACGTTAATTACCACTGATTTGCGGCAAATAAGAATCGTAGTAGTACATCTCTAGACATTATCTTGTAAAAAGTAGACCTATCACCTTAAATATAACACTAAAAATAACAACTGTTCCATAATTTTATGATAGCAGCAGACGAGCAGTCAGGCCACCTGATGGGAAATGACAACATAGGAGGACAATACGGGGTATCCCGACGCGCGCCACCGTGAGACATAGGGTGTTAAGTCTTGCTTACAGAAAACGCTAATAATAGTTTTAACGATTAATTTAAGAAATATTGTCAATATGGTAATCCGGCTTAACAGCGGAATATAATATTTATTCGTTTTGCGTTTTCATAGTTATTTAGAAAAAGTATGTATGATGGTTAAAGAAATGCAATGCCATTAAAAACAAACCTTGTTAAAGAGAATACAAATTGCAAAATAAATGTAATTCCGATTCTATTGTCAATCTGTATGAGCGTATAGATGGGTATGTAATGATCGATTTAGTAAATATTGCTTATACTACTATATATTAGGTAATTACACAGAAAAGTAATAAAAATCAGGTTTGTAAGTTTAGAAAAAAGAAAATCTTTACCAACCCTAATAGTATAATTTTATTGCATTTTGATTTAACAAAAATTAATTTTTAACTGAAAGGATTATATTGAATTACATAAGGTATTTGTTTTATTTACTCGAATCTTAAATGTTTTTGAATTAAAATAATAATGTGTCTAATTTTACTCATATTATCATTATGATTAGGTAAAGACTTCCTCAAAAGAGGAAATTATCTAATATGAAGCTACATCTTATTTTTTTTTAATGTTACCTTGCCATTAATTTTTTTCCACGGTACGTACTTTAACTACATTGGCCTATCTTGCTTTTGCATAAGAAGAATTATTGTGCAAAAATGTGTAGACACGAGTCGATATTGTTTTTTTTTAATAAATAATGATATTATTAAAAAAAAAATATTGAACATATTATTGCTTATAAAAATATAAAATCTGTACCTGAAGAAATATTGTGTGCACTTTAAATTTGAAAGTTGAAATATAGCGAAATATTAGTGATATACGAGGGCAACGGTTCTGGGTACTCGATTGGAAGTTTTCATCGTTTAAAATATGTGCCAACATTAACAAAAAAACATCACAACGCTTATTCAAACGTTAAACGGGCATAAATCAGTAAACATTCTATATAAAAATAAAGTTATGTCTTTTATTTTTATTATATCATAATCCTAAAAACCGGACTTATCGCATTTATATAAAATCTTTCCAATTTTGATTGTATAATCATAATAATAATAGTATAATATTTAATATTATATTATATTATAATAATATTAGTTTATATTAAAGTTTAATTAAAATTCGTTCATCATTCTTATATTCAATAATGTACTGTAAGATATTGTTAATGATACATATTGATTATTCCTACGCCTTACGACTAAAAAAATGTTTTTTTAATATTGATACGGAGTCGGAGGCATGTACAGCGCAGTTTAGATGTTTATATTTAGCAATATGTATTAGATCATAAGCTGTTGGATGATTTAAGAATTATGTTTTTAACTGGCTTATGAACGGGCAACGCAGACTACTTAAGATCATCTCGTTTAAATTTAAACAACTTAGTATCAGCTATGTGTTATATTTGCTTCAATTTATTATAACTTCATTTAAAACTAACTTGTATACTGTAACAACTTGTAGGCAGATTATAGGTGACAATAATAAGGTAATTGTATTTAGCAGCTAAAATTATACAGGAGCTAATAAGTAAAAGCCAATCTTGCCTCAATAAATTGCTTGCTCTCATAATAAATATACGTAACAGGAGTATAGTGGATGTTATCATCATCACAGGTCAATCTCGTGGGGGTTGTTTTGTTTGGAAACAGCAAGCATTTATAAAAATCTGTTGTGTCTGGAATTATTGTAAATATAGAAAAAGCAATTCGTGAATATTCAAGAAGCTTAACTATAGAGTAGCTTAGAAATATTTTTAAAATATCGTATATTTGATATCCTTGATTTTTTAATTCAGTCATGTTATAATTAATTTGTTTCCAATAAGTGTAGGGCATGTGTTATAAAAATTTATTTTAAAATAAGATAAGCGTTATAAACAGATAAATATATAAAAAACAAATACCGCGCTGTTTATTAGTCTGTGAAATGTTGTTCAAATACATACTGGCTCGTTTTCTACATCAATAAATACGTTTTGTCAGCTGGGTATCCGAATTTATTGGTATAGCAGTACGTAACTATTTGAATGGTTAATTCAGTAAAAATTCTCAATAGACTTTTTGTTATTTATTACACCCCAATCGACTCGACAGCTGGATAGTAAATTTCTCGTCACGGTGTATTAACTCTAAGGGTTGACGTATATTATGTGCGCTTAAACTACAGAAGATTGATTGAGCCAAAATACCTAACTGATTTTAATAAGGTATAATATGTGTAAAATATACACATAGTAATAGTTACAATTAACGTAAGAGTTTGGGCCCAAACCTTCGTATCTAATACATAAACTGACCGAGCAAAATAGCTTCATCTTATTAATAAATTTTCGTCATTAGCGTTTTCATTAAGCCAGTAAACTGTATATTATTCTGAACCCTCATTTATCCTCACTTCTAAGGTCGTTTTTTACGTGATCTTATTATTACTTCCATTTAGCAATTTCCATTCATACAATAATAAACTCTCTTCCAAACATCAGACAAACAATTGGAGCTGTAACATTGCTGTTAAAACCTTGGTCTCAGGATACCCATCCTGAGACTGTTTATTACCTAACATATTAACCAAAGGCAATTTTTAACCAAATGATATTAGCTCTTGTCGATCGAATTGTCTAAATTTTTGCGAAGCTGGATATATGGTTCTACTACAAATGAGACAGATCAATATACATTCTTTATAAAAAAATGAGTACTTAAGACACAGTGTGTGTTGTTCAGATGTTCAGAACTTTCTTATCTATAATACATGAGAGTAATTGCTAATAATTCTTGTCTATTAACTCTTCATTAGAATTTAGATTTTAAAATCTAAAGAAGTGGCGCCAAGACACAAGAAATATAATAAATGTATAAAAATTACTTCTGGTGAATCCATTTACTTCCTTAAAATCAGAAACATTGAGTAAAATAGTTTGTTAAATTTATTTATGAAATATTAATTTAATTTATCGTTTCTCATTGAATAAAGTAGAATCGCGGTTATGCCTTGGATGCGTAATGCCTAATTTTTTAGCAAATTAAAACAAAAATCGGTGGTTGCCATTTATCTCTGTACGATAAAAAAAATTACTATACTGGAATATCAAAAAAGTTTCCTTTTAATAATAAATTACACAAAATAGAGTCTAGTGCAGTTTTCATATAAAAGGGAAGTGTTGTTATAACTATTTTGCAAATCCAGCATCACTGTGGTTAACGTGTTGTAAAACTGAGTGACACCTGGTAAATATATATATATAGACGCTATATGGAAGATAAAGTAATTGTTTGAGAAAAACATTGTCAATTCATTGCGAGGGTCCAAATTCATAAAAATTGCCTCGACTAGGTATAAAGTATATTTACAAATATTCCCTTATGTTATTAAATAAAAGGATTTTTTACGGATTTTATTGCGCTTATATTATATTTTAAATTCCCAACGTTTCGAACACTTTCCAGCGGCCGTGGTCACGGGGTAGACTGAGAAGAGTCATGCGTCTTGTTGCCAGTGCTGATGTGGGATTTGCAGATCTTAATTGTAATTAAATATTTTTAGTCTGCACTCTGACTTTTGTGAAATGAACTTATTTTATAATTACAACTGACAGTGGTATTATGCGTGGGTTTTAATTTATTAATTATGGGGTCCCAAGGTGGGCAGGTGGTAAAACCGAACCATCTTCTCTAATAAAATTTGGATGTTTTGTAATGTGTAGTATTCGCGTAATCAAAAGAATTAATTTTCCCTAATGCTTTAAGATTATTAAAAATTGACGTAAACAATCGTTCGTAGTCCAATGAATTAAAATAATAATTATTAGATTAAATCAAAAATTAAATAAATGTTTGATTTAATCTAATAATAAAATGCTCCTAGTCTACTCCGACTACGGCGGTCGGTCTATATTACAGATCAGCCGCATCAATACCTGAATGAGATATTGTAGTGTACGCGCAGACACAGGAGCACTCCTTATTTCTTATATTATAATCTGATGGGATGGATAATCCACACAACCGGGGAAAGATCAGGCGCAGAACTGATTTTTAACATGCCCATTCGACACATGGATCATCTTACTTTAGGGATAATCGGTTAAACAGTCCGCATTACCGTAACCAACTTGATAACAACTTAGAAAAGTAGTTAAGTCCCTGCAGGATTCGAACCCACAACTTCCACTTTCTAAAGTGCAAGCCCATTCCACTAGGCTATGAAGGCAGTTAAATTTAATTACTCTAAGGTTTAGTTTCAAATTATAACCCAAATTAGAAGGCCTAGTCTATGTCTTTAGAAACTTGTTTCATGTTGTTTTAATGCGTATTACGTCGGTAGGCAGAAGTGAATTCTTTCAATACATCCTCATATTCTAAGCTTCTTCTATGCTCCACACTGAAAATGGAACTAAAAGCTTCTTGAGTCTTGGCCCATAACAGCCCCAGAAAGCTCTTAAAACCCTGGGTATCAACTAGTAAAGAATGCGTAGGAAGGGAGCTATGCTACCTACGTACACCTGACATTTCAGTGCAGCGAAATAACATATATAAAAAACCTACGCTTCGAATTGAGTATCTCCTTCCTAATAGAAGTCAACAGTTTTTTAATTATTGTAGTATCATTCTTCTATTTATGATTAAACGTAATGCTGTATGATTGGTACTTATACACAAATAAATATCTTACTGCCTGTGTAGCCTAGTGGTATGAGTGTGTGCTTTAGAAACCGGGAGTCGTGGGTTCGAATCCTGCGGGGACGCAACAAATTTTTCATTGTTGTTTCTAGTTGGTTAGGCAATTTGGGCCGATCACCCAATTGTCTGAAAAGTAAGATGATCCATCGTCGGATGGGCATGTAAAAGGCGTCCACCCAACCAACCCGCATTGGACCAGTGGTGGGATACGGTCCAAAACCCCTAATGGATAGGGGTGTATTTGGGGAGGCCTAGTTGAGCAGTAAACTATTAAAGGCAGATGATGAAATAAAAGCTATAAGTAACTGTTTTAATCAAATCCTCTACACGCCTCCAATGCGTAGTTATCTTTTTAGAGGTATTCGTGTAGAGGATTAGATTCGGCTACGAAGGCAATTAAGTTTTAAATTTGGTAATGATTTTTTTTTAATATATCGTACGCAGGCTGACGAGCAATCGAGCCACCTGATGGAAAGTGGTCACCGACCGCTTGATAGACTGATTGTACCGCCCATAGACATTGGCAGTATCACCAACGCGCTGACTACCGTGAGACATACGATGTTAAGTATCGTTTACCCAGTAAATACGCTGGCTACGGTACCCTTCCAACCAGAACACAGTAGTGTTAGCGCATTACTGCTTTACGGTAGAAGAAGGCACCGTGGTGATACCCACCCAGATGGTCCCCTGTAAAAAGGGGACCTACCACTGGTGTCAGATGACAATATACTGTTATTACTATCGGGTAGAAAACTTTTGCCGGGATTAAATATCAATTGGTTATCTTACAAATTCCTATTGTGGCAACGGGATGTTCGGTGCCGGTAGTCCCAAAAGAAGAAAGTGGAATCGTTTGTTAATTTACAAAACGAAATTTAGCTAACTGCAAATAAATACTACAAATAAATACTGTATAAATGCATTAAAAATAGTTTTTAATATATGATAAAACTGGTTTTTACTAGGGGCTATGTCGGACTCGTACCGAATCATATCGGATGGTAATTCTTGGATCAGTCAATACAACTTTTTGAGAAGCCCTAATTACAATAGTGAAAGATGGCGGATTGCAATTTGTAGGCAACATAAGAATGGCTGTTGTCCCCAAATCGCAATGAATCTACGTCGGTAACTCTTTTATACAGAGGTATTTAAAAGAGGCTTGCACTTGCGTTGCGTTTTTCTCTGTGACCAAAAATACGTATTAACACGATGCAAACAAATAACTTTATTCAGAAAAAATCAAAAGGACCAAGTTTTTCAATTATTATAACAAATATTTGAGTTATGCCTGACAGCATTTTTTCTAACCAATATGTCGTTCTTACTACTTTTATATCCCTCACTGTAAGATTTCTGATAAAATTAGGCTTATAACCTAGCCCACTTTAGGTAAGCTAACCGTTCAATAATAATCATTACATACTTTTAGTACTATGAAACGACAATATCAAAACAAGACTATAAAAGGAACATTGATATTACTTAAGAAAACTTTGAATGCTAGTTTAACAAAACAAAACGTGGGTTCGAATTCTGAGGGGACGTCACTTTAACGTTAACGTTAAAGCGTTAACATTAAACGTTTATTTTCAATAGTATTTATTTTTTGTCAATATTTAATTCTTAAGTAGCGGAATTTATACTTTCAAATTACTCTTAAATTTTGAATGAAATGTTACAGTTTGTTTTATTCTGATTTATTCATTTAAACTATAATAATTTAAGTAAGTTATTAATATATTGAGTATTAATATTATTGCAATGATGAACTTAAAAATGAGATAGTTTCAAAATAACAAAACTTTACAAATCAGAAGTTTTGCCTTAGAAGTTAATGCATTATTTTGTATTTAACATCTTTTTAACATGTTCTGAAATTTTCCTTGGAGTCTATGAAGTCCTAAAGAACTTCGCTAATCAAATTAGTGTATTAGTTTCTCTGGCGCTTTCGAACAAATCTTTAGAAGAGCTTGTCTAAATTATAAAAAAAAAAAAAGTTTATTACTCTTACAGCGATTTTAAATTTCAACGACTAATTTTAAAAATTAAGTTAAAGTAATCATCTCTCTTCGTATCTGTTAATATGCCTAAATTTAATACAGAGGCCGAGAAAAACTACTTCCTCAAATAATTTGAAAATATAATATATGTGTTTTTTAAACAATTAATAATTACTGTCTCATGTTATTTTTTAAATTATTTTTTATTGCTGGAATATTTAACGCATGCCTTCTTACATTATTGGGATTTCATATGTATCCTACCATGCTGTGTAATGCAGTTGGCGGCGGTCGACATTTTACATGCCCATCCCACGCATAAATCATCTTACTTTTCAGACAATAAACTAAAATCAAGGGATAAATTAATATACATATATATATATATATATATATATATATATAACAGATGTATATATGTATATATATATATATATACATATATATATATATATATATATATTATATAATATATATAGTATAAAATATATATATATATATTAAATAGCTTTTACTATAAATAGACTAAAAGGTTACATTTCAGTAGACAAGTTTCGAGCGTTTGAGAGACAGCTATGTGTCTATCTCAAAAGTCTTAGGAACGCTTCACTTGACATGAACTTCGTCTCGAGACTTATTTGAAACGGAAACTCGCACATGTGTTTGCTGCAATCATGCATTTTACGTAGTAGCACTATCTTTCCAACTGAAAAATGGAGAGCTGTAATTTAAATTAAATAGAAAGCTGCTTTTTGCAAAGACCTTATTTCAATATCGTTCTACTTCACTAATAGTTTTTTTAGAAAATAAAATCTTGTTATTTATTCTTTAATTGAAGTAATTGGAGTATATTTTTTACATATTTTGGTAAATAAATCAAAATTAAACTTCAGATTATAGACTACAAGCCAAAATTTCCTGCATTTGTCACTGCAAACGTTAAAACTGTTATAATACATTGTTTGACTTTTCATATTTTTTATTACAGTTTTAGTTGTATCAATTAAATATTCTTTGATCACAAAAAAGTTCTGCTCATGTTTCACTTTGTGTGCAAATTTTTTCGTGAAGTTATCGGTTTTTTAATATTAACAAAGGCTTACAATATATATCAATACATATTATTTCTTGGATTCTTTTCTAGTAATATTTTTTCATACACTCTCTACAAACTTCTCAAAAAATACCCTAACAAGAAAGGTGTCATGTGTAAAACTTAGCATTTAATTAATTAATCAACTTAGTATTTTTACAGAATATCATCTCATATCAAATTACAACTCCTTCTAGAAAATCTGGTTTCTTGTATTTATGTTCTCAATCCTCTTCCCTGGATATTAAAAAACGCTTACGATGTCTTTGCAACGAACACCACCTAAGTTTTACGTTTGCGTGACGAAGATGAAAAATATGTTGTTGTCTTTAACTCGGCGGGGTTGTAGTGAAGCGCCGCTCAGCAACGTCGACGACGCACTAACTGAACTGCTACAAGTAAGACATGCAGACAATTTTATTATAAAGGGAGATTACAATTTGCCGACTCTGCAGAGGCAAGATTGTTTTGCACATTTAAAACCAATTCTATATCCTGATACCTCTCAATCGAATAAACACCTAATTAATTTTTATTTCATATCATAACTGCTTTCAAAATAATAAATTCCATAACATAAAAGACACAATACTAGATTTATTTATTATAGATATTAAAGACAACTGTACGTCTACAGGACAGAGCCTTTAGTTCCACCGGATGCTTATCATCCGCCATTACTTATTCTATTGCCGCTTAATAAACTAACATAAAAACCACTAGCTTTCAAATCTTTAACTCGTTTTAACTGTAGTAAAGCTGATTACTCCTTAATTAATACAGACGTTTTAAATATCGATTGCGTAATATTTTTAAGATAAAAGCGCAGAAAGATGCTGACTGAGTTTGATAAAAATCTATATTCGATTATAAAACATGTCCCACAGATTTGTAATAAATCTTAAAAATATCCGTCTGGTTTATTGGGGCTTAGGTTAAAATTTCTCAAGAATTATAATAAATCGTGGGTAGAAAAAAAAGAATACCATAATATTTCGTACTATGAGAGCTACCAGTATTTAGAACTCGTCTTTGGAATGAGTCCTTCCAGTGCTTATAAATCTTATATCACTACGGTTGAAGATAGTATACACCTCATTATAAAGTTTTTCTGGGCATTTCTACATAATTTAAAAAGTAAAGCCAATAGAGACACTATTCCAAACTACGAGTTTTATAAAACATTTCGTCAAAGAATCCAGACGATATTGCCCACTTGTTTTCTAGGTAATTCAATCAGTATTTTAAACATCCTAAATTAAAAAACAATTTTGACGTAAAAAGCATTTCTGACACCAATTGCAATTCTGACACTTTTATTAGTAACTTAGAGCTTACTCAAAAGAATTACGCAAGTTGGACACGAGTAAAAGCTCTGGATTGATAATATTCCTCGATTTTTCTTAAAAGTTGTTTTAAAATATTTTACATATGTTTAAAACAAAGTGTCTTTCCACTGTTGGAAATCAGCGTATTACTCGATCTTTAAGGCAGAAGGAAGAGGGTCAAACGTCGAAGTATAGACCTAAATCAATCTTACCTACTTTGTCAAAGATTTTTGAAAAATTAGTTCATAATGACTATTATCCGGCAGACATAATTTATTTTAAAACAGCAACATGGATTTGTAAAACATCGTTCCACTACCACTTATATTGTGATTTACACATCAAACTTATTTGAAAACTTAGGCACCAACAAACAAACAGATAGCGTCTGTACAGACTTTAAAAAAGCCTTTGTAAAAATGGACCACAAAATATTATTAGACAGACTTGCGTACAACGGCATAAGAGGAGAACTCTGGAGGTGGTTTAAATCATTCGTTACAAACTGAAAACAAAAGAAATTGTTAACGGTTATGAGTCGGAATTTCTAACTATAACATCTGGGGTACCATAGGGATCCATTTAGGGCGTTCTTATTTGTATATATATTAATATAAACAATTGTTTTAAATATTGCAACTTCTTGTTGTATGCGAGATGATCTCAAGATGTATCATAGTATAGAAAACTTTAATGATCATTTTAAATTTCAGGAAGATCTTAACCATTTATCATTATATCTGTACGAAAAATAAGTTACATCTTAATACCACCAAATGAAAAACAATTACTTTACAAGGAAAAAACAAGTCCACTTTACATATAATCTGGTTAAATTAAATTTAAACTTAGTTCTTAATTGAAGATCTCGGAGTCACATTTGACAGTAAATTACATTCACATAGCATGTAGACTGAATTATTAAAAAGCATTCAAAAGTTTGGTTTTGTTTAGTGTTAATTTTTGTTTATTGTAATTTAAGCATAAGCTCGACCGCATTACAGAAAACAAAAATTTAATAATTTCAAAACCTCCTCATATCTTTATAAACCTTAATCCGTTCTCAACTTGAATATGCTGTATCCATATAAAATTCTTATTATGATAAATATTTCGATGCTCTCGAGTCTGTTCAAAAAATTCCTAAGAAACGTAAATTATAAAATGTTATGGCACTTACATGTCACACAAACAATTGTTGAAAAATTTAACCTTCTTAGCTTTAAACTAAGAAGAGCGCTCTTAAGAGAATGTGTCCATGATTTATGTGCAAAACTGATATAATTGTATTACTTTAGTAAATAAGGTTCGTTTCAAAGTTCCAACTCGGACACACTGTCGTAATGAAAATTGTCTGTTTGCGCTGAATAAATGTCGAACAAATGCTGGCAAACGTTCACCAATGTATCAATTGTTATACTGCTACAATTCATCTCACATCTGAACTCTAAAACTTCAAAAGGACATTTTAAAATAATAGAAAACTGTAGCTAACTTAACATCTCTCAATTTTTCTAGTTTAACTTTTAATGTATTTATTTTAATATGGTAAACAGTGCTGATGACACATTGATTAACTCTATTGTCAAAAATACAGTGTATCTTTTATTATGTTGTGTCATTGTTTGTTTAACCAAATAAAAGAAAAAAACACCTCAGATTCTCGATATACTGACTATCAATTTGCATAACGCTGTAGTGCCTGCAGCACTAGCCCAAATTTCGACATAACCAAAGGCTTTCAATAGTCCACAAACAGCTGGCTTGACTTCATGGAGAAAGAAGGACTCTTGATGATGATAAAGTCTTTCTTAAAAGCAGCCCCATAGGAAGTGGACCTGGATCAGCCCCAATGGTTCCGTCAAAAACGAGATTGACTTTATCATGAGACAACAACCACACACTTCAAATATTTAATGATGTTTCTGTGATCACAATGGTTAAAACCGGCAGTGATCAACGACTTAAGAGGCATATTAAATCTAAACATCAGGCTAGAAAGGTCTCGTCTGATAAAGTCCACGCTACGTCCGACTCGTGCCCATATCCTAAATGCCGTGAAGCATTTAGCTCGAGCTAACTAATCGCTTCCAATGCCTAGACACTTGCAGCACTGTGGACGAAATTAACGCCTCAGCTCGTGGAAACTGTCCGTACTGTGGGTACTAGTTTCTACAAGGTGCACCTGCAAAGCTCAGAACCCAAAAACTCTCTGATTACACTCTGAACCTTTTGGAATAAAGACGGAAGATGCGGCTACAGTATTCTTCTGACATGTTAGGCTACAGGCAGCTGAATAGACAGATCTCTAAATGTATGCGGTGACTCTGCGCATCTTAATACATGTCGTATTAAAGAGGCTGATTAAACGGAACCAAGGTTCTTAAGTCTTCGCCAGAGATCTGTCTGTCGGGCAAAGCCAGCTAACTAAGTTGAAGACCGGATGTTTTGAGTGAGACCGAGAAATTCTATGGACAGCTGTACACATCGTCATCGGAACCGCTTACCGAAGCGAGTGTCGACCAAGAGCAAAGCACACCTCGGAAAATATTCCGGAAGTCAGTCTGAGCGAGATTTAATAGAATAGTTTTTTCAAGAGCCATTCGTCTCTCGAAAAAATTAAGAACAGCAAAGCACCTGTCGAGAACGGAATTACAGCAGAACTACTCAAAGCGGGTGGAGAACCGATACTTGTAGTCCTTCAGAGGCTCTTTAATTTCGTCCTGCAGGATGGTATTACCCAGAAGCGTGGAGCAGGAGTTTGGTGGTGCTGTTCTTCAAGAAAGGTGATAAAAGTCTCACTTCCAGACTAGACGACTTCCAGCCACCCGAACAAGCTGGATTTCGAAAAGGCTTTAGTACCAAATCTAAGGTACAGTTTTCAAGTTGAAAGTACTAAATTATTAATTATATTATATCTACTAGGAAAATGAAGTTTATGTCTAAAATGGCAAATTTTTTAATACATTTTCTTACCGAATTTTGTCTACCTCAAAGTTCAATATACAAAACACAATTATACTAATACAGGCTTCTTTTAGTCGTCAATTATATTGCCTTCGACACTAACTAGAAAGATAAGTGTTTTACTTCTTCTTATTTTAAAATAATCCACTATGTGGTAGCTGATACATACGTATGTACAAAATAAAATTATGTAAAACATTCAGGCAAGTTGTGCCAAAACTTTGAAACTTTGTTAGTAATTCACCGCACTGGAACAATTAGTTGAAACCGCGATTCAATTTTGAGCTCGAACCAATAACATGACGTTACCGTTACTTCCAACAAATTTATTATACTAGCTTTTGGTGAAACCGAATTTAATTGACTGAATTCCCAAAAGAAGGAGGCACTCAATTCGGAGCGTATGTATTTTTTTTCGAATATGTTACCTCGTTGCTCCGCTCCTCGGGCTCCGATTTAAATTCATTCTTTTTTTTAATCGCCGGATATTAGCTTTCTATTGAGTATATTTTTTAAATCATTTTGTGATTAGTAATATAATAGATATTTGAGAATTAAAAAAAATGACGGCAATAAAAATCACATCCTCCTGCGATTAAGTTACAAATGCGCCCAAAACCGTAAAAGATAGTCATTGTCTAGGCCAAGTCGCGTTTTCTGCCGTTCGTTGTTTCCTGCTTATATTGCGTAAAATAGTTATACGCTGTTAGAAGTCGGTCATATTTTTTGTTAAATTTATAAGAAAGAAGATTTACTTTAGTTGAGTTCTTTCTGACTACACTTATTAAATTAATACACAAAATTTTAAGACTGCAAATAAGTACTGGAAATTTATAAAAAAGTGAACCAAAAGTTATTTATATTTTATTTTGTAAAAATATTTTTTCTTATTTGAAGTATATTACTTTTATTCTTCTATTACTTTATATAAGAATAATGAGAGGTTGGAATATTTTTCGTATGGGGTCGTTCCACTAGTTCAGTCCATGGCCAGTATGAGACTGCCACTCGAAAAAGCTCTATCCACAAAGGTTGTCTGTTTTACGAGCTATGTCACTAGCCTGTTGCCATTTTAACTTGCTGATTCTGTGAACAATTTCGGTTACTATCCATCTGCTAATATTCTCTTGTATTAGTTATGCAAAACTAACAATAAATTTTAGGAGCTCTAATCATTAATCATTGCAAAGATTTAAAGCACTAAACTTCAATTCAACTTTAATTAATTCAGAATACAATAGTATCAAAACCTATCAACACCATAAAATGAGGTATTCGTTATACTGCACTGAAAGTTAGATAGTGCAGAATTTATTATTTACTAAAAATAAAATAATGTTTTACACACTTTGGTACGGTTGTAAAAGGTGGTAAAGGAAATATAACAAAAATACCACCTAATAAATAATAAATATATTAATAAAAGTCGTTATAAATTTGACCATAATGAAAAGTTTATAAAATTATATCTAATTCTGGTTCAATGCGGGTTGGTGGGTGGACCGACTTTTTACATGCCCATCCGACGCATGGATCATCTTACATTTCAGAAAATTGGGTAATCGGCCCAGATTAACCTAACCAAACACGACCTCCGGTTTATAAAGCCCCTTGCTTGCATATTGTTGGATATTTTAAGAATAACCCACAATAAGCATTTTGATGTAAAACATTGTTGAAAATTCTAATAAACCTTATTCAAAGCTCATTTAAGGTGATATAGTGTAAGTTAATACAAAATTTAATGTCATTCACAAAATTAATCATTTATGAACTTTATGAAGTATAATTAAGAACATACTTTTACGATTTCAGCAGCCTTGCAACTTAATCGTGTTAGGTTGTGATTTTTGAAGCCGTATTTTTTTTTATTGAAAGTTTATTAAAGTACTTATCACAAAGTTATAAAAAAATGGGACCAAATAGCAGCTAGTATCTATTGTTTAAAAAATAATGAACAAAATCGGATCACTAGGAGTGGAGCAACGAGCAACATATCAAAAAAATAAATAAACATACGTGGTTGCGCGGTCGCGTGGTCACTCAAGTTTCGTCAGCCAATTCTGATTGGACCAACTGGCTCGAGTGACGGCGATAGGGTAGATCCTATTTAAGGACCAGCGGGTTTGAATTGCGATAAAAGAAGGATAAATACCTCGTCTGATGGCGGCACAGCTGCAGGCGTCATCGGTGATGCGGTTGGGTTGCGGTAAACTTAAAACTAAAAGAATGGAGCGTTGGCCTATGCGTCGTGTGACATTAAAATAGATGCGCTGCGTAGAACTCCTGAAGGCAATTGTCTCAGCGGCGGCGCCGCCTGACCGCATCACGAAGTATTCACCTTATACCCTTCTTATCGCGAGATAAGGAAAAATTAAAATGAAAAGGAGGGCAGGCGGTTTTACGGTGGTAGGTCCCCTGTTTACAGGAGACCGTCTGGGTGGGTACCACCGCGGTGCCTTTTCTGCCGCGAAGCAGTAAGTGTAGAAAACACTGCCGTTCCGGTTGAAGGGCACCGTAGCCAGGATTTACTGGGTAACAAGACTTAACACCCTATGTCTCACGGTAGGGCAGCGTCGGCGATACCACTGGTATTGCAACGTCTATGGGTGTCGGTGACCACTTCCCATCAGGTGGCCCGACTGCTCGTCTGCTGCGAATGCCATAAAAAAAAAAAAAAAGGCGAAAGGAACGGTATAGTAAGAAAGGGAAGAAAAATTATTGCCTAACCAATTTGCGGAATGCGCGCCAACAATACGTTCTAAGTTGAGTATCTCCTTAAGGCTCTTATATGTGTGTGGCATACATATATCCTTAGTATTTATTGATAGTATATTTTGTTTTCGAAATTTTAGCGAATTTAAACATCCACTAGGCAAAAAGACTGGCAATGTCTGCAACACAATAAATTTTTCTATTCTTAATTTTGATTTTAATTTTCGCAAATAACTCGTGTTGTGTCATGAGACCTTATAGTTTTTAAATAATTTTTGTTTTATTTGTACATCCCATTTTTGGACAACCATCCCAATTAAAAAATAAACATGTAATTTTGCTATTGTATATAAAGATATACGAATTTGTATTTACAACAAGAAGAACTAGTGCTTGAGCTGCAGAATGTCAAGGGTGTGCTACGTGACAACTAGGTGTAAATTTTACGCCTGCGTCTTATTCATTGCGTAAAACCAGCTACAGTTAAGAAAATTTTTGCTATTCTACATTATATCAAGAAGCTTCCGTTAAAATATATTAAATATCAATAATGAAGATTTGCCTATAAGTTAAATCTTGCGTTTGTAATTCACTCTACAAGACCTTGCAGAAATTGACTAGAACGAGAATTATCTATATCTCGCAAAGGGCGTATAAATACCAACTATACATCGAGTTTTGGAAAATATCGGTCAGTGTAAATACAAATATCTGACAATATTTTCAGTTTGTGTTTTAACCAACTTAACCTAAGACTTTGAAATAATTTGATCAACAGAGCATCCTTGCAAAGAAGACATATTCAGATTCTTATCCACAAGATTATTAAAACAAAGAAATATCTAAATAAATAGAATATTAATAATAAAAAGAAGCCCTGTGCGTAAAATGCTGAAAGACTTGTGAATGTTACCTTTATTTTAAATTTTTGTAATAGCAATGAAAAATATAAATTAATTAAAATTTGATTGTCCCATGAAGCTGATATATAAAAGGTTCTAAAGCTAAGGAGATAACAATGATAACATTAAATGTTATAAAACTTTACACGAAGATTCAATTCATAATGTGTACGTTATTAATTGATATTTTTAATTAATTAACATTCATTGACTAAATTGCAAGTTATGCCTCTATGTTATGATCACGATAGTATAACTTAATACGAAGTTAGCAATTCATTAATGCCTACCTCAGTTATATTAATCATTTCCTATCTCTAGACATAATGTTAGAAGTAGATTGAATTATGCCAACATACAAGATTAAGATTTATACAACATAATATATTCAATGAAGACGTTTCAAAATGTTAAACTTTATTGCGGCTTAGTAGCAAAATTATAAATTAAAATAATTTGTGCTACATGAAGAATGTTAAACATAGGTATAGTACAAAACCCAATTTTATTTGAGTAATGTAGGATTATGATTATCTAAAATACTGGTACTTCTTTTATAAAATTTAACAATCGTTTATCAAAGTATGCTAGTTTTTTTAATACGTCTACGCTACCTAACTTTTGGAATGTGAAATTAAATCAAATTTACTTTTGTTCTGTACTTATTTCATTCTTGTCTTTTTCCTTCGTTTAATTTGTGGCTGTGTAAGATAATATGATATTTTTCTACATTTCAACAAAAATAAATTCATAAGAAAGCTATGATTAAAATATATTTATAGGTTTGCCTTAAACTATGCATGCTACATTAGTTTTACGAAAGTACTTACATTTGAAGATTTGACAATCCTGATCATTGATAAATGTTGTATTTAATTGATACATTTTTTTAATCTGATTTCTTAGCCTACCTTTATATTTCAGCCAAAATTACCTATGTGACAGCTTTAAACAGAAAACCGTTAAAGTATACTCCTATTTATCTAAAACGGTAAAACTATTTCAAAAAATTATAACTTCGTATTTTAGTACATAGTTTAAATAATCATGTAATCTTCCGGCTGAAGCCCATTCAGCATAAGCTTATGGCGCAAGTCGCCATGACATTAAATCCTTTGCCCCGACGATGTCCTTTATATTTGAACAAATAGTAACTCCATCAATAAAAATCTCCAAAACAAAAATAGGTTTCCATCGATAAAATCATATGTTTGGTTTCTATTTAATTATGATTGACTAACGGTTTCTAGTGCAGTCTGTTTGATTAAAAATTAAATTTTACATTTAGTGAAACATTTGCTTGTTTGTTTTGACATTAAAACTTTATTGGGTCCTCTTAATAAGATTTATTTGTACTCTTTGATTTTTCGAAGCTTAAACCTACATGATTAAAACAGAAAGCGAACGTTGAGAAAACTATCAAAGATCGAGGTTTGATTGTGGTAATCTATAATCAGTTAAATTTACCTTTAAAAAATATATACTAAAAGTAAAACTCACAGTTAAGATCACAATAGCCCAATTAAAACAGATAGAACGTGTTAATTACATGACCCTAAAATTGGTGGATTCATTCACATTAGCATGATCATTCACATATATAGTGGAAAATTTAAATAGAATAGATTAAATCTTAGCTATCTAAATTTAACATATCCATTTTTCAAGTTAACATGCACTTAACGTTAATGCAGCACATATGCTTATTAGAATATGTCGATAGAGTGTACCAGATAGGTAAATCCTTTGGGAGCACAATAGCTTATCATGCCAAGAGTCATTAATTACTGACTAAATGCAGTTACAATAATTGTTTAAATACATAGAGAAAATAGCTATGCAGGCCTAATTTCATTAAATAAGACCTTTTACATACATTTATTGTTTTAATTAGTCATTGGTCATATTATTTATACTAATTTATAAAGAGAAAATTGTTATATTTTAAATGTTACCATTATTGAAAATACTTTGCAGCGCTTTAACTCATTAACTAAACGTTATGTCTTCATGCATTAGAGTAAAAATTTTTGTAATTTTTACATCTTAGATATTTGAAAACCAAAATATTTAGGTTTTCTAACAGCTATAAACATATTTGAATTGAAATATCTCACGTAAGTTTTAATTTTGTTTACGTGACTGCATTTATTTACATAACTGCCTCCATAGCCTAGTGGCATAGGCGTGTGCTTCAGAAACCGGAGGTCGTGGGTTCGAATCCTGCGGGGACACACTAATTTTCATTGTTGTTTCCTAGTTAGTTAGGTTAATTTGGGCCGATCACCCAATTGTCTGAAAAGTAAGGTGATCCATGCGTCGGATAAGCATGTAAAAAGTCAGTCCACCCACCAACCCGCATTGGACCAGCGTGGTGGGGTACGGTCCAAAGCCCCCTAATAAATAAGGGTGTGTTAGGGGAGACCATACCCAGCAGTGGACTATCAAAGGCTGATGATGATGATGACGATATATTTACATTACGTGGAGGTAATTCTATATGCACGCTTCAAGTAATGGTAACGTCATTTAATTAGCCTAAACTTCCATGTGTTTTGAACAGTTAGATAAAATGAATACAGATCTATAGATAACAAAATGTTTTGTGTAGTTTTTTGCTCTTTCCAGTGATAAAATTGTTATTAGTCGATAAATACAGTCACATCTTCATGAAGTACTAAATTTCTGTAAGGTAATAACGAGGAATTTTCCCCCGCAGCGAACGATTAATGACTATAGAGTTTGGGCATGAACGAAATGACTGTCTGATAGATGGAAACTGCCAAAGTACTCTCAAAATTTTACCACATATTACCATTTTGGAAAATTACGTAAGTATTAATTAAACTTTTTAACAGTAAACGCAAATCATTTTAAGAATTTTTGTAATAATTAGATAGTTATAAATATCCATAACGCCCTGTTTATTACTGAATACGAAAGTCTAAAACATTTAGAAAACTTACGTGCGCACCATTTAAATATATATTTCTTTCACCAGATCCTTATCCCGCTTATGCAGCGATGGCACAACAGGATTTCCTCTTCCATTCCTCTATATTATTCGTTATTTTAGTACTTACTCCTTTATTGCTCTTATCCTCTCACACAGAGCCCATCCTCGCTTTTAAGGTCTACCTATCACTCTTCGTCCATCAACATACATTTTATCATCATCATCATCATCATCATCAGCCTGCTAGTCCACTGCTGGACATAGGCCTCCCTAATGCATACATTTTATGCGTTCTTATAAATATATTGCATTAATTCCTTCTCATACATGCCCGTAATAACTACCTACCGACTTCAGCTTTTTAAACACAGGTACCACTTTCAATCATCATCAGCAGCCTGTGATAGTCCGCTGCTGAACATAGGCCTCCCTAATATGACAAAACCGCCCTATGGATAGGTCCACAGGGCGGTTTTGGACCGTACTCCGTACTTCCTCATTCCACACCATGTATTATCCTTATCATTTTTCCTTTTTTTTCTCCAAACACATATCTCGATTCACTTCGAACACATGTTGCCATCTTATTCCAACAATTGATAACTGTCATATCTCCCATTTCAATCATTTTATTGACAATTTTTCTTCCAAATTCTGCTACTAGTTACCCAATCTGTACTATTTTGTTCTAGCTGGGGCACTTTGTCACACATTCAACTTTTGAAAAAATCCAGGAGCAAAAGCCTATGTTGGGACACCAGGCACATACCGGGTACAATTTAGCAGTTCTTGGCGGAACCTAACCTGTTTCTTTTTAAAAGCATCATTTAAATATATAATAAGTAAAAAGGATTATATAAAAATGAAACCATGAAAATTACTATATTAACTCAAAAAATACTTATATGCCTATTAATTATGAGTAGTATGTGGTGTTATCACCGAATGACAGTAGGAATCATTCCGATTACATTGATTCTTACATTCTTAATCAGTTTTGTTGTTCCGAACGGATGTATTTATAAACCAATGGATTTCTATGTAAATTAAACTGATAACCACACTTTGAAAGAAAATAGTTTCATTCGAATACTTCATGGTATGGATATTTATTATATTATGGAGGATAATCCACCGCTGCTAAAACAAAATAAGCTTTCTGTACATCTATCACTTCGGTCATCATATACCTGTAATTGTCTACTGAAAGACTTAGCCCTCTCAAATAACAAGTCAATAAGCACGGGCTCCACTCAAAAACTACTCTACTCCAACGGTGATCAGTTTTTCGGGAGATATGATATTGAATATTATTGTATTGACAGTGGGCCTACTGTCAATAAAACGTGCTAATTCGGTGGTCTATATGGATAACATTTGTTTTTTGCCGGATCACCTCATTCTGAGTGTGATTACAGAGACTCCGAGCATAGCCTTCATAGCTCGCAGAGTGGCCTTAATTCTGTGGATCAGCCCTACCGTTATCCTCTCCTCGCGGTTTTCTAGAAATTTGATGAACACTTTTCCCGAATTTGCCCGATGTCCCTTTCCATTCCAAAGCATTGGAGATCGTAACATAACAGTGTTAATTTAGTGTTTATTCAATTAACTTTAGAGCTTTTGCGACGTTACTCCACGAGCTTGAACGTTTGTTTCGAAATCTTCAAATTCTTGCCTTAAGGGAGTGCCTTATACAAGACGGTGAACAGTTCCGGTATTAAACCTATTGAACGCTGATAGTTCACTGAATATACGCTTTTTGGTCTTTATAATAAAAAATGATTTCATTTTTAGCATCGGGCCTTTGCAATATCTACTTCCCATTTTTCTTAAAGAACAGCTCTTTTCGAGGAAGTCAACAAATATTTACACCAATGATTTCAGACACCAAAACCGTCAGACCCTTATACAAATTCATTGCACTTTGGCTTTAAGCTAAAGTGAGTTTGTTCTCCACTACAGCGTTCGGTGTATCGAGATCGGTGCAAAACCAAGCACACTTTGAGTAGCCCAAAGCTTTTTCTCTGTAACCACACCAGTTAGCTTGACCAAGGTTGTCACAAGAAGATTTACCAGAAACCCTACGCCACCATGGAATGGTCTCCCTTTAGGAAAGAAAATAAAGGCGGCCCAATGCTAGAGTTACAGCGTTCTCTACTTCTCCTCGGAATTTATATGTGAATAAAAATTGCTATTTCATCTTCTTAAGTTGGATTTCAAGATGTTCTAGGTACTCGACAAGCCGTAATGTGCGTTTATTATACGTCGTCAATGTAAAATTATATAGCCTTCCGTAACGCGGAGGTTCTACCCACCAACACCTTTCGTTACCTTGACCGCCTCTTGTATAACTGGTGTAATATAATAACTGGTGGCGAATTTAGAATATCGGCTTCACTAATCATGCGATATACGAAAACCCGCATTTAATTTTTTTATAGTTATTTGTTTAATGAGAACGATGAAACGAGTAGCATTTGTTAAATAAATCATTTGCCCCGACTTCATTTTCATTTTTTTCTTTACAGGGTAGTCCGTTAAATAGACTCAAAAATTATTGAATTGAAAGATTCCTTTATAATAACATCCACGACAGTGACATATTTTGCCCATTTTGCAAAGTCCCTGATTTTATTAGGGTCATTTAACTAGTATACTAGCCAGAATAGTAATTTTATATTAAATATGCACGACTCACTATTTTTTTTTCATTTTTCACCAACGTGTTTCTGCGTGAAAGGATTTATGTAGCTGATAGTTTATATAAGGTTAATATAATAATTAATTCTTCTAGCAACTAGACTGCAAAGAATAAGTAAATCTTTTATGGGACAATGTATACGCTTTTACAACAAAATCCCAGTAAACGTTAAGAATTTAACTGTTAATAAATTTAAAATAGTAGTAAAGGAACGTTTATGTGTTAAAGGTTATTTTAACAAAAATGAATTTATAAATGATACTACACAGCCTAGGTAATGGAATGCTCGCTCCAGGCTTTTTTCAAGTATAATATACGTATGATAGAACTGTATCTAAGCTCATAAGAAAATTTATATTTGATTATTTTAAAGATGACAAAATAGGTCCGCTGAGTTCTTTCGCCGGTTCTTCTCAGGTCGGAGGCGTCCTATTCCGGAGCCGGTGGTAGCGTCCTTGACAATCAATAAGCGAGTGTTACACTTCAATATTGAATAAAAGATATTCGAATTTAAATTTGAATTTGAATATGCTGCCTGTGAAAGCCTAGTGGCAACGACGTGTGTTTGAAGCCGAAGGTCTTGGGTTTGAATCCGTGGGGACTCAATAAGTTTTATTTGTTGTTTCCAAGTTGCTTAGGACAATTTGAGCCGATCACCCAATTGCCTGAAAAGTAAAGATGATTCCTGCGTCGGATGGACAACTAAAATGTCAGTCCACCCGCAACCGAAAACCCTCCTGATAGGGACGGTTTATGTACAGGAGGTCTATGTCCAGCAGTGGACTAACACTGAGACTGTCAAAAGTTTCATAAATTGTTTTGATTTAAATAAATTTCAATTTATTAAAAACAAGGTAAAATTTAAGTCTTGACCGTTTTTAAAATAATGTTATGAAATTTATTAGACACTATATGGGATGACTCAATTTAATTGTAAATAATATTTATTATTCGTTTTATCCACAAGTCTTTCCTAGTTTGTAGTGTAAGGTTCACAATCATATTAGAATGATGATGATTATATCAGCAGACTTACTGAATTTCCGTGAATTTAAAGATATTTATTAATTTGGTGTATATGAAATTCTATGTCATATTTTTATTTGATATTTAATAAGTCTAACCAAAATACATTACACGTTATAAAGACCTTCTTGATATTTTCTTATACACTTCCTAATAAATGTTAAATGTTTTGTAATAAATGAAAGTTATGCCATAAAAGTGAAAATCCTACACACTACATCTTTGCCAACTTTTTTCCTTCTTATTACAGGATGTATAACATTAATTTACGTAGAAATGCAAGTGGAAAATCTGTGACTGTGTATACTATTATTCAAGCAAAAAATACAGGAAACAGTCGTTCATTCGTTCTTCGTTTTCAGCCTGCTTGAGCCTAATGCTGAGCATAAGCCTTCTCGATAAATCATTGAAGATGGACGATTCTGTGCTACCAGCTTCTACCCACCTCCATTACTACATTTTAACAGGTGATCACTCAACCTGGTTTGACCTAAATTACGACAGCCAGTACGAGGCTGCCACTCCAAAATCTTTTCTTCCCAACGGTTATCGGTTCTACAAGCTGTGGCCGGCCTATATCCACTTCAGCTTGGTAATTCTGCGGGCTATTTTGGTTAATTTAGTTTTTTTACGGAATTCTGCTTTACGTTTTTTATCACACAGGTAAACAACGAGCATATCTCGCTTCCCAGCTCGCTGAGCGACTTGGAGATTTCTTATACGGATGCCAGTGAATGACCATGTCTTGTGCCGTCATTACTGGCAACACACATTGGTAAAGGACCTTAGTCTTCAGGTATTGAGGGATATTGAACGAGAGGATATGTCGCAGCTTCCCGAACGCTGCCCATCCGAGGCGGATTCGTCGATGGACCTATTCGTCGAAGAAAGAGATAGTAAAAATATTTATTTTCTTAACCGAGTATAGTGACAAAACGTGCACCTGATGGTAAGTGATATGCTCTGCCTATAATAAATATAGCATAAGACTGCCAATTCACTCGCTAACCCGAAAAATGGCATTTTTTGTCTCGTTTACCCACGAGCTCGTTGCCCTTTAAGCTGGAAAACGTGTTTAATATCACTGATTTGCGGCATAAATAGGAATCGTGGTTGTACATCTCTAGATATTATCTTGTTAAAAGTAGACCTATCACCTTAAATATATAACACAGAACATAACACCTGTTCATTAATAGTTTTCGTTCTGCATTAATTTAAGAAATCAATAACTGTTTTGTAATCTGGTGCATAACAGCGGAATATAATACTTATTCGTTCAGCGTTGTCATAATTATTTAGCAAAAGTATGTATGATGGTAAAAGAAATGCAATGCCATTAAAAACAAACCTTGTTAAAGAGAAATTAAATTCGCAGCCGATTAAAGATTGTGTTAGATTAATTTTATATTGCCAAAATATGTATTGAAGGGATATGATAAAACTGGGTTGAAAGTCCCTGATGACTTGCGATTTCCTTTTGACATTGGTATGGGTAAATATATTTTACAGGTTTTTTCCTGACTATATTGTAACATTTTTGGTTTTCTGTAAGTGAAAATGCGCCCACTTAAAACAATTTAAAACTTAAAACGATGTTTCTTGTGCTCTTTCCTTTATTTTATTTTTAAACAAATGAATATATTATTTACTATGTCACTCTACAGCAAAGTATCCTAACGTTTTAACCAACCATAATTTACAAGATTGTCGATCGATGGATTTGCTGTTTCTGTCATTGTTTTATGTAATTCTGATTTCATTTACATTTTATGCGTAGTGATATACGAGGGAAACAATTCTGGGTATTCGATTGGAAGTTTTCATCGTTTAAAATATGTACCAACATTTACAAAAAAACGTCCAACGCTCATTCAAACGTTCAACTGGGCAAAACAGTAAAGATTTAATATAAAAATGTAGTTGTCTCATATATCATTATACTCTTATCATATAGAAATTTAAAGTGCACAAAATATTTCTCCAAATAAAGATTTTATATTTTTATAAGAAATAATATTTTTAATATTGTTTAAAGAATAATACCACCATTTATTAATATAAGCAACCAAGCAAAAATCTGTTAAAATGGTTTCCTACATTACATATTTTAAGTTATGTTATAATGTATCATCAATAAAATTATACGGGAGCTTGTTGGTAAAAACCAATCCTCACTTAAAATTGCTCGCTGTTATAATAAATGTACGTAACAGGACTATAGTGGATGTTATTATCATCACAGGTCCATCTCGTGGGGGTTGTCTTATTTTGCAACAACAACTGTTTTGTCTGGAGTTATTGTAAATATAGAAAAAAAAACATTCGTGAAATTTAAAGATAATAAGCCTAAACTATAGAGTAGCTTAAAAATATTTTTTAAAGATCGTATATTTGATATCCTCGATTTTTTAATTCAGTCATGTTATAATTAATTTGTTTCCATTATGTTTTTAAAGTGTAGGGCATGGGTTATTAAATTGTAGTTTTAAAATAAGATAAGCGTCATAAACAGATAAATATATAAAAAACAAATACCGCGCTGTTTATTACTCTGTGCATTGTTGTTCAAATAAGCACTGGCTCGTTTTCTACATCAATAAACTCGTTTTATCAACTGGGCATCCGAATTTATTGGCACAACATTACGTAACTATTTGAATGGTTAATTCGGTAAAACTTCTAAAAAAAATCTTACATATTTATTACACCCCAATCGACTCGACAGCTGCATAGTCGATTTCTCGTCACGGTGTATTAACTCTAAGGGTTGACGTATGTTTTGTGCGCTTTAACTGCAGAAGATTGATTGGAACAAAACACCTAACTGAATTTAATAGGGTATAATATGTGTTCAAAATAAAATATAAAAGACGTGTTATTCTAACTTCACTAATACTATTTCAAAAGAGAATTGATTATTTGTGCTCATTTTAATTACTTATATATTTTTCCGTACATTATATTTTTTTATTAATTTATATACTGAGAAATATTATAGTAATCTATGTGTATATCAGGTATTAATATACGCATTCGAATTGTTGCGTTAGAATAAGTAAAATTACATTTTTATTAAATTTATATTATTTACATAAAAATTCTGATAAAAAAAGTATGCACATAGTAATCGCAACAATTAACGTAAAAATTTGAGCCCAAACCTTTGTATTTAATACTTTAACAAAACTGAGCAAAATAGCTTCATTTTATTCATAAATATTCGTTATTAGGAAATAATTAAGCCAGTAAACTTTATATAATTCTTAACCTCACGTCTAAGGTAATTTTTTACTTTATGTTATTATTACTTCCATTTAGTCATTTCTTTTCATATAATTATATAAAATTATATATTAATAATAAGAAGCTAATTTCAAGATTGCTGAATATAAATTAAAAACAGCGTCTCTCCGTAACATCTAACAAACAATTTGAACTGTAACATAGCTATTTAAACCTCGATATCGGTACCCTGTGACTGATTATTTCAAAACATAATAACCTAAGGCAATTTATAACCAAATTTTTTTAGTTCATGTCAATCGAATTGTTTGAATGTTTGCGAAGCTGGATACGTGGTTCCCTACTACAAATGAGACTAATTAATATACATTCTTTATAAAAAAATGAGTATTTCGGACCCAGTGTCTGTTGTTCAGATGTTTAGAACTTTCTCATCTATAGCACATGATAGTAAGTGCTAATAATACTTGTCTATCAACTTTTCTTAAGAATTTAGATTTTAAAATCTAAAGAATAGGTGCTAAGATAAAAGATGTGTAATAAATGTTTAAAAATTACTTCTGGTGATTCCTTAAATTTGGAAACATTGAGTGAATTAGTTTGTTAAATTTGATTATAAAATATTTATTGATTTATCGTTTATCATTGAAAAAAATAGAATAGCGTAAATGCCTTGGGGTAAACCTTGGGTTTTAATTTATTAATTTTGGAGTCCCAGCAAGTGGAAAAACCGAACCATTTTCTATATTAAAATTTGGATGTTTTGTAAGGTCTAGTATTCGCGTAAGCAAAAGAATTAATTTCACCTAATGCTTTAAGAATATTAAAAATTAACGTTAACAGTCCTTGGTAGTCCAATGAAGTAAATTAATAAAAATTATTAGATTAAATCGAAAATTAAATAAATGTTTGATATCATCTAGTAATAATATGCTCCTTATTTTATTTCTTACGCAGACAGTCGAGATCTCCGGCCATCTGATGGAAAGTTGATGTTACGACGCCGATTGACATTGGCTATACTGGTATAACCAACGCGCTGCCTACCGTGGGACAAAGGATGTTAAGTCTCATTTACCCAGTAAATACGCCGGCTACGGTGCCCTTCAAACTGAAACTCATTAGTGTTTTCACACGGTGGTACCCACCCACACGGTCCCCTGTAAAAAGGGAACCTACCACCGGTGCTCCTAGTCGATTCTGACTACGGCGGCCAGTCTATATTAGAGATCAGCTGCACTGATACCTGAATGAGATATTGTAGTGTACGTGGAGACACAAGTGTACTCCTTATTCCTTATTTATAGTCCAATGGGATGGATAATCAACACGACCGGAGAAAGGTGGGTCCGATTTATAACATGACCATTCGACGCATGGATCATCTTACTTTACAGATCACCGGTTAAACAGCCCGCATTACCGTAACCATCTAGAAAACAACTTAGAAAATAGTTAAGTCCAGCAGGATTCAGAACCCACAACCTCCAGTTTCTGAAAGTTCAAGCCCATTCCACTAGGGCTACAGGCAGGCACTAAATTTAATCTATGTGAGGTTTAGCTTACTACTTTAGGTTTACTTATACTTTACTTATACTTTCTTGTACTTTTTGTTACAAATAATAATAAAAATTAGAAAGCTAGTCTACGTTTTAAAAACTTGATCAATGTTGTTTTAATGCCTATTACATTTCATAGCGTTAGTCTTGTATAGAAGTTAATGTATATATAACACTATCGCTATGCAAAGTAAATTCTTTTAGTTCAATAGACACCCTCATATTCTCATCTTCTTCTATACTCCACACTGAAGATAAAACTAACAGCTTCTTGTATCTTGGTCAAAAATCGCTGCAAAACGGCTTCATAAAGCTATTAAAACCCTGGGTATCAACTAGTAAATAATACATTGGAAAGGAGCTACGCAACCTCCGTACACCTGAAATTTTAGTGAGGTTTGCTGAGGCAAGGCTCCTTAAAACGACGCTTTAGGTCGCCCAATACAGGCGTTAAAATCTAAGCCTCTTAAAGGTCTCTTAAAGATCGAGACCGGGTTTGCTATACATTATAATCATGATTCTTAGATTTCACAAATACGACCCATGAATGCAGTGAAGTTTGTTTTTAAGAGGAGAGGAGAGAGTACCAGTCGTTCTATCATAAACTTGAAATTCCACAAAACTCCACTATTCCCTCTATCGGGCATAGATTTCCTTAAAATTTTTACTATTTAATGAAAGCTAAAACTGCATTTATCCTTAATATTGCATTTTATAAATCATTGGCTAACACAAATGGCATCAGATTACATGGTTGCAAACTTATCGAATCCAAAAATATCTATAGCCACTCACCGCGTATCAGCTCACGATTGATATCCAAACAGACGGATTAAATAGATACGCTCATAATGATTGCTGGTGTTTCAATACATGAATATGTTTTCTAACTGCGCCTGGTTGATGGCTTTCAATTTATTTTATTTTTAAAAGATATTTATGACAAAAGTCACAAAATATTACTTTGAACAAAAAAGGAGAAGAACCGGTAAAAAGTCTGATTACTTATTTTAATTCTTTCTATAAACCGCTTTGGTCACGGTGACCTTACGAGTTTAAATTTGTAAAACATTATAAAATATTCATTAAAATATTAAGCTGGAACTTTTAGTAGTCCCAAAAGTTAAAAAAATATGTAGTAAAATTTATAATAATTTATAATTTGTATTTGACTCTTACTACTTATCAAAAATATACGAAGTATAATTATCTATCACGTGTTTCCCAAATTAGATTTAAATTATTTTGCTAATAGATACATATAGATATATTTATCTATTAGCAATTTAAAAAATATTTACATTAAAAAGCTTATTGTGGGTTCTTATTAAAACATAGATATTTGCTCTTGCGGATTTTATTGAAGGCCGTTTAAATAATTACGATTATTTAGAACATATTTTAACACTATCTTTTACGGTTTCCGCAGCGTTTGCAATTGAATCGCATTAAGTTGTGATTTTTGACGCCGAAATTATCTTAATTTCTTTGATATCTATTAAACTTCTTAATATAAAATTATTTTCATTTAAAAAAGGTTGAAGAAAATCGGAGCACTAGGAGCGAAGCAAAGAAGTAACAAATATAAAAAAACATACGCTCCGAATCAAATCATCTCTGCTGGGCAAAGGCCTCCCCCTAATACACCCCTATCCATCAGGGGGTTTTGGACCGTATCCCACCACGCTCGTCCAATGCGGGTTGGTGGGTGGACCGACTTTTTTTACATGCCCATCCGACGCATGGATCATCTTACTTTTCAGACAATTGGGTGATCGGCCCAAATTGCCCTAACCAACTAGGAAACAACAATAAAATTTGTTGAGTCCCCGCAGGAATCGAACCCACGACCTTTGGTTTCTAAAGCACACGCCCATACCACTAGGCTACGGAGGCAGTCCGAATTAAGAATTAAATACCTCCTTCTATTGGGAAGGAGGTACTCAATTCTGAAAGTCAACAAAATAATAAAGAATTTTCTAAATTATTTCAGTATCATTTTTCTAGTTATGTTTAAATGTAATGCAGTATGATTCAGACTATTACGTATATAAACGTCAATATGACCATTGTGACAAAAAGAGAACCCTGCCATTAGGAAAAAAGATAACAACGTTTTTGCAAATAACGCAAGCTACTCTTTCCCTTAAGACCCTTTTCACAATGTGGATTTCCTCTCCATTCATGCTTTCAAATCGTCTCAAAACTTATCGTCATTATTTTTGAATATTCTATATGTTTCAACTACAATAAGAAATCTAAGTCCTAAATGATTTACATCTATGTTAAATTTAGTTAAATAGTAATTTTTTAAAAAATAATGCGAAAATATTGAAAACTATACAGACAATTAATTATTAATAAACATTTATGAAATACGGCTTTCATATACCATTAATTAAAAATTTAGTATACAGAAGTTGTGTTCTTGGCCAATGTTATCAGAAACCATAAATGTCACAGTAGTTAACCCTATAAAGATAACCATACTAGATAATACGTAAAAGATAAGGACGTGTAGAGGATTTCCTTGTAAAAATACTTATTCTAATAGCTTTTGCATTTTTTTACTATTTAAAATGTAAAAGGATTTATTGTTTTTGTTAAGGTCTTTAAAATTAAAATTTTGACTTTAAATGAATCTTTAACTTATACTTAGGATACCGAACATAAATAAGCAGTCTTTTGTTTATAGAAACTAAATATTATGAAATATACCAAATGTTTTTTTATAAATTAGAAGATTATAGAGTATGCGGTCCAAAGATAATAATTTAATTTGACATGAATGGCTTTTAGACGATCAGAGTAAAAGTCTTTTTTGTATAATATTAAACAGCTAATTAGTTGACAAATTAGTTAACATAGTATATATTTTACCACGCGGAGAATTTGCGGGCAATAGCTAGTTAAATTAAATTATTTTAAACTTATTAAAAAACCAGAAGAGACGTTTTTAAATACGCAAAAAAGATTCCTAAACGTATGTTAAAATACTGGTTAGCGAATGTTAGACAGTATTTTAAATTTAATTGTTATTTAAAATATAAAGACAAAACTTTACAAAATATTGCAAAAACAAAAATGTATGAGATATTATGAGAGTAAAAACTGCTGCCTCCATAGCCTAGTGGTTAGGGTGTGTAATTTAGAAACCGGAGGTCATAAGTTAGAATCCTGCGGAGAATCAAATTTTCATTGTTGTTTTCTAGTTGGTTAGGGCAATTTTGGGCAATCACCCAATTGTGTTAAAAGTAAGATGATTTATGCGTCGGTTGGCCATGTAAAATGTCGGTCTACCCACTAACCTAGACAAGCATGGTGCGATACAGTCTGAAATCCCAATGCCTATGTCAAGCAATAAAAAATAATTTAAAAAATAGCATGAGAAAGTATTTATTAATTGATCGAAAAACACACACCATATATTTTCAAATTTTTTAAGGATTTATATTCGCCCTTAAATTTTCTACAGTACTTTTAAATCGAATCCCTTATAACAACATTATATAAAAAATCTTATATAAAAGTGTTGCCTAATCGTATCTCATTCGTTAGATGAAAATGAATAAAATAGCGAGGGATTTGTGTAATAGCCTCTACTTTGCCGGATAACCGCACCAAACACGATAAACATTAATCAAGTATATTGAAAACCTTCTCGAATAACCAAATTCTTAAATCAAATGAGACAAATAATAAATTTTATAATGTCAGTTATAAATATCAAAATTGAAATATACTGTATTTATTTTCAATGAATTTGCTATTATATGTTCTATTAAAGACAAATTATCGCATAAAGTTTACAGATAGTGAAGGGCGGGAAAGGCGTATGTTATTAACATGTTATGTAATTTATATATGGCATATCTGTGAATAAGCTCATGCGATTATTTAAAGGTACTCACTTCCCGAGAGAAAAGAAGAGCTGTTTGGATCGCCTCCATCGATATTGTCAAAAAATCTCGAAGGCACTGGCGTATATAGCATATTTTTTATGTTCTTTAAAAACAAATAACGAAAAATCGTAGTAGTCCTTGTAGGTCTCGGCATTAAATTTAGGCTTATTTACAGATACGAAGAGTGACCATTACATTAGCTGTAAGAGTAATAAACTTATTAACTTTTTTTATAATTTAGACAAACTTTTCGAAAGCGCCTGATAAACTAATATACTAATTTCATTAGCGAAGTTATCAGTTCTTTAGACTCCACGGAAAATTCCAAAACATGTTAAAAATATGTTAAACACAAAATAATGCGTTAACTCCTATGATAAGACTTCTGACTAGTAAAGTTTTTATATTTCGGAACTTTCATATGTTTAAGTTGATCATTGCAAAAATATTAACTTGTTATTAATTTACTTAATTTATTATAGTTTTAAATGAATAAATCAAAATCAAACGAACTGTTACGTTTCATTTAATATTTAAGAGTAATTTAAAGGAATAAATTCCGTTACTTAAGAATTAAATAACGACGAAAAAAAATGTTATCAATAAATAAATCTCTAATGCTGTCAGGAATAACTCAAATGTTTGTTATATTAATTGAAAAACTTGGTTCTCTTTAGATTTTTTTCTGAATAAAGTCATTTATTTTCTTCGTGTCAGTACGTGTTTTTGATAATAGAGAAACGCAACGCAAGTACAAGCCTCTTAAATACCTCTGTATAAAAGAGTTACCGACGTAAGAGATTCATTGCGATTTGGGGGCAACTTAAGGAGACAGACACTTTTTATGTTGCTCACAAATTGCAATCCGCCATCTTACTATTACAAGTAGGGCTTCTCAATTTAAAGTAAGGAGAACGAGCATGAAAGGAAATAATTTATACGGCAGTCAATCCACCTTCGCTCAAGAAAATGTTAAGCAATGTCAAAAAAAATTTTTGACTGATCCAAGAATTACCACCCGATGGGATTCGGTACGAGTTCGACTTAACTCCGGCTAAAAATCAGTTTTATAATTAATTAAAAATTAATTATTTATTTGCAGTTAGCTAAATTACGTTCTGTAAAATAAACAAACGATGCAACTTTGTTCTTTTTGGGACAACCAGCACTGAACATCCTGTTGTCACAATAGGAATTTGTAAGATAACCAATTTATATTTCAATCCGGCAAAAATTTTCTATCCCATAGTAAAGACAGTATAATGTCATAATCAACAAATTTAAAAGTTAATTGCCTTCGTAGCCGAGTGGTTAAGCTTTAGAAACCTTAGGTCGTTGGTTTGAATCCTGCGAGGATTTGACTACTTTTCTAAATTGTTTTCTTTTGGTCAGGGCAATGCGGGCTGATCATCCGATTGCCTGTAAAGTAAGATTATGCGCCGCGTCTGGAGGCGTATCAATGCGTCAGATTAACATTAAAAAAAGTCCTGTGCCTGATTTTCTCCAGTCATATCGGACTATGAGAGTGAAAGAAGAGGGAGTGCATCTGTGTTTACTCAAACACTTGTTCACTATAATTTGTATGTTGTATCTACTACCAGATTCAGTGATTTTCTACATCGCACATATTATGAAATCTAATACAGAAACATTTTGAAAAATCGAAATAATGCGTTGTCATCATGCAAATGTTTCTAGGTACAATGTTTTTACAAAAAATACTATTAAATTACATTTAATTATTTATCAGCAAATTTAATTTTACCTAAAAGCAGAATATAATGTAAGACTTCTCATAGAGCGAAACCTGACGATGCCTGATTAATGTATGAAGACGAAAAATCCATAATAAATGTGCACATTTATTTGAGCTAATACCAATCACTATTGGGATTTATAAGGTATTATTTTTATTTACGGATAATTATTTTATTTTTTTCCAACATCGCAGACTATATTGTATGTTTTGACATGAAAGATGTTTGGCTTTTCCCATTCAACGACCTTAATCGCCGCTAATTGGCCGTTAGTGCTCGGTAACGTTGGTTTTGTGCCATTGACTGTAACCGTATTCATCGGCAAATTTGATTTGCTTTTGAGAATGTGAGACTTACAGCCAACCACTTATTTCAGCTTCGTGATCGTAACTTCATATAAATAATAATAAACCTAATAAATAGATGAGCATGCTTGCTACATAATTAAATATAATTTCTAATTATTTCTATTGCTTGCGCGAATATTATACATTATTAAATAAAATTACTTTACGGATTTTATCGCGTTTATTTTACATTTTAAATTCCCGACGTTTCGAACACTTTCCAGCGGCCGTGGTCACGGGGTAGACTAGCCACCACGTCCTAATTTTATTTAATAAATATAATTTCTATTAATATTTAATATGATAAACATGCTTGGCTAAATTGACCTCTATAAGCTACGGCACGACTTTTGTTTCGTTTTAAATAAAGTACGCAATCAAAGCAGTCAATATTTTTAATTTTATTTGTATTGTTAATAGCTACCCTTTGATTTTGCTTAAATTGAAAGCATCTTAAAACTAGTGACATTTGCTCTCTTTCTTTTTTTTGATCTTCAACTTGTGACAATATTTAGAGGATAAAATATTTGTACCTTTATATCTATGACTTAATGAAAATATACATCTAAAATCAAATACGATTTACCCATCTAATGTAATCACAATTTTATTTTAAAAAGTTAAGGAAAAAATCATTTGACTAATATATTAAAGCCACCGATCAATGTTGACGGCGTTACTCTTGAAGTTGTCAGTGAGTATGTCTACCTCGGGCATATATTGCAGGTGGGAAGACAAAGCTTCAAGATGGAAGCCAATTAGAGGGTTCAGTTGGGCTTGGCAGCATTTAGGAAGCTGAGTCACGTTCTCACGTCGCCGCCGATGCTACAATGTTTAAAGACGAAAGTCTACAATCAATGCGTTCACCCCGTCATGATCTACGGGGTCAAAGCTTGGCCTTTGTACTGCGACTGTAGGACTGATTCGCAATTTGTGTTTCTTTGTCGGAAAAAAATCATAATGAATTAATCTGGCAAATAACTAAAGTCACCGACATAGTGCAAAGGATAAGCTCGTGAAGGCGGCAATGGGCCGGTCAAGTGGTCAGAAGAACCGATTGTCGATGGGCCAATTAGCTTCTAAAGTGGAGACCGTCAACCTCGACCAATTGGGATGCTATCTCCGTGCAGAGCTTCGGTTCGTTGGCAGGAGTTATAAAGCTCGACCGTTTTGGCTTCACTCG
This sequence comes from Lamproptera curius, assembly GCA_029286875.1. NCBI lineage: Eukaryota > Metazoa > Arthropoda > Insecta > Lepidoptera > Papilionidae > Lamproptera > Lamproptera curius. The sequence goes on along the minus strand of JAGSMT010000190.1, from coordinate 157,786 downwards.
TAATGATGATAAATGATGAATATATTAAAATATTAATTACTAAAATAATTAAATCATCTTAATATTGTATTATTATAAAACTATTAAAAAATGCAATAACCAGCCTAAACTTGTAAAACACAAATATCTTCTACTTGTTAACAACTATAGCATCCTTACGTATAAAACTGTACTCGCGCACAACTATTACAACATCTGATTAGCGGCCACTAACAGATAGAACGTCTAAAGAGTTAACAGTTAATTTGAAACCAAAACCAATGTAATTAAATTGGATTTTTAACGTAAAAAAACTAGTACATAGCAAACAATTGGCATAATGATTATAAAACAGGTGTTTCAATGCTGCAATGCAAGAAATTATGAGAACAGAGAAATATAATAAATACATATATAAAAACTTTTTTTAAAAAGTATTAAAAATTATTGATTTCATTTAATTTCGTCAAACTACCTAAATTTTATATATTTTTATAAAATAAATACAAATTTTAACCTTATTTTTATGACAGTCAAAGGGATAAATAACTTCTGTGGGACGTTGTATTACTTAAATTCATTTTAAATACATTTTTATTAAATATTTCGGACTTTTTACTGCATTGTTCAAAAGTTGTTCTATATGGCAATTTAAAAATAATTCCGGAACTAATATAATAATAGTTATATTATTATAAAAAAAATATACATAATATATATGTACTATTTATTATTACTTGTTATTGTGAAAGAAATGGCGTAAATGTGTATATTTAAAGCAAATGTAATTAAATATTTTTTACTTTAAATAGACTAAAAGGTTACTTTTCAGTAGACACTTCGAGCTAGTGAGAGACGGCTATGTGTCTACCTCAAAGGTCTTAGGAACGGTTCACTTGCCATGAGCTTCGTCTCGAGACTTTTTCGAAGATGTTGGTATGAATTACTGCAATCAGGCATTTTACGAAGTAGCACTATGTTTTGAACTGAAAAGTGGAGAACTGTAATTTAAATTAAATAGTAAGCTGTTTCTTGCAAAGACCTTTTTCAATATCGTTCTACTTTACAATCAGTTTTTATAAAATAAAATTTACTTATTTATTCTTATTTGAATTGATATAGTTGAAATTTTTAAATATCATTAAAGCCAATGGTCAAAATATGCCCGTGAAATGATCCAATGTGAATCACGTTTATTAGGCTGTTACAATATAATTCCTGCTTTCTTTCTCTATGCCGAAGTTTTGAACGGTAGATTTAGTCAGTAATTGAGTAAATGAAATTTCTGTCCCTGAAAATATTTCAAACATAATATATATAAAATTGTAATATTATAAACATATACCTATAAAAAGGGGTCCTTTTAAATAGCTATTAAAAGTTTTTTTATACGTAAAAAAGATAGTAATAGTACGTAGTTGGTATTAGGTGTTCCTATTTTGCCCTGCAAAACCAAAAGTTGTGTGTAAAGTGTGCTTCGTTTGAAAGCCACCAGCCAACGTATTCGGCAAACGAGACGTCCTTTGTGTCTTGGTTAGCAACCGTTGGTGACACCCCTGGTATTGCGATGTTCATGGGTGTCTTCACCACTTTCATCAGGTGGTCCGTTGATCGTTGGAATAACAAAAAATTCAGTCATTTAAATTCATTGACGACTTATTTGTTGTGTCATATTTTATTTAAAGCCATGTGTGAACTAATATTAAAAGATATTTTTCTTTCCAAAAGTTTATGTAACTTATAAGGAAAAGCCGCCATTAACACATAAACAGTAAAACGTGTTTTTACGACTCTGGCCAACGATTGTTTTCGCTGCATTTTATATTTCTGATAAGACACGTTTCAGAACCATAAGATGAGTTTTATAAATGTATAGCTTAGCAACGATTTTGATGACCCTCTTGTATTATAAAATGCATTGCACCATAAAACTATCATTCACGCCTGTTATTTTGTGTATTTTGCAGAAAATATACATTAAAACAGAACTAAACAAAACACCAAGAACTCAAGCATATTTAGTATATTTTATCTTTTTTTAATAACAGTCATAAATAATGAATCCTTAGAGTTTTAAATAAAACTTGATAAGCATCCTATTCAATTTGGGACTAACATCTTAGTCTGTCTAGGTTTATTCTTATTCGGCATTCATTTAAGCACCATTTAAGAACTATTCATGTACCTATTAGTAAAGTTGTCTATTCTAAAAACAAGTTATTTGGATTCTTAAAGTTAGTTCCACTTACAGGGTCCGTCGGGGGTGGCCACCGCGGTGCCATTTCTGCCGTGGGCGGGTGTCAAAACACTACTGTGCGTAACCTTCTCTTAAAGGCACCGTAGCTTGTGTATTTACTAGCTAAACGAGACTTAACATCCTATGTCTCATGGTGGCCAACGCGTTGGTAATACCACTGATATAACCAATGTCCATGGGCGTTGATGACCACTTTTCAACAGGCGGCCCGACTGCTCGTCTGCCTGCGTAACCTATAAAAATAAGTGCAGTTTAGTGTCCCAATAAAGCAGTGCTACAGAAACCTTTTTATCATCATCATCATCAGCCTGTGTCAGTCCACCGCTGGACATGGTCACCTAATGCACGCCACCGCTTCCAATCTTCGGCTATTCTCATCCAGCCCACACTGGCGACTTTGTCAATGTCGTCACTCCATCTTGCCGCATCTTTATTTATATTTTTTTAATTATTATTATTATCATATGCAGCTAATTTTAAATGTACCAAAAATTACATTCTTTTATCATTTACTTTTAAAGTAGGTTAATAAATTTTGGTATCCTTGTAGTTAAATTAATGTACGTATATATAATGTAATAATTTTTATGTTAAGGTCATAGCAGACTTGACTGAATTAGCATTAGTACAAATCCTAGTGATTTTCTTTCTGTAATTTATATTTATTCTCTAATTTACACATCTCAACATACGTATATAAAGCAAATAAGTTACTCTAGATTATTGTTATTACTTTTATCTAATATAAATTACGCAGGAAGGCTACATAAATCACAGCTTTGATACACAAAAAAGTCCGTAGATTATGAAGATCATTCTTAGCAGTTATCAACGAATAAGATAATTACAACATAACTCATGAAATGAAACATTACAAAAAAAATTTCACCTATCTCATATAGTTTAATTCCGAACGCATTATAAACGAAAAAAATGTTTTTACTAGAACGAGTACCGATTTGTGAGATGTCAGTTAAAACTCTATCAAGAACCATCTACGTATAATTAGATGTTTTTTAAGTAAATGCATTAAATAAATTATCCATTTTACAAAGTCACTCAAAGCCTTGATTTAAATTTGCGTTGAATAAATATCAATGTAGTTTTACTGACTTGCTGAATAAAAACTTGCTGAAAATTAAGTTAAATAACTATTTGTATACGTTCATAAAATAATTGTAAACATTTTAACCCACAAATATCGTAACAAAATTGATATTATTGACATTAATAATATAATTAATTGTAACAATTTTATTTTGAATATTAGGTTCACCTATCAAATTTTTAGAAAAAAAGCTTGTATGCTATATTATTGTATTTTAAATAATTCCAGCCAAATGTTTCTTAAATTGACTCCTGCTTGTATTGAACAGAACAAATTGGACATCAATAATTTGGAATCCGTTCCAAGCAATAATTTAAATTAAATATTGAGACAACGGAAAAATTCTTGCATATTAAACATATTTATTATTATCAAACAATAATGTTATTAAAAAATAAATTTTCTAATAAAAGCACACAGTGTATGAACCTGGTACTGAAAATATTCAGAGAATAGCCAGTAAAGAACTTGAAATTGAACTCTTCTTGGATAGGTTGTAAAATTGATATATATATGTATTACTACAGGCTACAAGAATATCAGTTAATGTTAAAGCTTGGATGTCACCAGGTTGCTAGCCTGTTCAGTAGAGAGATAAAAGCTATACGCAGTGGCTCTTTAATAATTATTAATAGTACTTTAAAATTTAAAAATCGTAAAGATATTGTGAGCCTCTCGTTGAACGGACTATTGAGATAGCCTGGCAGAGCTTGAGCACTTCATTGTTGTACGTGTACAGACCTCCCACAGCGTTATATGAACCTTTGAAGTTGTTCTAGAAGAAATATGGTAAAACTATCTGAATCTGATAAGTATATTATAATTTGTGGTGACTTTAACATTAATTTATTAGATAATTGCACACACACTCAGATTCAGATCATTGTTAAGTTCATATAACCTTTAAATTTATTTATTGAACCAACAAGAATTACTGAGACTTCTGCAACATGTATAGATAATATATATACTATTGTCAAACATTAAATAAGTCAATTATTAAATTGTTAACTTCTGACCATTGTGGTCAATTTGCCTTTCAAAAGATAAAATATGATATAACAAAAGTTCGCAAGAACAAGAATGTTTGCTCCTATGTATAAAAGTGTATTGAGAAGTTCAGAAGTAATATATTGCAAAAGTTAATTATTTTACATTATGATGAAAATCCACATGTACTTTAGCGCATTATTCACTTTAATAAGAAAAGAATTAAATACTATATTTACTTCTAAAACGGTTAAATCTAAAGGTTCTGCAACGTTTTAGGATGGGCAAAGTCGGAATCCATAAAAGCAGGCGGAAGAAAGTGTTGCTCAATGTTTATAATATAAATGCCGTTAAAAACTACAACAGTTCATAATGCAATGAACGTTATTAATTGACATTTTAAATTTAATAGAACTCATGGGCAAAATTGCGCAAGTTATGCCTATATGTTGTGATAACGTTAGTATAATTTAATACGAAGTTAGCAAATCATTAATACCTACCTCAGTTATATTAATCATTTCTAATCTCTAGACATAATGTTAGAAGTAGATTGAATTATGCCTACATGCAAGATTATGATTAATATAACATAATATATTCAATGAAGACGTTTCAAACTGTTAAACGCTATTGCGGCTTAGTAGCAAAAATACCGGTACTGCTCCTATAAAATTTAACAAACGCTACCTAACTTTTGGAATATGAAATTAAATCAAATTTACGTTTGTGTTGTACTCATTTCATTCTTGTCTTTCCCTGCGTTTAATTTGTAGTATGTAAGATAATATGAGTAGTTTTCTACATTTCAATAATAATAAATTCAAGAGAGCTATGATTAAAAATTATAAAAGTATTTATAGGTTTGCCTTAAACTATTTATGCTATATTAGTTTACGAAAGTACAGTTTTACATTTGAAGATTTGAGAATCCTGATCCATAGTACAAATATTTATTTGATCCCTCTTATTTTAGATCTTAAGATTGACAAGGGACTGCTGAAAGTACTTTATAACAGGCAGTTAAAATAATTTTATTTCTAAAATGGACATTTGAAAATGTTGTATTTAATATAAATATTTTTTAATCTGATTTCTAGCCTACCTTATATTTCAGCCAAAATTACTTATGTGACAGCTTTAAACAGAAAACCATTAAAGATACGCCTATTTATCTAAAAACAATAAACCCATTTAAAAAAAATTTATTAATATTTTAGTTTATAGTTTAAATAATCATCCTGCTAAAGCCCACTCGGCATAGACTTCTGGCGCAAGTCACATGACATTAAATCCTTTTCCTTTTTTTCATATTCTTATATTTGAATAATTAGTAACTTCATCAAAAAAATCTCCAAAACAAAATATGAGTTTTACGATGATCATTTTTGGTTTCTACTTTAACTATGATTGAGAACTGTTTGAATGCGTCTGCTTCGATTAGGTATCAAAATTTTTCATTTAGTTAAACATTTGCTTGCTTGTTTTGCACATTAAAGTTTTTAAGGTCATCTTATAGAAATTTATTTGTACTTTTCATTTTCGAAGCTTTTAACCTCAATAAACAGAAAAGCGAACGCTGAGAAAACCGTCAAAGATCGAGTTTGATAATGGTAATCTATAATTATACCGTTGCGATCATTTTCGAAAGAAGTATAAAAGTTTAATTCAAAATTTAATTTTTATTGCAGGATCTGTTACAAATCTCAATTTATTTTATTCCTAAACCCATTACCCTTTTAGGTCTCGAAACAACCAAACAATATTATATGATATTGTAGGCCTGGATTAGCAAAAGCTTTAAGTTAAGTAAATTAATATAATCATTTTCACCATTTTTTAATAAATAAAGACTTTCTTTTCATACCTATTAATAGAAATCTTACTAAAGTACAACTATAATTTTAATTTAAGTTATAACGAACTTTAAAATCCATCAGTGAATTATAATTGTTTTGACGTTATCGGCTATGCAGACTGCTCTGTAAGCCTATCTAAAATAAAATTTTATTTTTATAAGTTTTTTTTCTGTCTCCTTTCTAACATAACATAATAATAATATTGAATATAAAATAAATAAGAATGAAAAGATCGGAGAGCTATAATTTAAAGATTAAATAATAAACTGTTCTTATTTAACCACCTTTGTTAGGGACCCGCTGCGAGTTTCAGGTGCATATTTTTACTTTAAAATAGTTACTCTAGATTACCTCTATAAAATTAAAATTTTTATGTAGATATACCCAAAGCTTTGCTGTTCCGTTCTTTTTGTTCATATTTTTGGAAAACAGTTCCACTGTTCGCATTATACTATTTTTAAAACTACTTATTTTATTTCAAAAAATTTAATGAATCTCATTAAATAAATTAATCTTTAATAAATCAAACAATCTTTCAAATGCATATACTCAGAACGTACACTATATCGATTTTATTCAGTTTTGTAAATATGACACTATATGTTTATGACAATGAGCACCAATGCCTGCTTTACGTCAGCATAAAGAAAAATTATAGTACAGTATAAAATAGACTACAATTACTTATAAGATTTATTGCGTCCAAACTTAGAAAATCGACAACATATAATATTTGAATACCTTCTTAAGTAATATTATCGCAGTTAACAAACAAGGTATAATGACACGGGTTAAACAGGGTAAATCGATTTATAAAACCATCACACTTTATAACTGTTGCAAATGACCGCTTCTATAGACTATCAAACTAAAATGATTATCTATATCGAAGCACAAAGAGTTAACCGGTGCAAACTAATAATATTATTTCTTAGAAAAATACTAAGCAGTAATACGTATAAAATACGACATAAATAGATATAATTAATCATTAAGAAATTAGGTTAATGAAAGTATAGTGAAAAAATCAAACATTTTAAATTTCAACAACTGTTTATCCGCGTAAAAGTAAGAAACTAATTGCAATAGAATTATGTATTTTTAATGTAATATCTATATTATTTTTAAGACTTCTACGTCTTATTATTTGAGATTTAAATGTTCAAAAACGCTGTTTTTGGTATATTGTGTTGATTAATACAAGTATTAAACAGACCCAAAGTTAATTGACTCCCAGTCATAATTAACAAAATGGCAAATATTTAACCAGAAAAGTAATTAAGAAATTACCTCGAATGCTTACAAATAATATTGCGAATCTTATTTCGTTATACAAAAGTAGGCATAACATCGTATTTAATAAAGAATGTCTTTGTAACGTTATTATTTATAAAAATAATAAAAGTCGCGGCTACGTAATTACAAAATATAATTGCAATATAAAAATAATCCGATTATAGGATTAGGCACACCGTTTCCATAACAGGAACAACTTTATGAACACGGTAACAACTGATCTATATAATATTTTTTAGTCAGCTTGAAAGTAAGCAATTAAAAATAAAAGTTATGTGGAACATATCTAAGGCTTATAATCTTAATATGTAATCATAATAATTTATGATTTGTATTAGTGGATTATTATTTGGATTAGACATAATATGTTCCTTATTTTTATAGTACTATTTGTAAAATATTCTTTCATTAAACGTAATTTTCATTTATCTTTCAATGTTAAATCATCCTTTATAGATACGAATATATAAAATAAGACTGTCTGTTTGTATTTAAATAGGTTACCGTGTTTGTCCTGGCTGTAACATGAATGGCAAGCCCGATTTTTACAAAACTTTTACTGAACGATAGCTAATGATACTGGGAGTAGTTAAGTCCACTTTTTTTCATTATATCACCACGCAGACGGAGTTGCTGGCTACCAGATAGTTTACAGATATAAGACAAAGTGTTTTTTGGACTGCTATTTCTGCTCTGTTTGTTTGTATATTGTACGGATAGATAATCCATTTACAAACCGGAGTCTTGTTTGTACACGGAATACCTTGCCGCACAAAACGTAGCTGTACAATTTCGATACGGCATAATAACGTACGGCCATGTATTGTACGACCTATAACTAAAAAGCCAACATGGAGGGCATTTAATCTATAAGAACCTCAACAGCCAATCAATCTTATTGAGGCTCAAACCGTAAACATCAAAACAATCTAATGACTAATAAGAAACGTGATGAGTTGTGCAATAGGACAGGTGGTGGTACATTATCAGGTTCTACTTTATCCTGCATTGTACTGCAGGATAAAGTAGAACCCGATAACTCGTGCATATGTTTGCACACGGAATGTTTAGCCGGGCATTATCATGGCCATAAAATATGTAAACACACTTTATGTTTTGTACATTTAAACTGCAATAGAAATCGATTAGTTAACATAATTACGACAAAATTTGCAAGAAACGCACCGTGGTTGTCAGATATACCGGAGTTTTGTGTTAAAATATTTGGCTGCCAGAAATTTCTTACATTAATCATAAAGTTAGTCATCTGTATTGATAAAACTGTAAGGACAATAAATTTTTACAAAAATAATGGTGTATAATTCTATAATTATTGAAAATGTTAAAGAGGATCTAAAAAGTTATGAAAGTAATGAACTTAGCTCATAACAAACATAATTACTTATTTATCTAATAAACTGAGAAAATTATAAACTCTTTTGTTTTCACAAAGCTAGTTAGTCTATTAGTTAGTTAAGACGATTAGGGCATTCATTCTTGTAGCTATAAACTAAACAAAAAGCATATACAATGTAATATTTTGAAAATACATATATTTGATCGATCGCCAAATACAGGAACTTTAATAAATGTACTTCGGCTTTGATTAATTCTGATATGCTATCTAAGTTCACCGAGCGTTGCTAGTTTGTAGTTATTACCTAACATATGTTCGTACTGAGACGTGCTAAATACATTAGACTGAAGAACGTAACTTTAAGCAAATGCAATAATGGTAATATTCAAAGTATGTCTGAGCAACTAAGGTTTTCATTTTAATGCTAGAATATTATATTGAGCAAATAGAAGTCAATTTGGGATGATATACATATATTTTTAAAGTTGATGTGTTGTAGGACACTGTATTTTATTAAAAAGGTTTACCAACATTTTTACGTTTATTAAACTATGATAACTATGTCACCTTTTTCTTATTGGATCTGAAAAAAAGTAAGCAAAATATTTGAGATTCGAAGCATGTAATTAATTTTTGAATATTTTGACTTTTTAAAATATTATTTGCTTTTAAATAATTAGTAGAGTTTATTGTACTACATTTATTAATTTATTAATTTTTTATTTGCCAAAAGAACGAACCCATTGAGGTTTGAAAAATATATACTCTAATTAGTAATGTTCCAATCGATCCCTCAGACGGCCGATCTTTACTTAAGTTCAAATAAGATACAGGACATTTACTAGTAGATTTTCCGAGATTTTGTACATTTTTTGTTTTTTCCTTACTCTTAAAGGTCAATGGGACGGATAACCTACCTACAGATCAGGTACAAGACCAACTTTAGTCGCCTATCCGACGCCTGGATCATCTTTCTAACAATCAATCGGTGGTCAGCATCGTTGCCTAACCAACTTGGAACAACTTAGAAAGGTAATTTAGTTCTAAATTTTCCCATCCCGCAATGCGATGGATTTCAATGTTTAGAAGTTATTTTAAAAACCTGATCCCTTACTAAAAAAAAATTAATAAAAAATATAAATAAGCTGAAGTAGGTTATCATAATATGATTAAGGAGAATCCTACGTTGTTTTCTAAAAGCCAATTGATTATAGTTTTTTATCTATATTTTAATTTCCACTGATATGATTAACATTTTTAATGTCAATAGTTATTCAAATATACTAATACGATAACCGCTACTATGTTAATAATTTAAACAACATTTTTTGGGATGAAAGGCTCTCTACATATAAAATAATTACAAATTTATTCCAGATGCTAATAAAGTATGAAAAGCATGCAACTGTTGAAAACATATCTTGACAAGCTAGGCCGAATTAAATACTTTGTTCTACTCGACGTTCGTTTTTATATTGTCTGAATTGTATCTTCATATTTAAAAAATCTTTTTGTAACGATTTTTTTTTTTGCTTCAGGCAAGTCAGGCCTCAGCCATTGAGGAAAGTGGTCAGACGCCGATTGACATTGACAATACGTATCACTAACGCGCTGTCTACCGTCAGACATAGGATGTTAGTTCTGTTTACCACCCTTAACCTGAACATAGTATTGTTTTCACATTCCTTTGTGGCAGAAATAGGCTTGGTGGTACAACCCAAGTCCCTGTAAAAGGGACCTACCATATATTGGACATTGGTCCTATTATTTAATTTTGTTATAAGTAGTGAAACAGATGTTTAAGAAATCAAAAATTTACGGCGGTAAAAATATCAACCTGCGATTAAATTAAAATCGCTGCCTTTAACCTTAGAGATAGATTAAACTATGCTCACAAAATCCCATTAAGTACTCCTATGTGTCCGATTTTATTTAGACTATAACCAGGAACAGAATAAATAAATTTAAGTATAATGTAAAAGCTAAGCTTTCAAAACCTAAAATTGACTTTGGATCCTGATAAAGACTTAAGAGCATTATTTTATTTTTTTTCTAGTGAATACAATGATGTTTTTAGTAAAATAGTTGTAACAAGTAACAAAAACACTAAATTTTAGTGACTGTGCTACTATGGGAATTAGGGAGCAGGGATTATTTATATTTATTATCTACCAAAATCATTAACATCCGTGTAAAATTTCATAACTAGTGAGGAACATACTCAAAAATTTTAACAAGTTTGTTTATGGCTATGGAAATTTACTTATATCACAAAATAAAGTCATTCTAATAAAACTTCCTGGCAAGTTATAAGTACGGAAACAGGTAGAAACACAAAACAAAAGAACGACATTGAATTAAATATAGATGGTAAAACTAATAAGGAAAATTTTTGAGGTAGCTAAGAGTTCAATTTAAAACATAGCTCATAAAAGCAAAACTACAAACAAACACTTAAACTCTACCCTCTGATTCAGCCTTTATCACACTTTAAACAATTGGATAAATTATTTTTCCTGATATTAATTTTGTAATGTACCCCTTTATACATATTGAAGGCATCTAATAAAATAAATAAAAAATAAAACAGAGGACTTGTGGGCTTATGAACATGGGCAAAATTTAATAATTCAAGATATATCCCCATAGTTTCAAAATATACAATGCATTTATAAGTACCTGTAGATTCCACAGTTGATGAAATTCAGTAAAATAGGACCAGTATTTAAACTAGGTTGCACAGTTAATATGGAAAATTATAGACCAATCTTTATGATGCCAGCATTTAGTAAAATTTTCCAAAAAAATTGTGGTGTTTAGTCCACTTTTCCAAACTTGATATTTTAAGCGATCATTTATTTGGCTTTACCAGAGGTAGATCAACGTAAATGCTGTGATATATTAGTCTCTCCTGTTCTAGGGGAGTGGGATGATCGCTGTGGTTTTATTGGAATCTTCTGTGATTTTCTCAAGGCATTTGACAGTGAGGGCCATAAGATATTAATCAATAATCTATAATATTACGTAGTACGCAGGTTTGGTATTGATTTTCTATCTTGTTACCTCCGTAATAGAAATCAATATGTAACCGTAAATGACACTCTGTCATCTGATTCCATTGTGCGGATGGGTGTTCCTCAAGGATGAATTTTGGGACCGTTTCTGTTCCTGGTCTATGTACTTGCCTTTGGCAGTGGAGAGGCTGTCCGAAATTGTCCTTTTGCAGATACTCTCTACTACAGGGTAAAATAAGTGATTATTAGTAGAGATACCAAATAGGCCAATTGATATTGTGTCAAACTGGTTTACGTCAAATCACTTAGTACGCAACGCTAGTAATTAACGTTTACAAAACCAAATACTTGGTCTTACTCTTTGTAAGTTACCGGATTTTCAAATTACTAAAATTGATGATGAGGGTCATTCTTACGAAAGCTCTACTACATTTCTAAGATTTTCTATTTTCCAAGATCCAGTAGGAAGCAATATTGACAAACTCAGAAACTAATACTGCATCTTTTATTATTATTGAGGGAGTCTGCAGCCAGACTGTTAGGGCAATCACAATCTGTCTCCACGGCAATTTTTGTAATGTTTTAATAAATCTGACATTTTCTCGATATACATGTTTGAAAATAATATGTACGTGAGAAAAAAAATCATTTGTTAGCTAAAAAGGATATTAGGCATGAGGGTCGAATTTCACCCAGAACCAAAAACCTTTTTGTATAATAGTATAAGAATGTAAATAAATGAAATTACTGCCAAATGCAATTGAATGATTTGAGCTTTTATAAAGTTGCCAAAACAACACTTATTGAAAAAGCTTACTATGTGTCACCCACAATAAGCATTTAAATGTGATCAACAATTGGATGATCGGCCCAACCAACCGACCAACTAGGAAACAACAATGAAAATTTGTTGAGTTCCCGCAGGATTCGAATCCATGACCTCCGGTTTCTAAAGCATACGCCCATACCACTAGGCTGTGGAGGCAGTTTCTTTCTGGCTACTGTTATTATTTGAAAAATATTGATTACTTTTATTAATATTAACTATTCACTTATTACTAATTATGAACATTATTATTAAAGTAGTAAGTTTATCTTATACTTTTAAATTAAACTAAGTGATAGTCCTTCTAAGTTTTATAATCAAACTTTATTTTTAATCAAATTCATCTAAGTCTATACATAAAATTTATAGCTCAATAATGACAAACACTGTAGAGATCCTCAATTTAGCTTCGATTGCCTTTATTATCGTAATCGGCTCTTTCCTCGTTTTCAAATAAAACATTCTGTACCTTATTAATAAAAGGATCTCTGACGTTTGAACGATCGACAATATTACTCTGAAATAACTAATAAATTAGTAGCATTTAATCACATAAATAAGGGACAATCGTGCACTTATAACGTTATATTGATAAAAATAATTTTCTCTAAATTATTTATATGCTATAAAGTAAAAAGTAGCGTACGTATTTAATTTTACTATAATATAGTAAGAAATTATTATTGAAGTACTTTACGCTGAACTGGAATCTACAATTTATAAAATGTATTATAATTCGATAAAATAAATTTATGGTTAAGGTAAATGCCCTTAATGCATACTATTTGATTTCAACTAAAAGACTAAGTGTTTTTTCTAGCTATTTTTAAAAATGTAAATAATTCATCTCTTGTCTGTTTATAAGAATACTCAAGAAAGTGGTTCAACAAGCTACGTCAAAAGTACAAGGGTGAAATTGTTATACATATTAATCTAGGCACTTTTTATGGTCAAAATTGTGTTAAGGGCTCTAAAGCAGGGCAAAGGTTCATAAGCGTGTGGGATCATAGAAAAATCTTAACAGCATTTCTGTATGACAATGAGTCGTTACATTTTAGATATAAAATTAAAAAAAGAGCCACAAATAATTATGGATTATTTTCTTTTGGAATAAAACGAATTTTTGAAAATGTTTGTATTCAGGCGTAAACAAAACAAATCATAATATATTTTTTTCTTTTATGTTATTTCAAATCACACTATTAATCGTGGTGACCTATAAGAAACAATTTTATTTATTTTATTAAATGAATGGGAAGTTTATATATTTAAAATATATTTATTATCTTACAACTTCATCAAATATTTAATTACTATCATAATACGATATATTTTTATATTATCCATATTTAATATCGGAGCAGCTCGTCTCGGTCTTTGCGATCTTCATTCACTTGATATACCATATATAGATAAGTTCGTGTTTATTGTCTTCCAAATAGCATGAGGACCTATACATATACAATGATACTGTATATGAATACGTCCAGCTGTAAAACCTGTTAGTAATCTTTTGAGGACGGTGTCCAGGTAGGCTGAGCCCTGGCTCGTTCAGTAAGTCGTTTACTGGGTGGAAAACAGCCTATCTAGCTGGTGAAAATCGGCCTGGTACGTGCCGATACTACTCGGGGGCGTGGACAGTGTGTGTATTGTTTCTATGCATGATGTCCGTCTTATCGTCCGGTTCAGTATGCATACGGCGTGATCACCTGTAATTTTCGAATGATGATAATAATAAAACTAACGTGGTACTTAAGAGGCGGTACTTTGTACCAGTTTGTTAGGATGTGGCAAAGCCGAATCAAAAAATCTGATTGCAGTTTGTTTAAAATATTGCAATTCAAGTTTCCCACGTACCATGGCGTAACCTGTGGATTAAAGTTTTTTGCAGGATCTGAAGTTTGTGAAAGTGGATGGCACTCATGTCCAAAAACAGGACTGGCGAGCAGCTTTTATTTTAACCCCTGATGTGGGCCGAAGGAAAAATCAGTCGAGGTCACCTCAAGGTATTTGGTTAGATTACCCGTGGCTTTCGGAATCAAAGTGCGGATCTAGCAGGATCGGCTATGAAAATGTCACTCATTTAATATTATTATTCATAGAAAATTATTCTCATGAAGAATGGGTTTTGTTAAGGTTTTATTTTATTGCAAAATATCTTGATTCTGCCATCGGGCCAGGGACCTCATTAAAGACTATGCAATAACTTAAAGGAAAATCAATTATTTGTTATTGAAAGTTGTTTTATATTTTATTTTCTACTTTTTGTTATTTAGAGTCGTGCCCCTATAATGCAGTAGTTTTGTAAAACAATTCTGATAAATCCTTGGCGCCGATAACGTAGGAAGGTACTGCAACCTATCAGAAACGGAATAGCCAATAAGATCCTTGTTGGTTAAGAACATTCAAAAGAGAGGTTTGACTAATAGTTTTAGAGGTTAGAGATCTAGTAAACAATATTGATATAGGACAAAATCATTTTAGAAGGTCCTGACAACCATTTTCGTATTCACTATTATGCTAGATTCCGCTCATCCATGATTATCTTGGACAGTCCTAACCTACATTTGCAAAACACTATATGAAACTGTATAGATAATATTCAGGAGAAGAAAATCATAATTAGATAATGTTGATTCAGCTAGTTTTGTTAGATGCATACATAGCTTGATCGGTGGTAGGTCTCCTTTATGGGGTCTGTGGCACGTACCGCCGTGGTGTGTATTTTTCCAGGCAGTGTGTGAAAAACAGTATGTGAAAACAGTACCGTGTTTCAGTTGAAGGGCATCGTAGTCAGCGTATTAACTAGTTAAATGAAATATAACATCCTGTATCTCATGGGCAGTGCATTGATGGTACCTCAGTTATTGCTGTTGTCCTTAGGAAACCACTTTCATCAGGTAAACTAACTGATTGACTACCCGCCTGTCTTCGTCGGCAAAAAATATATTTTTCAAATGAACTACGGACTGGAAAAAAAATATTGAAAATAAAGTGCCATCGTGACATATTCCATATGTAGAGACGCCGCATCATTAAATTGATATAAACACCATAACTGAGTAATTATACTAGATATTAAAACAAATCAACTAATTTGGTTTAAATATTTAATGGCAATTTTGTCATAAGAATGACAAACAGAAAGAATAAGTGCAGCGAGTGACTTTGGATTTCTATTCTGCTTTGTAAAGGTCGAGAGTTGTTGATGTTTTAACATTACGCTGAAGCGTGCTGTTTTGGTCATGTGTTTTGTTTTTATGTTCATTATTGTTTTAACATTCTTACCCATCATCATCATCATCATTATCAGCCTTGGCGGTCCACTGCTGGACATAGGCTTTTCCTAATGCACGTAACCGCTTCCAGTCTTCAGGCTATTCTCATCCAGCCCACACCTGCCATCCTTGCGAGTCGTCGCTCAATCTGCCGCCGGGCATCACACTGACGTTTGCTGAGTCTTGTTTAAAATCTATAATAAATTGAAACGATAACGACTTCATATTCAAATAATTACTTTAGAAAACTATAATGTCTATACCAAAAAAAAAATTAAACTAAACTAATATCTAATTTAATAAAAATCTTTAAGATTTTAAAGAATATTTAATAAACATCTAATAATAAAAACGTATAAATCTGAATAACTTAGGGATATTTTGGGTTGCCGTCAAGTGAATCATCATTGAAAGATCCTCTCAACCTCGCTGATAATTACTTTTTATCGAGGATTGGATTGGACGATTCAGACAAATAAAATATACAAAGAAAATATGGGTGATAAAAAGCTGTAATTGCCTTTCAGCTCCTTTCATTCAAATGTTTTATTGATCCTATAACTGTTTTAAGCTTTAATTTAATAAAGTATATTAATTAGTAATAAGCAAAAATATCTATTATGGAAAAAATATGCTATATATTTAAGTACAATATACATTTAAATATAAATACAAACATTATTCAAAATAAAAACCGAAAAGTTACAGACGTTTTAAAAGCGTTATCGAGATGATCCGCAAATTTGTATATCTTTAAAACTCGTACTAGTGTTCCGAGACATGAATCAATTTAAATTATATTGAAATTCAATTGATACGTTGGATCCTATATCCTGTATTAAATTACGATATAAACATCGACCAATTTTTAAATGCCAATATCCTTTATGATTTATTTATTTACTAACTTATTTATTTACTTATTTACCTATTTACTTATTTATTTATTCACTTATTTACATATTTACTTTATTTTTTTACTTATTTATTTATTTAATTACTTATTTACTTATATGCATATTTATTTATTTATTTATTTATTACATAATTACTTATTTACTTATTTATTGAGTCATTTATTTAAAGAAGTAAATAAATAGTAGATAATTTATTTATTTATATATTTAATTACTTATTTAACTTATTTTTTTATTTATTTAAACCCGTTTGGTAGCCATTTGTCGCAGCTGTTAGTTGGGCCGATTATCTCTTATCTTGATATTAACAAGTGAAACTTTAACAAAAAATATGAACAACTTCAAACCGCGTATATCTTTTTTATTCAAAATAAGATGGTAACAAATTGCTCTTTGTTTAAAACTGCGCGGTGATTGTTGCCACCGCATATTAAAATTCTGATATCTTTTAAGATATTCATTTAATCAAAATGTCGCCTATGAACTGTTTTATGTATGTCTATGTACACAATATACAGTTTAAGTCTATGTCTTAAGGTTGACCTAACCAATAAGCGTGTAGTAAAGAAAATCTTTTTAGAGGTGGTAGGTCCACGTTGTACAGAGGAAAGTCTGGGGCTACAACTAAGAAGCCCATGTTTTTCGACAAGCTGTGGTTTGTAAATACTACCGTGTTCTGGTTTGAAAGGCATTGTAGCTAGGGTATTTACTGGGTAAACGAGACTTGACATTCTATGTCTCACGTAAGGCAGCACCTTGATGATACTCCTTGTAATGCCGATGTCCATGGGCCTCGGTGACCACTTTCTGTCAGGTAAGCCAACTGGCTTGTGTGAGAGCAACTGTTCTCGTGTCTTCATAGGAGATATAAAAATATAACGATCTGTTAAATTATAAACTTTAAAAAAAAAATTTATACTTTCTGTTACTTACGCGAATACTATAGGCTCATACATGGCAGACAAATTAAACAATTTTTATGGATTTTATCGCGTTTAATTTCTTATTAAATGTCGGGGATAATTTAATTGTAATTAAACGCGATGAAATCCGTAAAAATTATATTATTTGAAATTATATTATTTAAAAAAATTAAGCAATGAATGTTGTATTTGGTGCAGTAGTACGAGATCATGTTACTAATAAAAATTAAAAATAAATAGAATAGATTATGTTAAAAAGCAATAAACAAACCCAATGTTATTGTTCAAAGAATTTTGAATAATTGCCTAACAGCCGTTTGCCACGTTTTAATAAATGATTGCAATTAATAAAGCAAGTACTGAGCAAAAAATAATAGAAGTCCCAGAAACTAAGTGTATATGATTTAATTTTTTAAATGGTGGATTCAAGTGACAAAGAGTTCTGATAATATTTGAGTTGTAGCCTTTAGCGTTTCATTTGAAATACTAACATAATTTTTTTTAATAACCTTGACCGTTTATTTTTAAATAAAACGCGTTAGACTGTAGTTATAAATACTAATATGATAAGGAACTACTTAAGTTTATGATTATGTAAATTATTTACTATTACTTGCGAGGTTTCCTGCTAAAACTTTTATGTAAGTATTAATAAACTTTGCTTAAATATCTATATACGAACACTGTTTTAGAAATCAAAAGATGGTCTTTTATAAAATTACACCAGTACACACGTTAATTATACACATTCTGTAGATAATTATTTCTTTTGTTTACGCGAATACTATACATTATTAAATAAAATGACTTTTTACGGTCACGTTTATTTTACATATTTAAATTCCCGACGTTTCGAACACTTTCCAGCGGCCGTGGTCACGCGGTAGATGATGTCTACGCGATCTAACGCGATAAAATCCGTAAAAAGTCATTTTATTTAATAATATTCTGCAGATCCCAATGAGTATTACTTTTGAAGGTGATAAAAATTTATTTATTTTGTAAATAGTGTGGTGTAATATATAAAGTATTATTATTTACATTTAAGTTCTATAACTATGTTTTCTACTTTTAATATTTATATGCACCACCACACTAATTCATATCTATAAACGTCAAATGTTGATTTATAGAAAATATCATTGGCATTAAGTCCAATTAAGTACGAATTACTTAATACATAAAAAAGTGAATTCTTCAGAAGAATTTATAAATTTATCAAAATTCAGAGTAAAAAATATAGTACTACATTTTTGTTCAACATTGAATTTGACTACTATTGAGACGATTGAATGTTTAATTTATAGTATAATCATTTATATTGCATTTCTTAAATGATGATCTTACAGCTATCAAACCAATTAAATGCGTACTAGATAGGCATATAACAACGAAGTTAAATATCTGAGGCAATTTAGGAAAAATAATAAAGTCTAAAGCTTTAAGTGGTGAAAATAACATTACTTAAAGTGCTTATGTAGCCTATTTGTAAGGGCGTGTGCTTTAGAAACCGGAGGTCACGGGATGGAATCCCGCGGGGGCTCCAAAAATTTTCATTGTTGTTTCCTAGTTGATTAGGGCAATTTGGGCGTTGGATGGGCATGTAAAAAGTCAGTCCTGCGCCTTACTCACTCCGGTCGTGTCGGTTATCCGTCTTATCGCGCTTTGAGAGTATAAGAGAGGCCCTGTTCCTGTGTTTGCGCGTACACTTGTGCACTATAATATCTCCTGCGTTTTGGCTGATCTCTAATATAGATCGGTCGCCGTAGTCATAATCGACTGGAGAACATTATTTACTTAAAGTGCAATATTTCTATAGGTATTACATTCGTCTTTTTTGTTTCTTATTGTATAATGAACTAAGAACAAAATAGCATAAAAAAGAATAAATAATATTTATAGTATTTAAAAGCTAATTATATTTATTTATTACAAAAGGCTTTTGTTACCAATCTTATTAGTTAACACGTAACATATAACTTCAAATATAATTTACAAACATAAATATTGGAATACATAATATAACACACTCACATTAATGAGTGCATATTAATGAGTAGCCGATGTAGGTATCGGTACCTACTATTTTATACATTTTTTTACGGGAATTCCATTTTTTTGCTATCGAAGTATTTGATAAAAGTTCTACTATTGGTACATTACGAAAGTACTTTAGACTGCGATAAAATAGTTTTAAGAAGTCTGATTTATTAGCAATTTTTTTTTACATTAAAAAAAAATTATGATATTGCTGCTTATAAAACTTTATCAATGACATTGATTAATGGAAGCTTCACTTCCAGTGAAATATTGTATGCGCTCTCTATTTAAAATTTGAAAAATAGAATGCAATAACAGTGATATACGAGAGTAAAAGTCTTGAATACTCAATTGAATATTTTCGTCGTAAAATGTCTCAATAAATTTTCCAACGTGTTCACTAATCCATGAAGCTAAAGCTCTCTGGTCAAGATTCGTACAAAACGAAAGTAGCTGCGACAGTTATTTACATGCTTTTCAGTTGTAATTGTTAATTTAACTTAAAATTTTAGTAGTGGTTCACCAACTTTGAAGAAAATGCATAATAATTTAAATTTATATTTATTATGAAGCTTAAAAATGATTTATTAAAAGATTTTGCGTATTTGATCGCGTTTAAATTGGTTGGCTGATTTCGCGACAATTCAGACAGTGGACAGGATCCATGGTCACAGGCAGACTGAGGTGTTATTCGTCAGTTTTCTACCCGGCCGACTCATTTCTGTATAATATTTAGCATAACATGCCAATAGAATTGCATTTTTATTAAAAAATTGCCTAACATCCGGCTACCTACATTAAAAGATGTATGTACATGGAGATTAGCGAAAAATAAATAAATTTATTAACGTAATTATTTATTTTATTGATTTATTTACTTATTTATTTAATTACTTATTTATTATTTATTAATTTATATGTATTATTTATTTATTTATTAATTTAATTCCCTTATTTACTTATTTTTGACATATTTCTTTATTTATTGATTTATTTATTATTTACTTATGTACTAACTTATTTATTAATATTTACTGGATTTATTTTCTGATTTTTATTAGTTTATTTTTCTTATTATTCTTTATTTTTATTTATTTATTGACTTATTTTATTTTTTAGAACTAATTTACTTTTTTTTTATTTTAATTAAATAAATAAAAATAAATAAAAAATAAGTAATTAGTAAATAAATAAATATTAAATTAGTCAATAAAAGAAAAATAAATAAATAAGTAGAAAAAATAAATAAATCAATAAATAAGTAAAAAAATATGAAAATAAGTATTTTCATATTTATTTAAATTGAAAATAATAAATTAAAATAAATCAATAATAAAAAAATTAATAAATAAAAAATATTAAATAAGTAAATAAAGACGTAAGTAAATAAATAAATTAATACGTATTAGTAAATAAGTTAATAAATAAATAGTAAATATATAAATAAATACGTTACTAAGTAAAATGAGTAAAAACAAATATATAAATAAATATATAAAAAATAAATTATTTATATATTTTCATTTATTTATTTATTATAAAATAATAAATAAATAAATAAAATATATAAATAAATAAATAAATACTTAAATAAGATTAAAATAAATAAAATAATTAAAATATCAGTAAAATAAATAAATAAATTATTTATAAATAAATAAAATAAATAAGTAAATGAATATAAAAATTAATTAAATAAATAAAAAATATATGATTAAAGAAATAAATAAATAATAAATTAATAAATAAATAAATCAATAAATAAGTGATTAAGTTATTAAATAAATGAATTAGTAAATAAATAAATAAATAAGTTAATAATAAAAAACCAAATAAAACATTAAAAATTAAATAAATAAATAAAATTAATAATTTAATAAATAAATTAATAACAAATAAAAAAAATAAATAAATAAGTAAATTATATAAAATAAATTAATTAATTAATACGTAAATGTTAATAAAATAAATAAATTAGTAAAAAGTAATTAAATAAATAAAAAAAATAAGTAAATTTTTTAATAAGTAGATAAAAAAATTGATTAATAAATAAATTAATAAATTAGTAAATAAATAAATAAAAATATAGATAAAAGAAATAAATAAATAAATTAATAAATAAGTTAATAAATAAGTATATAATTAATTAGGTCAATAAAAAAAATCAATAAATAAATAAATAAGTAAAAAGGTAAATAAATAAATAAATAAATATATAATAAATAAGTAAGTAAATAAATGAATAAATAAATAAATAAATACCATAATTAATAAATAAGTAAATAAATAAATAAATATATACATAAATAAATATTATATTATATTATATTATTATTTATTATTACTATTTAGTTATTTATTTTGTATTACTACTTTTTATTATTTTTTAATTTTTTTATTTACTTATTATTTTTTTTTTAATACTTTATTTATTTAATAACTATTCATTAGTTACGTATTTGTTTGGTTACATTTTAATTACTAATTTATTTTGCCTATTTATTTTCTATTATGATTTATTTGTTACATATTTATTTTTTATTGACATTTATTTACTCATTTATTCACAAAACCCAATTTATTTATTTGTATATTATTTACATATTTTATTTATTTATTAAAATACTTTTAATATTTATTAAAATATTAATTAATGATTAAATTAATATATTTTAAACTATTTATTTATTTATTTATCAATAATTTATTTATTTAATAACTTTTCACTTATTTATTGATTATTTATTTTATTAATATAATTAAATAAATAAAAATATAAATAATAAATAACAAAATAAATAAACAAATAAATACAGAATTAGTGAATAAAAAATAATTAAATCATTAATGACTAATATAGTTATTAAGTAAATTAAATTAATAATAAATCGAAAAAGTAAATAATTTATAAAATAAATAAATAAAATATGAATAAGTAAAAAGTAAATTAGAAAATAAATAACTTATTTACTATAAATTATTAATAAATGAATCAATAAATAAGTAAATAAGTAATAAGTAATAAAAACAAATTTATAAATAAGAAAATAATTAACATAATAAGTAAATAAATAGATAAATAAATAAATATGTAAAAATAAATAAATAAAAAAAAAAAAAATAAGTCATGAAATAAATAAATAAATTAAAATCACAAATGAATAAATAAATATATCAAAAATTCGTAAATAATAATAAAGTAAAAATCAATGAATCAATTAATAAGTAAATAAATAAAATGTTAAAAGTGAATAAATAAATAATTAATAAATAAGTATATAAGTAATTATTAGATAAATAAATCAAATAATAAATATTAAATAATAAATAAATAAATATATAAATAAATATGAATAAATCAAATAAATAATTACTAAATAAATAAACAATAGAATAAATAAATAATAAAAAACACACATAATTTTATAAAAAATAAGTAATAAATAAATAAATAAATGAATAAATAAATAAACAAATAAATAAAAATATTTATTTTTTGTTTACTTACTTATATTAATTCCTTTACTTATTTATTGATTTATTTATTTTTTTATTTAACTACTCATTCTTGGTTAGTATTTTTTTGTTTTATTTTTTACTTACACATTTATTTACTAATTTATTATTACATATTTATTTAGTTATAAACTAGTTCTTATTTTTTATTTATTTTTAAAAATTTTTATTTCTAATTTATTTATTATTAACATATTTATTTATTTTATAATTAATTTCTTATTAATTGATTTATTTTTATTTATTTTTATTTACTGAATAGAAATAAACAAATAAATATGTTTATAATAAAATAATTAAATATAAAAAATAAATTAAATATGTACAAAGTAAATAAGAAAAAAAATAAATAAATAAGTAAATAATAAATTTAAAATAAATAAATAATACCAATAAATAAGAAAATTATTAATAAAAAAAATAAATAATATAAATAAGAAATTAAAGAAAATAATAAATAAATAAATAAATAGTAAATAAGTAAATAAATATAAAATAAGTTAGTAAATTAATAAATAAAATAAATAAATAAATAAATTTAAATAATAAATAAATAAATATGTAAAAAGTAAATCAGTAAATGAATAAATAAATAAATAAATAAATATATAAATTAATAAATAAATAAACAAGTAAAAGTACATAGGTAAATAAATAAATAAGTATAATTAGTAAATAAAAAATTAATTAATAAATAAGTATATAAGTAGGTTCCCTTTTACATGGGACCGTTTGGTTGGGTACCACCACGGTGTTTTTCTACCAAAGCGGTAGTGTGGCACTACTGTGTTCCGGTTTGAAGGGCACTGAGCCAGCGTATTCACTGGCAAACGAGACTTAACATCCTATGTCTTACGGTAGGCAGCGCGTTGGTGATACCAGTATTGCCAAGTCTATGGGTGTCGACCCTTCCATTGGTGGCTGACCGCTCTCCTGCCTAATTAGCTATAAAAAAAAAATAAAAAAAAATAAATGAATAAAAGTAAATAAGAATTGAATAAAAATAAATAAATAGTTTATAAATAAATATATATGTATATAAGTAAGTATAATTAAAAAATAAGTAGATAAATAAATGAATAATAAATAAAAAATAAATAAGTAAGAAATAAATAAACATGTACATAAGTAAACAAGTAAATAAACAAGTAAATAAATATGTAAATAAAAAATAAATAATTCAATAGTTAATTAGTAAATATATAAATAAATAAATAAATTTATTAATTAATTGATTACTAAATAGTAATTAGGTAAATAAATAAATAACAATAAATAGTAAATATTTTAAATTAAATAAATAAAATGTAAATAAGTAAATAAATAAATAATTAGTAAATTAGTAAATTAATAAATTAATAAATAAATAATTAAATAATTAAATAATTGATGAAAAATAAATAATTTAAAAAAAAAAAAAATAATAAATAAAATCATAATAATAAACATTAAATAGTAAATTAGTTAATTTAATGTAAAGCAAAAGTAATTGAATAAATAAGATAATAAATAAATACATAAGTTTAATAAATAAATAGTAAAAAATCGATAAAAATCGTTCTAAGTAAATAAGTAATAAGTAAAATATATAAATAAATATATAAATAATAAATAAATAAATAAATAAATCAAAATAAGTAAATAAGTTAATTAATAAATAAATAAATAGGTTAATTAATATATAAGTAAATAAGTAAAAATAAATAAATATGAAATAAATATATAATAAATAATAAATTAATTATAATAACTAAATAGTAATTAAATAAATACATATATCAATAAATAATAAATAGAAATTAAATAAATAATAAATAAATAAATAGTATAGAAGTAAATAAAAATTAATAATTAATTAATATTTTATAAATAAATAAATATTTAAAAAAATAAATAAATAAATTAATTAATAAATAATAAATATAATTAAATTAATAAATAAATATATTCGCAATAAAAACTTACCTGAAATTAGTTTTGAGTCGATATGGAAGATATTTATGTTATTTTATATTTAGCAGTTTGTCCGCTTGTTTTACAAAACAAATTTTCCAAAAAGAGAATGAAATGTTCTGGCTCTAAATTACATTAATGTTGATCCATTTGGTTTATTGATATTTTTTTTTACTTATTAACTCAATTACATTAATTAGTACTCAATTTGTTATACGGTACTAACTAAACTTTTTTTATTTATTACCAAAATTCTTACACGATCGCAAAAATATAGTTTTAGATAGAAATTTGTATTGGTATTATTTTTAACAGGGGGCCGTCTGGAGCCGTACTACCGCAGTACCTAATTCTGCATGAAACCAACGGTGTGAAAACACTACTGCGATTCTGCCGGCGTATTTACTTGGTAAACTAGACATAATATCCTATTTCTCTCGTTAGGCAGCGCGTTGATACCACTTGCATTGCCAAAGTCTACAGCATCAGTGACCACTTTTCATCAGGTAGCTGCTCGTCCACTTGCGTACCCAATAAAAAATAAAATAATGATCTCCCTTGAAGTTCATTTACTCCTATATTTTATTATTTTAAATTAGAAACTAATTTGTATATAATTAAAAACGTCCTGATGATAAAAATAAAAGTTGCTGCTAGGTAAAGTATAAAAGGAACAAAGCTTAAAAAAGGAAGGCAGCTAATGTAATAGAAAATTCCTGTGGAAGAGAGAAACTTAATGAAATTCAATTGAGTGCAGTACGCAAAAATTCTCATTCAATTTTGATTAAAAAAATCTTATCTATGAAGAGCTTATGTGAACCTCTTTTAATATTGAAAATCAGTTGTTTTAAACATATTTTTGTAACATAACGACTTCTATAACTTTTATAATTAACTCACGCAAAATTTAAGTAACCAAACTACGTTCATTGATATTTATTAATTTTATAAGGGGAAGCAATGAGACGTACGGAAGCAGTTTACATGTTAGTAAACGCTATAAGAATACTTACCACCCGATGGACAGTATTTGACGATACTAAACATAATTATTTATTTTAGCTCGGAAGACGAATAGTTTATGTCTTAAAATAGCAGATACATAAAAATTTGTTTGAAAGATCTTGTGAGTGTAGCAGTATAATCTTTCGATGTGTTTAAAATACGAACTGAATATCCTATTCAGTTCGTATTTCTGCATTTTGTTGCAGAAAAACGTATTAATAGTGCTACTATTCTTTAACTCGTTAGCAGACGTTAAAACGCTACCGTGTTATGGTAGCGTTTTAACGTCTGATAACGAGTGAAACGACGTCAATAAAAGTGTAGTCGCTGGTCCATGACCTTATGATTCTTGGTAATTGTGGCGGCGGGAGCACCTGTGACGTCTTTTGCGGCATAAAATTATTGGCAAGATATAAGTTACACATAAATACATTAAAACGCTTTAAATGATACTCTTTTGCTTACTTACCACGTTAAAAGTTTCAAACATCTTTCATAGGCAAAATGTTAGATATTCAAATGATCAATTTTCATCAAAAATACTTCTGTATAAAATACTCAACATGACAACTCACGTGGTCTGTGACTAATTGCTCTTAGTGCGTGTCAGAAAGAAGAGGTGTCGTGGATGGTTCCACAAACCTGAAAAAAACCTGAAAACGTATACGTCAGGGCAATGACCCCAATTTACCAATTTCGATTTGATATTAAAAAAGCAATAAGTAGTTGTGTAACAAATTCTAAAAATAAAATTCAATTATAAAAATTAAAGGAACAACATTTTCAAGGATATAAGAAATAAAAAAAGAAATGGCAGAAATTGGACTGTGTAATTTAGAATCATGTTGTATTCCGATTATTTTTTGATTGTTGTTTTAAACTTTCAGGACAGATTATTAGTGGCAGCTTGCTTAGGCGTGACTTATAATAATGGCATTTTTGATCATGTTCTAATAATTGCACATGAAATTTATAAATATTTAATCCTTCCTTACGCTTCTGTTCTGATCAACTAAAAAAAATTTTGAATTTAAATTGGGTTAAATTTTTATAACACTATTATTTATTTTAAATGTGTAAACAACGGGATGGATATAAAATAAGATAGACTTAAATTAACGCTTTTAAGTCCCAATCTGTTAAATATTAATTTTTTTTAAAGAATGTAGAAAATTTTGGATAACAATAAATGCATTTTAAACTCGTATACTTTAATAACGAAAATTTTATCGGAAAGAATTGAAAATATTTAACTAAAAAATGGTAACTTCTTTAAAACTAAGCTAAGCTTAAGTTTCCTGACTTTTTGGTTTCGACGACTGTTTTTTTTCAAATCACAAACATCAGCCTGTGCTTGTTCACCGCTTGACCTAGTCATCCAATGCTCGACACCGCTTTCTCGGAAGACACCTAGATATCTATATCGACACCGCTAGATAGGAAGCGGTGTTTTGTAATTGTTGTTTATTAAACCCTGATTTAACTAAAGGCTAATTATAGACTCAACTTTAATTATAAATAAGAAAATGTGGTTAAACCTATGAGTTATAATTGATAAAAATAATGATAATGTTGAACTCAGTCTTTATATTATTATTCATATTATTGAAAGAATTAAATACACATTTTTTCTCAATAAATTTTATTTTCTTCAAAAATTTATATGCACATGGTATTATATATTTTTTTTATTTTGATATATAGATTCACATATATATGTATATATAACTATAGATCTACCTTTGATCCCAAATAAGAAATAAATTGTTTGCTTTTTATTACAACGGTAGCAGTTCATCCATGCATCATCGGCCTTTGATAGTCCACTGCTGGACAAAGGCCTCCACTAATACACCCCTTTCCATTGGGGGGTTTGGACCATATCCTACCACGCTGGTCCAATGCGGGTTGGTGGGTGCACCGACTTTTTACATGCCAATCCGACGCATGGATCATCTTACTTTTCAGACAATTGGGTGATCGGCCCAAATTGCCCTAACCAACTAGGAAACAACAATGAAAATTTGTTGTGTCCCCGCAGGATTTGAACCCACGACCACCGGTTACTAAAGCACATTTCCATACCACTAGCTACGGAAGCAGTTGATACATAGGAGCAGCTCATCCATAGCCCGCGTAATTTTAGGATTTTTGACATTGATTTACTTAGGTTAAAAAAGCCTACGTAACTACGTGGACATTAAAGCTTTCTAATAGTAAAATAATATTTTAAAGCGTTTTCGGAGACCTTGAATGGTCTAAACAAGTGAATCTTTTGTCTTTGAAATATTGTTTTTTTTTTATCTTTACATTTGTTGTTTAAGAAATAAAACTCAATAAAGTTATCGTATAAGAAGATAAATCTAATGTTAAGAAACTAAGAGTAACGCCTCGCTCCGGATTCATGAGACCGCTTCCAAGAATTGTTCCGTTTTCAGAATGCTCAAACAATTAATTTTCCGTGCTTTGAAATCCTTAAAGTTTAAAACTAATTTAATTTGTAGTGGGTTTAGTTTCTGCCTTTATTTAAAATGAATAATTTAAATTGTTTCTTGAACTTAGAGTTAAAAGCAATATTTGGGAAACAGTAATGTCCTGCTGCTTTTATCAATAATAACCTTATGACTCAAACGGTCTTCAGGCCATGACCACGTAAGTGTTTTTCTGTTAAGATGGACCCATGCTAGCGTTTTACATCCTCTAGCCCATATACTTATCCTAAGTATAAAAAATGGAATCATTCCCGAAATATGGAAAAGCGCATTGATACATACACTAAAGTGGTCCTGACAACGTCCCTGATAATTTAAGACCTTACTTACTATGTCCAACATTTTACAGAAAATATGATGGCTGAATATATAAACGTTGGGCAATGCTGCTTAGGAGTTTTTCTTAACTTATCAAGAGCTTTTAACACAGTTTCAATCAGATTATTACTGAAAAATCTTCACGATACAGAAAGACGTAGAGATTACTTAACCGGTTTAAAACCCACGTAGAAAATAGAAAACAGTGGGTCAAAATTGGAAACGTATTCAGAACAAGGCTTATCCAATGTGTTATTAAATCTCAACCTTTCAACATTAAACGTTCAGAAGACAGCATATATAGCCTTTTAAAGTTTGAAATTTTAATAGTCTCGCGAATTCATTTAAATGTGATGATAATTTTCAGAGCAACTATGACCATTTCGGATGTGATCAACTAGAGATTTACCATTTAATTATAACTACTTTAATAGATATTTACGACGTTGAAACAATTACGGCGTCGAAAATCACAACCTCGGGCGATTAAATTGCAAACGCTGCTGAAACCGTAAAAGATAGACTTAAATTACGTTTTACATAATTATGCTTCTTTAAATAGTCTATAATTAAATCTCGGAAGCGCATACATCTACGTTTTAGGAATAACCCACAATACGCATTTTAATGTAAAACATTGTTAGATATTGCAATAGGGCATTTTTAAAGATCATTTAAGGTAATATAGTTCAAGATTGTCAAGACCATCTTTGGCAGTCTTAAGCGATTTAGGATTCCTTTTTCTTTAAATTTACTGAGAACTAATTCTATTTCCCATTTGGGTTGTGAAAGTCAGATGCCAGTCGCTTTGCGTAAAAACTGTTATTCAGAAAAATCTGGATGAATTAAAAGTCGACCCCATGATCACTTGGAAAAATGTCTAGGTGAAAGAAAGATAGCTTAAGATTATATAAAATTACTACTTTAAGAAAACATTCATTCTATGCACATAAAACTTGTCCTAGACAACATTTTTAGATTTAAAGTTTTATACTAAGAGCACGTTGTTCAACGCTTGTATTATGCAAATTAGCCATACATTGTTTGGAGTTAAAATTTCTATATATTTATTTGATTTAAAGTGTGAAAACTTAACCACACCATACATGAAACAAATACATGAAACGTCAAATACGCGTGAAAGTAAAAACCGTATCAAATTTACCTTAACTTATATATGACAAAAATGCAACAAAAGTAAAAACTCACAGTTAAGATCACACAAGCCCAATTAAAACAGACAGAACGTGTTAAATTATGACCCTCAAATTGGTGGATTCATTCACATTAATCGGAATAAATATATCGGAAACGGAACCCATATATAGTGGAAAATTTAAATAGAATACATTAAATCTTAGCTATCTAAATTTACACATGTCCATTTTCAAGTTAAACGTAGCACTAACGTTAATGCAGTACTATATGCTTATTTAGAATATGTATACTGAGGCTTGTGATATGGTATAATCCTTTGGGACAACAGCTTTTATAGCCAAGAGTCATTAACATTACTGACTAAATGCGTGACAATAATTGTTTAAATACATAAGAAAAATAGCTGCGGGCCTAATTTCATTAAATAAGACCTTTTTACATATACATTTACTGTTTTAATTAGTCATTGGTTATAATTATTTATACTAATTTTAAAGAGAAAAGATTTATATTTTTTAATGTTACAATTTTTGAAAATACTTTTGTAGCGCTTTAACTCACTTAACTAAACGCTTATGTCTTCATGCATTACGTAAAAACTTTTGTAATTTTTACATCTTAGATGTTGCAAAAACCAAAAATATTTAGGTTTTCTAACAGCTATAAACATATTTGAATTGAAATATCTCACGTAAGTTTTAATTTTGTTTACGTGACTGCATATATTTACATTACGTGGAGGTAATTTATATGCACGCTTCAAGTAATGAGTAACGGCATTTAATTAGCTTAAACTTCCATGTGTTTTGAACAGTTAGATAAAATGAATACAGATCTATAGATAATAAAATGTTTTGTGTAGTTTTTGCTCTTTCCAGTGATAAAATTGTTATTAGACGATAAATCCAGTGTCATGATGACACTGGATTTATCGACAATAAAATTTAAAAATTAACAGAATAATGACATGAAGTACTAAATTTCGGCAAGGTAATAACGAGGAATTTTCCCCCGCAGCGAACGATTAATGACTAAATAGAGTTTGGGCATAAACGAAATGACTGTCTGTTTGATGGAAACTGCCAAAATACTCTCAAAATTTTACCACATATTACCATTTTGGAAAATCACGTAAGTATTAATTAAACTTGTTAACGGCAAACGCAAATCATTTAAAGAATTTTTGTAATAATTACATCGTTATAAATATCCATAACGCACTGTTAATTTCTAGATACGAAAGTCTAAAACATTTAGAAAACTTACGTGCGCACCATTTAAATATATCTTTCTTTTACCAGATCCTTATCCCACTTATGCAGCGATGGCACAATATGATTTCCTCATCCATTCCTCTCTATTATTCGTTATTTTAGTACTTACTCCTTTATTGCTCATATCCTCTCACACAGAGTCCATCCCCCGCTTTTAAGTCTACCTATCACTCTTCGTCCATCAACATACATTTCTTGCGTTCTTTTAAATATATTACATTAATTCCTTCTCATAACATGCCCGTTATTACTACCGTACCACCTTCTTAGTTTTTTAATCACAGGTGCCACTTTCAATCATCATCAGCAGCCTGTGATAGTCCGCTGCTGAACATAGGCCTTCCCTAATACACCCCTATCCATAGGGCGGTTTTGAAACCGTATTCCAGTACACTACGGATGACGCTCATACGTACTAAGCTACGGAGCCACGTTCAAACTTCCCCTTATATGCTCATTTTTAATTTTATCTTTCTTTGTCACTCCACTCATCCATCTCAACTTTTTCATCTATTCTGCGTACTATTTTTTTTCCTGCGTCAATTTCATTGCCCAACATTCAGATCCATACATAATGATACGTCTTATGATCGTCTAATAAATGCCCTCCTTAAGTTTTGTGAGTCACAAGAAGAGACCTGTCGCCATTTCATCCATCCCGCATTTATTCTGTTTTTCACTTGATTGTCTGTATTTTCGTCACTTTAGACTAAGGACATCTAAAGTTGAAGCAGACTGGTAAGGACCGTTTGAGGCTATTCGGGAAAAATGAATGGACCACCGAAGTCGCAGAGCAAATGTTCTGTTTTCGTTCTGCCTATTTTAAAAGAAGTTTTCCAATCGTTCCGCCATTTTTCCAGTCTTTTCTGGACCATAGGAGCATTATCTCCGACTAGAACAATATCGTCGGCAAACAGCAAACATCAAGGCACTTCCTTGCGTATGTACGACGTTAGAGCATCCATAACCAGGAGGGACAAATACGGGCTTAAAGACAGACCCTGGTGTAAACTTAACCTACAGGTACACACGTAGAGCTTGTCAGTTTCCTTCCGCTTCGGACTAAAAGTAAGTACTAGCTCTGTTATACATAGCTTCGACAAGTCTTACATACTTCTCTTGCACACTTTTTCTTTTCATAGCCCACCACAGAACCTTACAGAAAACCAGATCGGAAGCCAATAAACACCGTATGAAGGCTCTTCTGAGCGAGCCATAAATTCTCGCAGAATAAATATGGCCTGGCATAAACCCAAATTGGTTCTGCGTTACCTCACTATCTTCTCTCATTCGTCTTGCAATCGCTTTCTTCCATACTTTCATACTGTGTGACATGAGCTTCATTCCTTAATAGTTGTTGTAATACTCTATGTCACCTTTGGTTTTAAAAACTAGGACTAATTGACACCATTCATCAGGCAATAAAGTCATCAAGTCGTCAAGAATAAAGTCAGCCATTTCCACCTCTATACCTATCTCATTAACACACCTGTATTACTTCGTAAATTTCTAATTATTCCATTCTATTTATTTTCTTATCATCCGTCAAAATCTTACTCGTTTTGTCTTTTATACCTTTTATGTGATTTACATCTCTTGCATTCATCTCTCTCTCTCTACATACTCTATTGAGATCCTTAAGGCCTCTGGGGCCCTCAGTGGATTGCACAACTTATGCCGTGCCTTGGCCCTCTCAATCGCAACCGCTTTCTTGACTTTCTTTTTAGCGATAAAATATTCCAGCCTTTTGATCTCTTTCATTGCCATTTTATACAATCTGCCATTCATTAAACGCTCTTTTTTTTCTTTTTAAAACCTTCTCCCGTACTTCCTCATTCCACACCACGTATTATCCTTATCATTTTTTCCTTTTTTTTCTCCAAACACATATCTCGATTCACTTCTATCTTATTCCAACAATTGATAACTGTCATATCTCCCATTTCAATCATTTTATTGACAATGTTCTTCTAAATTCTGCTGCTAGTTATCCAATCTGTACCATTTTGTTCTAGCTGGGGCACTTTGTCACACATTCAAATTTTGAAAAAGTCCAGGTGCAAAAGCCTATATTGGGACACCAGGCACTTACCGGGTACAATTTAGCAGTTCTTGGTGCAACCTAACCTGTTCCTTTTTAAAAATTAATATATTAACTCAAAAAATACTTATATACGTAATAATTATGAGTAGTTGTCACCGAATGATAGTAGGGAATCATTCCGATTAGATTGATTCTTACATTCTTAATCAGTTTTGTTGTTCCAAACGGACGTATTTATCAACCAATGGATTTCTATGTAACTTAAACTGATAACCACACTTCGAAAGAAAATAGTTAATTCGAATAATTCATGGTATGAATATTTATTATACGATGGAGGTTAATCCACCGCTGCTAAAACAAAATAATATTTCTGTACATCTGTCACTTCGGTCTTCATCATATACCATTCATATACCTGTAATTGTCTACTGAAGGACTTAGCCGTCTCAAATAACACGTCAATAAGCACCGGCTCCACTCAAAAACTATTCTACTTTAACGGTGATCAGTTTCCGGAAGATATGGTATTGAATATTATTGTATTGACATTGGGCCCACTGTCAATAAAACGTGCTAATTCGGTGTTGTTTTTTGCCGGATCACCTCATTCTGAGTGTGATTACAGAGACTCCGAGCATAGCCTTTTCCATAGCTCGCAGAGAGGCCTTAAGTCTGTGGACCAGCCCTACCGTTATCCGCGCGGTTTTCTAGAAATTTGATGAACACTTTTCCCGACTTTGCTCGATGTCTCTTTCCATTCCAAAGCATTGCAATCTCCAATGCAGTGTACACATAACAGTGTTTCAATTCAAGTGACTTTAGAGCTTTTGCGACGTTACTCCACGAGCTTGAACGTTTGTTTCGAAATCCTCAAATTCTTGCCTTAAGGGAGTGCCTTGTACAAGACGGTGAACAGTTCCGCTATTAAACTAATTGAACACTAATAGTTCTATGAATATATGCTTTTCGGTTTTTATAATAAAAAAATTAATTTCTAGTATCGGGGCTCTGCAATATTTACTTCCCATGGGCCTTTTTCGAGCAAGTCGACAAGTATTTACACCATTGATTCCAGGCACCAAAACCATCAGACCCTTATACAAAATCATTGTACTTTGGCGATGATGTGCCTATGACAAAGCTAAAGTGAATTAGTTCTCCACTACATCGTTCGAGTGTATCGAGATCGGTGCAAAAACCTGCACACCTTGAGAAGCCCAAAGCTTCTTGTCTGTCACCTCACCGTCAAGTTAGCTTGACCAAAGTTGTCACAAGAAGATTTACCAGAAACCCTACGCCACCATGGAATGGTCTCCCTTTAGGAAAGAAAATAAAGGCGGCCCAATGCTAGAGTTACAGCGTTCTCTACTTCTCCTCGGAATTTATATGTGAATAAAAATTGCTATTTCATCTTCTTAAGTTCGATGACAAGACGTGCTAGGTACTCAACTAGCCGTAACGTTTGTTTATTATACGTCGTCAATGTAAATTTATATAGCCTTCCGTAACGCGGAGGTTCTACCCACCAACACCTTTCGTTACCTTGACCGCCTCTTGTATAACTGGTGTAATACAATAACTGGTGTTGAATAAAGAATATCGCCCTATACTAACCATAAATCAGGTTTTTCACTCTCCTTCATATCTTAAGAGCCAAAAAATAATTGAATACGTACCATGCGATATACGAAAACCTGCACAGTGAAATTTTAAGATGCGCGCACCTGTGACACAAAATTAACGTTTATAATGAAAACGGTGAAATGGACCTTATTACATAGTGATAAGGTTGATTTTTATGTAGTGATAATGGAGTTGTCGTCTTTTATTTTGCGATAGTTGTTTGCATAAATGTCTCTATGAGTTAGGATTAAGGTTCGTTTTTGGTATATATATATATATATATTATTAATAATTTATTATTATATTATTTAAATTATATAAATATATTATTATATAAATATATTAATTTTATGAATGTTTTATTCAACTTGATATAATAGGTAATATTTTTATTCATTTAATATATCAACATTGTGATTTATCTATGTATTACGTTTTAGATAAGCGCCATCTACTCACATAATCAAAGCTTCTGATTTATATATCCGCTGTACAATGAAGCCAACATCTCTTAGAATTCTACATTTGTAAGCAACAGATGGTGCTGAACTACCAGTTATATGATATATCAAAGTACGTCTTGTGAATCCATAAATTCTTAATCGAATTATTTATGATTAGTTCTTGTAAATCTATCATCTTTAATTATCTTAATTATTTTTGATTGATCTTACTTACTATTTGTGAATATTAGTGAAAAAATTGTTATATACTTTTCAAGTGCTCCAATATAATTGAGGTTAACTATCCGTATGTATTATTTATTGATATAAATTAAAATACTTTTATTTAATATAATTAACAATAAATATTATTAAATTATTAATGTTAAATCTTATTATTGGTTATTTAATATTCACAAAATAAAGAAATAAATTTAATAAAACATTTAATAAAAGTTTGTGATAAAATTAAAATGTAACATCAAATTATAATATTAATTTTTAATATTTCTATTAAATTGAATAAATAATAAATATTTATAAAATAACTAAATAACTAAATGAAAAGTGAATATTAAATTAAGAAATCAATAAAAATATTTAAAAATGACCAGCCTTAAATTCGATTTTTGAATTTATTATTAAATTATTTTTAAAATATTAAATAATCAATAATAAATATTTAAAATTAAGAATCTTATAATATTTAGTACAAATTTTGTCTTATAAATTTATTATTCTCTAAATTTTGTTTTTAATAATTATATATATCTATATATAATTACATATATATATATATATATATTATTATTAATAATATTTTATTATATTATTTAAATGTATATTAAATATATAATTATATAAATATATTAATTTTTAATGATGCGAAAAATATAACTTCTCAGCGCGTATTTTATAGTTATTTGTTTAATGAGAACGATGAAACGAGTAGCATTTGTTAAATAAATCATTTGCCCCGAGTTCATTTTCATTTTTATCTTTACAGGGTAGTCCGTTAAATAGACTCTAAAATAATTGAATTGAAAGATTCCTTTATAATAACACCAACGACAGTGACATATTTTGCCCATTTTGCAAAGTCTCTGATTTTATCAGGGTCATTTAACTAGTATACTAGCCAGAATAGTAATTTTATATTAAATATACACGACTCACTATTTTTCACCAACGTGTTTCTGTGTGAAAGGATTTATGTAGCTGATAGTTTATATAAGGTTAATATGCTGCCTGTGAAGCCTAGTGGCAACGACGTGTGTTTTAGAAGCCGAAGGTCTTGGGTCGGAATCCCGTGGGGACTCAATAAGTTTTATTTGTTGTTTCCAAGTTGCTTAGGACAATTTGAGCCAATCACCCAATTGCCTGAAAAGTAAGATGATTCATGCGTCTGATGGACATGTAAAATGTCAGTCCACCTACCAACCCGAAAACCCTCCTGATAGAGACGGTTTGCAATACGGGAGGTCTATGTCCAGCAGTGGACTAACACAGGGTTATGATGATGATCAATGAATTTTCATAAAATGTCTTGATTTAAATAAATTTCAATTTATTAAAAACAAGGTAAAATTTAATTCTTGACCGTTTTTAAAATAATATTTTGAAATTTATTAGACACATGTCTATACGGGATGACGCAATTTAATTGTGAATAATATTTATTATTTGTTTTATCCACAAATCTTTACTAGTTCATAGTGTAAGGTTTACAAACATATTAGAATGATGATGATTATATCACAGACTAACTGAATTTCCGTAATTTAAAGATATTTATTAATTTGGTGTATATAAAATTCTATGTCATATTTTTTATTTGAAATTTAATAAGTCTAACTAAAATACATAACACGTTATAAAGATCTTCTTGATATCTTCTTAACACTTCCTAATAAATGTTAATGAAAGTTATGCCATAAAGTGAAAATCCTCACACTACATCTTCATAACTTTTTCCTTCTTATTACAGGATATACAACAGATGTATAATATTAATTTACGTAGAAATGCAAGTGGAAAATCTGTGACTGTGTATACTATTATTCAAAGTAAAAATACAGAAAACAGTCGTTCATTCGTTCTTCGTTTTCAGCCTGCTTGAGCTAATGCTGAGAATAAGCCTTCTCGATAAATCATTAAGATGGACGATCCCGTCACCAGCATCTACCAACCTCCATTACTAGATTTGAACAGCTCATCACTCAATCTGGTTCGTCCTATACTGTGACAGCCAGTAAATCTTTTCTTCCCAACGGTTATCGGTTCTATAAGCTGTGGCCGGCCTATTTCCACTTCAGCGTGCTAATTCTGCGGGCTATTTCGGTTCATACGTTCTTTTGCAGATTTCAGAATTACGCATTTAATCACGCAGAGAAATAACGAGCATAGGTCCTTTCCCAGCTCGCTGAGCGACTTGGAGATTTCTTATCCGGATGGCAGTGAATGACCATGTCTTGTGCCGTCATCACTGGCAACACACATTGGTAAAGGTCTTTAGGAATTGAGGGATATTGGATGAGAGGATATGTTGCAGCTTCCGAACGCTGCCCATCCGAAGCGGATTCGTCGATGGACCTATTCGTCGAAGAAAGATAGGTAAAATATTTATTTTCTTAACCGAGTATAGTGACGAAACGTGTACCTAAAGGTAAGTGATTTGCTCTGCCTATAATAAGTAAAGCATAAGACTGCTTATTCACTCCTTAACCCGAAAAATGGCATTTTTTGTCTCATTTACCCGAGCTCGTTGCCCTTTAAGCTGGAAGACGTGTTTTAATATCACTGATTTGCGGCATAAATTGGAATCGTGGTTCTACATCACTAGATATTATCTTGTTAAAAGTAGACCTATCACTTTAAATATATAACACAAACATAACACCTTTTTCACTAATAGTTTTCGTCCTGCATTAATTTGAGAAATCAATACCGTTCAGGCGTTGTCATAATTACTAGCAAAAGTATGTATGATGGTAAAAGAAATGCCAATAAAAACAAACCTTATTAAGGAGAAATTAAATTGCAGCCGATTAAACATAGTGTTAGATTAATTTTATTTTGCCAAAATATGTTTTAAAGGGATAGGATAAAACATGGTTGAAAGTCCCTGATGACTTGCGATTTCCTTTTGACATTGCTTCGGTATATATATTTTAAGTTTTTTCCTGACTATATTGTAACATTTTTGGTTTCTAAGTAAAATGCGCCCACTAAAACAATTTAAAACTTAAAATGATGTTTCTTGGGCTCTTTCCTTTATTTTATTTTAAAACAAATGAATATGTGATTTACTATATCACTCTACAACAAAGTGTCCTAACGTTTTAAAATCCATAATTTATAAGATTGTCGATCCATGGATTTCTGCTACTGTCATTTTTTATGTAATTCTGATTTCATTTACATTTTGTGCGTAGTGATATACGAGGAAACAATTCTGGTATTCGATTGGAAGTTTTTCTTTTCTCCCAATAAAGATTTTATATTTTTATAGGCAATAATATGTTCAATATTGTTTAAAGAATAATACCACCATTTATTTAGAAAAGCAACCTAAAGTCTGTAAAAATGGTTTCCTACATTACATATTTTAAGTTATGTTATAATGTATGATCAATAAAATTATACGGAGACTTGTTGGTAAAACCAATCTTGACTTAAAATTGCTCAGCTGTTATAATAAATGTACGTAACAGGACAATAGTGGATGTTATCATCATCACAGGTCCATCTCGTGGGGTTGTCTTTTTTGTAACAACAAGCATATATACAAAATCTGTTTTGTCTGGAGTTATTGTAAATATAAAAAAAAAAAACATTCAAGTTGAAATTTAAAGATAATAAACCTAAACTATAGAGTAGCTAAAATATTTTTAAAAGATCGTATTTTGATATCCTTGATTTTTTAATTCAGTCATGTTATAATTAAATTGTTTCCATAATGTTTTTTTAAAAGTTAGGGCATGTGTTATTAAAATAAGATAAGCGTTATAAGCAGATAAATATAAAAAACAAATAGCGCCCCGTTTATTACCCTGTGCAATGTTGTTCAAATACGCACTGGCTCGTTTTCTACATCAATTAACTCGTTTTATCAGCTGGGTGTCCGAGTTTATTGGCACAGCAGTACGTAACTATTTGAATGGTTAATTCAATAAAACTTCTAAAAATAATCTTACATATTTATTACACCCCAGTCGACTCGACAGCTGAATAGTCGATTTCTCGTCACGGTGTATTAACTCTAAGGGTTGACGTACGTTTTGTGCGCTTTAAGTACAGAAGACTGATTGGAACGTAAATACTTAACTGAATTTAATATGTGTTCAAAATAAAATATAAAGAAACGTTTTATTCTAACTTCATAATACTATTTCAAAGAGAATTGATAATTTCTGCCCATTTAATTACTTATAATTTTTTAATGCATTATTTTTATTAATTAATTTATATAGTGAGAAATATTATGTAATCTATGTGTATATCAGGCATTGATATACGCATTCAAATGTTGCGTTCAGATTAGTAAAATTACTTAAAAGAACGAATAACGTCATTTATATTTTATTTACATAAAAAATCTGATAAAAAAAGTATGCACATAGTAATCGCAAAAATTAACGTAAAAATTTGAGCCCAAACCTTTGTATTTAAAACTTTAACAAAACTGAGCAAAATAGCTTCATTTTATTCATAAATATTCGTTATTAGCGATATAATTAAGCCAGTAAACTTTATATAATTCTTAACCTCACGTCTAAGGTAATTTTTTACTTTATGTTATTATTACTTCCATTTAGTAATTTCTTTTTATATAATTATAAAAAATTATATATTAATAATAAGAAGCTAATTTCAAGATTGCTGAATATAAATTAAAAAACAGCGTCTCTCCGTAACATCTAACAAACAATTTGAACTGTAACATAGCTAGCTATTTAAGCCTCGATGTCGGTACCCTGTGACTGATTATTTCAAAACATAATAACCTAAGGCAATTTTTAACCAAATTTTTTTAGTTCATGTCAATTGAATTGTTTGAATGTTTGCGAAGCTGGATACGTGGTTCCCTACTACAAATGAGACTAATTAATATACATTCTTTATAAAAAAAATTAGTATTTCAGACCCAGTGTCTGTTGTTCAGATGTTCAGAACTTTCTCATCTATAGCACATGATAGTAATACTAATAATACTTGTCTTTTAACTCTTCTTAAAATTTAGATTTTAAAATCTAAATAATAGGTGCCAAGATAAAAGAAATGTAATAAATGGTTAAAATTACTTCTGAGTGATTCCATCTACCTCTAAAATTAGAAACATTAAGTAAAATAGTTTGTTCAATTTGATTATAAAATATTTATTTATTTATATTTATCGTTTATCATTGAAAAAAAGTAGAATCCGTAAATGCCTTAGGGTAAACCTTGGGTTTTAATTTATTAATTATGGGTCCCAGCAAATGGGAAAACCGAACCAATTTCTATATTAAAATTTGGATGTTTTGTAATGTCTAGTACTCGCGTAAGCAAAAATTAATTTCACCTAATGCTTTAAGAATATTAAAATTAACGTTAACAGTCCTTGAGTCAATGAAGTAAATTAATAAAATTATTAGATCAAATCAAAAATTAAATAAATGTTTGATATCATCTAGTAATAATATGCTCCTTATTTTATTTCTTACGCAGACAGTCGAGATCTCCGGCCATCTGATGGAAAGTTGATGTTACGACGCCGATTGACATTGGCTATACCGGGATCACCCAACGCGCTGCCTACCGTGGGACAAAGGATGTTAAGTCTCATTTGCCAGTAAATTCGCCGGCTAGGTGCCCTTCAAACTGAAACTCATTAGTGTTTTCACACGGTGGTACCCACCACCGGTCCCCAGTAAAAGGGAACCTACCACCGGTGCTCCTAGTCGATTCTGACTACGGCGGCCAGTCTATATTAGAGATCAGCTGCACTGATACCTGAATGAGATATTGTAGTGTACGTGGAGACACAAGTGTACTCCTTATTCCTTATTTTATAGTCCAATGGGATGGATAATCAACACGACCGGAGAAAGGTGCAGGACCGATTTATAACATGACCATTCGACGCATGGATCATCTTACTTTACAGATAACCGGTTAAACAGCCCGCATTACCGTAACCATCTAGAAAACAACTTAGAAAAGTAGTTAAGTCCCAGCAGGATTCGAACCCACAAGTTTCTAAAGTGCAAGCCCATTCCTCTAGGCTACGGAGGCAGATAAATTTAATCTTTGTAAGGTTTACTTATACTTTTTGTTTACTTATACTTTACTTATACTTTCTTGTACTTTTTTGTTACAAATTATAATAAAAATTAGAAAGCCTAGTCTACGTTTTTAAAAACTTGATCAATGTTGTTTTAATGCCTTTTTCATTTCATAGCGTTAGTCTCGTATAGAAGTTATTGTATATATAACACTATCGCTATGCAAAGTAAATTCTTTTAATTCAATAGACACCTTCATATTCTTATCTTCTTCTATATTCCACACTGAAGATAAAACTAACAGCTTCTTGTATCTCGGCCAAAAATCACTGCAAAACGGCTCCATAAAGCTATTAAAACCCTGGGTATCATAACTAGTAAATAATGCATAAGAAAGGAGCTACGCAACCTCCGTACACCTGAGATTTTAGTGCTGTTTGCTGAGGCAAGGCTCCTTAAAACGACGCTTTAGGTCGCCCAATACAGGCGTTAAAATCTAAGCCTCTTAAAGGTCTCTTATAGATCAAGACCGGGTTTGCTATACATTATAATCATGATTCTTAGATTTCACAAATACGACCCATGAATGCAGTGAAGTTTGTTTTTAAGAGGAGAGGAGAGAGTACCAGCCGTTCTATCATGAACTAGAAATTCCACAAAACTCCACAATTCCCTCTATAGGGTATAGATTTCCTTCAAATTTTTACTATTTAATGAAAGCTAAAACTGCATTTATCCTTAATATTGCATTTTATAAATCATTGGCTAACACAAATGGCATCAGATAACATGGTTGCAAACTTATCAAATCTAAAAATATCTATATCCACTAACCGCGTATCAGCTCACGTTTGATATCCAAACAGGCGGGTTAAATGGATGCGCTCATAATGATTGCTGGTGTTAAATAATACACAATATATGAAAATGTTTTCTAACTGCGCCTGGTTGATGGCTTTCAATTGATTTTATCGTTATCTTTTAAAGATATTTATGACAAAAGTCATAAAATATTACTTTGAACAAAAAGGAGATAAACCGGTAAAAGTCTGATTACTATTTTAATTCTTTCTATAAACTTTGGTCACGGTGACCTTAAGAGTTTAATTTGTAAAACATTATAATATATTCATTATAATATTTAGCTGGATATTTTAGTAGTACCAAAAGTTAAAAAGTATGAAGTAAAATTTATAATAATTTATAATTTGTATTTGACTTTTACTACTTATCAAAAATATACAAAGTATAATTATCTATCACGTGTTTCCCAAATTAGATTTACATTACTTTGCTAATAGATACATATAGATATATTTATCTATTAGCAATTTTCAGAAATATTTACATTAAAAAGCTTATTGTGGGTTATTCTTAAAACATGGATAAATGCTCTTGCGGGTTTTATTGTAAGCCATTTAAAGAAGTATAATTATTTAGAACATATTTTAACTCTATATTTTACGGTTTTCACTAGCGTTTGCAATTGAATCGCATTAAGTTGCGACTTTTGACGGAGAAATTATCTTAATTTCTTTGATATTTATTAAATTTCTTAGTACAAAATTGTTTTCATTTAAAAAAGGTCGAAGAAAATCGGAGCACTAGGAGCGGAGCAGCGAAGTAACATTTATAAAACAAACATACGCTCCGAATTAAATACCTCCTTCTATTGCGAAGAGGTACTCAATTCGGAAAGTCAACAATGTAAACCGAGCGCAAAATAATAAGGAATTTTCATAATTATTTCAGTATCATTCTTCTAGTTATGTTTAAATGTAATGCAGTATGATTCAGACTTTTGCATATATAAACGTCAATTTGACCACTGTGACGAAAAGAGAACCCTGCCATTAAGAAAAAAGATAACAACGTTTTTGCAAATAATGCAAGCTACTCTTCTCTTTAAGACCCTTTTCACAATGCGATTTCCTCTTCATTCATGTTTTCAAATCATTTCAAAACTTATCGTCATTATTTTTAAATATTCTATTTGTTTCAACTATAATAGAAATCTAAGTCCTAAATGATTTACATCTATGTTAAATTTGAGTTAAATAGTCATTGTTTTAAATATAATGCCAAAATATTGTAAATTATATAGAAAATTACTTTTTAATAAACATTTATGAAATATGGCTTTCATTTACCATTAATTTAAAATTTTGTATACAGGAGTTGCGTTCTTGGCCAATGTTATAAGAAACCATAAATGTCCAGTAGTTAACCCTAGAAGATAACCATACTATATAATACGTAAAAGATAAGGACGTGTAGAGGATTTCCTTATAAAATACTTATTCTAATAGCTTTTGCAATTTTGTTAACTATTTAAAATATAAAAGGATTTATTGTTTTGTTAAGGTCCTTAATATTAAA
This sequence comes from Lamproptera curius, assembly GCA_029286875.1. Taxonomy (NCBI): domain Eukaryota; kingdom Metazoa; phylum Arthropoda; class Insecta; order Lepidoptera; family Papilionidae; genus Lamproptera; species Lamproptera curius. The sequence continues at coordinate 113,468 of JAGSMT010000190.1, read as the reverse complement.
ATTTTGACTTTAAATGAATCTTTAACTTATAATTAGGATACCGAACATAAATTAGCAGTCTTTTGTTTATAGAAACAAAATATTATGAATTATACCAAATGTTTTTTATAAACTAAAAGATAGAGTATGCGCTCCAAAGATAATAATTTAATTTGACATGAATGACAGAATTTAAGACGATCTGAGTACCACGATAGTTACCACGCGGAGAATTCAGGGCAATACTAGTTAAAATAGAATTATTTTAAACTCATTAAAAAAGCCTGAAGAGACGTTTCCAAATACGCAAAAAGATTCCCAAACGTATTTTAAAAATACTGGTTAGCGAATGTTAGACAGTATTTTAAAATGAATTTTCTTAAAATATAAAGACAAAACTTCACAAAATATTGCAAAACAAAATGTAAGAGATATTATGAGGTAAAAATGCTGCCTCCGTAGTCTAGTGGTTAGGGTTTGTTATTTAGAAACCGGAGGTCATGGGTTAGAATCCTGCAAAATTTTCTAGTTGGTTAGGGCAATTTTGGGCAATCACCCAATTGTGTTAAAAGTAACATGATCTATGCGTCGGATGGCCATGTAAATGTCGGTCTACCCACTAACCGGCACTAGACAAGCATGGTGCGATACAGTCTGAAATCCCAATAATGGAGAAGGCATGCGTTAGAGTGCCTATGTCAAGCAATAAAAATAATTTAAAAATAGCATGAGAAAGTATTTATTATTTGATTGAAAAACACACATCATATATTTTCAAATTTCTTAAGGATTTATATTCGCCTTAAATTTTCTACAACACTTTTGAATCGAATCCCTTATAATAACATTTTTTAAAAACTCTAATATAAAATTGTTGTCTAATCGTATCTCATTCGTTACATGAAAATGAATAAAATAGCGAGGAATTTGTGTAACAGCCTCTACTTTGCCAGATAACTGCGCCGAACACGCTAAACATTAATCAAGTATATTGAAAAACTTCTCGAATAACCAAATTCTTGAATCAAATGAGACATATAATATTTTTTTTATTGTCAGTACTAAATATCAAAATTAAAACATACGGTATTTATTCTCAATGTGTTTGCTGTTCTATTAAAGACAATTTATTTCATAAAGTTTACAGATAATGCAGGGCTTGAAAGGCGTTATTTACATGTTATGTAATTTATATGGCATATCTGTGAATAAGCTCATGCGATTATTTAAAAGTACTCACTTCTATTGTATGCTTTGACATGAAAGATGTTTGGCATTTTCATTTCATTTACATTCAACGACCTTAATCGCCGCTAATTGGCCGTTAGTGATCGGTAACGTTGGTTTTGTTCCATTGACTGTAACCGTAATCATCGGCAAATTTGATTTGCTTTTGAGAATTTGAGACTTACAGCCTACCATTTATTTCAGCTTCGTGATCGTAACTTCACGTATATAATAAATAAACCTTAATAAATAGATGAGCATGCTTGCTACATAATTAAATATAATTTCTATTAATATTTAATATAATAAACATGCTTGGCTAAATTGATCTCTATAAGCTACGGCACGACTTTTGATTCGTTTAAAATAAGGTACGCAATCAAAGCAGTCAATATATTTAATTTTATTTGTATTGTTAAAAGCTATCCTTTAATTTTGCTTAAATTGAAAGCATCTTAAAACTAGTGATATTTGGTCTCTTTCTTTTTTTTGATCTTCAACTTGTGACAATATTTAGAGGATGAAAATATTTGTACCTTTATATCTATTACTCAATGAAAATATATATCTAAAACCAGAAACGATTTACCCATCTAATATAATTACAATTTATCAAGTGGTCAGAAGAACCGATTGTCGATGGGCCAATTAGCTTCTAAAGTGGAGACCGAGTTCGGGAAGACTGAGCGTTGGTCAACCCCCGACCCATTGGGATGCCGATCTCCGTGCAGTAGCCGGTTCAAGTTGGCAGCGAGTAACAAGGGATCGACCGTTTTAGCTTTCACTGTATTGATGATAAATGATGAATATATTAAAATATTAATGAATAAAATAATTAAATCATCTTACTATTGTATTATTATAAAACTATTAAAAAATGCAATAACCAGCCTAAACTTGTAAAACACAAATATCTTCTACTTGTTAACAACTATATCATCCTTACGTATAAAACTGTACTCCCGCACAACTATTACAACATCTGATTAGCGGCAACTAACAGATAGAACGTCTAAAGAGTTAACAGTTAATTTGAAACCAAAACCAATTTTTAATTTTAAACCAATAAATATTTTTAAACCAATAGTTAATTTGAAACCAAAACCAACCAAAAGGATTTTTAACGTAAAAAACTAGTACATAGCAAAACAATTGGCATAATGATTATAAAATAGGTGTTTCAATGCTGCAATGCAAGAAATTACGAGAACAGAGAAATATAATAAATACATATATAAAAACTTTTTTTAAAAAGTATTAAAAATTATTGATTTCATTTAATTTCGTCAAATTACTCCAATTTTATATATTTTTATAAAATAAATACAAATTTTAACCTAATTTTATGACAGTCAAAGGATAAATAACTTCTGTGGGACATTGATTTAGCTAAACATTGTGTTACTTAAAATCATTTTAAATACATTTTTATTAAATATTTCGGACTTTTTACTTCATTGTTCAAAAGTTGTTCTATCACATCACATCAACAGCTTTGTGAGTCCACTGCTGGACATAGGCCTCCCTAATACACCCCTATCCATTAGGGGTTTGGACCATATCCACCACGCTGGTCCAATGCGGTTGGTGGTGGACCGACTTTTACATGCCCATCCGACGCATGGATCATCTTACTTTTCAGACAATTGGGTGATCGGCCCAAATTGCCCTAACCTACTAGGAAACAACAATGAAAATTTGTTGCGTCCCGCAGGATTCGAACCCGACCTCCGGTTTCTAAAGCACACGCCCATACCACTAGGCTACGAGGCGTTGTTAACTGCCTCCGTTGTTCTATATGACAATTTAAAAATAATTCCGGAACTAACATAATAATAGTTATATTTTATATATATAAAAAAATATATACATAATATATGTACTATTTATTATTACTTGTTATTGTTGAAGTAATAAATGTGAAAGAAATGGCGTAAATGTGCATTTTAAGACAAATGTAATTAATTTTTTTCTTTAGATAGACTAAAAGGTTACTTTTCTAGTAGACACTTCGAGCTAGTGAGAGACGGCTATGTGTCTACCTCAAAGATCTTAGGAACGGTTCACTTGCCATGAGCTTCGTCTCGAGACTTTTTCGAAGATGTTGGTATGAATTACTGCAATCAGGCATTTTACGAAGTAGCACTATGTTTTGAACTGAAAAGTGGAGAACTGTAATTTAAATTAAATAGTAAGCTGTTTCTTGCAAAGACCTTTTTTCAATATCGTTCTACTTTACAAACAGTTTTTTATAAAATAAAATCAAGTTATTCATTCTTGAATTGAAACAGTTGCAATATATTTTTTAAATATTTTGGTAAATAAATCGAAATTGACCTTGAGATTATACACTAAAAGCCAATGGTCAAAAAATGCCCGTGAAATGACCCAATATGAATCACGATTATTAGGCCGTTACAATATAACTCTGCTGTCTCTACTCTATGCCGTAAGTTTTGACCGTGAAAATATTTTAAACATAATATATATAAGAATTGTAATATTATAAACATATACCTATAAAAAAGGGGTCACTTTTAAATAGCTATTAGAAGTTTTTTACATACGTAAAAAGAACAATGAACTACGCACTATTACAGTACGTATTTGGAGGTGGTAGCACCTTTTTATAACAGCCGGCTGGGGCGCGGTGCCTATTTTTGTCTGCAAAACGCAAAAGTTGTGTGTAAAGTGTGCTTCAGTTTAAAAGCCACCGTAGCCAACGTATTTACTGGGCAAACGAGACGTCTTGTGTCTTACGGTTAGCAACGCGTTGGTGACACCCCTGGTATTGCCGATGTTCATGGGTGTCGGTCACCACTCTATCAGGTGGTCCGTATGCCATCGTTGGCAATAACAAAAAATTCCAGTCATTTAAATTCATTGACGACTTATTTGTTGTGTGCATATTTTGTTCTAAAGCCGTTGTTGTGAATTACTATTAAAAGATATTTTTTTTTCTAAAAAAGTTTAATGTAACTTATAAGGAAAAGCCGCCATTAGCAATATAACCGTAAAACGTGATTTTTACGACTCTAGCCAGCGATTTTTTCCGCTGCATTTTATATTTCTGATAAGACACGTTTCAGAACCATAAGATGAGTTTTATAAATGTATAAGCCAGCAACGATTTTGATGACCCTCTTGTATTATAAATGAACATTGGCAACCATAAAAACTTATCATTCACGCCTGCTTATTTTTTGTGTATTTTGCAGAAAATATACATTGAAACAGAGCAATACAAAACACCAAGAACTCAAGCATATGTTAGAATATATCTTTTTCTTAATCATATATAATGAATCCTTAGAGTTTTAAATAAAACTTGATAAGCATCTATTCAACTTGGGTTTAACATCTTAGTCTGTCTAGGTTTATTCTTACTCGAGCATTTATTTAAGCACCATTTTAAGCACCTATTAATGTACCTATTTAAGTAAAGTTGTCTAATGCTAAAAGCAAAGTTATTTGAATGTCTTAAAGTTAGTTCCACTTACAGGGGTCCGTCTGGGGTGGTAGCACCGCGGTGCCTATTTCTGCCGTGAAGCAGGAGTGTCAAAACACTACTGTGTAACATCCTATGTCTCATGGTGGCCAACGCGTTGGTAATACCACTGATATAACCAATGTCCATGGGCGTTGATGACCACTTTTCAACAGGCGGCCCGACTGCTCGTCTGCCAGCGTAACCAATAAAAATAAATGTCCGTTTAGTGTCCCAATAAAGCAGTGCTACATGAAACCTTTTTTATCATCATCATCATCATCATCATCAGCCTGTGTCAGTCGACTGCTGGACATAGGTCTCCCCTAATGCACGCCACCGCTTCCAATCTTCGGCTATTCTCATCCAGCCCACACTGGCGACTTTGTCAATGTCGTCACTCCATCTTGCCGCATCTTTATTTATATTTTTTTAATTATTATTATTATCATATGCAGCTAATTTTTCATTTGACAAAGGGATCCCTCAGACGAGAACACATTAATTTTAGTGTGTGAAAATTACTGTGTTCTCGTTTCAAGGGTTCCTTTTTTGCTGCAAATTTGTTCACTTCCTTAGCTAGTACTCTGAAAAAACGAGACGGACTTTTAAAACATACCTTTAAAATGTAAAATTTGTGATAAATTTTAAATAGCAATTGTTGTGCAAATGTAAATTGTGTATACCTATTCTTTCTAACACTGCAACGTGTTTATTGGCTTTAATTCAGTTTTGGAAACCAACACGGATTTTATATTACATAATTATTCACTATTCTAGGTTACTAATGTCTGTAGGACAATGCTCTTTTTTTTTCGTTTGTTTTAAATATATTATTATTTTCGTAAAAATACACTTTATTACTTATAGGCAGCAACTTATTGTTTAAGCATTAGCTATCTTATCTGAGATAATAAATTTGTTTATAACAATAAATTTTGATACTTGCTATGGTATCCATTAAAATAGTTTATAAACCTTAAATTAATAATTTTTTGAAAATTACTCAGCTTAAAAAAATACATATGTTGGAAAGAATCGGCAAGCAGGAATTGATTCCTGTGTGAATGATGTAAACATTAAAGTTTAGATAATTGCAAGAAATTATTTAAAAAGAATTTTGTTGCACACTAATCAAAATATTACATACGCTAAAAAGGAGTTTAGAACATTTTAAACATACTTTTAGTTATGAAATGGGCCGAGCGTTAAAAGTTCATTCTACGCTATCATATTGTTTTTTTTAAGTACAAAGCTTTGAAACTTAAAAATGAATTTCGGTATATTTTTACGGCTATTCTTGCTTACTTTCTGCAATATTTTGTTGTAAATCTAGTTTAAAATTCTACTTTTATAATGATAAAATTTCTTTCAATTACCCTATTGTAAGATCGTCACTTTTTGACACATGATGGTTTGCATTATGTATAAAAAGGGATGCATTTATTAAACAATTATTGTTCAAAAATGTTCTTGCTGATCTCTGGAATTAATGGATCTCTCGAATTTCATATGTGTATTAGGCTACATAAAAAAAATACTAATAGATTTTCTTTATTTTACCACAAACTGCACCTCAATACGATACGAACGAAGTTCTGGTCTACAGCTAGTGTTATGGATATTATAAAAGCTAATAATAAGTATAAATAATACATTATTAGTTTCGTTAAAGTTCGCCAACAATGACAAATTAATAATGATCAATTATAAGAATAGATATTACAAAATTATAATTTAATTAAAAAAATATATAAGAGGTTTTTGTTTAAATGACGTCAATTTAGCTACACGCTAGTAAAGCGCAACCTAATATCACAAGTTACAATTGCGTTCATTGATTAACACATAAATATTAATTGCGTTCCATAATAATTTCTAGCATTGCATTAGCCGTTACACAAGTGAAACACTTCTGTCATTTTATCTAATTTTCAGGTAGTGATACAATTATTACAAATCTTAATAATTAGAAAAGACAAGCACATAAAGCAGGCTTGATTATAAGTATTAAACTGAAAAGAACATGAATCAAGCTCTTTGCGAAAAGTTTATAATCTACAATCAAATTTTAAGGAATCATGAGCTATTAATATCGCTTTGACCGGTAACTAGCGTCATTTTAAATAACAAAACTATATTGAGATGATTATTTTCATTTATCTCGACGGCAGAAGCTGTTATATCAGATTTTCACATCATCATCAGCCTGTGATAGTCCACTGCTGGACATAGGCCTCCCCTGATACACCTCTATCCATCAGGGGAGTTTGGACCGTATCCCACCACGTTGGTCTAATGTGGGTTGGTGGTTGGACCAACTTTTTACGTGCCCATCCGACGCATGGATCATCTTACATTTCAGACAATTGGGTGATCGCCTAACCAACCGACTAGGAAACAACAATGAATATTTGTTGAATCCCCGCAGAATTAAAACCCACGACCTCCAATTTCTAAGGCACATGCCTATACCACTAGGCTACGGAGGCAGAGATTTTCACATGTTTAGTTGCAATGGCTGCAGAAAGCCATAAAACGAAACGCATTTTTATCAATACATAAATTCAGCTATTATTACAGGATATATAAATGATTTATTATTCGAAACAATTGGATACGTTGTGCACTGGACGGATCTTAAATAGCAGAAAATAGCAAGTCACTGGGGTAGCTTACTGAGCGGTGATTTCGCAAGCTCACCGTTAGTTTCAAAAGAATTTTGTTAGATTTTTGGCCTTCTTGTAAATCGCACTGATAGATATTCTTTTACCGAATAGTATACACTGAGTGCATCTAAATAATAAAAAAATACTATCGTTGAAGAATATTTTGAAATACCAAAAAATATATGATATTTATTAACATGTCGCTCACAAACCTTGTGAAATAAATAAACCACTATTCCGTTAAACACTCCCTATATTTTAAGTCTCAGCAAGATTAGTCGCCATAATTAATATAACTATATATATATATGAAAATAATAATTCTTTAGCTTTTCTTGATGTTTTAATTATTTGCAATCCTAATAACACCTTGAGCCATACTGTATAGGAAACCAACCCATACAAATAAATATTTAAATGGCAATTCACACCACCATCCATCCCAGTTAGCTACCGTGGGCAAATCTTTGTTTCAGAGAGCACGAGGGATCTGTGATAATGAACACCTGGCGGCTGAGCTACACCATGTTAGCAAGTACTGCGAGACAACAAGCTCGCTGGCCACGTCAGCGTCACGGTGACTCGAGTGAAGGCAGCCACAGTGGAACGAGTACCTGCTGTTCTACTTTTTTGGAGGCGTAACTGACAAGATTGGCTAGCATTTTGAGGCGGCTTCAATCAAAACTTATTTCAAGCCGCTGAAGAAGATTGGTCAATTCCTACCACCTTTCAAGTGCAATATTCCTCTACAAGACCCAGGAGTGTACAAGCTAGATTGTGACTGTGGCCGCTCTTATATTGGACAAACGAAGCGATCAATAAGAACCCGCGTGAAGGAACATATAGCTGACATTAAACATAGAAGACCCAACAAGTCGGCAGTGTGTGACCATACATTAAATCACCAAACCATTACATCAGATTTGATCGACCACAAATCCTCGCTAAAGAACACCGATTCCTACCAAGGATGATCCGTGAGGCTATTGAGATTAAAAAACATCCAAATTTCAATAGAGAAGATGGTTGGGTTCTACCACCTGCTTGGGATCCCATAATTAATAAATTAAAATTTAAACCCAAGCATAATACCACTGCTGGCTGTACAGATAAAATCAGTTCATTTTGCATAGGTCGGAGTACAGATTAAAAATAATTAATAAAAATTAAGATCTGGAAACCCCGCTTCAGCACTGGCAACAAGACGCATGACATCTCAGTCTACCCCGTGACCACGGCCGCTGGAAAGTGTTCGAAACGTCGGGAATTAAAATGTAAAATAAACGCGATAAAATCCGTAAAGTAATTTTATTTAATAATGTATAATATTCGCGCAAGCAATAGAAATAATTACATTCTCTAATAATTATAAAACAAGTCTTTGAAGCTACGAGCTAAATTAATTTACGCAGTTATAACCAAAAGCGTGTTGATGCAATGGGGCTTTTGTCACTGCAAACGTTAAAACTGTTATAATACATTGCTTGACTTTTCATATTTTTTTACAATTTTAGTTCACAAAAAGTTCTGGTCATGTTTCACTTTGTGTGTAAATTTTTTCGTGAATTCATCGGTTTTATAATATTTACTAATTCTTAAAATATATATAAAGATACATATTATGTCTAAGATAGTTCTAGTAATATTATTAGTAGTTTCTAGTAATATTTTTTCATACAATCTGTACAAACTTCTCATAAAATACCCTGACAAGAAAGGTGTCTGTAAAACTTTTAAGCAACTTAACATAATATGTATTCATATCTAAATAACAACTTCTACACAATCTTCTTTCTTGTAATGTATTGTTTGTTCTCAATCCTCTTTCCCAGCAATTTCTTTTTATAAATCACTTTTGTCTTCTTTATCTTCGTAAACAGAATTTTCTAACTTTTTCAAACTGTTAAACGCTATTGCGGCTTAGTAGCAAAATTACAAAGTATAATAATTTGTGCATGAGAATGTTAAAAATGAGGATAGTACAAAGCCCAATATTATTTGAATAATGTAGAATTTATTATTATCTAAAATACCGGTACTGCTTCTATAAAATTAAACAAACGCTACCTAACTTTTAGAATGTGAAATTAAATCAAATTTACGTTTGTGCTGTACTCATTTTATTTTTGTCTTTTCCTGCGTTTAATTTGTGGCTATGTAAGATAATATGGTACTTTTCTACATTTCAACAACAATAAATTCATAACAGACCTATGATTAAAAATTATAAAAATATTTATAGGTTTGCCTTAAACTATTTATGCTATATTAGTTTTACGAAAGTACAGTTTTACATTTGAAGATTTGACAATCCTGATCCATAGTACAAATATTTATTTGATCCCTCTTATTTTAGATCTTAAAGATTGACAATGGACTGCTGAAAGTATTTTTTTTATAAGCTGGCGGCAGTTAAAATAATTTTATTTCTAAAATAGACATTTGAAAAATGTTGTATTTAAAATAAATATTTTTTAATCTGATTTCTTAGCCTACCTTTATATTTCAGCCAAATTACCAATGTGACAGCTTTAAACAAAAAACCGTTAAAGTATACGCCAATTTACCTAAAACGATAAAACCATTAAAAAAAATTAAATTAATATTTTAGTTTATAGTTTAAATAATCATCCTGCTAAAGCCCACTCAGCATAGACTTCTGGCGCAAGTCACCATAACATTAAATCCTTTTCCTTTTTTTTCATATTCTTCACATTTGAACAAATAGTAACTTTATCAACAAAAATCTCTAAAACAAAAATATGAGTTTTACGATAATCATTTTTTGTTTCTACTTAAAGTATGATTGGCAACTGTCTGAATGCGTCTGCTTCGATTAGGTATCAAAATTTTTCATTTAGTTAAACATTTGCTTGTTTGTTTTGCACATTAAACTTTTTTGGGTCATCTTAATAGAAATTTATTTGTACTCTTTGATTTTTCGAAGCTTTTAACCTACATGATTAAAACAGAAAGCGAACGTTGAGAAAACCGTCAAAGATCGAGGTTTGATTATGGTAATCTATAATTATACCGTTGCTATCATTTTCGAAGAAAGTATAAAAGTTTAATTCAAAATTTAATTTTTATTGCAGGATCTGTTACAAATCTCAATTTATTTTATTCCTAAACCCTAAACCCTTTTAGGTCTCGAAGCAACCAAACCTATTACGTGATTGTATTTGTTGATTGATTGTAGGCCTGGACAAGCAAAAGCTTTAAGTTAAAGTAAATTAATATAATCATTTATAATTTTTTTAATAAATACAGGGTTTCCTTTTTTTTCATAATTACTAACAGAAATCTTACTATTTATAAAAAGTACAACTATAATTTTAATTAAAGTTATAACGAACTTCAAAATCCAACAGTGAGTTATAATTGTTTTGACCTTATCGGCTATGCAGACTGCTCGTAAGCCTTTCTGAAATAAAATACTTATTTTTACAAGTTTTTTTTTTGTCTCCTTTCTAACATAACATAATATTAATAATACCACAGTATTAACAATAAAACAAATAAGAATAAAATATTGGACAGTCATAATTTAAAGATTAAAATATAGTACTGTTCTTATTTAACCACCTTTGTTAGGGACCCGCTGCAAGTTTCAGATGCATATTAATAATATAAAATAAATAATCTATTGTAGTTTCTCTAGATTACTTCTATAAAATTAACATTATCGTGTAGATATACCTAAAACTTTTCTGTCCCGTACTTTGTCTTTATATTTTTGGAAAAATATGCCACTGTTCGCATTGTACTATTTTTAAAACTTCTTATTTTATTTCAAAACATTTAATGAATCTCATTAAAATAAATCAATCTTTTAATAAATCAAACAATCTTTTAAATGCATATACTCGTATAAGAACGTACACCATATCGATTTTAATCAGTTTTGTAAATATGACACTATTTTAATATATGTTTATGACAATGAGCACCACAGCCTGCCTTACGTCAGCATATAGAAAAATTATACTACAGTATAAAATCAACTACAGTTACTTATAAGATTTATTGCGTCCAAACTTAAGTGCAATCGACATATGACATTTGAATACCTTCTTAAGTAATATTATCGCAAATAACAAACAACGTATGATAACACGGGTTAAACAGGGTAAATCGATTTATAAAACCATCGCACTTTACAGTAACTGTTGCAAATGACCGCTTCTATAGACTATCAAACTAAAATGGTTATCTACATCGAAGCACTAAGAGTTAACCGGTGCAAACTAATAATATTATTTCTTAGAAAAATACTAAGCAGTAATACGTATAAAATACGACATAAATAGATATAATTAATCATTAAAAAATTAGTTTAATGAAAGTATAGTGAAAAAATCAAACATTTTAAATTTCAATAACTGTTTATCCGCGTAAAAGTGAGAAACTAATTGCAATAGAATTATGTATTTTTAATGTAATATCTATATTATTTTTAAGACTTCTACGTCTTATTAATTGAGATTTAAATGTTCAAAAACGCTGTTTTTGGTATATTGTTGATTAATACAAGTATTAAATAGACCCAGAGTTAATTGACTCCCAGTAATAATGAACAAAATGGCAAATATTTAACCAGAAAAGTAATTAAGAAATTACCTCGAATGCTTACAATTAATGTTGCGAATCTTATTTCGTTATACAAAAGCAGGCATAACAATAATCGTATTTATTAAAGTATTTCTTTGTAACGTTATTTTTTATTGAATAATAAAGTCCCGGCTACGTAATTACAAATAATAATTGCAAAATAAAAATAATCTGATTATAGGATTAGGCAAACGATTTCCATTACGAACAACTTTATGAACACAGTAACAACTGATCTATGAATATTTTTTAGTCAGCTTGAAAGAAAGTAATAAAAATATTAAAGATTTGTGGTACATATCTAAGGCTAATAATTTTAATATGTAATCATAATAATTTATGACTTGTATTAGTGGATTATTATTTGGATTAGACATAACATGTTCCTTATTTTTGTAGTACTATATTATATTATCAAAACGCAATTTTGATCTATCTTTAAATGTTAAATCATCGTTTATGGATACGAAGATATAAAATTAGACTGTTTGTTTGTATTTAAATAAGCCAGTGTGTTTGTCTTGGCTGTAACATGAACGGCAGGTCCTATTTTCACGAGACTTTTACTGAACGATAGCTAATAACACTGGGAGTAGTTTAGTCCATTTATTTCATTATATTACCACGCAGACGGAGTTGCTGGCTACAGTTACAAATATAAGACAAAGTGATTTTTGGACTGCTATTTCTGGTCTGTTTGTTTGCATATTGTACAGATAGATAATCCATTAACAAACAAGAGTCTTGTTTGTACACGGAATACCTTGTCACACAAAACGTAGCCGTACAATATCGGTACGGTCTGATAACGTACGGCCACGTATTGTACGACCAATAACTAGAAGCCAACTTGGAGGCCATTCAATCTATCGGAACCCCAACAGCCAATCAATCTTATTGAGGCTCAAACCATAAACATCAAAACAATCTAATGACTAGTAGGAAATGAGATTAGCGGAGCATTAGTAGAGAAGCGTGCACGGATTGTCAGGCAAAGTATTGTACTGAAGGATTATGAAGGACCTGATAACTCGTGCATATGTTTCCATCACATCATCAGCCTTTGTTAGTCCACTGCTGGACATAGGCCTCCCCTAATACACCCTATCCATTAGGGGTTTGGACCGTATCCCACCACGCTGGTCCAATGTGGGTTGGTGGTGGACCGACTTTTACATGCCCATCCGACGCATGGATCATCTTACTTTTCAGACAATTGGTTGATCGGCCCAAATTGCCTAACCAACTAGGAAACAACAATGAAAATTTGTTGCGTCCCGCAGGATTCGAACCCACGACCTCCGGTTTCTAAAGCACACGCCCATACCACTAGGCTACGGAGGAGGCATATGTTTGCACACGGAATATTTAGCCGTGCATTATCAGAGCCTTACAATATGCACATTATGTTTTATACATTTAAATTGTAATGGAAATCGATTAGTTAACATAATTACGACAAAATTTGCAAGAAACGCACCGTGGTTGTCAGATATACCGGAGTTTTGTGTTAAAATATTTGGCTGCCAGAAATTTTTATTAAATAGGGTTAAAAAATAGTTTACTTATTAGTCATGAAGTTAGTCATCTGTATTGATAAAACTGTAATGACAATAAATTTTTACAAAAATAATCGTGTATAATTCTATAATTATTGAAAATGTTAAAGAGGATCTAAAAAGTTATGAAAGTAATGAACTTAGCTCATAACAAACATAATTACTTATTTATCTAATAAACTAAGAAAATAATAAACTCTTTTTATTTTTACAAAGCTAGTTAGTCCATTAGTTAGTTAAGACGATTAGGGCATTCATTCTTTTAGCTATAAACTATTAAGACAAGCATATACAATGTAATATTTTTAAAATACATATAGTTGATCAATCGCCAAATACAGAAACTTTAATAAATGTATTTCGGCTATTGATTAACTTCTGATATGCTCCGAAATACCTAATGTACGAGCGTTGCTAGTTTGTAGTTATTATATAACAACGTATGTTCGTACTGAGACGTGCTTAACATACATTAGACTGAAGAACGTAACTTTGAGCAAATGCAATAATGGTAATATTCAAAGTATGTCTGAGCAACTAAGGTTTTCATTTTAATGCTAGAATGTTATATTGAACAAATAGACAGTCAATTTGGGATGATATACATATATTTTTTAAAGTGGATGTCTTGTAACGATATTGTAATTTTTTTTAAATCTATGATAACTATGTCACACTTTTTTCTTATTGGATCTAAATAGAAAGTGAGAAAAATATTATGACATTCGAAACATAATTTATTGTCGAATATTTTGCCTTTTAAAAAATATAATTTGCTTTTAAATAAATAGGTAGACATTATTGTACTCACATTCATGCCGATTAATAAATTTTTCATTGTACCAACCTATACTATACTAAGGTCAAATAACGATACAGGAGATTTACTAGTAGATTTTCGAGATTTTGCAGATTTACTAGGTTTTTTTATTACTCCCATAGGTCAATGGGACGGATAACCTACACGACCTATATGATCAGGTACAAGACCAACTTTAGTCATGCCTATCTGACGCGTGAATCATCTTACTTTCCAATAAATCGGGTGATCAGCCATCGTTGCCCTAACCAACTTGGGAACAACTTAGAAAAGTAGTTTAGTTGATCCTGTACTAAAAAAAAATTAATAAAAAATATAAATAAGCTGAAGTAGGTTATCATAATATGATTAAGGAATCCTACGATGTTTTCAGAAAGCCAATTGAATTATAGTTTATTATCTATATTTTAATTTTCCCACGTGATATAATTACACTTTTTTAATGTCAGTAGCAAACACACTAAAACGATAACCGATACTATTGTTAATAATTAAAAAAAATGGTTTTTTGGGATGAACGGCTCTCTCATATAAACATAATTACAAATTTATTCCAGATGCTATAAGAAAAGTACTGAAAAGCATGCAACTGTTGAAAACATATCTTGACAAGCTAGGCCGAATTAAATACTTTGTCTACTCGACGTTCGTTTTTAATATTGTCTGAATTGTATCTGTCATATTTAAAAAAAAACCTTTTTGTAACGATTTTTTTTTTATTGCTTACGCAGGCAGTCGAGCTCTCGGGGCCATCTGATAGAAAGTGGTCACCGACGCCGATTGACATTGACAATACTGGTATCACTAACGCGCTGTCTACCGTGAGACATAGGATGTTAGTTCTCGTTTACCC
Source organism: Lamproptera curius (assembly GCA_029286875.1). Classification (NCBI taxonomy): domain Eukaryota; kingdom Metazoa; phylum Arthropoda; class Insecta; order Lepidoptera; family Papilionidae; genus Lamproptera; species Lamproptera curius. The sequence goes on along the minus strand of JAGSMT010000190.1, from coordinate 98,263 downwards.
ACCCTTTAAACCTGAACATAGTATTGTTTTCACATTACTGCTTTGCGGCAGAAATAGGCCCCGTGGTGGTACCAACCCAGACAGTCCCCTGTAAAAAGGGGACCTACCACCAGTAAAACCTACCATAAGTATTGGCTGACATTTGGTCCTATTTTTTAATTCTTGTTATAAGTAGTGAAACAGATGTTTAAGAAATCAAGAAATTTACAGCGGTAAAAATATCAACCTTGTACGATTAAATTAAAATCGCTGCCTTAACCTTAAGAGATAGATTAAACTATGCTCACAAAATCCCATTAAGTACTCCTATGAGTCCGATCTTATTTAGACTATAATCAGGAACAGAATAAATAAATTTAACCCTAACCACCTAGCACCTATTTCTGTCCTTTAACCACCTACGTGCGGTCTCAGAGACCGCTAATAAATTATTGCGATTATTTTGGGATCTATTATAAAAATTAAAGTTCAGTTAAATAAAATGCATGTCATACTTAATTGCTTTATTTAAGCGTCACAAATTAGCAACTGTAATATAAAAGTTTTATAAAAATGGAATAATATCTATGAAAGAAGGAACATGGTACCAAAAATGACTTAACTAAGAAAATGAGATCTTTATTCGAAAATACTTAAATTTTTCACTTTTTTTCTTATTTCTAATAATTTGAATAAACTAAAATAAAATCAAATAAAAAACTAAACAAAAATTACAAATTATACAAAATTGCAAAGCCTCGACTTTCACATTTTTCGGCAGTGACAACAAATTTTTCGAACACTCCAAACAAATGGGTACTTTACAACGAAACATAGGTAAACCGTTTTGCGTTTCTTTTGGGATCACACGTAGAGCATGTTTCACGAACTTCAAGTTTTCGGCAACAGAAGTGCTTGGTAAATCTTCCTTTATTTACAAAATACGGCGAATAGAGTTCTTGACGTCTCTCGAATGCGTTAATTTTTTACGACGTTCCATGTGCGATTTTGCAATATGTTGAGCTACCTTTTCAAGAATTTAAATCGACTGTCAGTCTTCTGAGCTTGGTTACTACAGCTACCTTGAACGAGTAACGTTAGGTACAGATGACCAGCGAAAACGATTACTGCCGAAGTAATTTTTTCTTGGCCTACCTGACTGCAAGCGCGAAAGCGGGATATCATCTTCCGACGAGTAGCTTTCTTCTTGAGACCTGGATACAGATTTTGACCTTGAAGAGGTTGTTTGGTGCCGGCAAGCTATTTTCATCGTCGTCACCCTCAATTTCAGATTCAGATCCACTCTCTTCAGCCTGCTCGTGATCAACGGTTACATCAGGTTCGACGTCGCTGCAATCCTCGCCAGAAAGGTCATCTTCGTCCGAGAATTCTTGCTGAAGCCATCTTATAATATTTTCGTTATTTTACTCATTTTGAATCTAAAACAGTAAACAAATAATTATAGCAAAGTCACACAACCACCTACGTGCGGTCACGGAGACCCTAGCAAATTTAATTTACTCACCCTGGCCAAACACGCACACGTACACACTCGCCAAGCATAAGCGCGACACTGAGTGGTGTGTAGAAAATGTACACGAACGCGTTTTGACGCACGCCACTCACACGCGAAATATTAGAATTTGAAAATCGTTGCGGTCTCTGAGACCGCAGGTAGTGTTAAAGGTTAAGTATAATGTAAAAGCTATGTTTTCAAAACCTAAAATTGACATTGGATCCTGATAAAGACTTTGGAGCATTATCTTATTTTCTTTCTAGTGAATACAATGCTGTTTTTACTAAAAAAGTTATAACAAGTAATAAAACACTGAATTTTAGTGACTGTGCTACTATGGGAATTAGGCGTAGCAGGGATTATTTATATTTATTATACTACCAAAAATCATTAACATCCAGTGTAAAATTTCATAACTATGTGAGAACATACTCAAAAATGTTTAAGCAAGTTTGTTTGATGGCTAAGGATATTTAGTTAAATCACAAAATAAAGTCATTATCTAATGAAATCAAGAGTTCCTGGCAAGTTATAAGTACGGAAACAGGTAGAAACACAAAACAAAGGAACGACCTTGAGTTAAATATAGATGGTAAAACTAATAAGGAAAATTTTGAGGTAGCTAATGAGTTGCAATTTACAAACATAGCTCATAATACACAAAAACTACGAAACACTTAAATTCTAGCTCTGATTCAGCCTTATCACACTTTAAACAATTGGATAAATTATTTTTCCCTGATATTAATTTTTGTAATGTAGGCCCTGTATATATAGTGAAGGCATCTAATAAAATAAATAAAAATAAAACAGAGGACTTGTGGGCTTATGAACATGGGCAATAAATTTAATAATTCAAGATATATCCCCCCTAGTGGCTATAATATACAATGCATTTATAAGTACCTGTAGATTCCCACAGTTGATGAAATTCAGTAAAATAGGACCAGTATTTAAACCAGGTTGCCCAGTTAATATGGAAAATTATAGACCAATCTTTATGATGCCAGCATTTAGTAAAATTTTCCAAAAAAAATTGTGGAACAACTTTTAGTCCACTTTTCCAAACTTGATATTTTAAGCGATCATTTATTTGGCTTTACCAGAGATAGATCAACAGTAAATGCTGGGATATAGTTAGTCTCTCATGTTCTAGGGGAGTGGGATGATCGCTGTGGTTTTATTGGAATCTTCTGTGATTTTTCCAAGGTATTTGACAGTGAGGACCATAAGATATTAATCAATAATCTAAAATATTACGTAGTACGCAGGTTTGGTATTGATTTTCTATCTAACCGTAAATGACACTTTGTCATCTAATTCCATTGTGCGGATGGGTTTTCCTCAAGGATGAATTTTGGGACCGTTTCTTTTCCTGGTCTATGTACTTGCCTTTGGCAGTGGAGAGGCTGTCTGAAATTGTCCTTTTTGCAGATGACACTTCTCTACTACTAAGGGTAAAAGAAGTGACTAACAGTCACTTCTCATCACTTCTCATCAGTCACCAGGTAAAAGAAGATACAAAATAGGGCAATTGATATTGTGTCAAACTGGTTTACGTCAAATCATTTAGTACGCAACGCAAGTAATTTAACGCTAACAAAACGCTTGCGTTTTACTCTGTGTAAGTTGCTGGATTTTCAAAATACTAAAATTGATGTTGAGGTCATTCCTTACGAAAGCTCTACTACATTTCTAAGATTTTCTATTTATTCCAAGATCCAGTAGGAAGCACATATTGACAAACTTTCTAAGAAACTAAGTACTGAAATCTTTTATTATTATTGAGGGAGTCTGCAGCCGGTAGACTGTTAGGGCAATCAACAATCTGTCTCCACGGGAATTTTTACGTAATGTTTTTAATAAATCTGACATTTTCCTCGATATACATGTTTGAAAATAATATGTACGTGAGAAAAAATCATTTGTTATTAAATAAAATTACTTTACGAAAGTGTTCGAAACGTCGGAATTAAAATGTAAAATAAACGCGATAAAATCTCGTAAAGTAATTTTATTTAATAATGTATAATATTCGCAAAAGCATAGAAATAATCATTTGTTAGCTAAAAGGATATTAGGCCGCATAGGGGTCGAATTTTGCCTCTAGAGCTACCCAGATTTAGACTGACCAGAACCAAAAAATCTTTGTTGTATAATAGTATAAGAATGTACAATAAATGAAATGACGGCCAAATGCAATTGAATGATTTGAGCTTTCGTAAAGTTGCCAAAACAACACTTATTGAAAAAGCTTACTATCTGTCACCCACAATAAGCATTTAAATGTGATCAACAATTGGATGATCGGCCCAACCAACCGACCAACTAGGAAACAACAATGAAAATTTGTTGAGTTCCCGCAGGATTCGAACCCATGACCTCCGGTTTCTAAAGCATACGCCCATACCACTAGGCTATGGAGGCAGTTTCTTTCTGGCTACTGTTATTATTTGAAAAATATTAATTACTTTTATTAATATTAACTATTTACTTATTATTACTAACTATGAACATTATTATTAAAGTAGTAAGTTTATCTTTTACTTTTTTAAAACTTAATTAAGTGATAGTACTTCTAATTTTTATAATCAAACTTTATTTACTTAATCAAATTCATCTAAGTCTATACATAAAATTTATAGCCTCAATAATGACAAACACTCGTCGTAGAGACCCTCGAGATCAATTTAGCTTCGATTGCCTTTATTATCGTAATCGGCTTCCTTTTCTTTTCCTCTTTTTCAAATAAAACATTCGTGTACTTATTAATAAAAGGATCTCTGACGATTTGAACGGTCGACAATATTACTCTCTGAAATAACTAATAAATTAGTAGCATTTAATCACATAAATAAGGGACAATCGTGCACTTATAACGTTATATTGATAAAAAAAATTTTTTTCTCTACATTACTTATATGCTATAAAGTAAAAGAAGAGTACGTATTTAATTTTACTATTGTATAGTAAGAAATTATTATGTAAGTACTTTACGCTGAACCGGAATTGCAATTTAATAAAAAAAAATATTTTAATTCGATAAAATAAATGTATATGGTTACAGGTAACATTGTACCTTAAATGCATACTATTTGATTTCAAATAGAAGACCTAAGTGTTTTTCTAGCTATATTTAAAAAAATGTAAATCATTCATTTCTTGTCTGATTATAAGGATACTCAAGAAGAGTGGTTCAACAAGCTACGTGCAAAGTACAAGGGTGAAATTCTGTTATACATATTAATCTAGGCACTTTTTATGTTGCAAAATTGTGTTAAGGACTCTCCAAAGGTGCAGGGCAAGGTTCATAAAGCGTGTAGGATCATAGAAAAATCTTAACAGCATTTCTGTATGACAATGAGTGCTGACATTTTTAGATATTAAAATGAAATAAAAGAGGCTTGCCACAATTAATTGTGATTATTTTCTTTTGGAATAAAACGAATTTTTTGAAAATGTGTTGAATTCGTGTAAACAAAACAAATCATAATATATTTTTTTCTTTTATGTTATTTCAAATTACACAGATAAGAAACAATTTTGTTTATTTTATTAAATGAATGAGAAGTTTAGAATGATGATAATAATAAAACTAACGTGGTACTTAAGAGGCGGTACTTTGTACCAGTTTGTTAGGATGTGGCGAAGCCGAATCAAAATATCTGATTGCAGTTTGTTTAAAATATTGCTATGGTATGGTAGGCAAATTCAGATCCAAATGCAGTTCAAGGTTCCGCACGTACCGGCGTAACCTGTAGATTAAAGTTTTTTGCAGGATCTGAAGTTTGTGAAAGTAGATGGCACTTGCATGTGCAAAAGACAGGACTGGCGTAGGCAGCTTTATTTTTTAACCGCCTGATGTGTGGGCCGAAGGAAGGAATCAGTCGAGTGTTACCTCTAGGTATTTGGTTAGAATTACATGTGGCTTTGCGGAATCAAAGATGCGGATCATAGCAGGATCGGCTATGAAAATGTCACTCATTTAATATGATTGTTCATAGAAAATTATCGTTGTATTCCGATTAAGATGCGAGTTTTCATGAAGGAGTGGGTGTTGTTAGGTTTTATTTTTATTGCTAAATTTCTTGATTCAGCCATCGAGCTCAAGACCTGCGTTAAAAACTATGCAATAACTTGAAAATAGGAAAATCAATTATTTGTTATTAAAAGTTGTTTTGTATTGTATATTTTTACTTTTGTTATTTAGGGTCGGGCCCCAATAATGTAGTAGTTTTTGTAAAACAATTCTGATATATCCTTGCTTTGCCGATAACGTAAGGAGCAGTACTGTAATCTATCTTAGAAACGGGGTAGCCTATAAGATCCTTGTTGGTGTAAGAACGTCTAAAAAAGAAAGTTTGACAAATAGTTTTAGAGGTAAGACTTCTAATAAACAATATTTATATTGGACAAAATCATTTTAAGAAGACTCTGACAACATATTTTTGTATTTACTTTTAGGCGTAGATTCCACTCGTCCCATCATTTCATATAATAACAAAAATAAATGAATGGCATGATTATCTTGGATAGTCCAAACCTATATTTGCAAAACACTATTTGAAACTGTAATAAGGAAATATTTAGGAGAAGAAAAAAATCATAAGTTAGATAAGTAGTTAACTAGCTCAGTTTTGTTTAGATGCATACGTAGCGTTGATCGGTGGTAGGTCTCCTTTTATGGGGGCTGTATGACACGGTACCGCCGTGGTGTGTATTTTTTCCTCAAGACAGAAGTGTGAAAACAGTACTGTGTTCTAGTTTGAAGGGCATCGTAGTCAGCGTATTTACTAGTAAATGAAATATAACATCCTGTATCTCACGTAGGCAGCGCATTGATAGTACCCCTTGTTATTGTTGGTCCATGGGAAACGTTGACCACTTTCCATAAGTTAGCCTAACTGGATTGACTACCTGCCTGTCTTCGTCGGAAATAAAAAATATATTTTTCAAATAAACTACGGACTGGAATAAAAATATATTATAGAAAAAAGTGCCATCATGACATATTCTATATGTAGAGCAGCGCCGCATCATCAAATTGATATAAAGTTTTACCATAACTGAATAATTATACTCAGTTATTTCCGTTACAGTTCAAAATTATTGTTAACGGTAAAAGCTTAACCCGTTAAAAGCTGTAACTAATTACCATATATTTAAGTTAACACAGTTTATACTTAATTTTAGAATGCCAATGTAATAAATCTAAATGAAAAAACGCTTGGTTGAATAAACTTGTGTAAAAAAAACTTCATTAGCGTCCACTTTAAAATGCATTTATGTATGAACATACACTATAAAAATAAATGGTACGCTAATAAACCGGGTTCATAAGTAGCACTTCTAATGAACCTCGACGTAAGCTCGAGCCACTTGGAAAGAGCTCATTGTGATTTTAAAACTAGGTTGAGGGCTATAACAAACTAACGTTATGTTTAAATGTTTTTTTAACAGTTCGTTTTACGTTGACTAGTTAAATGGAACCAATATAGTATCGATGTAATGTTGATAAACTCCATCCGTTGTGTACATTTCAAAATTTTTAATAAGCTGATAATTGTGGTACTCATTATATAGTTGTATTATCGCAGTTACAACTACACTACAGGTACTTGATATAAATTACTGATATTTAAATATTATTACAATTAAATCAATAAACTAATTTGGTTAAAATATTTAAATGCAAGCAATGTTGGTCATAATAATAACAAACAGAAAGAATAAGTGCAGCGAGCGAGCTTTGGATTTCTATGCTGCATTTTAAAGGTCGAGATGTTTTACACATCACCCTGAAAGCGTTCTGTTTTTCCCGGGTCACGTGTTTTTAAGTATTTCTTTTGATGTTTTATTATTGTTTTGATAATCACTTACCTATCATCATCATCATCATTATCAGCCTGTGGCGATCCACTGCTGGACATAGGCCTCCCTTATGCACGCAACTGCTTCCGATCTTCGGCTATTCTCAGCCAGCCACAGGGCGTCCTCGTTGTACCTATCTATAATAAATTGAAACAAACACGATTTCATCTATGCAAATAATTACTTTTGAGAAAACTATAATGACTATACCAAAAAAAAATTAAACGAAATTATTGATAAAAAAACTTGACGGATTTTGAAGAATATTTAATAAACATCGTAATAATAAAACGAATATCTGAATAACTAAGGGATATTTTGGGTTGCTACGTCGAAGTGAATCTCATATCACTTGAAGAGATCCTCTTAACCTCGTGTTTGATTGTTACTTTTTTATACCGAGGACTGATTTGGATCGACTCGGACAAAATAAAATATAATACAAAGAAAATATCATATGTCTTTTAGGTTGACTTTTTCTTTAATTTAATAAAGTATATTAATTAGTAATAAGCAAAAATATCTATCATGAAAAAAATATACTATATAATTAAGTACAATATAATTTTAATATAAAAAAAAAACATTATTCAAAATAAAAACCGAAAAGAGTTACACGACGTTTTTAAAAAAGCGTTATCGAGATGCATCAGCAAAATTGAATTTCACCTTAAAACTCGTACTAGTATTCCGAGACATGAACACAATTTAAATATATATTGAATTCGCAATTGATACGTTGGATCCTATATCCTGTATAAAATGTTCACGATATAAACATCGACGCAATATGTTAAATGCCGATATCTTTATTAGGTAATGCACTTTCAGGAAGCCTTCGCAATGAAAACTTACCTGAAATTAGTTTTGAATCGGATTATACAAAATATTTAGGTTATTTTATATTTTAGCAATTTATACAATTTGTTTATCTAAAATAAATTTGCTAAAAGAATAATTAAATTTTACTTTGCGTTGATCTCCCTAAAATTCACAAGTGTTGATCCATTCGGTTTATTGATATTTTTTTTTCTACTTAACTAACTCAATTAAATTAATTAGTACTCAATTTATTATAATGTACTCACTGAACTTTTTTTTTTTATTACAAAAACTTACACGAGCGCAAAAAATAGTATTAGATTAAAATTTGTATTGGTATAAATTATTATAAACTACGGACTGCCTCCGTAGCCTAGTGGTATGGGCGTGTGCTTTAGAAACCGGAGGTCGTGGGTGCAAATCCTGCTGGGACTAAACAAATTTTCATTGTCGTTTCCTAGTTGGTTAGGGCAATTTGGGCCGATCACCCAAATGTGAGACGATTCATGCGTCGGATGGGCTTGTAAAAAGTCGGTCCACCTACCAACCCGCTTTGGATCAGCATGGTGGGAAACGGTTCAAACCTCCTAATGGATAGGGGTATATTAAGGGTATATTAGGGGCCTACGTCCAGCAGTGGACTAACACAGGCTGATGATGATGATGATGTTTGGTATAAATTTTTACAGGAAGCGTCCTACCGTGAAGCCTAATTCTACATCAAACCAACGATGTGAAAAAAAGCCAAAGTCTACGGGCGTCGGTAACCACTTTTCATCAAGTAGCTGCTCATCCGACCGCGTCGCCAATAAAACATAAAATAATCATTTTAATTAAAGTTAATTTACTCGTATACTGTATTATTTTTAATTATAAACTAATTTGTAAATGATTAAAAACGTCCTGAATGATAAAGGTTGTTGTTAGGTAAAGTATAAAAGGAACTGAGCTTAAAAAAGGAAGGCGACTTATGTAATAGAAAATACCTGTGGCAGAAGGAAATTTAATGAAATCCAATTGAATGCGGGGCGTAAAAAATTCTTCTTTAATTTTGATTAAAAAATATTATCTATAAAGAACTTATGTAAACGTCGTAATATTGAAAATCAGTTGCTTTGAACACAGGATAATTAAATATTTTTGAACCATAACGTCTATTACTTCTACAATAAATTCACATAAGATTAAGTAACCAAACTTCGTTGATTGATATTTATCAATTATTTTGTATTTAATGTAATAAGAAGCAATGAGATGAGCGGAAGCAGTTGACCTAGTAGTAAACGCTATAAGAAATAAGATCACTAAACATCATTATTTATTTTAGCTCAGAAGACTAAGAGTAAATGCCTAAAAATAACAGTTACATAAAATTCCTTTGAAACATCTTGTCAGTGTAGCAGCGTAATATTTCGATGTGTTTAAAAAGGATATTGAATTCGTATTTCTGCATTTTGTTGCAGAAAAATGTAATAAATAATATCGCTACTATTTTTTAAGTAGTTATCAGACGTTGAAACGCTACCGTGTTATGGTTTGAAGGGCGTCAATAAAAGTGTGGTCACTGGTCCGTGACCTTATGATTCTTGGTAATTGGGGCGGCGAGAGCACCTGTGACGTCTTTTGTGGCATATAATTATTGGCAACAGATAAGTTATACATAAAAACATTAAAATGTTTTAAATAATACTCTTTCACTTAGTTACCACGTTAAAAGTTTGCAAACATCTTTTGTAGGCAAAATATTAGATATTTAAATGATCTACTTTTATCAAACATCTGTATAAAATACTCAACTAGACAACTCACGTGGTCTGTGACTGATTTCTCTCAGTGCGTGTCAGAGAGAACAGTGGATGGCTCCACAAAAAAGAAACCTGAAAACGTATACGTCAGGGCAATGATCCCTTTTCATGAATTTCGATTTGGTATTAAAAGTTTTGTATCAAATTCTTACAATATAATTCAATAATTTTAAAAAATTATTCAAGCAACTTCTTCAAACAAACATCAAAAAATAAATGGCGGAAATTTGACTGTATCATTTAGAAACATGTTCTATTCCGCTTATATTGTGAACGTTGTAGGACATGAAATTTATAAATATTTAGTCCTTTCTTACGCTTCTGTTCTGATCAACTCAAACAGATTTGGGTTAAATAAGATTTAATAACATTTTTATCTATTTTGTACACAACGGTATGGATATAAAATTAGATAGACATGAACTAACGTTTTTCAGTCCCAATCTGTTAAATATTACAATTTTTGAAAGAATGTAGAAAATTTTGTATACATTAAATGCATTTTTAACTCGTATACTTTAGTAACGAAAATTTTATCGGAAAGAATTAAAAATATTTAAATTAAACATGCTACCTTCTCTAAAACTGAGTTAAACTTAAGTTTCCTGACTTTTTGGTTTCGACGACTGTATTTTTTTCAAACCACGATCATCAGCCTATGTTTGTCCACTGCAGGACATAGTCATCCAAAGCTCGACACCGCTTCCTAGAAAGACACTCAGGTATCTGAGTGTCTTTCTAAGAAGCGATACCGCTAGATAGGAAGCGGTGTTTTGTAATTGTTGTTTATTCAACCCTGCTTTAACTAGGCTAATTATAGACCCAACTTTAATTGAGGAAATGTGATTAAATCTATGATTCAAAATTGATAAAAATAATGATATTTTTGAACTCAGTCGTTATATTATAATTCACATTATGGAAAGAATTAAATACACGTTTTTCATAAAATTTTTCATAAAATTTATTTTCTTCCAAAATTTACATGCACCAGGTATTATATATTTTTTTATTTAGATATATAGTCTTATATATATGAATATAAATGAATTTATAGCTATAGATCTATAATTGATCCCAAATAAGAAATAAATTGTTTCCTTTTTTGTAACATTAGCAGTTCGACTATTGCCCGAATTATTTTAAGGTTTTTGAAATTATTTTACTTAGGTTAAAAAAGCCTACGCCAGTATGTGGTCATTAAAGCTTTCTAATAGTGAAAGAATATTTTAAAGCGTTTTCGTAGATCATTCAAAACAAACAAGTAAATCTTTCCTCTTTGTAATATTACTTTAGATAAAGTTTGTGTTATTTGAACTTTTCATTAGTTGTTTAAGAAATAAATATCAATAAAGTTATTGTATAAGGAGATAAATCTAATGTTAAGAAACTAAGACTTACGCCTCGCTCCGGATTCATGAGACCGCTTTCAAGAATTGTTCCGTATTCAGAATGCTCAAACAATAAATTTTCCGTGCTTTGAAATCGTTAAAGTTTAAAACTGATTTAATTTGTAGTAGGTTTAGTTTCTGCCTTTATTTAAAATTAATAATTTAAATTGTTTCTTGAACTTAGAGTTTAAAGCAGTATTTAGAAACAGTAATGTGACAGATATGATGACTATTATTAATGATAACTGTATAAAAAACTATAAAATTATCTGCAGTCTTAAAACCAACAGGTCTTCAGGCCATGACCACGTAAGTGTTTCTCTGTGTAGATGGACCCATGCTACATAGCGTTTTACATTCTCTAGCCCATATACTTAATCTAGGCATTCTTTGGGCATTGCTGCTTAGGAGTTTTTCTTTACTTATCACGACACAGTTTCAATCAGATTACTACTGAAAAATCTGCAAGATGGAGGAATACGAAGAGAACACTAAACCGGTTTAAGACCCACGTAGAAAATAGAAAAAAGCGGGTTGAAACTACTAAAATTGGAAACATAACCGGAACAAGGCCAGTGTGTAATTAAATCTCAACCTTTTAACATTAAACGTTCAGATACGTTCAGCATATATATCCTTTTCAAAGATCGTGAAATTAAGCCCGCCATTGAAAAATACTCTAATATCTCATAGCGACACCTTTTGCACTTACCAAAATAAAAGCAATTGTCATGTGATTAAACGATTAAAAAATATAATATATCTCGACGAAAACCTAACATTTGGCAACCATATTCTTTCTTTATTTTCTCGTGTGAGGAAACTTATTTTTGTTATTGATTCGAGATTTCATTCGGGATTGCCTACCTCTTAATATCTTACGCACCGATTTAGCCTTATGCCAGTCCATTCTACAATGTTGTATAGGTGTCTGGGGTAGCCCGCAGGGAAAAACATTTTTGTGTCCCTTGAAAGAACTCAGCGCATGTTACTAAAAGTAGCTTTAAGAAAATAGTTGTTATACCGAACAGATTCTGTATGCAAAGAATTAAAGGTTCTGCGTGTTTTCCAAATTTATATACTCATAGCAACTTAAGAAATACATGAATCAATAAATAAAAGAAATCCCACCCATATTTTACCGATTTAATGGAAAACGAAGTATCAGAACAGCCTGTTGTTATCTCAGCGGTATGTTTACGACAAAAATTCAAATATATAAAATTTAAACTACTGGTCACTACACTTACAAAAAAATTGTACAAACAGAAATGGATGGTTAGAACTAAAATAACTCATAAAAATTTACTAAAATTGGCTTTTAGTACAAACCAAGCACGGACACACGTACTCTTTTGCTCACATAAATTCACACACACATACATTAACACACGATAAGTTGTATATTATAAATTCTTCATTAAAATTAAACAGTTCTCAACTTATCTTTTAACTCATTTATATACATATGCTATTGGGTCTTAAGATACAAGCTATGCTTAGTTCAAGGCCTGTCGATACCAGTGTTCAAATAATGGTCTCATTGTTATAAATAAACTATGAATATTATTCTGCAGTTTTTAAAGTAGTTTTTCATCTGGTTTAAACTAATGAAAAATTAAATAATATATTACACATATAGAAATCCACAAGCCACACAGAAGCCCGAAGAAGCGGTTCCTCATAGAGTCCCAGCCACCTCAGGTTTTGTGCGAAGCTGGGATAAGCCTGTTTGTAAAAACGTCTATCGAGGTAATTTCGGTATCGGATCCAGATATTTTCGTTCCTTTTCTGTATCGGCATTCGCGAGGTTCTCGTCAAATGGGATAGTGACGTCAACCAAAAATACCCTTGACAGTGCCCAGTCCATCAGCACAATATCAGGCTTATTACTCAGTATCGTCCTGACTATGATGATGGACCGGTCCCTATAGAGCCTGGCGCAACCATTTCTAGTAGGGCACGGCTTACATTATGATAGTTATAGTGCGTTGATCTTGAAACATATGAGTAGATACTACGCACACTACTACGGACTTTATTGTAGACCACTTAGCATAATTATGTAAAACATACTTTAAGTCAAATTTTTTAGTTTTTGCCAGCTTTAGCACTTTAATCGCAGGACATAAATTTTTTTATCTCATAAATATCATATAATTTAAAATATAAAAGAATTGTACTACTACATAAATAAAGATGAATACAAATAACTACTGAAGTGGGATATTTTGCAGTTCTAAAAGTTATTATAGTCATGTTTAAAATTTAACTGCCACGTTTTGGTACTAGTTTATTGTAGTTTTAATCTACTTCAATTCTACTTTAATCAACTTATTTGTTGTAATAGCTACGAATACCCAGAGCATTAATTTTAATTTAAGTTTTATCCTATGCATCGTTCATTTTTAATATGTTTCAAAATAATCCGTGAACGATGTATTGGATTGAATTAAAATAAATAATTGCTCGATATATTCGGAATTTGTATAATCTAATAGGATTAAAGGCTTTAAGTTTTCGTAACAAGATGCTATTTTTTGACTTGGTTTCCAATGCTAATAAGATTTCGCAATATAAACGAGGAAATATTTATGTGCAATAACTACACATACACATTTGACTTTGTACTACTGAGTATTAGCGACCTGTACCGTCTTTCTACGGGTGTGATGCTAATAGTAAATATACTTATCTGCTGCAAAATTTGCTTATAAAATCACCATATTTATCTGCATTAAAATCACTTCAAAAATTACTTACTATTTCCTATAAAATAAGAAGGATAAAAATGGTCATTGTTGGTTATCTTTAAGTGGCAGACATACCATGGCAGACTTTGTAAGTTGTGTATGTAAAACTGAAGTACACTATCTCCGTGTCTACATATATATTATAAGTGCGATATTGGCTACTTAATTAAGACTTTAGGATATATTTTAATTTTTTTTTAATAAAAAAACCCTCATAATTATTTTGTATATAACAAAAATTCAAACATTTTTATAACTATAATACTTGCACACGGATTAAGATATCTTTGATTAAATTACTTTAATTAATACCACTATTGATTTTAACATGTTCATTTACGAACTTTAATAATGAGAAGAGTAACAAAAAACTAAAGAAAAATAGACAACATGATAAGCATAACCTATAATAGCAAACAACATTTATATACACGAACAACAAAATTATAAGCCGTGAAATGTCATCATTTGTAGAGTTTTGTATCAAGTAGCTTTTGTTTCCGGCTATTGTCACAAAGTGCCGACTAACAGTTGAAAATACAATCCGATTTCACTTCCAAGAACGGAGCGAATTGTTTGCTAGTGATTAATGAATCAACAAATAGCTGTATTATTGCAGATTTCTATCAAACTCTTAAACAAATAACTTTTTAAGGAGTTATGTAAAATGTTTATTTTGCACATTTCTTAAGGATAAGGTTTTCACTTGAATTACTCAAGGTTACGATTTGTAATGCGGTAATGTTTTCCTTAATTTTTTTTTGAAATCACGGCGAAAAAAAAATTGGAATCGGTCCAATACTTAAATTTAAAAACTTGTTAAAAGAAAATCTTTTATAAAGTCTGCGTATTTTCCACCTTAATAGACATATATATCTATTTTATTCTATAGAATGGACAAGTAACAGTTATAATTTAATTCTTCCAGCAAGTAGACTGCGAAGAATAATAAAATATTTTAAGGCATAATGTTGTTTACATTTCTACAAAAAAGCATCCCAGTAACATTAAATTTTATTTTATTTTATTATATTTGTGAAGGAACTTCGGTGTGTAAAAGGTTATTATTATACAATGTAATTTTTGATTCGATTATAATAATATAATTATATTATATTATAATATAATCTAATTTTTGAATGATCGCACAACCTAATAACGGAATGCTTGCTACGGGGTTTTCAAAATTTTAAATATTATGTGTGTTTAAGTATGGTTTATGTACTTGTGTATTAATAATATAAAAGTGTATCTGATTTTTTCAAAAGATTACATGAAAAAGCGATATAAGTTGTTTTGGTCGGTTGTTTTTAGGTCAGAGGCGTTCTATTCCGAACCGGAAGTAACGTCCTTGACAATCAATGAAGCAATAATATTCTGTAAATAAATATTTTCAAATTTGCATTGTGATACATTTAAAATCGTTACTGTAAGACGAAGAGATAGACATTTACTTCCACATAAAATGATTTTTATCTTTTTTTATTGTGCTTCATTCCTGATTTACATACATTTTGAGGCTTTCATATTCAAAAATTATTTTAAATAGCTAAGACGTATTTATGCTTCCGAGCCATTGGTTGGCTATAAAATGAAGTTTAATCATTAGCGTTACAATATAATTTTGAAATGGTTGTACATTAGAAAAAAAAGAAGGAAAAGAAAGAAAGAAACATTTATTTGGCACACAAAAGAAACATTTTATCATATAGACAAAAAGAAATATTTACATAACACTAATCATAACAAAACATTCCATGTACCGAAAAGGTTGCCACTCAGCGTTATATCGCGATTGCTGATTTTCAGTGGAACCTAGCGATAAATAAATGGCGCAGTACATATAATACTAATAATAACAAAACAATTATTTACAACGCCAAGTTGCTACAAAAATCAAAATTGCTTTTGGCGGTGTGTATTTTGTGTGAGTCCTTTGTAGCGAATAATATGTTGTGAGTATTAAGTCCGTGTATGAATTTAAATTAAAGTATGTAAAAACAAAGAAATATAGGAGAATGTAAATAATGTGTTTATTTAACAACATCGAAACTATTTTTAATTTATAATAAAAAAATATCTTTAGAATTTACAAAAAGAAACAAATGAAAAATAAATAAACAAAATATAATTAAGGCTTTTAAATACTGGATTCTTGTATAGACATGAGGAATGATTTAAATTTAAATTTAAGGGAATTAATAGATTTTGAGTTTCTGATAGGAGGAGGAATATCATTCCAGCACTTTGTTGCAGCGAACCAAAAAACTACCTTAAAAAGCAGCGGTGCGAAACTTTTGATAAGCAAGCCGAGGCGCTGTCCTAACGGAAGTCTGTGAGAATTTCAGCTTCTCAAACAGATAGCTCGGTTCTCTAGTTTTAATGACTCCAAAAAGCAATAAAGGAAAATGAAGCTTTCTTCGAGTTCGAGAGACATGTTCATAAGGTTATGGCTATTTTAAAAACGTGTAATATGAGAGCGCCGTGGGACAGGAAAAAAGAAACATGCGAAAGCGTTCTGTGTATAATTTTCTTTGTCCTTGCTAACAGACATTCTCCAAACACTGTGTCTGCATAGGATTATTTGGAAAAAAATAGTGTTTTACACAACCTTATGCGCATGTCCACCGTCAGATACTCTCGTATTTTATACAAAACTTTAAGCCAATAAAAACAGGTACGCATTGTTTCTAGAACATGACCCTCAAACCGAAGTTTTCCGTCTATTATAAGTCCAAGATTACGGGCTTTTAAGACTCGTTCTAAAGAGTGGTTTGATTTTGAGCTTGAGATTTTGAGCCTTGATTTTGAGCTAAAATCATGCCTGGCTGCTTAGACGTTCCATCATTTACATCATCAAAAACTTTGATTTATTTGGATTTAGAACCAATTGATTTTGTGTGCACCAATTTGAGATGAGTCATCATTCATTAGACCTATAGCTGACTTGGCTTCGCTGGGTTTAGAAGACAAATATATTATATATTGGATGTCGTCCGCATAAAGATAAAATTTGTAGTGTTTAATTTTATTAGTAATGTCGGCAATATAGAGAGCAAAAAGTGAACGGCCCAAAATTCAGCCTAGTGGAACCCCTCTATTAACCGGCATAATGGAAGACAACCTCGTGGAACCATTGTCTTCATCCAATTTTACATACTGGACACGGTCAGTCAGGTAACTGGCAAACCATGTAGGTAAGAGTCGATTTTGCAAAACCATAGTACGCTAATTTCAATAAAAGTAACGTTGTGTTCACCGTGTCAAACGCACGAGAAAAGTCCAACAGGACTAACAAAGTGCCCTTCCCAGCATCTTGGGCTGTGAGGAAATCATCTACCACGTCTTTTAGGGCTGTTGCAGTACTACGGAATTTTTTGAAGCCAGACTGCTTAGCCGGCAAAATTTTATGACGCTCCAAGTATTCCGACACTTGCATACATATCTGCGATAACACATATAGCACATATAACTTTTTCCAATATCTTGGACAAAAACGGTAAAATACTTATGGGACGAAAATCTGTTACTGTACTAGGGTTCGGCTTTTTGGGTATTGGCTTAACAGAAGCTACTTTCCACTGCTTCGGCACAACGCCACTTGAAATGGATTTGTTTATAACTTTAGTAATTACAGGAAGAGTTTGTGGCAGAGTATGTAATATCATGTTTAACGTGATGCAATCGTCACCCTGAGCATTTGTTTTAAAAGTTTGAATTACTTTTAGAGCTTTCATTTTATCCACAGTCCTAATTTCAAAGATACATGGGCCAAACCTGTTAAACTCATATGTAGTCAAAATGGATACGGAGATATTGTTACGGCTATTATCAGGTGGCTGGAGAAAGTATAAATTGAAGTTATCAGGAGAGCATGCCGAGTAGATAGCAATTTCATTTGGTTTCTTTTAAAAATTAGCGACACTTTTTTTAATATTCTTCCATAACAGTTTAGAGTTCTTTGTTCTATTAATGAAGTAATTTAAATATGCAATCTTTTCGGTATGAATCGCGGCATTTACAATTCTTTTTAAGTCTTTGTAGTATTTGTCACAAAATTCTTGTTTACCCGTTTTTCTTTATGTCGCGTAAGGTTATCATTTATTGTATAGTGTAAGTAATCCATGGATACGACTTTTTTAAGTTTATTTGGTACAAAGCTTTTGCTTTTCCAACTAATATCGGAATCATATTGTAAAATACAACGAGATTTATGAGCGCTGGTACACGGTACCGATTAAGTACAGTTTGATTTGTTACGACGTATGAGTCGTTTAAGCACTTGTGTAATTTATACTTATAGTTGTCAAAAAACTCAGCAGTAGCGTTTTCAACATATACACACTACATACAATATATATACTACAATACAATATATACAACTATACGTTTTTATATATTGAAAACGCTACTGCTTACTTGCTTACTTATTCGCAGAGATTAAATCTAACTATCAGTTTCTAGTTGGGTTTTACTGATAATCTCTTACTACGACTTCTATCTACTCAATTGGCATACAAAATTTTAACTGTACGGCTTAATTACTTTAGAAATTAACATAAAATTTATGACAAACATAAATGACGCGAGGAAAATTTAAGGCTTTGTGTCAATGTACCTCTTAGACCGAATTCCTAAAAGAGTACTAGAGAAGCACTCAATTCGGAGTACGGCATAAGCTGCAATTTGGTCCCATTTTTACTAGTAATTTTGTGATATATATTTAAGAAATTGAAAATATTACGGCAACAAAAATCGCAACCTCGTACGAAGAAATTGCGAACGCTGGCTCAACCTTAACAGTTATGCTTAAACTATGTTCTACATAATTTTACTAGTTTAATTTATCCGCAATAAAGTCCGCTATGAGCATATCTATTTTTTTTAGAATAATCCACAATAAGCACTTTAATGTAAAAATTTCAAAAATGCAATAACGCATATTCAGAGCTCATTTAAGAGAATTCAGTTTATTTTCACATAAAATTATTGGATTGAAAAAATGTCGTAGACGACATTTTGATTGAATAAAGACCTTAAAAGATATTGGGGAATTAATATGTGGTAGCAGAAATTGTGCGGCAGTTTTGTGCAAAGAGCACGTTGTTACGCGCTTAAATTGTGTAAAATGGTTATATATTTTTTGAAGTCGGTCATATTTTTTTGTTAAATTTCAGTTGTTAGGTCGATATACAGTATACAGTATTTTTCGTGTAATTTTCTCTAAGAATTGTCATTCCTAGTAAAAGAGGTACCTAGACTGACTGGTGTCAATATTCAATTATATCATCTGTCGTTTGCGCGTAACCGCAACGACAAATAAATGATTAAGATTCTCCTGCAATGGAAAAGTGAAGTAAAGTGCCGCAGGTGTTTCCTTAAGATCAGGGTGTCTTTAGCAGGGATAAAGTAATAAATGTGAATGGTTGTTGCTCCACATCTAAGTGAACAAACCTTGTTAAAGAAGGGCATTTTATTTAGGTAGTCTGAAAAATTGCATAAATTAATAGGTGACGTAAATGTACTATAGTGTATTCAAAAGATTAATGTCTGCGATAAAGTAGTGCAGAAGTGTCTCCTTGCCTGGATAGCGGTGTAGACTTTTAGAGGATAACCTCAGTCTCACTGGTAAAACCTTATACCTGACAGAGGTTATATAAGAAGGAGCGGAACAATACTCTTTCTTCCTAGCTTTTCCCCAATAAATAATGAAGTTGGAGATTTTAATCTATTTAATTTTGCTAGAAATACAATTTTAAACTATGACTAGTTATAATGTAAACTGAACTTAATGGATGGCATTGATATTATTAAAATGGATATCAGATTTTCTGTTTCATTAAAGACGTACTTTTAACATGCCTTTCGAAACATTAATCATCTTTCTATTATGATTATTGTGTGAAAGGCCTATATACAAAAATAATAATAATAATACTCGTAGGAGGATTGAAACCCCCAAGCCTTGATTTGTAAATTAAGGACTAATAACTTAATGCCGGGGCAGGAGCAAGACAGAAAACAAAATAAATAAATAAATAATCAACTTAAAAAAAATCATGTTAAAACTGTGATGTCTATGATAAACTTGTAGTTTATTTAGCTGTCATTGTGTAAATCTTAAAATTACCGTCAATCCATTATCAATTTCTTTATATATTTTTTTTTACTTTGCCTTTGCTTTATAAGCCGGAGGTCGTGGGATCGACTCCTGAGGGCAAACAATTTTGTATTATCGTCGTTTTCTGGTTCATTGCGACAATTTTGGCCATTACGCAATTGTGTGAAAAGTAAGATGATTGATGCTTCGGATGGACATGTAAAAAGTCGGTCCACCCACCAACCTGCATTGGACCAGCGTGGTGGAATGCCGTCCAAAAATACCCTAATACAAGAGCCGTGCATTAGGGGAGGCCTATGTTTAGCTGTGGACTAACACAGGCTGCTTGCTGCATGCTTTAAAAAATATAAAAGTGGCGTAAAAAAACAAATGTGAGATAAGATATATGATGATGTTGATATTTGGGCTATACAATTCTAAATATTAATTTTTAATGACATCAGATTTATGAATAATAGTAGATCCTTAATTTATTTTTGTTAAGTTTTTATTTAGTTATTAAATATTTATCTAGGGCTATTAATTATATTTTTATCAAATTTATCTAACTACCTAAAAAGCTAAATTTAAATTCTTCAAAAAATATTACATGTAAAATAGTCTAAAGTATTATATTTCTACTATAATATCAAAGCCCGATCAATTTAAAAAATATCTGTCTGGTCTTTCACCTTTTTAACTAAACTTCTTTGTCATATTTTTTTAAATGGATTAAACATTCTGCACAAAATTTCATTCATCGTTTCAAAGAAAAAATGGGTTTTAACAGAGGATTAAAATGCAGCCCGATGAACTGGTTAAGATAATGTTCGTTAAAAAGTATTAAAGGTTTTACTGCGTATAGATATTGTTTTTGATTTTGACATGTATGACATTCATTTATAAATTACAGTAATTACTCAGTTAGTGTTCTCATTTTAGTGCTTACTTTTAAAACATAAATTAAATAATATAGCAAGCGTAGAAAATATATTATCACTCTTCGAATTAACGTATTAAATTGAACTAATACCACAAACCTTACAGTTCTATTTTTTCATCCACGCTGCACTAATTATTATGGGATTTAAGTTAAAATAATAGCTAGCTCATAAAATATTCAACGATCATAAACATCATTCATTGAACTTGATTAAGATATTTTATTCGACAATATTTATAAAAAGCCTAAAAATTTAGGCCCCTTTAAATTTTATTTACCACTTCGAACTTACTAGTAATCGGTTTGGCCACACAGCATTTTTAGAAGTCTTTATCCGTCCACTGCATAAAGGCCTATGTCCATGCCTATGTCCAATAGGCCTTTTTCAATAATAATAATAATCCGGCTTTGCTATTCACTTTAAATTTCAACTTTTTTTATCTTTCTATCTATTTACGTTTCTATCTACCCATCTCGCTTTCAAGAGGTTTCCAAGTGGTTCTTATTTTATTGTTCATCTTATTTTGCCTTAACAGGATTTCTTATATTTAATTACAATTTTGAACACATTAATAAAATTTACAATCCAAACATAAGTATTTCAGGAACAGTCCTTGCTTAAATATTATATCATATATTATTAACTTAACAGCAGTAGTGTTTGTATTATTAAAAAGGAAATTTATTTTAAAAATCAGGTCCATTTTATAACGAACTCTAATCATCTCTTTACGAGCATAGTTGAATGAATACGTCATGTAGCTAATAGTAATAAAATATTGAATTTGGTGATCTCGCCTGTTGTTGGCACAGCTTACAATTTAAATTATATTGAATAACTTTATTTATGTCTTTTTATTTTTTTAATATAATTTCTCATATTATTATTTGTATTGTATAAGTTATAACTTTCATACTCACAATATTTTTTATTTAACGTTTTTACCGACCTTAGCCCTGTTAAATGACGTGTATAAAAATCTACCTGAACAGCCTTATAAATAATTATTTCGTTTCGCATCTAGCCACACCATATCTGCAGATTTTTGTTTTAAAGATAAGCTTGACGTATGACATTTTCTGATGCTCATCTGAAGTACATGAAAAATAACAGGATCCACTTCCTTAAATATTATGTCTTCGTAAAAATTATTAGGTCAACTTTAAAATGAGGTTTGAGAGTATTTAATTTTAAAAATATTATAAAATATTTAATATTTAAAAAGTGACATGGTGCGAAAAACATAACTATTAATAATTTAATACACATTTATTTTAATTAATTGTTAGAAAGTTTAGACCAACGTAACATATCACAGATGAGTGGAATAACTTGACTGAATGATTTTGACATAAATTTCATACGCCGCCGCACGTTGATAAATTTTAATAGATTTTAATATATATATTATATAGTAAATTTTAATAGAGTTTGGGAAAAAAATCAAGCAATTCCTTTTAATATTATTAACTTATTAATAAAATTGAATCGCAGTAAACAAGGAAAATATTAAAGAAGCAATAAATTACGTATTTTAATTCGATTTCAGAATAAAAAATAATACAATTCAGTAGCGGCCATTCAACACTTGCTTATCCTGAATTTATTTAATTAGTTCAGGTTTTTAGGTGAAGGTATAACAATTTATTATTATTTATATTGTCTTCAACTATATTAAAAATCTAAAGAAATAGAAAACGGGCCGAGACGGGGCTTCCAAAACACTGATTGATCTATCAATTCAATTTAAGGCGAAATTAAAATAATTTATTTAAGTAGTATCATACTTTCTTTAATTCTTGCTTTCTTGCAAGTAAATATTAAATCTTGCTTTAATATTTACTTGCCACATCATTATTTACCTGTCATTTTTAGATAAAAATTAACAATTTATTTGAGTATATGATATAATAATAATAATAAAATTTACAGAATCATAACCGAACATCATATAGTCTCGAACTAAACAAGGCTATGGAAACTAGATGACTGAAGAAACTTATATTTCCTTTGTAAATAAATTCATATGACACAGATACAGATACGAGACAAAAGCTGTTTTTATCACGCAATATTTTCGCGAAGTGGAAATCGAAGCCATACCCTTCGGCATAACAGTCACTAACCTACTACGCCAAGCGGGTCGTTATGTACATTTGCTCCGCTCCAGCCGTTTTCTCCTCAAGGTTAGTCATTATCCTTTGTTGCACTCCGTACATAAGACCTTACGAAATCGTATTAGCCATCCTGTTTGTTTGGGACAATAGATTCGTGAATAAAGGGATCGTATGTTATCAAAGTGAAGAGTGAATGTTAATTATTTTGCTTCGCTAAACAAACATTGCTAATTTAAATTGTTTTAATATTTTATGTTGCTTATGCGAATACTAGACATTATAAATAATATAGTTTTCATTTCCATATTTTATCGCGTTTAATTACTATAAAATAATTTAAAGTTCCGATGTTTCAATTCCTTCCCAGGGTCCAGCTACATGGTTATGAGATCAACTATGACGTTGGACGTCGAACGGTCAGTGATAATTTGGCCATCGTCAATTTCAAATAAAAGATTGTGTGATTTGATTCATGCATACAGCCACCTGCCGTCCTGCCCTACTCGAGAGGAGTTGCAGACAAGATTAGCTGCATCTTATGACTTGACAATGTGTAAATGTTATGGTTTTATATTGTTTTGTTTTATGATTCTCAAATTTTGCTTAAATAATAATTTAACAAAAATATGAGTGTGTTAAACTAGAACTTAGTATGGTGGCTGAAATATCAAGTATAAATAAATCATTCTTCAAGAACATATTTTTATTTGAAACTTCGCATTTATTTGGACAAAAAGTCATACTGAAACGGTTTTAAAAAGCTTGAGAAATATCCGATTGCGTTTTCTATTTTTAAATAAACTACGTTTTCGATTAAAATTTATACGTGTTAATAGATAGTCATGGGATTTAATAATTTTATTGTTGATTTGTATATTGACACGGGATACTAAGCAATTTTAAATACATTTTTGGATCTTATCCCACCACGCTGGTCCAATGTGGGTGGGCGGTAGATGTACATTTTTTTATTGTACAAATTATTTGATATGATAATAATTTATATTATAGATTCGAACCGCTCACAGACGGAAAATAAATCGAACATTTTTACAATTTAACATTTGTAAAAATTGTATTGACCAATTCTTACGACATTATTATTATAAAGTTCTGTTTTCTAATGTAGTTTCTCGTCTGGCTTAAACGAACACTTACAACAATAAATAAAATATTACACATACAAATTAGAAAATAAAATATATAATAAACAATACATATATAAATACATCCAAGCCAGACGTAAGCCCTCGGCAGGGGAAACCAAACGGCGGAGGTTAGGTCAAAAGGGAGAGAAACTGGCGGACAATGCGAGCGGTGTCCAAAAGCACCGCTTTCTTCATCTGAGCTAGAAGCGGTCCGTCACGGAGTCCCAGCCGCCTCAGGTGTTGTGGAGGCTCACTGAGATTAACCCGTTTGCAGAAACGACTTTCAATAATTTCGGTTGGGATTTGACCCCACATGTCAGTCACCTCGTGAGGCAGATCCAGATATTTTCGTTTTTTTCTGTTTCGGCTTTCACGAGGTTCTCGTCAAATGCGATCGTGATGTCAACCAAAAATACCCTTGACAGTGCCCAGTCCATCAGCACGATATCAGGCTTGTTAGACCGGTCCCAATAGAGCCTGGCGCGATCATTTTCGAGCACGGCATCCGGCGAGTACTTGTAGTATGACAATCTCCGATCCACGAGACCGTATTTCAGAGCGAGCTCTTGATGGAATATCCTGGCTACTAGGTTGTGCTTGTGCAAATACTCAGTGTTAGAAAGAACCAAACAACCGAAGATAATATGCCGCAGGGTCTCCCCAGGATGGCGACAGGCTCGTCAAACGTCAGTGGTGCCATCCTTAAGGATGTATCTCCTGTAGTTGTTGGTCTTAATAACCTGATTTTGTATTGCACAAGCAAAACCCTCGGTTTCTCCAAAGTGATTACCAAAACGTAGCCAGTTTACTGATGCGGTAGCGTCTACATGGGACTCGTGAATAACTTTGTAGAACCGTCCGTGTAGCTCTTTCTCTTTTCATACGGTCTCACGGTCAGAGATGCTCAGCACTGCTGGGTCTTGCCATTGCTCGTTGGCTAAAGATAGAGGGGTAAATCCTTTATCACTTTCAATGACGCCTGCGTAGAATGCATTATCCGATTCCATCAGGAAGTACTTCCGGAGGCTGCACACTTCACGGTTATGCATAGCAAGGGCGCTTAATAAGCCCCGCCCACCATGCTTTCGTGAGACCACCTGAGAATGCCGAAAGTATAAACGAGGACAGGCATAACTCAACCGTTATACGCGTGTACTTTATTTACGCTGACAAAAAGCTATTTAGCACTTTTGTCAAGCTTCCAAAAATTACTTCGCGAACTTTAACAATTCCATCAGATTAGAGCGATTGGGGCGAATAATTTGAGATCATCCATGTAGAAAAAGAGGCTCACCTTTGTCCCTCCTCGCCGAAGCTGAAATCCTCTGCCTGAAGCCTCCAGCAGTGTGCTTAGAGGATTTAAAGAGAGGCAAAACCAAATTGGGTTCAAACAATCACCCTGGAAGATTCCCCTACGTATCCTTATACGGTCTTCCGCAGCCGTCATCCGCTCGCCAAGATAACAAAGTGTCGTACTCCATTGCCCCATACATTTCCCGAGGAAATCCCTTACTGTACTATCGATCTTGTACAGTTCGAGTATCCACGCTAGCCTTGTATGAGGTACCGAGTCGAACGCTTTTTTGTAATCTATCCAGGCGGCGGAGAAGGTCCGACGGTTGCGTTTGACTATTTTGCCAATGATCGCGTCTATGAGGAGTGGTTCCTTGGTCCCACGACCACCGCCTTTACATCCATTCTGAGTACGTGACATTATCCGGTTGTTGTTTAAGTGACGGATAATTTTCGTCTTATAGATGGTAGTTAGACACGTGATGGGGCGGTATTATGTCTTATGTGTTCCAAGTTATTTTATTTAACATTTAATATTCAGCTTATCAAAAGATGACTCTCTTTTGTTTTATCATATACTTTTAAACGAGCTTGATATATTACGATCTAGGGAGTAAAATTGTTTTTGATGTTTATATAAAAATGTTTTTATAAATTTTGCGTCCGTAAAGGTTTTAAAAAAAGCTGCAAATTGTAAAACATGGAACAATAAAGTGAAATAAAATGCCAAGTAGAAGTGGAATTTTTATTAATTGCAATCAATTTAAATCCAATTAAGTTCTCCGTTGTGAATTGTTCCGAGAGTTGTTTTCTTTCGCAAGTCCCTTCTTACGTCAGTGATTTCTTAAAAGGTTTTTTTTCTTTTGTACATTAAAAATGAGTTTTTTATGCGTAACGTCGCAAATTGTACACGATGTTAAAAAAACGTATCATTTTACATAATTATATATAATTGCCATCTCGTTGTAGTGTAAGTAACAGAAGTATGCTGATTAAAAAAATAATAATTTGAAGATGAATAAAATTTATTACCAAGATCTTATAACAATGTGTGGTGGGGTCGTTTCAATTATGCACCATGGACTTTAAGTGAGTTTTACAGAATGATTTGAGAGAGCAAGATAACATGAGATATTCGCGATTATGTCAATATTTAGAGTATGTTTTAAGTTCTACTAAAATTAATGTTTTTGTAGTTAAAAGCGCTTATAAAAGTCATCATTAAATTTTTTTATAATGCTAAAATACTCGTTTAATAAGGTTATAAAAGAGTTGGTTATGTTCCAAAATGTTAATATTTCTCAGACGTTACGGCTCAACGACCTCAACAACTTCTAAACAAGTGTGGAAATTTGCTTTGCTCTAACATCGGTTTCACGCAACAAATGTTGATAATTGTTTTAGTCCCTAACTTATGTTAGTAAATCGTTGACCTCGAGATCAAATTATGGCTATTAGTAGCCAAGTTTTTGTTATGATATGTCTAGCTCCTTGGTTATTATTCTTCATACTATTTACTATGAAATAATGCAGTTGACATAATTTTCACAGTATTTTACTTTTTTGAACTAACGTAAAATATTTTTAATTATGTAAGTCCTAATGATCACTAAAATAATAACAGTGGTTAGTTATTAAATTCGTTTTATCGTAACTAAATATTTCTTAACTAATAAATTAAAATTTTTATTCAGTAGATATGATTGTTATAAAACTTTAATGGTTGTAGTAAAAAAAGAAAACTTATGAAAAAGAAACATGATCACAATTTCTTAATCAGGCATGTGAAATATAATTGTCTGCATTTCCTTAGCACCGTAAGCCTCGTCTTAGCTTATCATGAATTTTTTACACTTAGTATATTAAAATATCATTTTCTCCAATGCCTTAACGAACTGTTTCATCATCTCGAGTTTAATATGAAGAGGTATTATTTTTTTTTCAAATCTTATAACATTTTTGATTACTGGTTTCAGATTTGTACAAGTAATGAAAAAGGCTTATTAAGTTATCAGCACTATAAAATTTGTAGAAAAAAAATATTATACCTAAGAAAAAAAATCATTTCATTGGATGTATTACAATACATCCTATATAATTATATATGTAAAGATCAGATATAATACTGGCTCTAATATGCTGAGATGTTGACTTGTCGAGTTTCTATCAAGATAATTGTTGTTTAAAAGGTAGTAGCAAAAGTTGCAGAAATTGCAGATACTATTTTATTTTAATTCCGAGGTCAGTGTGCCGTCGTACCCTGTCCAACCCCTGGCTCACATCCAAGAAGACAAACTGTATCGTTTCTTTTCCAGTGTTTTTGAGTTAGTTAGTTGCTTAACGGTGCAGTGTTCTTGCCTAAAGCCGAATTGAAGTTCAGGAAGTATGTTATTTAGATGAGATTGCATTCTGTTGAGTATAACTTTCTGATGGATAAGGATCTTCTGGAGCTCTCAAGTCAAAACATTTGTGATATAATGGTTAACAAAGTCAGGCGGCAGAATTTTATGAGGAGGTTATTTAAAAACTGGTGCTACGATATGGTAAGTTTTTTTTTTTTTTATGGCTTACGCAGGCAGACGAGCAGTCGGGCCACCTGATGGAAAGTGGTCACCGACACCCATAGACATTGGCAATACCAGTGGTATCGCCAACGCGCTGCCTACCGTGAGACATAGGGTGTTAAGTCTCGTTTACCCAGTAAATACGCTGGCTACGGTGCCCTTCAAACCGGAACACAGCAGTGTTTTCACACTACTGCTTCGCAGCAGAAATAGGCACCGTGGTGGTACCCACCCAGACGGTCTCCTGTAAACAGGGGACCTACCACCGTCTGGTCTGGTAAGTGCCTAAATATTCCCGGAATTATGTAGAAATGTAGCTTAAGGTATAGGCTTTCATGGAAAACGTATGTCCTTGCATGTGTTTTTTTAATTCCAAAATGGTACTTAAAACCATGCCTCCTATGACTGCAGTACCTCGGTGGGATTTGCCTGACGGGTGGTCAGTTCGGTAGATTGTGTAGTTATTGAATACTATGTGAGAGCGCGGAATGAGTATAGTTTCAGATACAAGTGCTCAATCGACTTTGACGGCACGGCGCCTAAAGCGACGTTCCGGGTGTCCCAACACACCCGGAGAGAAGAGGCCCGAGAGAGGCGAGGGCCACGTCGCGCCGGGTTCGCCAAAGGCTATCATCAGCGCCCGCGGCCCGGCTACACGACACGAGAGGAAAAACCATTGGTGTTTAGTGGATATGCTGGCCGCTCCATCCTGGTCCGGGGCCCACATATCCTTGCTGCCCTTCACTCTGGCGGCGGGAATCCGTAAGCTGATTTTTCCAACGGCAAAAAAAAAAAAGTTAAATTTTTAACGTTTTTTGGGACTTTGTTTTTAAAGTGAATACATTGTCCCATAAAAGATTTTGATTTTCTTCGCAGTCTAGCTTTTGGCAATCCATGCTTGTTCTTGGTATATTTATGAAGCGCGTTACAATTCCATAAAAAAAAATTGTTCTTCTGCACATACATTATATATATGTGAGTATACTTAATTAGTGAGTGTTTAGTCTAACATTGATAAAACGATAATTTAAATTGTTAAAGTTCTAATAACTTTTAATTAACGTTGACTTAGTTAATCACCGATTACCTCATTTTTTTTACTTTTAAAATTGAATGCGGTAAGGCGTTATAATTTAGACGCTAAGTAAAGGACTGAAGGAGGATAGCCTAGCCCATTTACATTACTTTATTGGGTTATATTTATAAATAATGTTCTTTTCCATAAAGAATACGGAATTTGTCTGATTTTTGGGGGGTAATTGGCAAAACGTTAGAATTTATTCGAAGTTGCATTGTAAGTAAAGTTCAAAATAAATATATCATATATGAAATTAAAACACCGATAATAATAACCGCTAAACCATAACGATCATATTATTTAAAATAGTTTACAGATACAAATAGTAAAGTTTAGTAAGATTTGTTTGAATAGAAATAGATCTACAGCCAGAGCCTTTAATATGAACTTTATACTTAATAGTCTATATAATATTTATACGGTACCTATGGCAAATACTAAAAGGAATCTTTTTGAATATTGCATTAATTAGCGACCAATGCTATGAGTAAACGACAATATTTTCAACTTGATCCGATTTTATTCTACGATTCAATTTAAGTACACATACGACATGTGTACCTTAGTTTAACAGTTTCATTTAACACATTTTTATAATATCCTTTTAAGTAAAAAATAAAAATCTTTGCCTATGCTTATTGTATTTTTCAAATAAACTTTTTGTAGTTATTCGTGTGGGTTATAATTATAATTTGTGTTCCTGTTAGACGTATCAATTGCAAAATTATTCTTAGTTTAATTAAAATAAATGCTATGGGTACAATTCCACTTAACAATATTTTCTTTTATTTCAGAACAATGTTAAGGCAGCCTTTGTAATAATATTACATATCTTGACGATACCAGATAGAACAATATAATTTTTCAAGCAAAGATAAATCTAACGTAAAAATAAAAAGGTTGCTAGCTATATATTTCTTTATCTTTTTTTATCTCTACTACTATGTTAATTTGCTTCTATAATTAAGCTAATTATGTTTATTATAGCGGAAAACGGCTTGTGCAGACTAGGTAGCAGACTAAAAGGTCTGTAGTTACCTATACCTAAAGGGTCATCTTTCTGGTATATTTAGATTATATTGGATTCTGACCATTATTTCGGTGTGTCACATGTTTGAAATGCAGCTTGTAAATATACTAGCAATACACTAACAGCATATAATACGTACCAAGCATAGAATACAACAATATAATTCATACCAAGCATATAAAACATTTTAAAAATTATTCAAAACGAACAAATAAAAAGCAACAGTGGTGTAAATAACAAATGAACTCCCTGGTTTCGTTATTTACGAGCGTAGCTCATTGTTCTCTTGGCAAATAACAAAGTGAGATGAGTCAGCTTTAATAACCGTTTCAGAGGTTCAATTTTTGTATTACTGTGGATGTAATGTTGTGTTCAACAATTTGCTTCTGCAAGTCGTACTTCAGAAAAAAAATCATTTTGTAAAGTTGTCATGGTATAAATATACGAGACCTCGTAGATCGCATATTTCTTAACCCACATCCCACAAAAAGAGGTTCTTAATTCGCAGGATCGTTTATTTTTTGTATCTCTGATTGTTCCCATTCTCCATTTAAATGATAGGTATTAGCTAATATGTGGTCCTATTTTTTATAGTTTTTTGATGAATTATTTAATCAAATACGGCACCAAAAGTTACAATTTGGTGAAATTAAACCAATCGTAAAAGATAGACTTCAACTATTTTGTACGTGGATGTATTTCTTAAAATAGTCTTTAATAAAGTCCGCACATATATCTATGTTTTAAGAATAAACCATGATAACCATTTTAATCTAAAACATTGTTAAAATTGCTATGAGGCACATTCAAAGCTCAGGTAGGGTATTATAATGTAAGTTTCAATAAAAGTAAATATATGTAAGAATTCTTCATTCTATATTCATTTTACGAGTCATAAAAACCATTTTGATTAAAAGAATTTTTAAATAGACATCACGGATTTGAAATGCGATGGCAGAAAAAGAGCAGAAAGCTTGTTGTTATCCGCTTTTATTACGCAAAATGGTCATATACTGTTTGAAGTCAGTTATATATTTTTTGTTAAAATGTTACTTGTATCAACCATACTTTTTAAAATATTAGCTTATTGTGCATCTATTAATACAAAACAGTTAAAAAAATTAGATAAAGATGATTTTCCTTCGAATTCTCTAAAATTTTCATTTTCATTTTGGGCCTATCACCCAATTGTCTGAAAAGTAAGATGATCCATGCGTCGGATGGGCATGTAAAAAGTTGGTCCACCCACCAACCGGCATTGGGCCAGCGTGGTGGGATACGGTTCAAAATCCCTTAATGCCTATTCATTAGGTGTGTTAGGGGAGGCCTATGTCCTACAGTGGACTATTACAGGCTGATGATTTATTATATTTTTTTTTGAAATCTGACTCTTAATAATATAATTTAATATTAATGGATATGAAAATATCACTCATTTATTACGGTTATTTGCAGTTTGCGTGTCATCGTACTCCGATAATGATCCGAGATTTCCCTAGGAAAATAATTTCTCATTACATCATTATTTAATCGAAGAAATTGAGAATAGAAGTGAAAGTAAGAAATTGAACTTAAATCGAATCGAAGTAACATAATTAGCTTTGAAATAACAAAGATAATTACGTAATGAAAACATAATGTATGATATGTTTAGCTTCTGTATAACATATTTTAATCTTGCGAAATACATAATACCATAAAAAAGATGTACTTGCCATTGAGCCACCAATATGTCTAAAGGTTTGTGCCTTTGTAAACCGGCCAACTTACAAACCGGATGTCGTGAGATCAAATTATGTGTCAGCTTTGTGTTATGTTTTTTAGTTGGATAGCTATATGTAGGCCGTTAGGCAACAAGTGAAAAAATAAATGCATTTATAGAATTATCTGAGATTGAAAAGAATCGGGAAGCAAACCAATTTTCTAGAGAATTTATAAGGGAAAACCTTAATGGTTTTAATTAATTGCAGGGAGCAAAAAATTTATATCCGCTTGCTGGTTATATTACATTTTACGTACGTTTTTATTTCACTCCATTACGAAATTCGCATTTCTTTTTTTTTCTATTTTTTTTGTATACTCTCATTGCATAGTAAAATATTAACACTTACTTTCCTTCTTTTTTGAATCGATAAACCTACGAAAAGTAGTATTAGTCCTTTAAAAGTGAATATTGATAGTTATAATAAACTTATGGATTAATCTGCTACCAAAAGATTAATACATAAATAAGCAAAGCCATTTTAGAGGACTTAATACTGAACGGACACGATGCAAACCTCATTTTTTACTCATAACAGATAAAATCCATAGTTTAATCGTACACCAATAAACATATACCGATTGTTTTAGATAATTCTTAATTTACTACTACATTAAAATAATTTATATATTCTTATCAAAGTGATATATGCAATCGCTGACTGTTGTAGACCAATTCAAAGCAGCATAACTTTGTAAAACACTACTACTACGAGTCTAAACAAATTTAGTTCAGTTAGGTTTAGTTTTTTTTTGTATTCCCTGCGAAGGCAAACAAGCAGTTGGAGTACCCGATGGAAAGGAGTCACCAACGCGCTTGGGACACAGGATGTTACGTTTCGTTTACCCAGTAATTACGCAGGCTACAGTGCCCTTAGAACACGATAGCGTCTTCATTCTACCGCTTTGCAGCAGAAATAGCCCCTCTAAAAGAAAAAGTGCAACTGCTTCTAAAGGATGCTGCTGACGTGCTTTTATGATATAAAATAAATACATAAATTCAAATATTTTTTGCGCATCTTATTTGAAATAATAAAAAAATTGAAAATCAAATTTAGCCTAATTCATTTTTTTCTTTGCTTTTAAAAAATGTTATGATAACCGACCTTTGATAATAATTTTACTAGTCATTATACATATAGTGATTATATATCAAATTAAATAATTATAAAGCTGATATCAGTAACGATAATCTTTGTGACATATTTTTACGGCATGCGATAAATTAACAATTTCATCTCAAGTTAATTTTTTTTTTTTTACCATCATCATCATTATCATCATCATCATCATCATCATCATCATCATCATCATCATTAGCAGCCTTTATCCGTCAATGCTGGACAAAGTCATTTTTCAATGAACACCAAGACGGTCGGACCTTCATTATTTATCAACAAAGCAGGATTAATAATAATAAAAAAATCGGGATTGATACCAAACTATCAAATCAATCCCTATTTTATAAACGGAATAAATTAATTAAATTTAAACAAACAAATAAGTCCTTCAGTTTAATATTTTTGGATCTTCATTAACGTAGAACAATGTGCTTTGTTATTAATTTTATTTCATGTTTAAAAAGCGAAAACTTTATTTAACCAGAGTTCTTTTATTTAAAAATACGACTCAATGAAATTCATGCGATGTTTATTTGTTTGCGCTTTAAATTTTACAGCAATGACCAGCCGGTGAATTTGCTCGGAATTACAATCAAAGATACAAGCGAAATTCCACATTTTTAAAACTGTAGATTTGTTACGCGTGTACTTAAGAGTGGAACATGTAAGATGTATGAGTAAAATATTACTATACACTATAAAACCAATTGTATATATTTTTTATAAAAATCAACTTGAAATATGTTTACCTAAAAAACTTGCACCGACAAAATTAGTCCGTGTGTACGAGAGCGTTTTTTAAAAGTTCTTTCAAAAAGTATTTTTATGCTATTTATATTTCTTTTTCAACATCTCCTTACAGGGGCAAAAAAGACTTATCGAGATCTAAAAAACAGTGGTTTAGACGTGCTGCATCGCAACAATCAATCGTTTCGTCAACATTTCTCGAAAGATTTTGTCCCTAAGGTTATTCTTTTTAAATTTGGAAGTAGTAATCATAAGCCCAAATCAAGAATGCGTGCTATTGCTACTTGTGCTAATAATACTCAAGGTGTGTCTTGTTCAAAGAGCAATTTTTAGCGCATTATTAATTACATTTACCAATCTAAATCATTAAGAACTCAAGGCTTTCAAAAGCAGTTTCATAGAAAGCAACAATATGGTTTATATAAAAATATAAGGAATAAAAATTGCAGGTTATGAAAAATACAGCTGCATAAAAGTTTATTCATTATGACGGCATGACTCGTCGGGTTCACAGAGAACAATGAACGCCATCGAAAAAGTGCAGACAGCAACAAATTCATGTTTCGTATGGAATTAACTCTGTTATAAACTTATATTAAACTTTTTTCATTTCTCGGTACTGGTGGGCTTAGCATAAAACCGTTGAAAACGTACGTTCATTGCTCACACATATTGTAAAACATGAAAAAAAAATTCAAAAACCCTCTTCATATCTTTATCTTTATAAATTATATATATCCTTAGTCCGTTCCCAACTTGAACATGCTGTATATGGAATCCTTATTATGATAAATATGTCGATGCTCTCGACTCTGTTCAAAAAAAAAATCCTAAGAAACTTAAATTATAAAAGTTATGGCACTTACATATCTCACAGACACATTGTTGAAAAAATTAAACCTTCTTAGCCTTAAACTAAGAAGAGCGTAGTTAAAGGGAATGTTGCTCCATGATTTATGTCAAAACCGATATGATTGTATTACTTTAGTAAATAAGGTTCGTTTCAAAGTTCCAACTTGGACGCACTGTCGTAATGAAAATTGTCTGTTTGCGCTGAATAAATGCCGAACAAATGCTGGCAAACGTTCACCAATGTATCAATTGTTATACTGCTACAATTAAAATTTTAATCATGTTGATATTTTTAGTATGAACTCTAAAAATTTCAAAAAGGATATTTAAAAAATAATAGAAAACTGTAGCTAACTTAGCATCTCTCAATTTTTCTAATTTAACTTTTTATATATTATATTGTAATATGTGGTAAACGGTGTTAATGACAAATTGATTAACTCTATTGTCAAATAATACACTGTATCTTTTATTATGCTGTGTCATTGTTGTCTTTGTTGTCTTTATTTGGATAAACAATCCAAATAAAGAGAGGAAAAAAGAACTTAATCTTGTATTACAATAAAAAAAGCAAAAAACTCATAAAACAAAATTGTCATAAATAATAAGGAGAATAATTAGTAGATGCATAAAAAATTGTTATAACGAGGCGCTCAACTCGGAGCGTATGTTTATGATTCCTCAGTGCTCCGCTTCTAGGGCTTCAATTTTGTTTAGTCTTTTTTTGGATTAACGCTATTAGCTTTCATTTGGTCCCTTTTTCCTAATAATTTTGTAATGAGTAGTTTAACAGATATTTAAGAAATTTGCGTGATGATGAAACACAATGCGTTGGACGGATTTGATCTATCCAACCATAGGGAATTATCCTTTTACAGTGTCGTCTTTCTCACCGCAAATTAAATCTCTCATATCTTTAAAGGAATGAGAGATTTAATTTGCGGTGGTAAAAATAACGCGAGAATTTTATAGGGAGAGCTTATTATTACCCGGTAATATTACGCAAAATTTATAAATGACGTTTTACGCTGTTTTAAGTCGGTCATTTTTTTTTTTAAATTTAAAAAAAAAATTTTGCCAAAAAAATACATGTACATATATTATATTAGGCAAAATTACACAGAATTTTCTTTAAAATAAAACAACTTTACTTTTATGCAAAATATGAACATTTTATTGAAATGTATATAATTTTTTAGACTTTGCTAAACAAACATTTAAGATATTAAACTCGAAAAATCACGTGCAAGAAATATTAAACATAAGTTACTATATAGGTTGCATATTTTCTAGCATTGAACGTCATGAATATTGTTAAACCAATTAAACGCAAAAAATCTCCTAGGTCTTATAAAATCGTGGTAAATACATTCAAGTAGTAAAAAAATTTAGTTTTTTCATTGAAGGGTTCCAAAGCGTTAAAAAATTTATTAACTTTGACATTTTGTCGTAATTTTTTAATTAAGTTTTATCACGCTCGTATTATTCAATAATGCAAACTAGTTTTGTTCGACCCGCGTCTATAGGAAAAACGGGAAAGTTTGAAATTAGGGATATTCATCGAAATTTCGCAATTACAATATGACAAACATAAATAAAATACTCTACATTACTAATGTCGGTTTGAGTCCCTAGAGCAATCCATAAGAATTTAATTTGTAAATATTGAAATTATACCAAAGGTAGAAGAATAAGACCGATTTCAAACAGAATTTGACAACTCGCTTGGCGCAATGGGTAGTGACTCTGACTGTTGCGCCAAAATGTGTGGGTTCGGTTCCCGCCCGGGGAAAATATTGTTTGAGGAACATTCTGTTTTTCTCGCGTGTTTTTGGGTGTTTGTATCCATGTGATATGTATTTTCTTACAAAAGAAAAGTAACTTTATGTATTTATCAGTTATATAGTTTCGGTATTATAAGCTTTGCTTAGTTTGGGACTAGATGATGCTGCGTTATTCGTCCTGAAATATTATTATTACATAACTATTTTGCGCAATATTAGCCGGTGAACACGTGTCTTCTGAAAGATACTAGCGTGCGGTTTTAAGCCACTGCATTTTAAATCTCTAATTTCTTTTAAGGTATTAATTTAATCAAAATGTCATATATGACATATTTTATGCACATAGAATAAATAATGTTTTAAATTACAACTACATTAACATTTATATAAACTTAAACTACATAACCATAAACTGGTTTTGATTGTATTGCAATTTTTAACAATGTTTTACAGATATGTGTTTGAAATCGGTCTTATTTTTTTGTTAAAATTTCACCTGTTTATTGCTTAACTAATTCTCCACAGGTTTAAAATAAAAATATACATAAAAAATATTGAACTATGGGTTAACAATCGTGCTATTGGCTTTTTAGTATAAACCCCATCAATAACGTTTATTATTAATGAAAAGAGATCGCCTACAAACAAAAAACATATATATTTCTATTTTTTTAATTTTGTGAAAAAAAAACCGTCATTCTCTAATATCAAAGTTGTAAAAGATAGAAACAATTTTATTAAATTTATATACAAAGTTTTTTTAACAAATTTCTTAGTTTTAATTTAGAGTTCAAAATTTCTGTTTGTTTAAAACATTGAAATTAAATATTAACTTAACAATTAATCAACACGCACGTCATCATTCCCATACAAGTTATTATCTTCTACACGAAAAACATTCACCACTAAGTGTGTCTTTCATCACTGTTTCAGTCAAAGATCTAAAATGCATATCATATTTAAGTAATGATAATCAGATTTCGTTTCAAGCACCACTAAGTGTACTGAAACAACAAAATAAACTAAAAATTTATAACATACGGGTATATAACTAGATCAAAATTTCAGAGTGATGTAAAATAATTTCTCTTTAAATATTTTTTTCATGCATACGTTATTTCACTATGCGTGACAAAAATGTTAATGTTGATAAATTAATTGGCTTTAAAAACTATCTTTGCTCTGATATCGATTTAAGGTAAACAGATTTAAATCACATGACTAATCACAACCCGTAGCTAAGTAGTTAAATAGTGTTTAGTCAATTTTTATGGGAAGAAAAATGTCTATTTAAACATTTAATAAAATTAATATCTTTAAATATGTCACAGACTTTAAATACTTTAGCAAAAATATAAAGCTAAATAAAACAAAAAGCTCATCGTCGACCACTTGTGGTTTGAGAATGAGTTGACTCTTTTTTCGAAGGTCACTAAGTCGTATTAGACCAAAAATACCACTTTTTATAAATGATTTTAACTACAACACAGATGGGGCATGAAGTGACGTTTGAAAGGCACAGTAGTGGATCTCCAGCTATCAAATGGTGTGGATGGTGATGGTATTTGGCACTACCTACCTTGATTTGCGATAATAAAAATTTAGAATGTATATTACTTAAAACAACAATTATGCAGATGTATCGTACATCTATCGGTCCAGAGAAAATTAAAAAATACTTGATAAAATTGCGTTAGATCCCTGTCGTGCTCTATGTTTTTTGTTTTTTTTTTTTAATCGTAACTTGAACGTAACTTTATATTTATTCTTTTAAATCAAAGATATATAAACGAGAGAATCTAGTTAGTAGTAAATGCAAAAATATGGGCTACATTCAGTCCCTAATTTGAGATTTTATTTAGTAGAATCTCAATCCATCGAAACATTATACACACGTTTGTTCCGTACCTTTTCGATAAATACAATTTATGGGCAAAACTTAGCTGATTCCAGTTGGCTCGGCGGTAGTCTTTCGCCAATTCTTCCAATGTAAACAACATTAACATTGTCAAAGCGAATTTTTTCCATAAAGTTATAAAATAATCGAGGGGAGCCGGGGTAGGATTTATGCGGCCGGCGTATAACATAATAAAATAAATCAAAGAAGAGTATGCGTTTCGAATATAAAAAACATGCAATTAGATATTGGTGTCCTATGAC
Source organism: Lamproptera curius (assembly GCA_029286875.1). NCBI lineage: Eukaryota > Metazoa > Arthropoda > Insecta > Lepidoptera > Papilionidae > Lamproptera > Lamproptera curius. Next base: position 59,427 of record JAGSMT010000190.1, on the reverse strand, counting down.
CAGAGGTAAAAGAAACTTTTTGGGTAAAAAATAATGAAACGTGTACGTAAAAGAAGCTGAAAGATACCGATGAATCTTATCCAAATGTAAGTATTTATGTATAATATTTTATAATATAAAAAAAACCAACGGTTGCTCGTTTCTTCCTTCTCATGTCGCTGTAGCCGGGGCCGCGGGCACTGATAACGGTCTTCGGCGACACCGACGCGACGTGACCCTCGCGGGCTATTTTCTAATAATTTTAAAAATAATATTCACCAGTCGATTACGACTACGGCGGCCGGTCTATATTAGATTTCAGCCAACTACGCAGGAGACATAATAGTGCACAAGTGTACGCGCAAACACAGACGCACTCCCTGTTCCTTTATACTATTAAAGCCCGATGAGACGAACAATAACTGACACGACCGGAGAGAGATAAAGCGCAGGACCGACCTTTTACATGCCCATTCGACTCATGGATCATTTTAATTTACAGAAAATTGGGCGATCAGCCCAAATTGCCCTAACCAATTAGTAAACAACAATAATTGTTAAGTCCCCGTAAGATTCGAACCCACGACTTTTGGTGTCTAAAACACATGCCCTTACCACTAGGCTAAGGAGGCACTGTCTAATAATTGTAAGTACATGTTAAATGTAATTACAAATTAGTGTTCCGGTTTGAAGGGCCCCGTAGACAGTATATTTACCGGGTAAATGAGACGTAGCATCCTTTGTCTCACGGTAGGCAGCGCGTTGGTGATATCAGTGTTGCCAATGTCTATGGGCGTCGGCGACCACATTCCGACAGATGACCCGACCGTTCGTCTGCCTGCGCAGGCAATAAAAAAAAACTCTATTCAAATGAGAAATGCTGTTTATCTACGCTAATACTCACATTCTATAAAGCAATGAAACTTATAGAGTAATTTTGGAAAACTTTTTATTTTTAATAAATGTATCTTGAAAAATATTTTATACAATTCATCTTGAAATTCAATTCTGAAATGATGATTCCATAAATTATCTAATAGCAAGAAAAAATGTCCAAAACAAAAGTTTTGAAACAACGAACTTTCCTAGTTAGAAGCTTCGGCTGAGAAGTGACAAAGTTTATTTCCAATGTAGTTTTGTGTTTCACATTAGTTAAACGCAATTTCGAATTTCCTACAGAATTTGTGAAGATTTTTTTCTCGGCACATCTTTAATTAAAGTAACGTGATAGTTTTAGAAAGTTTTATATCATAATGAAATACAAAAAAGTTAATGTTTTATTTTACTTCTTATCTATATTTCTATGCTGTGCGGACTATATCCCTACCAGTCTTTGATTTTTTTTATTTTTAATACAACAACAGTTGGTATATTATACGTTATTCTCTTTTTCTGCTTCCGTAGCCTAATGTTATGGACGTGTGGTTTAGAAACCGGAGGTCGTGGGTTCGAATCCTGCGGGGACTCGACAAATTTTCATTGTTGTTACCTAGTTGGTTACGGCAAATTGGGCCGACCACCTGATGCGTCAGATGGGCATGTAAAAAGTCTGTCCACCCCACCAACACGCATTGGACCAGCGTGGTGGGATGCGGTCCAAAACCCCCTATTAGATAGGGGTGATTAGGGGAGGCCTATGTTCAGCAGTAGACTTTCACAGGCTGATGATGATGATGATAAATTCTCTTTTGTCTAAACGGTTAGAGAGGCATTGTAAAGAGCGCTTTTGTTAATTTATAAGTTTGTTTTATAAAGTATCAAACATTTGTCAATATGAGGTTAAAAAAATGGGTGCGTGTACTTATGTACGCGCGTGAGAAGTTATACTTCTTTGGCATCATTAAAAAATAGTTTTTAATTGCATGCAAATAATTAATTACAATAAAATAATATAAGGATTGGAAAGGATAATCAACAAAGTTCAATTTAAATTTGAAAAATTTAATAAATAAATATTTATTTTCTTACATTAAGTCTAACATAAATTGTCTTATTATTCGAATTGTATTTTTAATTAAATGATGTCCACTTCCATAGTATCTTCCCGTAATGTCTGAATCGGAACTTCAGTTATCATTTTATCAAAAAGTTTTCATTAAATTTATTTAGTTATTTTTATAAATATTTATTATTTATTCAATTTAATAGCAAATATTAAAAATTAATATTATAATTTGATGTTCAATTTTAATTTTTTTCACAAACTTTTTATTAAATGTTTTATTAAATTTATTTCTTTATTTTGTGAATATTAAATAACCAATAATAAGTATTTAACATTAATAATTTAATAATATTTAGTGTTAATTATATTAAATAAAAGTATTTAAATTTATATCAATAAATAATACATACGGATAGTTAACCTCAATTATATCGGAGCACTTGAAAAAGTATATTAGCAATAGTAAGTAATATCTAGATAGACTAGATGGCGCTTATCTAAAACGTATTACATAGATAAATCACAATGTTGATATATTAAATAAATAAAAATATCACCATTGAATAAACATCATTACAAATATTAATATCTTTATATAATAATATATTTAATATATATTTAAATAATATAAAATATATTATTAATAATAATATATATAAAAATACCAAAAACGAACCTTAATCCTAACTCATAGAGCACATTATGCAACAACTATCGCAAATAAAAAACGACAACTCCATTATCACTACACAAAAATCAACCTTATCACTATGTAATATGGACCTTATTACATTTTCACCGTTTTCATTATAAACTGTTAATTTTGTGTCACAAATCGTAAAATTTCACTCTCATCATTTTTTCATAACGCGCCTAAAGAAGTATAACTTCAAAAATCCTTTTAAAATATTTCTTCGTACCGCAGAGTACGTAATAAGTAAAATTATTTTATTTTGATTTTTTAGTATTCAGAGCTCTCAATGACATTGTACTAAAATCTTCTGGAAAAGGATCTGGAGGGATACGCAAAATATTTTGTTAAGTGACTTGAATATAAAAATTATAGAAATCTAAATCAAACTTGTTACAAATATCAACATCACTATCAAGTATTTTATGCTATTGCTGAAATAGCAATTGAATCATGGCCTGTATATTCTGGGCAGGTTTGCGTCAAAAATCATAACAGTTTTTTATAGTAAGACAATATTAGCATCAAGTACCATTGACATCAAATCGGTGTTATTAGTTAAAAATGTTAAGTCACAGTTAAATCAAACTCTTTTTGATTTGATAACTTTGTCATTTTTGTTTGATCATTAGCTAGTAAATATTTACTATTATAATTTGAGTGACAACGACATCTTGCTCTATAATAATAAAGCAAGATATTTTATTTGGAGCGGTAAATTTTTATTTATCTCTTTTGCCAAACAATAACACATTCAAAAGATGCAAAGATTTTTACGAATAAATGTAAGGTATACTTTATTAAATCTTAATTACATAACAAGAAAGCTTTTAACGCTTAGAGCAGTCAACAAATCACGGCTAAACAATTAGCCCTGTTAACAACAGTTAGGCATGAACTGATAGAAACAATCTTTTAAAACCAACCAATTTTATTAGGATTTGGTATCGGCAGGCAAATTTATTAATAGTTTGTGACTGATCTAAAGATTTAAACATTTATTTATACTTATTTTGTATGTCATAAAATACGTCCGCTACACTGCCTATATACCCAATGTTTATATAAATGCAAGGATAAATCCTAAATTTTATTATAGCCTAGTAGGCTCTTAAAAAACAAATAAGCGTACTAAAAAAAAAAGAAAAAATATCTATTTTTTGGGAACTTTTTTTTTTTTATGTTATAAAGTATTTACAATGTTTTAAATATTTTATATTTTTAGTCGGGTAAATTATTTAAAATAAGTCTATAAAACTGTTCGAGGTAGCCTACTTTGTTCTTGAACACTGTTCAATTTACCGTTAGAAAATGCTCGAGCATAAATTACAAAGCCGTGTCTTGTCGTGATAAAGCTTCAAGAAAACACGTAGCTTGATATCTGGGCGACATGCTGCAGTTTTACATGGAAATTGTAACATTGTAATATTTAATGTCAGAACTTTACTTAAACCCAAATATAAAATTTTTTGGCAGATCTTATAATTTCATAAACGTGTAAATAAATCTTTATTTTACCTGATGTTTATACCTCTATAATATATATTTATGTCAGATATTACTCAAGTGCTTTTGTCTTGTACTTTTGTTACGATATTTGATTACTAATTTAAACGCGTTATACATACTTCAAAATTATTTACTAACTTCTTCTTGTTTCAGACCAATTTCTCTAACGCGAAAAAATTTAAAAAGTTTTTCGGTATAAAATGTATATTTTTTATAACAAAAAGCGTCATGCGTAATACACAAGTTTCTTTATACATTGATTACATAAAAGACAGAAAAGTAACAGCAATCACGACTTATAGGAAGCATCGCTTATGAATTGGCAACTAATAAAGGAGAGATCGGTATAATAAGACGTAGTCATACTTACGCAGATTGAATACGAATTGAAAACTATTTTTCATCCATTTTATTCAACCCTACTTTAGTACTTCTCAGAAAACAATTAAACGGGACAGATTTGCCTAAGGAGCAGACCATGTCAAGGCTCCAAATCCAAAAACTATTTTTAAAAAGTTTATGTGTAAGCATTAAAAAAAGCCCGTTTTTATAATGCTTACACATAAGCTGTATGTGTACTTAATAGAATTATAGCTTCGTAAAAGTGTAAAAATTTTACCTCTAATAGATGGATACAAAAAATTATTCAATAAAAAACGTCCTGATGGAGCTCTATTTCGGACAGTAAATTTCAATAAGCAAGCCAAAAGGATAAATTGAGAATTTGCTCTGGATATCGTATACAAATGAGGTAAGTCAAACTTTAGGCTCTATTATTAATACTAATATAAAAGATGAAGTAATATTTTATGTTACTAATTTAATGTCGTTATAAGTAAATTTTATGACTAACTACTAAACTCGACAGCTATTAAGATTGTCGCTATTAATTCAACGAGCAAGAAATAAAACACAATAATAACAATATCGTTTAGTTCACATTTTAGGTTTCAATGCGATATTATTTATCTTTGTACTGAAATTACTTATTAATGATAACATTAATATATAATAATAAAAATTTATTGTAGCCTATAACTTTCTTTTCTTGAGTTTATGAGGTATAACTGTTTTTAGAATTCAAAGAATATATAGGATAAATTCTATTTCTTCTTTGAATTCTGAATTTAAACTATTCAAGATAAGTGTTAGATTTTGCCAACGCGGTAAAGGTTTTTCTCAGTCTACAATTAAAGTAACAGTTCAGCCGTCTTGTGTGCATATAATATTTATTTTGCAAGTCTCAATTAAAACTGCATTTGATGGGATTACGTGAAATGGTTTTTTTATTTGAGTGCATGAAAAGTGGCCCAAATGGATTGTGTAATATTTAATACACAAAATCAAGTTCGCGTTTTCTGTAAGCATAAAATTGGTATGGCTCTTAAGCGTGTGTTTACGTCTGTAACGTAAGAAAATAAAAAAAAGAGAGTTTTTACACGTCAACTATAAAAACCATTATGTTTTGTTTTTCAGTACACATAAAACAAAACTAACTTATATATTAATAAAAAATATGTTGAATCATTCAGTTTTAGAAATATTATATAAACATGTTTTAGAAATAAGAACTTCAAGAATCAAAAACAATTTGTCACATAATATATATAACAGTCTTATTTATTACAACTCAATATTTATCTTTAGTATTTGTTAAGAATATCTTCTCGTAATTGGTTTCAATCAAGAAATGCGGTAGAATTAAACATTTATATACAATTTTACCTATTGTATTTTATTTCCAACAAGTTAACAACCCCCAAGATCAAGAAGTTTCTTAATCAAATATCTAGTCTTAAAGCTTAATTAAATGTGTATGTGAAATATAGTATGTATCCATCTCAAAATGTTGATACATTTTTTATGGCTCAAGCGCATGTTAAACTTATGCAATCATGTACATTTTGTTTGCGTTAAACGTTAACCGGAAATATTAAACGCTTAACCCGTCATTGAATCAAATCTATAATTATTAAATTTGTACTTATGGTTGTTCTTGTTTATTTCTTATCTTGTTTTCATTGGGTTAAAAAACTGAAAAAATAGTATTTCTTACATAAAGTTTCTCGCAAGTAAATTTTATACATCTTCCATCTTTAAGGTTTATTGTAAGGTTATTTATTGTCTTGTTAAGGTATATTTATTGTCTTATTTTAAAGGTCATATTACTAATTACTTAATAAAGACATACATCACAAAAAATTATAAAATAGTGATGAGAAAAATATTTCAAGAACATTGCAATCGAATACTTTTCAGATAATTAATAGACAAACACAATTTATATGTCTGTCATAAAATATTTACTAATTATTATATTTTTGTTTAGTAACTTTGTATTAAAACTTACTAATCATAAGTCTAAATGACAAGAGAAACTTAAAGTGATATAGACACACATTTTGTTTTTCTGTATATATATTAATTACAATATTTTAAAATATTAACCTACAACAGCAACCGAATCCGTTTACCCAGGGTATTGTCCGTACCTTTACACACAAACAAGTCTGTGTTATCGATGTTTTCGGGTTGTTTAAGACAACTTAGGCCTGCTATCACATTGTTGATAAAGTGAGACAATCTGTACTTTAGATAGGGGTGTAAAAGTCGCTCCCGGTTGACTACATTTGTTTTTTTACAAGTAATTTAAATAGGTAATTTTAATTTGTTCTTGAGATATACGACGTTATTTGTCTGAAAAATCAGTAATTTGTTTGCAACAATAATGCTGGCAATGTAAAATAATTGCTATCAGTTTATTACTCATTGAGTGCATTTATTTGTAAAGCCATCATAACCTGTTAATACATGAATAAGTCTTATCAGAGTTAATATTATAGACTTGAATCAATCAAAAGCATTTTGTAGTCAGATTTTAAATATTTTAATTAACAAATTAAATTGATTCTGACATGTCAATTTGTTAAATTGTCATTTCTTGTTTTTATTTGATTGATTGAGCTTACAAAAGTGCTTTATATTTAAAATTCATTGATTGTTATCTGGGTATGCTTTTATGTTTTGCTATCTAACCCTTGAATATTCTTTGTCACTCAATTTTCCTTTTATGCGGAACGAAACGGTATTGTAAAAAATGTGGATTGTCCGAAATATCGATAGATAAAAGCCTGCACAATGTAAAGAATCTTTTCGTTGTTTAAGTACTTATTAACAAGTATGCAAATGATTTTTTTAAGGTTGGTTGTGTTTGTTGTGTAAATCTAGTATTGCCAAACAGGTCAAAGAATAGATAATCCAATTGTAATGATACCATAAAATATTTCTTTTTACCTTATGAAAAGATAAAACAAAATTGAAACTAAAGTCACTTATATTGAAAATTATACTTTGTAATCATCTCCTGTTACGTCATTATGTAAGCCTAACTTTAGAAGTGAGACTGTAATTACGTATTTTGATGCAATCTTCTATTGCTAAAGATGTAAACAAAGATTGGACATCAAAACTAACCATAGTTTAATTGTCACAAAGATGTAGTTGTTTTACCTCACTAACAAAATTGTAAGAATCCTTTGTAAATGCGCTTGTTTGTACTCTTAGTGGTGAGAGGATTTTTACTAAATGTTGAGCATACCTTAAAAAGAATTAATGAATAGTTGCTGGTTTAAAAAATGTTTGATATAACATTAGCGAATGTTAATATTTAAAGCTATGAATTAAGGAATTAATTTATATCACAAGATGAAAAAAAAACACTTATAAATTAAGGGCAGGTATCAAAAATAACTTATTAAATTTTCTTACTTTACTGAGATTTATATCTTTTAAACAAATCAATTCAAATAATTTATTTCAAACTAGTAGAAATACAGTCCATACAGTATTCAAAAAATACAATATAGAAAAAACAAGCTAGCCAATATAATGCGTTAAATAAATGAAATTAAGGAATAACCTTTTAATCGCAAACATACCAACCGAAAAAAATTAATCTGCTCATTAAAAATATCATGCCATTACTCCAATTAAGGAGTAATGTAAGGTTTGAAAATTTTGGGGAATATTCTTAAATCTGTGTATAATTTTCCTCATAACTGTTAAAAGGTGACCGAATATGATTTCGCGATCTTGGCTCGTCTGTCTCTGTGAGTATATACATAATTTACTTTATAATAATCGTATATTATACAATCGTACATATATTGTTAACTACCAACCCGCATTGGACCAGCGTGGTCAGATACGGTCCCAAAACCCCTAATGGAGGGAGTGCATTAGCAGACGCCTATGTCCAGCAGTGGACTAACACAGGCTGAAAATGTTCATTGTTAGTAAGCAATCTGCTTATGGCTCTACGCGTGTTGTTAAACCATTTTTAGAATGGATTTTTCCGAAGTGAAAAGTAGTGTATTTTACCTAATGATAATATAGCTCTTTGGTTAGTAATAGTGAAAGTATATATAAATAGATTCAGCAGTTTTAGAACCTACTTAAAATGGATTTTGTAAAGTTACTTTTAATTGATTGTTTAATTTAGACTGACTTCCCAAAAGAAGGAGGTGCTCAATTCGAAGCGTAAGTTTTTTATATAAGTTTCCTTGTTGCCTCGCTCCTAGTGGTCCGATTTTGTTTACTATTTTTTTAAATGAGTATAAGCTGTCAAACATTACCGTTTTTTTAATAGTTTTGTAATAAGTAGATTAATAGATATTACAAAGTTAAGAAAAATTCGGTCTCAAAATTCATAACAACACCGTGCGATTAAATTGCAAATGCTGCTAAAACCGTAAAGATAAACTACATTCTACTTAATTATACTCCTTGATGTCTTAAATGTTTTAAGAACAATCTACAATAGCCATTTTAATGGAAAACATTGTCAAAATTACAACGAGTAATAATAGCAATTAAATTGCAAAACGTTTTGAAAAATAACATAATTTTAACAAAAAGAAACCGACTTTAAAATAATAAACTAATTCAAAACATAATTATTTCTTTTATTTACGCGATAATTATAGCATATCAAATCCACTAATTTACGGATTTTCGATATATAGTTGATATATATATTTGGTATATAAGTTCATATACCAACTTAGTCTGCCCGTGATCTTGGATGCTGAAAAGAATCCAAAACGTCGAGAATAAATACATTTAACTAACGCGAAAAATCCGTAAATTAGTGGATTTGATAATTCAAAACAAATAAAATGCTCTAAAAGTAAAAACTCCATTCAAAACCCCCTTCATCTTGTCCCCTCCTTTCAATTCTTGAGATTTGGTCGGGCCTTAGCCGTGAGATGACAAAGTTCCGGTTTCAGTTCAGACTTTTCAGTTTTTCTAGAACTGGCCAAGTTAATAAGCACGTTTTTAAATGAAAAAAAAAATCGAAATCGTTCAACCGGTTTCGGGTTTTTTTAATTTGGACACAATTTTGTACGGAGCGCACGTTTTTATAACCCGACCAGCTTATATTGGTAAAAATTTATACGCTTTTGAATCGGTCAAGTTTCTTTTTGTTAAAATTTCCTTGTAAAACTAAAACTTTTTTGATATCGGTTTTAAGATGTCCCAATTTAAAATAATTTTTTGATAATCCATCAATCTTTCCGACGTTATTCTAAATTTTTTAAAATTATCTTTTTTTATGCCTTTATTAATGTTTTTGTAATTTTATGATTTGGTGGGTGCTTTTGATAGCATAAAAATTTACTCTAGTGTTAAAATTAAACAATTGAATATCTCAGACGCCATTAAAAATTACGGAGTATAATGTTAAAAATATATTATAATTTCTAACGGTAACGGTTTTGAATTATACTATAATATTTTACGGTATATTTTAAATTGGTTAGAAAAATAAGTCAAAGAAACTTTTTGAGATAGAATCTAATCTTCTATTTGAAATTCTTATTTTAAAAGTTTAAGTAAAGTCCTTTTCTCTTGGAGAACTGGAACTTAAACAGGTGTTATTCCTTAAACAAATAAAGGGTTTGTCTGTACGAATTTAAAAATTTTGTCCTGTTGAATTCAATTTTTTATAAGTAAGGGGTTTTTCAAAAACAGAATTAAATTAGGAATAAAGTTCGAAAAAGGAAAGCAAAGTATGAATTATAGAAATTTATTCAAGCCTCATAACTTATCACAACTTATAAAACCTATAACATATGCAAGTTCAAATATTTTTATAAGGTAGCTTTTAACACACCTTTTTCTTCAAATCAAAAATATCTACAGAAAAGTGGAAATTGTAGCATTGAGGCTGGACACTGGATTTTTTTCTGAAAATGTTTTTAAGTAAAGCAACAGATATGAATGAAAATGAAACGCGTGACTACACCCAATTTCTGTTTTGGAAGTTTAATTATTCCAACATGAAAAATTATAATAAGGCTATGGGTTTAATCTTTTTTATAATTTTTTTATATTTTAAAATATTATAAAAAAATTTTATCTATTTTAATAACCTTTTGCAATATAAAATTTTATTGTAAGAAGTTTTTGAAGATAATTTCAAAAATTTATTGGGTGAATACAATTTTTAGGAAAATATTTTAACGATTTTTATAATAAATATAAAATTTCAAAAGCAAATTTTAGTTAAACCGGAATAAACGAACATTAAAAAATTTTCAAATAAATCAAAAATCCGAATAACTTATATATATTTTTTGTACTTGGACTATACTAATAATATTTTCTCATTCTTGGAGAAAACAGGCAAGTGATTCTTTATTGGCACATTCGAAAAAAAAAATTGCACACATATTTTGTATTGTTATTTTGTTTATTTGTGGGAATCAGTTTCCGGGGAACGAAACCAATATTTCATTTTTTCTAAACTTTCCCAACATTTGCCAATTTAGATTCTGATTATGTAAAGATTATATAAAAGTGCAAGAAATTTTCTCTTTTTCTAGAAAAGTCAACAATGCTAATATGTGTATATAGTTTATTTAAAATACACGCACATGGTTTAGAAAAAATGACAATATTTTTTTAAATTTAATTTTGGTATCATATGGATAAAAATGATAATTTTAAGAAGGGTTTATTTTGAAAGAGATATATCTTCGTTAAACCTTTTCGATATGGTAGGTATATATAAAATAAATATAAAAAAATGTTCAAACATCATTTCAAAGTGTGTCTTTTGTGCTTATTAGACTGTCAAGTGCAGGCCACATTTGTAATTGTGTCCGATGTCAGAAAGAAAACGGCGTATTGTATTAATGTTCCTATTATTTTTTAATATAATATACAATAACTTGTATTCCATCTTTTTTCTTTTCTTCAAAAAACTGTTTTACATATTTCGTTGGATAAAATTTAAATGGGTCGTGAATAAACGTGAAGATAACTAATAAAAAGTTATTTCTTTATTCTTATATAAAATTAATAAATGCAAGGATAGTTATTAATTTCCCCTTTTTGTATTGTCACAATAATGATAAAATTTTTTGTATCGAAACAAAATTCCTCACCATCGATTGTCCCTTATCTTCTTTATTTTCATAGTTTATATCTGCTCTAGAGTTTGTAAACGAAGTTTATCGGCTTTCAATACCAGATGACTTTTTTAATAATTAAAGCGGTAAGACAAGCATTACGTTTACCTGATGATTATTAGCATGCCTTGCCCATAAGAAACACGTTTAAAGACCCCACAAATACGCTAGTCACTCTGAAATTTTACATTACGCTTATCCAAAAATTACGCTGGCTAGTGTCCCTTTTGGAATACCATACCAACACTACTAATTTGCCCAAAATTAAATAAAGTGATACTTTAGACCCTTAAGTATTTTTGGGATACAATGATTTTTGTTAAAAAGTTAAGTTTTTAAAAAGGATTAAGATTTAGTAAAGGTTTTATCAAATGGAAAAAAACAGTTTAAGAAAAAATCGAATTATATACATAGTTTAAAAGCTACTGTTATATATCTAATAATTGACTTCTAGTAAAAAAAATATACTTATATTAAATTATTAATACTTTATTACAATATAAAAGCTAAGTCTAATTAAAACTTAAGAAACATTCTGTATAAATTATTCAAATAAATTCGTCAATACCATATGTGGTTATAAGAATAAAAAAAATCTTTTGAAACGGCAACCATCGAACATAAAAATTTTTCATCATCAGCTAAAATAGTCCACTGTGGACATAGGCCTCCCTAATCACCTCTATCCATCAGAGGGGTTTTGGACCGTATCCCCAACGCTGGTCCAATGCGGGTTGGTGGGTGGACCGACTTTTTACGCCCACCGACGCAATCATTCTTTTGACAATTGGGTGATCGGCCCAATTTGCCCCTACACAAAACAAAAATTGAAAATTTTTCAGTCCCCCCAGGATTCAAAGACCTCCGGTTTCTAAGCCAATGCTTATACCATAGGCAAGGCACTTTTTTTAAAAAAAAAAAAGCCCCGTAATCATACAACCTTGTTAATTAATAAATTTTTTAAAAACATAATTTTTTTCTGTTCTTAAGTGGACAGAAAATGTTTTTATTAATTTCTAAAAATTAATCAATCCTATGGGGTTTTTCCGGAAAATTTTGCGGGGTTGGTCGAAAATTTTGAACCTTTTATTGAGGTGGCTTTATCACAGTTCCCAGAACTTGAGCTTGAAAGATCAAATTGGGGGAACTTTTAAAGTCCCAGCAGAAGTTCATTCGTAAATTTATCCTTCACTGGGTTTTTTGACCTATACCTTTTTTGACATTTTCAAGATTTTTCTTCTATTTATGTGTTTCCTTGATTCTTTTTAAATTATTTCATAGTTTGAAAAATAAAAAAAAATTGATTTTAAAAAAAAAAAAAATACTTTGGTTTCGATTCTAGACACATTATTTTTTTTTTTTTTTTTTTTTCAACAAAAAGTTTTTCATATTTTTAACGTCCATTTTCAAACCTTTGGTTTTTTATTAATACTTATAATTTAAAAATTATAACTGTCAAATTCGAGGATGGAGCAATAAGGTAAAAATATAAATAAAAAGCTTTTAAATAAATTTTTCTTCACAGAAGAGAAATTATATTTAACGTCTGTCAATTTAAATCTTACTGTACATATAAAAAAACTTAAAATATTAAATAGCGGCTTTCTCTCCGTTTATCGTGGAAGATAAGAAAGGGTTGACAGAAGAGAAGAGAAGGGTTACTGTACCATGCCAGAAAGGCAAAAGCAGGCCCACGCCAACACTCCCCGCCACCCCTTTGGGCGACTTGAAAAGGCCCAAAAAAGGACTGAAGTTGGCGTGCTGTTTGCTTTTTTACGGCATTTAACATGACGTGCCGAGTAGCTAAAACCCCACAGGCCAAATAAAGTTTGCAAAAGAGAGAAAATAAATAATGTTAAAAAACCTAGATGTGACAAAGGCTAAAAAGTTTAGACAAAACTAAGCAAATAAAATAAGCAATTTATTTATAGTAGCAAATAGTTTATATATCTTTTTTTAAATCTTTATATTTATCTGTGTTTTACTAATATATAACCGTTACCTTCTCTTTTTTATTTTATCCGTGCAACTCCCCTTTATCTATACCAAAAAAAGGCGCTGAGAAAATCTATGACTTTACCTGATTTTATCGGTTTTTTACATTTTAAATTCCCACATTTAAAACCTTTCCAGCGGCCCTGGTCAAGGGGTAACAATTTAAATTACTTTTGTACCAATTTGAAAAATTTCTTAACAATTTTTTATCAATTATGAAAACAGGAAATAAAATCTCGAGGTATGACCATATTCCTTGTATTTGATATCAATTGTTAAAACAGATGAAAATGATTTTAAATAAAACAAAAATTTCCATCAGGTTTGTTTTTCACAATGACTAGGAAATATTTAGATATTTCATAAAATTAATCCCTTTCCAATTTAATATAGTACAAAAAAAACTTTTTTATTTCTTTGTTCCTGGTTAAGTAACAAATCCAAGTGTTGTAATCAGATGCCGTCAATGAGAGTAAAAAGTCGGCATTTGAAAAGGTTTATCATTGGATCGTTAACTCAGATGGGTTGTTTGGTAAAATTAAATCAAGGGAACTGGATTGATTATTTTCATCAAAATGAAGATTTGGTGACTTGGTGACAACTTAGTACGGTCTGTAACAGGGCTTGATAGGGTCAAAAGGTGACAAAAAATAAAAAGAAATAACTTTTTAAAAAATATTATTCCCAATTTTATAACGTTTAATTTTGGAAGTTAAGGAAATACTTTAGTAAATTATTAAGTTTTATATTTTTAAAAATACTTAAAATTGTTTATTTGATGAAAACAAGTGATGAAAAAGTGGATCAACCACTTTCATACATCAACAAATACTGAAATAATGGCTTAAATAAAATGTATCGTAAAAATGTTTTAAATTTATTTTCATAATCTTGAGATAAATGTTAAATAACCGTTTTTTCCAAAAAAAAGTTCATGGGTAACATTTTATTTTTACTCCCAATTTGTTTTCAAACCACCAAAAGTCAACATGTTCCGATAATACACCGAAATGAAAAGAGTAAAGTAAACATTTTCACATTGAGTAAATATTTTTTCAAATGTTTTATATCTCGTGAATGTCTACCCTAGACCTTTTATTTACTTAGGAGGCAGTGACTTCTGACGGCTCAAATATTTATTTTGTTCAACCTTTTTAATTGTGGTTGAAGCATAATAATTCCATGCGAATATCTTACCATACGTCTTATTCTACAGTATTACATTTATCTCTGGTGCTATTTTTTTGGACCTGACGCAATAATTTTCGAAAAAATCTTTTTAATGAACTCTAAAAAGCCCCAGAAAGCGGGAATGGAAAATGATAATTGACAAGGGACGGAACAATTTCATCAAGACTGGAAACACATGTCAGGGATGTCTCTGTGATCAATAGGTTTAAAACCTGAATCACCGAGTTGAAAGGATTAAACATGGGTTTTGCGAGGGGCCCCGTGAAGTCTACCTCCACCTAACCAAAAACCGTGATGGAGCTAAAAATTCAAATGGTTGAAAAACCGATTCAATTCCCCAAATACAGAAACCATAAAAAGTTTGAGGATTTCCCGTTTGGTGGACTACATAGAGACGGGGTAAAAGGGTTTTTGCAGAAATAAACTCCGGGGAAGCCCAAACTTTTGATGAGAGCAGTCATAAATGAACGTTAAAAGATGGGACAAAACTTTGGAATAAACTTCTTTAAAGGGATCCCAAATTTATCCCCGGACCTTCAGATAACCAGATAAATGACGGATTGGGCGGAATCTAAAATCAAAGTTCTTGTGGGAACCAAAAAGCCATCTGGCTAAAAAATTTCGATCAGTTTTCCTTTAGTCGGATCACTGAGATGAAATTTCTTGGAAATTGGGATTACAGGCTCCCTTAACCAGATTACCGGGCAAACCCACGTGCGTTTGAATCGCATCGCTCTGGTGGTTTCCTATCTCAGTTTTGGAGGTTAGTCTGGCCTGAAACAATTCAAGCTCCTGGAAAGGATGGGTTACTGGGCTGCTATGAGGTGGCGACAATGTCTTAAGTGGGTTCGGATTCCATTTCTAAGGGTGGTAAAAGAGTCCCCTGGGGTGCAATTTCTTAAAAATTACCAACCGATCTGGTTTGGCCCTCCCATATAAAAAGTTTTCTTGAGGTCATGACCAATCGCCCCCACCAACAAGCTTGATGATTCCAGCCACCGGAGCCGCCTTCAAAGTTTAGCTCTTCACCTATCCTTGCCCCGGCCGAAATAGGTACAATCAACTGTGCCTTGTTTTTGTGGACTATAGGCTTTTGACCTGTGAAACCCGGACTATTTGGGCTCGTCAACGATCCGGGTCGATTATCAACGCAGGGAAAGGGTTGTACAGGGCGTTCGTTATGTCCATTCTGATATCCGGGGGTCAAAAGACCGAAACGGTTACGCAACGGTTATCATTGGAGGGAAGTTTTTTACTGATATGGATGGCAAAACATTAACGACGGTACCATTCATTTCGCTGAGATATCGTCATAGGACTGTTGGAGTGCTTGGGAGATGTTCAAGGAAAAACGTCCCGATGTATCGGACTCAGAATGAACTTGGACAAGACGAAAATCATTTCATGGACCGAGTCCGGTCAAAGGTGATTTAATTACCTCAAGGTTATGAAATTGTTTATCTCGGGCCCATAATGCAGTTGAGGAAAAAACAACTGGGAGAAGCCAATGGAGGTTCTGTTGGGCGGGCAGCATTAAGGTACACCCTTCTCACTCGCCCGATAATTTAAGAAAAAAGCAAACCAGTGCTCTTACGATGACCAAGGGCAGAAAGACCCTGACTATTGGACTGGTTTAAATTTCCCGGAATCTCAATTTAAAATAGAACCGCTTTGTCGGGTCTCTATAAGATTCTTTAAAACATCACAGTGGACGAAATTAATATGCGCACAGGTTAGCTCGTTGAACGGGCAGTGGGCCGGTTTTGGTTTCAAAAACGGATGGCAAGGGTTTAGGGTTCTTCTGGTTGGTTACCCTGCCAGGTGCGAAAGGCATCTCCGTGCAGCATTTGGTTCAAGTTGGGGTGGAGAGGATCGGCCTTTGGGTCATGAAAGGCCATGTCCAGCAGTGGACTGATAAGGGCTGATTCGATGATGCTATGGTGATTAAAATAAAATACAAATAAGAAAAAAATTTGATACATTTTTTATCCTCTTTTCTAAAAAGAACGATTTCATTTGAAGCTGTTAAGTAAATATTTTTTTTCTATTTCCTTGGAGCTTTTATATATTTTTTTTCCAAACGTTAAATGTCAATTAACAAAAATTTTTTATAAAGGATTTTTCCATAATCCAATCATTCCAGAAGGATTATATTTTAATTTAATATTTAATGTTTTTAAATTTTTACAATTTATTTCACTTTTTGACCAAGTTTTTAAATAAGAAAAAAAAGTTTTTCAGCTGGGTATACAACGTTCTAGTTTTTATAAATGTCTAAATTTAAGTTCAAAATAGAAAACAAATTGGATCTAAATTCAGGAAAACAATGGGCCTTTTGTAATTTAAATAATTTAAGGAGAAAACAACAAATGTTTGGGTTTTGTAAATAAAACTTTAAACCATAATTTACTTAATCAATTATTTCGTTTTGTTTCCCCTTGGTTAAATTTTCATCAGGATAAAAGAAAACAAAAAAAATATCAAATAAAAAAAATAATAATTAAGATTAATAAATAATAAAATGGGTTATTTTTATTTTGTTTAAATTAAAAAAAATAATATTGACTTTGGATTTTAATTTTTTAGGGTAAAAAATTGGTAAAAAAGGTAAAAGATATAAAAAGTATTCCGGTTAAAAATTTTATATATTGCTTTACTTATTTTCAATTTTAATAAACTTTATCAGAATACCCAAAGTTAAGGGTCGAAAAAAGTTTTGGTTACATACAAAAATTTCTTTCATTTGGCATACTCAGTATGGTTTTTTAGGTAAAACTGTGAATCTAAAAGGATGGGCGGGAACTTTAGAAACCGGGTCGGGGTTCCCAATCCTGCGGGACCACAAATTTTTTATTGTTGCCCTGTTGGAAAGGGGCAAACCCCGTCAAAAGGGATCCGCGTCGGATGGGCCGAAAGTTTCCGCCAAACCATATTGGATAGCGTGGTGAGATACCCCTATGGGATGGATGCTAAGGAAATTTATTCCAGCGGTGGGGCACAGACCGATGATGTTGATTAAGGTTTTATTTTTTGTCAATTCAGTTTAAATTTGAACTGCTGCAAAAAGTCGACGGTTGATTTGAAACTTTTTGCAGGATTTATAAATATTTTACAATGCCCAATTTAAATTGGATCCTTAAACATGTTAATTATTTAAATTGTTTATGGGTGGAAAGATAAAACTGGTTTTGAATATTCCCGCATCTGGGACAAAAATTCTTTTCCCAAGCGTCAATTATAAAATTTGTCAATGGGCTGCTCAATCGTGGAAGGTTATCCGTTAAAGAGGTATACGATTTATTTCTTTACCAATTTCTATTTTTAAATAAAAAAAGTAAACAAAATGGTTTGGTAAAATCTTAACAAATCATTGCCTAAATAAAAAAATATCAAATCCACTAATCCACTAATTTAATATGTTCATTCCATTTTATTCTTTTATAAGTCTTAAAACTTGACATTAAATTAATAATGAAATCATATTTACCTTTTAACATATATTTAAATATGCAAATGATAAATAAAAATATCTATTCACGGTTTTAGCTAATTACTGCATAGAATCTAAATAAATTGAAACAAATCTCATGTGAAACACTTAAGGTGATGGAAACTAACGCGTTCGCATTTATGCACTGCGGTGGCTAATTTCAGGCCATGACTGTAGACATTTTTTAGTTAATACCATATTTTATTTGGCTAAGGTATGAATGAAAATATAAATGAGAATAATTATTCGGGTAAAAGCTTTTTGATAGCGATAGCGTAATTACAGTAAAACAATTATAATTAATTAGATACCAATTTTTAGTGAACTAAAATTAAAGTATCGGTTGGCAAATACGTTTAAACATTGGATACTTCATTTATTGACTAAAACTCTAGGCTACTGAACACCATTATCAATTAATAAAAGTAAATCTGTTTAAATGAAGTAATAATATAGGGATTTATTTAAATAAGTTTATATTATATATTTTTTTTTTGATGGATCTCTTCCTGAGGAAGAAACCATTAGAACATAACCGGTTCCGGGGGCCCGTTCCAGGCGCTCTCCCGTAAGTGACTTAACTTCACCAAGGGCCCAGAGGGGCCTAACGGTTGTCCACCTTCTGGTTCCGTTAGCATGTGAATCGAGGGCTGCCGGTGGGCGACGCCTCGGCTCGATTCAGACGCTTTGCAATGATCATTTAATAGCTAGAAGAGCTCTTCTAATGTTACACCACTTCTTAAAGCGTTGGCGCTGGGAGAAGAGTGGCGCAAACTCCAGCAACGCCTATCTAATATGTTGTTAAGCTCAGTGTCATATAGCAAAGGGTGTGTAAGTTATAACCTCACGGTGGGGCCGATGTCATGAGTGTGTGTGTGTATTCCTACACTCTAGGTAGGGTGTGTCTGGCTACTGCTAGGGTGTCGCTACCTAAGCCTTAAGGGCGTAATTAAATTCTTGTATTTAACAAGAAGGAAAACCTAACCATCGCGTCGCCGGCGGCGCGGCGAACTCGTCTGCTGCTTGTTGGCTCGTCTAGATTAAAGATCTGGCACTTTAAAAATGATGCTATATTGTTGCAAAGTGTTGCCTTGCGGCTAGCATGCTGGCTCTTAGAGGCGGCGGGCCGCCTGTGCGCTCGGAGTCGGCTCCGGCGCTGCTTTGCCCGCGGGCGGACCTGCCAGCGTTAGAAGGACGGAGGGTGGGAATGCGGTGGTATTGGATGGGATGGGTGGTCGCCTGAAGAGTTCGGGATCGCAGGCTCTGCGTTTTGGCAATAGGCAGCCAGGTAGTTAGCCGGTGGCCGGGATTGCGGCAGAACGCACGCAGGAGGTTCGAAATGGCAGACTTCTTTGTCCTGGGTCTGGGACAGGATGCGGTACCGTGGTCCCCGGGCATTTAACGCAACGGGGGCGTGCAAAGCAGTTCCGCGCAGCGTGACCGAATACTTGGCGGTTGTGACACTGCCCTGGCAAACCGTTTGAGTGTGGCCGCTCAAAGAGAGCAGCCGAACCCACACAGTTGCTCGACGTCGTAGATGCGCTTACCTTCCTTCGGGTGCGCTCCAGGCGTGACAGCACCATACCATAAGGGCGTTTGGTGCGTGGGTGGTACATACGTTGTACCCTAGGATGGATGTCTAATTCTTTAATCGCGGCGTTATCTCCCGCGCATGGGACTCCTTAGGACCTTTGACCCTGTCCAAGTACGCGCTCATCCGGGAGCGCAATGGTATAATTGGTGTTCCTTTTCCCGGAGAAAGAGGTCACCTTTTAAAGTCGTCAGGGTCTCTAATTGTAATTTGATCCCTGATTGCTATCGAGGCCTCAAATTTAAATCTATTGGATAGGGCCGAGCGTATGTCACCCATTTTTCCTTCTCGCGGAGGTAGATCGGTGGTGGGCGTTTCCCTACGGGTAGCGGGGGGGCGAGGGGAGGCCCTGGGATCCGCGGATGGATGGTTGGGTTTTGTCGCCTGGGGACGAGGTTTGGATCAAGGGGCAGGTGGTGGGATATCAGGCTTTGCAGCCTGACAGGTGGACGGGTGTGGGGAAGGGTGCGCCGCCTTCCTTGGGTTGACGGTTTAGGCCTCGTCCGGATTGGTTTTGGAGCTTTGAAGCCTCGGCCTCCATGCCTGATTCCGTGCGGATGCAACGCGACATAGTTGTCGTCGCCTCATCGTCAGGGAATGGCCTGCGGCCGGGCGTTGAGGTGGGACTGGGGTGGTCGAATACTCAGATGTGAGCAGGTGCACGGCGTCGGTGGAAGCTTCATATATAATTTTTTACCGAGCTCGCTGATCGCCGGTTCAAGACCAAAGCGGGTAGCGACCCGGTCGACCATTATCCGATTGTGACCCTGGCTGGGCGATGGGTGCATCCAAACGCAGGTGGTCCGGCGGTTGCGGCGTAGCTTCACCCCTGCCGGCTGCGGCGGGAGGTTGTCTGACTTGCTTCGAGCAGGACAGAATATTAAAACGTTCGGTGGGCCTGGTAAAGTCGTTAAACGGCTTGTTCGGTGAAAGAATTAAATAACCCTAAGAAACAAGATTATGCGCTTAGCGGCTAACAACCACATTGTGTTATGCAGCAGGTTGCAAAACAGTGCGTAAGCCGACCGCTTGAGGTAGCGCAATAAATCTCCGCGATGACGTCAGCGGTGCGACAAAAGCTCTATGAGCGCAGGTGCCTCAAACGCAGATGGCGCAGCGAGACGATTTCACGGCGGGACGATGACTTCTGCGAAGCGAGCTTGAGACTTGCCGGCGAACACGTGCGGTCAGGACCGCGCTGGAAGCGCTCTGTGACTACTGGAGGCTGCTCTGTGTATATTATATATTAATTTTTTTGTATATGGGCCATTGCACTACGCGGGCGCAACGTTTGACGCCTGTTTTAGTTAATCCTCATTAAATAATGGACATTTTATCATTTTTCGGACTTTTCGCGACTGTTGCAATGACTTCATTCCCAAAATTTTGGATTATGCAATGACTCAAAGTGAATAACGATATAAGAAAAATTAAATAAATATTTACGAGTTTTGTTCACTATGCAAGATTTAAGAACTATTTATTTAATCTCTCGAAACATTTTACCTAAGTTAGTTTTGACCAATCTAAGTTATTTTAATTCAAGATTTATTTTACAGCAGTAGTTAATAAGCTAAGATAGTTGTTTTGGTTCATTGCTTCTACATTAATAATAATTATTGATTATTTAGATTTATTTTAATGAATATACTTCTTCGCCCTGCGGCAAGATGGAGTGAGGGCATTCGCAAAGTGGCTGATGTGAGCTGGATGAGAATAGCCGAAGATCGTTAGCGGTGGCGCGCGTTAGGGGAGGCCTATGTCCAGCAGTACACTATCACAGGTTGATAATAATGCTGATGATGATGAAGATATATTAATGCAGAAATATTAAAAAAAATCTTATTGATGAAAACTACCATAAAACTAATAAATATTTGAGGTTCATGTGAAAATTATGTTTAAAAAAAGTTATCGGTACAAATTCAAAGATACCTTAGCTCTCTTTTAGAAGGATTGTACTTTAACTCTCGAAGTTTTTTAACTTCAGATCTCTTTCCAGGGTCGTGAGACAGACTAGTTTATAGAATAAATAATATAATGTATATGCGATTAAATACGTTGCCCGTTTTTTAAAAGTTAAGATGTTTAAAAATTTTCGTAATTAGTTTTGTTAGTGTCAGCAGAATATAGTAGCGAAGATAGTTGGTTTTATTAAAGATTATTCGAAATAATTGTTACATTATAAATCGTACCTCAGTCTTCTTTCAACAGTCCGTATAACTTAGTACTCTTTTGTCTTAAATGTTCAAGATATTGTAAAATTTGCATATTAATCCAATTAACTTATAGCTTGTGTCTGTAGTCAGTTTACAAAATTAAAGTTTCTCAAAGTTTCCTCACTCGTCCTGATTTTGGACCTCTAATCAGTCCGAGAGTAGTCGGCATTACGACAAATTTCGTGAAAGTTCAGCCGTTTGTAAAATATGTTTATAGTGAAATGTCTCACGAAAATTCTAATTGTTTTATAATTGTACGTGCTCTATGTTATTTTATAAAAATGCATCTTTTAATTTAATAAAAAAAATTGAAAACTTACAAAATACAAAGGCGTACCCTTAAAATTTTATTTTAATAATAATACTGGAAGCTTATAAAAATATTGGCGCCGTGTTGGAACATCAAGTAAAGTGGAAAGGTTAATAGCAAGGCTGTAAATTCCTACATTTAGGTAAATGTACAAAATGATGTGATAAGTATAGAGGCGTCAAGAGACACTTTTTTGGATGTAAACAGTACTCGTATTACAGTCGTTTTTTCACAAGTCTGCTTCAAAGTAGACGTGTCACTTGTCAATAGATTATTTTCTAATAGTAATGATAGTAATTGTATTAAGCAATCGTTTATTAGTTAAAACTATTTTACTGCTTTCTTTTATATTTCTTATATTACAATCATAATAGTTGCCATGGTTTAGTTTAGGAATAAAAAGACAATGAATTATTTAAAACATTGTTTTAATATAGTTTACAGCTATTTAGGTTTAAGAAGGGATCTCTTTATAAGAAAGATACTTTATTTAAACAAAACAAGATGAAGCTACGGCCAACACTATTTAAATGAAAAAAGGAAATTAACGTAACCAATATCAGAAAAATATGTAAGAGTAAAACGTTCTGAACACTAAAAGTTCTTCTACAAAAGTTTGTTTCATGATCGGTAAACGTAGCAAGTGAGATATTGCACTGCACTCCGACAGTCTACAATGTTTTTCATTGTAGCCTATAGCAAAAAGTCCTTCAAGTGTGCATATACACTTTCCAGTGGCGCTTCCTGTAAAAGTTATTGAAAATTAATGTGTTCTGCTAGTAAGTTATATTTGATGAAAGGAAAGTTTATATTTTTAGAGTAACATTTTTTTTTTCAATTTAATATTGGACAAGAGAAGGTAAACGGTCACCTGATATTAAATGATAGATTCTGTAACAAGGAAACTCAGTGTAAGATTGCGTCTTACACTGCTTTTCTTATGGGCGGAATAGAAAACCTACGAGCTTAAATCTCTTAAAGCTCTTTTTAACTCGCGGTGATGAAAATTCAGTTCTAGTTAAAACTTATAATAACTTAATACAAAGTAATATTACTTTTGGAACAGATACTTATTCTAGATGATAAAGTTTTTATTTAACTAAACAGTATTTATGTTTGTTCAATTTACTATATTTGCTATGTAGCTCAATTCCATAAATTGATATACGGCTTACACTATTTATTAACAAGCTAAATCTACTTAAGCGTAAGCAATATTTTTATTGATAATATATTTCTTTACGTTCTACGAACCGCATATATGTAATATTAATTGTTCGAGATTATAAAATCGTCGTTTTATAAATACTAGCAAGAGCGAACTTTTTGGCAAACATTTTTGAAGTTACATAGTTGTTTCTAAGCGCTATGTGTTAAAAACTTTATAATATAAAATTATCGATTATTGTCTTACAATACTTATACAAAGAAGCTGAGTAAAGTCTGCAGTATATTCAGAACTTTGTAAATTGTCATAAATGTAATGCGTTTTATTATGTTAAATGTTACTTTTATATATCATACGGTGCTTACAAATATAGACATAAAGGGCGATGGTTTTAAAACATTTTTTAAGTTTAAGGAGAAGTCAGCTTAGATGCCCTTGATAAATAAATTTTATTATCTTCATATTCAAAAGCTTTTATGTGTTATTTTTATTATTATGATATGATTCGGAGGTTAAGGG
The DNA here is from genome assembly GCA_029286875.1 of Lamproptera curius. Classification (NCBI taxonomy): domain Eukaryota; kingdom Metazoa; phylum Arthropoda; class Insecta; order Lepidoptera; family Papilionidae; genus Lamproptera; species Lamproptera curius. Next base: position 35,345 of record JAGSMT010000190.1, on the reverse strand, counting down.
TTCTATTTAATAACTATAAATCATAACTAATTAATTCTTTATAAACTAATTGTATAGTTTAGAAAGTTTAGGCTACAGATTAAAAATAATATTGACTTTGAAATAAGACATCATAATTAATATTGGGAATACTGGTTTAAGTTTACGATATAAATGAAAATAACAACCCACACAATAGCACATCTAAGACTAGTTTATCTGTTTTAATTCTACATTATTTTAATTTCTATTTCGACAGAGAACATTAAAAAAATATACTGTAATGTTTACGGTTAAATTACTTACATTGTGAGGGTACCAGTACCTAAAGGTTTAAAACTGGAACAATATTGTTTCTGCTCAAGTTCTAATAGCATTATTTATTTTTATTAATAGGGCAAGGTAACATTAATAGCAAAGTTTAATTTAATCGCGTTTAATTTTCTCTTTAATCTTTATGATTAGTCTTTTATTATGACCACTAAATGAAAAAGTACATAACAAGTGTTAAACCTGCGTAAGTAAACACTTGAACCAATATAGTCATTTAATTTCCTCAAAACCTTACCTTTTTTAATATGCAAGGTAGGGCTACTAACAAAATGACCGTAATGCTTTTAATGTATGCTTAAAATTCGTGATAGTACAATAAGAAATTAAAAAAAAAAGCACTAGCATCCGAAACTGTACAATACATAACGTTTGTGGATTAAACGTTTTAGTTTTTAATTGGTTCCTAAACGTAATATTACACCATACTGCCTCTCCAACATTTTTAAGTTATCTTATATTGAAGAAACACTAGAAAAATGGTTTGGAATTTTTTAAACAAATTATTGATTAACTTAGGTTAAAATATTTATATACTGTGCTACATCTAACACAACTCTTATTTGTTAATAATAATTATGCTTCATTTAAACAACAAAATATGGATGGATTCAAAGACAAAAAGTATGCTTAAATGCATATTCAGTTTAATAAAGAAGCATTATTACGTACGCAGGATTATCAGTAGAGTTTTCTATATTTTAATCTATAATATACACCTATTTAAATGTATAATGATATGAAATACTATTTGGGCGAACTTAAGTAATAAGGCAATGCGAATATTTAACTAGTACTTCAGGTTAATTAATATTCATTATGCAACGTCGAATGTATGCAAATTCTATTATCAGCTCGATTGACCTGTTTAATTCTATGTTTTAATTGCAATATTTAAACATAGAAATAAACAGGTCAGTTGAGGTCAACATTGTAATATTTATTTTATATATTTTAATATTTACGTACATATCTATATATGTTTTAGTAGATAATAATATGAAAATTAAACGAATGGTTTATCGAATACTTTTATGTCAAGTATTTTTAAACTTAAAGGATACAAGTTTAAAGAAAAAATTTTAAAATTTAATACTTGTTTGATGAAGGGCTTCAGTTTAAGTAAGCTATTGAAATTTTTTTGAAAAATGTAGATTTTAAATATGAAAAATGCCGAATATAGATGTGAAAGTAATTTTATTTGAATATTTCTGCAGTATTTTTTTTTAAAAATTAAAAAGTTTAAAAGAACCAGTTATGAAGGAAATTTTAAAATTACTTTTTTGTTAACGTCACAAAGACTTGAGGTCCCGTTTTGTTGCTCTGAGGTATGTTTCTTTATAAAATATAAAATAAAAGTTAAAAACTTTACTTGTTAAATTAGTTTTTTTTCTGTAGATAACACTGTTTAATTTTGCGTAAACCATTTAAAAATAAATGTCTCTCAATACAAATAACCTTTATAATTTAATTTTAAAACATTAAGATTCCTGAAAATACGGCGGAAATATCAAAAAACAATTTCCAAAAAATTGTATTTTAAAACGCCTCCACCTATTATTTTTTTTATTTCAACAATTTTTCTTACCCCCAATTCTTTTAATTATTTATGATTTCATATTTACTCTAGGTTCTGTAACTCTTAAATTAAAAGTTATATAAAATTAATCAGCAAGGTTAGTCCCCAGAACCTTTTTGTTTAGTAAAAGAAATAAAAAAAACCATTGAACTTCCTTAATTTATTTTATTAATTAATCAAATTAAATTTGGTTATAAATATTATAAAAAGGACAAATTTCTCGTAATATAAACAAATAAGCTGCCTACATAGTATGGATATAAAACCTTGGGTTTGGGTCGATGCGTTCTTTCAGTTATCAAGTAAATTTGGATTTTAGAGACCCAGTACTTGGGAAAATGGCTGGTGAAAGAGTTACAAGATTATACATGATGCTTATTTATTTAAAAATTTTTTAACAACATAAAAATGGGTTGACCCCACAAAAAAAAGTAAGATTAATAAAGTAAAATTTATTCAATAAAATAAAAAACAAATTCCAAGACCCAAACAAATTTTTTTTTTATTATAATAAAATTATTTTTGTTAAACAAAAAATTAAATTTTTAATTTCAAAATTCAAAATTTTTAAATTTTTAAATTTTCCCTTTCTGGAAATAAATTAAAGGTTGCAAAAAAATTATAAAAACCCAAATTTTAAAATTTAAAAGGGAAATTTAATTTGTTTAAATTTTTAAAAAATCAATTTCCCTTTGTTTTTTCGTTTTAAAAATTTTAAATAAATGGGTTTAATTAAATTGAAATTTTAATTTTAAAAATTAAATTAAAAATCTAAAAAATAAAATTTTAAAAAATGTTCAAAAAAATATTTTTTTAATCACTTTTTGGTTTAAAAACTTATAATCCCAAATCCCCCGGGGTTTTCCCAAGGCTTTACCCAAAAACTTTCACAGGAAAGGGTGGGAAACAGGGATTTTTTTAAAAGTATTTTAAAATCGATAAATCCTTTGAAACCAAAATCATAAAAATTACTGTTTCATTTAAAATCTTAAATTTAAACCTATAAACAGATACAAAAAAGGAAATTTTTTTTTTTAAAAAATTTCTTTTATTTCATTTTTTAACAAAAAAGGTTTTTATTTTTAAACTGATATCCTATAAAAATTAATATTTTTTATTGTTAGAAAATTTTCAATTTAACTCCGGTAATAAAGGGCTTATTTTTTTAAAATCATTGACCCTTTTAAAAATCAAATTAAGGCAAAAAGTTAATTTTAAAAATAATTTCTACCAAATAAAGGGGGAAAAGAGAAAACAACAAAAAGCTTTTTTATAAAAATTAAAAAAATTTAAAAACGAATACCAATCAATTTTTTTAAACAAATATTAGAAAAAATTTGTGGCAATGATTTTTTTACTTAATAAATTCTTTTAAATATAACGGAAAAAAAAACGAAATGGCGTTTTAATAAAAACCGTCCACAATTGACGAAAGGGCTGATTATGTGTTTTGAAAAAAACTTACAACTTTTTTTAAAATTATGAACAAGGAATTGAAGCAAAAATTTCAATTCAGTTCACTTTTCGAAACCATTCCCGCTTTTAACAAATGGTTTAAATTTAGATTCCCTATTACGATGGGCATTATTAGAAATTTTGAAAAAACTTAAATTATTATAAACGCACACGGTTTACCCTTGGGAAATATTTAATGTATATTACAAGTGTAGGTTCATTTATTTCAAAAGCAAAAATTTAAATTGGTTCCGATACAAAATCAAACTATTAAGATGGCATCCTGAACAGCTCACCATTGCCATTAATATTTAAAACTTTTAAAACCATTAACAACTTTGAAATTTATATCATGAAATTACAGGACTTGGTTAGTAAAGAAATGACTTAAAAGTTTTGAAGTAATAAAAATTTGTAAAATTATCAAATTAAAGTTGGTCATTAATGTATACTTAGTAAGTATAAATTATCATTTTTCTTTGTAAATGCCTCATCATCATCTTATGACTAAAAAAGAACTTCAAATTTTAAAACACAATTAACTCTAAAGCGGTTAGGTGTTCAAATATCTCAAAATTGCCAAGTGGTAATACGTTACGAAGTTTTCATTTTTTTTATCCAACAGCTTTGAGCAACTTTGTAAAACTGTTAGATAAAATTCGTGTTTTGGGTCATTATAAATTAAACATTCATCATAATTCCGGGATAATTACAACATGCTTTAGTTAGGCATTATTTTTCTTTTTATCGAAAAATTTTCCTGAATAAGGTTCAAAGAAAATTTAAGACTAATATTTAAAAAATAAAAACGGTGAACTATCGAAAAGTAAGTTTAAAAATTAATTATCATAATTACAAAGAAGTTAAAAAATTAAAAAATAAATGCAAATTTTTTAAAGGTTCAAAGATTTTTTTTTAATGAATATATTGTACCAGTATCTAAGAATAGGTAAAATATATACTAATGGTGACTTTTCAAAGGGTTATACGACTTACCCAACTTCTACCCACTTAATATTAATTTCACTTAGCTAATATTAGAGTTAAAAATCTAATTCCTGGTGTTACAAAAGTACCATTTGAAAAGATTAAAAACACTCCTTTGCCCCTTAATTCTCTTAACCAAACTCGTGCAAAACCAAATTATCAACAAAAAAAAAAAAGATTTATTATTGAAATTGTTATTTTGTAATTTTGACAATTTCGTTATGTTTTGACTCTGACATTCAAATAATATGACAAAATATTGGTTTCCAAAAAGTGTTATGGCAATATATTATTTGTCGTATCAGCATATATTTTAAGTTTTTTTTATTATTGAATTCATTTAATGCGATTAATTATTTCGTATAGATTTATTAATTATAAATTAAATTTTCTGAACAATGTTTTTAAATTATGCATATTAAAAAGATAGAAGTTTTAAAACATTTCCTAACTATTGGTAGTTAGGATCTTTATAACCGTTAAATTTCTACGATCTTTAAATTGGAAAGCTCTCAAAGTCATAATTATTTATTTAATTTAGGCTCTGGTGAGCACTCATGGACGTCAAAAATTATCCATTTACCACCAGTTCACAAACTCAGATCCGTATAGAGAAGAACCGGCAAGAAACTCTTTTTTTTTGGCATTTAAAAAAATTTTACCAATACATAATTTTTTTAAGTTACCACGGGATTTGCAAGTGCAGAATATAAACTAATTCCACACTTCTCATCTTGGTCCTCAATGTAATTTTTAACAGAATAAAAGGCTTATTCTATAAGCGTTGACAACTTTACGAAAGCTCTTATCATTCAGTTGCGTTTCGCAGTCATTTAATTTATTATACATTCTTATTCTAAGTTACTACTTAAGTTATAAATTATCCTAAGTTACTCTCAGTTATCAATATAGATCTCCCGACTGAGATAGGCAACGTTGTAGACCACCCATAATATGGAAAGACGCACTTCATTGTTACAGCGAACAGGCAAGAATGGAAAAAGAGGCCTTTGCCCTGTCATGGGCACTACAGGCTAGATGAATCAATCAATACTCCCAGTTACTTTAGCTACCTTTCAGTGAAGTCCCGTCAAAATTGGACCAGCAATTCTAGGGTTTACCCAGAACAACAGACTGACAGATAAAAATAAAAATAAATTATTTTGTATATCACAATACAATAATTTAAAAACAATTTTTCTAATATTAAAAACAGACACATCAATTTTATTTATTTGTACAGATTTTGATTCGAAAGGAATGATTACATAATTAAATAATAACATGAAACTTTTTTATTTTTCTTATTAGTTACATTGATCCTAGTCAAAAAATACCAGATCGCCTTAAGCGTCTTTTTTGGTAAATTTTTACCTAACATAAAAATTTTACAACAAAATCTCACCAACAAGTAATTTCTCTCTCGTAATAACAAAAAAATAATCTCTACTCATGATAAATTACACTAGAGTTCGGGCTTATACAAGGTCACTGTGGGGCCTGTCAGATTAAAGTCGAGTGATTACTCTCAACTCGGAAGTAACTAGATCCTTCCACACATTACCCTAATGCAAATTATGTTAAGATTGATTTAATTGCTGATTACGTATAACAACGGTAATAATTTAGACACCGTTGTTTAAGGGTTTTGTATGATGTTCCCTTTTGTTAATTTTGCTTTGAAACACAAATTTAGGAGGGGTATATTGTTTTGAAAATATATATATTTAGCTAAACACATAAAAAGTTTAAGTTTGACAAGTGAAAATATTTAATAACTAATATACGAAATATATTACAAATAATATATGAAATAACGTATATTATTTGTTTTGATTACTTGACTGTAATAAACTGCCTTTACAATTAATATGCCTTGGCTTAACAGCCTCCGCGAATAACCTAAATAACCTAAAAATAATTAATTACGGGCAAGGAACTATCAAATGGTACTCGGGATTCATTGCGATTAGATTGCTTCTTATTCTCGAAATCGACTTTGTCCCTCCCTAAGAACCCATTTGTCTACTAACCAATTAGAGGCTCTCTCATAACATAAATCAATAATTATTGAATAAAATGACTTTTTACGGTTTTCATCGCTTACGCTTACGGTTCGCATCGTTTAATTTACTTATTTTTTCGTTTCGAACACTTTCCAGCGGCCGTGGTCACGGGATAGACTGAAATGTCAGTTGCCAGGGCTGAAGCTGGGTTTCAAAATCTTAATTGTAATTAATTATTTGTAGTCTGTACTCTTACCTATGCAAAATGAACTGATTTTATTCAATAATTAATAGTATTCGAGTAAACAAAAGAAATAATTATAAACAATTACTTACAGTAATTTGTCGTTAAACACTAGTTGGAATTTTCTATCGGATACTTCAATAATTATATAACTATTTTACGTGATTCACGCGTATATTTAGATGGATATTTTTATAACTAAACATAAAAATACATAAAAAGATAGTAAATAAAAAAATTAACGTTAGAGCCAACGGGGAATCAGCTTAAATATATATTAAACATTTATTTATATCATGCTTACGTACGTATATACTCAATATTGTCGTAGTTATGCATAAGTTGATCCTGTATTACTAAGAATAACATAAGTATGGCAAAATTTCTCTGAATTTTACCAGATTACGTACCAAAATAAAAGATTTTTTTATTAGGTTCTAGCATCGCTATTTAAATGTTCCGAAGAACAAACAAACACAAAAACCCCTGTTTATGTGTTTATTTGTCGCAATACGACAAAATAAGGTTGTTGAAGACAACGATGGTACTAAGGTTTCACCAATTTTTCACCGGAGCCAACGAATTATAAAAAAAATCTGTTGACAGTTAAAGGAGTATTGTGCGTGGTTAGTATATATTATGTGAAATTTGATTACAAATTCGTTCGAGACCAGAAATGGCCAATGATATTTATTTGTATAAGATCTATAGTCATGAGAATTCTACCTGAAGTGGTATCCTAAAACATCACAGTTGAATTTAAAAACGTTCCCGATGTATTTCTCGTTTTTCATAAATAATGTATCTTAGCTTTTACACTAAAGCTTCTCTATAGCAATTAATTTCCACCAATAACATTGATTCCGTAGCCTAGTAACTGCCTCCGTAGCCTAGCGGTATAGGCGTGTGCGTTAGAAACCGGAGGTCGTGGATTCGAATCCTGCGAGGACTCAACAAATTTCAATTTTTTCCTAGTTGGTTAGGGCAATTTGGGCCGATCACCCAATTGTCTGAAAAGTAAGATTATCTATGCGTCGGATGGGCATGTAAAAAGTCAGTCCACATTGGACCAGTGAGGTGGGATACGGTCCAACACCCCTAATGGATAAGGGGCGTACTAGGGAGGCCCTGTCCAGCAGTGGGTTATCGAAGGCTGATGATAATATGTGTAATATTTTATTTATTATTATAACTGTTCTATAAAACTTGTATAAAAACAAAAATAATAATATCATTGCAAATTGCCCTAACCACCTAGGAAACAACAATAAAAATTTAGTTGAGTCCCCAGATTCGAACCCAAGACCATTCAGTTCTAAAGCACACGCCTATACCACTAGGCGACGAAGGCAGTATTACACATATACAAATTATAAAATGAAATATATAATAAACAATACTTATATAAATACATCCAAACCAGACGCAAGCCCTCGGCAGGGGAGACCAAACGGCTCAGGATTAGGTTGAATGGGAGAGAAACCGGCGGACAATGCGAGCGGTGTCCAGAAGCACCACTTTCTGCATTTGAGCTAGAAGCGGTCCGTCACGGAGTCCCAGCCGCCTTAGGTGATGTGAGAGGCTCACTGGGATTAACCCGTTTGCCTGCCAGATTTTCCTCTATGACGGATAGTGATGGCTCTAGCACAGAAAAAATGCAATGCATCCTTACCCGATATGCAGAACCTCCGGTTTCTCCACCTTTCGCCCAAAAATACGCTCGCAATGCGTTCCGATTCATGTCTGCATTCCAACGCATGCGACGTACTCCACCAGCGGCAGGTGCCGTTTGAGGGGCCCCTGCGGACCCCGTTGGCACCAAGCCAGTTATTATTATTATTATTATTATTAAAATAAAATTTATTAAAGGTTAAAAATCCATAACATTTTAGTAATTAAAGGTCTTATAACTTAATTAAAAACAATTTCGTTAATAATTCTAAATAAAAATTAATACAACACAAAGGGTATCAACAATTTCACATAATATGAACATTAAAACTATTATAGACATGATAAGATAAATAACAATTAGCAGTGGTAATGTCATAAATTTCTATGGAGTTTGGATCCATCTACGTAAAAGAGGAGAGTCCCAGTGATCAGCGAATACACGTGGGACGGTATTTTGTTGTGGGAGTGCTCCAGCATAAACGTTCCATTGCAGAGGCACACCGTTTTCTCATAAGCGCTAAGAAACCAGTATGTAAGTCTACGAACATACCAGAGGCGCTACATCTCCACGGCAACCCTATCAACGCCCTAAATATGTTATTATACTGCACTCTTAATCAATCTCGAGGTGCTATATTATATAGAAATACTTTTTGGAGATGAGGACAAGTGGTGTCGGTGTTCGATTTAAATACCATAACTCCCAATTTTGTAGCGTTGTATTTTGGACTAGAGCAGGATATGCTCTAGTATAGAGAGATATAGAGGATAGAGACTATTTCAGGTTTTGTGGCCATCGTGGCCAGGAGATTTAACTCGTACCATACGCTGAATCACTGTCTCTACCTCTTTCACAGTGAATCTTATATTTAAATTGTTAGCATTAACATCTCTACAGCTGAACTCTCTCCTTACGCTAGAAACAAGTTAATCAACTTTAAATTGCAAGTAAAATGCGTTAGCGATTTTGTACTTGATACGACTAAGCCAATTTGTTGGACTTGGCATACAGCATGAAAATATTAACACTATTTTTAATAAATTGAATTTATATTATATAAAATGTTAACGAGGAACAGACATAGGAATGTAAACTAGTATCCAAAACCCTAAAAGTTGCACTAGGAACTAATATATACCTCCTATAGAAATTAGTTGTAAATGCATAGTTTAAGAAACTCTCCAGTGTCTTCTTAGAATTAGCTATAAAATTGCCTCAAAGTAGTTATTTCGAAATATTAAATCACTCACATATAGGCATTAAACAATTTATCCTATTAAAGTGACCACGGAATAACATTAGTACTATAACAATAAAAAATATTACCTTGCTGTGAATTACAGTGAAAACTAGTAAACCTTTCATGTTGGCGCTTAGTCAGCAGAATTTAAAAGCTCATTTGAAAAGTAAACGGAGTTTATAAAAGTATAAATTATAATGCGGGCAAACAATTGTTATGCTGAAGGTCGTAAAGTATAACTTTGGTAATAAAAACGCTAAAGCGCTTTATTGTGTGCTTTTAATTATACCAGTACGTGGCATTACCAACTTAGCGCAATAAATATTATTAACACAAGTGTTTTGGTTCTGTTAATAATATTTATTAATTGTACGATTATTGCTTAAAATAATTAAATATCAAACAGACTTCTTATTATGATTTCATTCTTCACCTTGTTTTAAATTTAGTCATCCTACTAAACCACTCCCATTTATTCGTTGTTTTTTTAATTAGTACAATATATTTTAATACTAATTAATATTTTAAATCCATCAATCTCACATATATTGTTATTTTAAATGTGATCCGTCTTAAATATTTATATATTTTACTCACCTTACTATAAAATATATTATAAATCAGCAGAATTTATGCCAAGGAAGCTTGTCGGAGGCAGTTGTTCATGTTATAATTTAATTTGAAAACCTCCTGAACTGCACAAAATTGGTGTAAGAGTTTATTTATAACCATGTTACTGTTACCTAAAATATTTTTAAAACATAGATGAACAATAATTTAAGTAGTTGTTGTCATCTTAACATGTTTAATTGTGCCTCAAAGAAAATTATTACTTAAAAATGCTTTTATTCTTTCTTCGAGGGTTGAGCGCTAGAGGAACTTAATAACTTAGTTGTGTTTTTAAGGCAATGTAGGTCGAATGACCCATGGACTGAAAGGTAAGATAATGTTTGCGACGGATGGACTTAAAAAATTCAGTTCTACGTCAGAACTCTCTCCGGTTGTGACGGTTAACCGTCTTATCGCACTATGAGAGTCAAGGAAGTACAGAACTGTACATCAGTGTTTGCGTTCACTTATTATTGTGCTCAAGTGTATGTACACTTGGCACACTAACATCTCCTGCACGTTTTATACGTAACATTTTTCAAAGCTTTTAATTCATGTATATGCATGAAATGAACGTTAACGTCTTAGACTTCTTTGCTTTCTCTTTCAAACTAAACGTTCTTAACGTTAATAAAATGCCTATAAACTACATACACTGTTTTAGCAGTTTCGAGGTATTGGAGCGTTAATTAATCCATATAATCTCGCCAATAACCCGCCGAGCGTCTCGCAGTTATGCAGCTTCGGCCCTGAATCGGTCGACAATTTCGTATCGAGAATTCATCTGAGCATCTAGTGTTCGATTACGAGCAAGACCATTCGGCGCGGGTCAATAGGCAAGTTCATTACGGGATACGCCACACTCGTACGTCGTACATCTCAAAACTATTTAGGCCTGTATCTGAACTAAACTTGATTTAAAATGTATGCTAAAATATTTTGGATATGCTGTTTTTATTCTATGCGGATTTTATTCCTGGCTATCCCTCCATTAGTGCCATATGTTCGCCCTGATCAGCACGTCCCTTATTGTCCTAAAGCCCTTAAAACTTGCTTCAAAAAAGTTCAATTCAAGATTATTTGATTAAGCTTTTTACAGCAGTGATTGATATTTTTGACAACTTAACAGTTAAATCACTCATTCGACGTATTTTTTGATGTTGTGTTACACTTTGAATATTTAATAGTGCTACTTGTCAGTATAACTATTTGGTTGCTAATAGGCGTGTAAATGCTGAGAAGTTAAATTAAAAACGTTCATTATGTATTGTAAGTAAACAAGAGCTATTCATGAATTTTAAACAATGTAAAAACTTTTAATAATTCTTTAACGACCATCGTAATCCCTTTCTAAACCATTCTCCTCCCTCTGTACTGATGAATAAATTTTTCGCTGAATAGAAATCTATTGATGCTAGCATGGATGACTTAAATATATGATAAATTATATCTGTTTTAATATGAAGTAATTTTACTAACTACGTTTTATCAAATTAATAAAAAATATTTTAAACTATAAATTTATATGTTATAATTATAAGCTAAATATTTATTTAACGAAAGCCGATAAAAATTAAAGAATTGAGATGTTCTGAATGAAATTTATTCTAAATAAATGTTTTATTATTCGAAAAACCAGAAGCTTAAGAATATTTAAGCTCGAAATAATTCCATAATTTAGATCTGTTTAAAAAATATTATTTACTTTAAGTATTCAATTAAATTTATTGCTCTCAAGAAAATATGTTTCTCTATATTGCAAAGCAGTTTGTGCTTTGCCGTTTTCAAATTGTTTAAGTATTTATTTTTATTTTATTGTAGTTTAATCAAAACTTCTAGTTGAATTAGCACGTAGATTTCTTTTTGCTAAAATAAAAAGGGGACTAAAATTAAAGGGAGTCAGAGACAGAGACAATCTCTTAAATAGATTAGCGGTCGAGGTTGAGAATGACTCGACGGTTTCTTTTTATTTAGTATTATATGAATTAAAATACACTAACTTATTCCTGACTTATAGTAAACCGTTTATTTTATTTATTTAGGTTTAGTTTTCCGTATGCCAGTGTGTATTACTTAACACTAGTTTTAGTTTATTATATATTTTATACATTATATTTAGTAACAGTTTTCAATGGGGGCAGTGCTCGTAGCTGATTTTGGATCACTTAGTTACCTTGGATTTTAGCACTATACTGGTTATTATTGTACATCAGCGGGCAGAGCGTTTGGTGTTACAGCTATACTCCTTATATTGGTCCTCACCCTGCTGTTGTGTCAGCGAAGCGAGCCAAAAGACCAAAAAATACATAGGAAGATAATTATTGTTATAATACATTACGTTAGCCAAATAATATTACGAATCTACGTCAAGAATACAAATAAGAACGGCAGTACGTAAATCGTTCTTTTTAGTGGACTGCTGCCATTTTTTTGCTGTCCCCGCTGGACTGCTGCCATTTTTTTGCTGTCCCCGCCCTCGCGTTGGCATAGACGGGTTATGTCGGACACGCACCTACTAAAACCACCACTTTGTTCCTTCCTTACGCCGTAGAGATAGGGTCGCAGGAATTGTTTGGCAGCCTTCTGCGACCCCACCAGCGTTGGTCGTCGAAGCAGCCCCATCTTGGCCCTACGGCTAATTACACCTCTGGGCGGGTCGAAAATCACGCGCCCTCCGTTTCTACCCTAACGTCTAGGCAGTAGACTTTACCGAATCTGCTAACCTAGAGTCATGAAAACCAGAAGATCTTAACCCTGGTAGGATAAGTCTCCTAGCGCCCAGCGGCTGGCTAGATATTGGGCTCAGCCGCTAGCACCACTTCAGCCGTAGAAGGAGCTCTCATCCTTCTACAGCCGAAATTGTGCTTCCTCGCGGTCTTCTATTAACGATTCCGCCCTGAATGTCGCCTCCTCCTACGGTCCCACCACAACGTATCAGCGCTGCGGCCCCACTCCATTTACTCCACGACTCCATGTTGGCTCCATGTTGGCTACAGAGAAAAGGGATGGCAGCGCGTCTTCCACCTCTTTTCTGTCCTCTTTTACCATATAGTCCTCCTATTATCTATTAGATTTAAACCACCACGTTAGAATTAGAAAAATATTGTGTTTTGGTTTGAAGGGAACCGTAGCTAGTTTAATCACTCGATAAACAAGACGTAATGTTCGTTATTAAGAATAAGTCTGTGTCGTTAACTGAGATTATAAAATAAAATAATTTACATAATATACATGATATTCTCAGACAGACGATATTACAAAAATAATAGGTACAAATTGGATACGAGTTGCAGAAGACAAAAAACGATGGTTACACTAGAAGGAGGCCTTTACCCTTTTATGTAGACGGGTTCATCCACAAAGTGACAACAGTTAACAACTTCTTTATATAAAGTAAATATACTTAGTTAAATACATACTAAAGGTTACAACAATTGTTAGAAAAATAAAATTATATTATTATATTTTTTATTTATTTTATTTATAAGGAAATTTAATTTAATTATATTGGTATAATTTTTATGTTATAACATAGAATTATTATTAATGACATAAGATGAATTAAATAAATGCTTGTTACTACTAAACTAATTATTTTTTGCATGCAAACTGTTATTGTTCGCTTAATATGATACGAGAAATCAAAGGCTTTTTTATTTTTATTTCATTTACATAATATTCTAAATAGAATTTTACTTTTAGATGCATCGCAATGTATATAAATGTATATATATATATCGTATACTGTTTTCAACTTTGTGAACAGTCTATTTGTCTTATCGCTTAATTTAGTAAAAATAACAATTGAAAATGATATAGACCAAGATTGACCAAACTACACGCGGTGTAGTTTAGAAGACTGTCGTGGGACAAACCACTTGAAATATGTATATTAAAATCCCTGCAAATATTTCAGATTTAAGTAAAGTAATTTTTTTTATTAAAGTTATGTAATATGCTGCTATTAAATGTATAATAAAACCCGACGCTCAAAGGAAGTAGAAGGAAAATATCACAAAGAACAACATCTGCATTTCTACGATGGCTTCCCTCGGGCGCAACAATCAACGTAAAAGAGCAGAGTTTTCATAATCGTTCCTTCCTCGTCATATTTCTTATTACCATGATAGTAAAATTAAGTGACGTAAACAGGCAGCAATGTTTTATATTAGCGCTTGTATATTGTATTAAAATCCGGTCAAGTGCGTGCTGGACCCGCCTAACCCGTGTTCCATAGTACATATTTTTTGCATATTATTCAGTCATCATCATCATCAGCCAGTTCAGTCATCATCATTATCAGCCTGTGATAGTCCACTGCTGGACATAGGTCTCCCTAATACACCCCTATGCATTAGGCGGTTTTTGGACCGTATCCACCACGCTGGTCCAATGCGGGTTGGTGGGTGGACCGACTTTTACATGCCCATTCGACGCATGGATCATCTTACTTTTCAGTCAATTGGGTATCGGCCCAAATTGTCCTAACAACTAGGAAACAACAAAGGAAATTTGTTGAGTCCCTGCAAGGATTCGAACCCAGACCTCCGGTTTCTAAGCACACGCCCATACCACTAGGCTACGGAGGCAGTATTATTCAGTATATTTATATTATTAATGAAAATCGTACGGTACATATACTTGATTTCACTTCATATGGTCTTTTCAGAAGCTTTTAAAATGCATAAAAAGTTTAAATTACAGATTAACTAATGAAAATAATTATGCGTAAAGGGTCCTCATCGACGATCGGGGAATAATGTAAGGGTTCCATCTTCTGCGGTGCGGAACCCTTAAAAGGGATAAAATATCAACTATTTGTAAGTTTCTCGTAAACTTGGAGTCATGGTAGCATTAGTAACAAGCAGTACAAGCCAGTACAAGCCTCCCTGCCAGGCCAGTTAGGGAGGTCAAGATTCCACACGCTTGGAATTCCCCCGGGCCTCAGTAGTTGTATTTAGCAACCAATATGTTAGCTAAAGGCATTACCTACACCGGAACGATGGTGAACCGAGTTTTGAAGGACCCCTTTGGTGTCGATACCAAGGCGTGTATGGAAAAACTCGGGTGGCGAACGTTCCTCTAGCTGGCCGACACGATGCATGACCTAATCACGGGGAATCGCCCTCCTGTTAGGTGTGATCACGTCCTGCACGCCCAGCCTACAACCCCATTTCCTGCGGATGAGGACAAAGATAATTATATAGATGTCAGTATCCGTAGCGAATCGGATATGGAAGTCGAGGCGCTAACCAATCCCAAACCCGATAATTGCTTCTAAACCGTCAAATAGGAGCGTTAAGAAAAAAAAGTCGGGGACTTTTTGGGTTCTACTTTTTCGGTGGGTTTTATAAAATCTAGAACCCACAGTATGGACAGTTTCCACGAGCTCAGCGTTAATATCGTCCACAGTGTTGCAATTATTTAGGAATTGGAAGCGATTGTTAATTTCGAGCTGAAAGGCATTTCGAATATCGGCACGAGACGGATCGAAGCTTTGAGTTTACAGACCTTTCTAGCCTTACATTAGATTCATGTGCTTTCACTCGTCAGTGATGTGCGGTCTTAAACTTACTGATGACAGAGACATCATTGAATATTTCATGAAAACTTGATTGACCTTAAAGGATTCGCGAATTTACCTTTAATGGAGGCCAAAATAATACTGTTAGTGTAGACTTTTGTCGATTTAATTTATTACATTCCAAAAAAAGTGTTAAGTGCGTGTCAGGGACACTATTATGTACGATTATAAACGCTGTATAGTACTCGAAGAAAAGCTATTGAGGAAAGAAAGCAAGATCAAAACTTTCAAGCAGCAACATTATTTAATCCCTGACTTAGCTAATATACCAGCTGTTATTTATGTACTGATATCGATTAAAATAGTTTGTAAGTTCTTAACTCACTATCATCATCATCAACAGCCTGTGTTATTCCACAGGGTAGTAGCAGAAATGCTGGACATAATCCTGGACATAATGGTCACCCCTAATGCACGCCTTCTTAATTAAGGGGTTTATGGACCGTATCCCCCCACGCTGGTCCGATGCGGGTTGATGGGTGGACCGACTTTTTTACATGCCCGACGCATGGATAATCTTTCTTTTACATACAATTGGGTCGTCGGCCCAAATTGTCCGAACCAATTAAACAACGATAACACAAAGTTGTTTTCCCAGTGATTCGAACCTACGACCTCCATTTTATAAAGCAATGGCCAATACCGCTATGCCACGGAATTCATAACTTTAATGAAAAAATAAATATAAGAACTTTAGAAACATACTCGTAATTTTTTATGTACATAGCTGCATATGTTTTAACGTTAATTAATATTGAACAGAGGTTATTATTAAAAGGTGTTTAGTATATTGCAAAAAGTTGTTGTTAACAGGCGATGGTATGTTATTAGTATGAATCATTACATTAAACAACGTAACAATCATCGTATTTGTTCAGCTACATTAAGACTTCCGTAATAACTTGTGAAATTTGTCTTATCTCAAATAGTAGTTGTTAGTCAATTTATCTTTGTCTTTCTTAATGCTACGTCTGCTTTGATAATTAAGAAAAAGTAAGCCCGTTTGTGCAGAAGCTACAGAAAATTAGTGTTATTGCGCTTCTGCTAATATATCAAAATTTTCAAGTATTAATGTGTTCTATAAACAGTTTTACTACTTTTTTCTAAAAGTATCAACCTTCAATTAAGTAACATCAATAAACAGCTTTATAAGCACGATAAGATCATATCATATTATAATTTTGAAAAAAAAACCATTTGGCATCAATTATAACATTCAAAATAACAAAAAAGTTAGTATTTTAGCTTTCTTAAGCTAATATTTAATTAAGGGCCACGCAGAAAAATACAATGTTTATTTTTCTAACTAAGTAAATAAGGCTATCTGTTCGATTTTTGAATTTAAAGTAAACAAATAAGAATGTATCTATACTTATATTAAAAGGAGAAAAGCTTTGTTTATTTTGAAAAGCCTTTGAAACTACTAAGCCGATTCAAACAGTTTTTCACCACTAGACCCATGATATGCTCGAAAATTACAGGTAAGTAAAAGAAGTAAAAATTTGAGCTGAAACCAGGTAAATCTAGCAGAAAACTTGCTTACTAACGCTATTTTAGATGTTAATAATATTTTTTTTACTTAGTAAATATCCAAGAAAATTATTTTTTTAATAATCATTTGACCCATGAAATTTATTTAATAAACAACGCACCTTAAAATCGACTATTACAAGCTATTTTAACAATTATTATCTATAATGGTTGAGGTCGAAACTAACTAACTAAACTAACTAGAGAAGTTAATTTAAATCTTTTGATATACTAGGATACACGTAATACAGTATTGACATTAATATTTTTTGTGTTCTAAAGTTTAAAAACAATGAAAAAGAGCGATTTTGAACAATTATAAACCTTCCATAGGAATAATTTTACTATTTAGGTGTATCTTTAAATCTTTAATAATAATCCAATAGCAGTAATAATGTAATAATATTCGATAGCGAATTTAGTGCAAAATTTTTTTGAATATAACATTCTGGGACTTACGATATCAAGCCGCTTAGAACAAACATATATGTCAAAATTTTATGTGACAATTAAAACGTTATTGAGTCAGCTGTAATATTTACTTAATTCCTAGAGCCACCACTCTCCAGTGCCAAAAAGTGTCTTTGTCTAACTTTGTTATATTCGGAAAAAATAATGATCTATTAAACCTAGGCTTTTAGACTTATTTCAGTAGGCTACCTTTATGCTTTATATAGTGGCAGTTCTGTGATATAGTTCATCATCAGTTGTCGAAAAGAACCACCAGCATTTCTATTTCTGAATCAAAATCGTCACAAATGGTGTAATGACCGCATAATATGCAAGGGTATGCAAATGATAAAGCAGTGTACTGGTAATTCTGCTCGCTTTATTCAATTGAAATAGCGTTTAACAATATACAATCCATCAAATATTCGTAGATGCAAACAATTTATCGAAAACTTTGCGTTCTGATTCATGTGATTTTCAATCACCGTTTGGTTTATTACTCTCAAAATCTTATAAACAGTAAACGAAAAAGCGTAACTACCAGTAAGTAAGCCGTCTAAGAAATATAGAAATTTGCACCTTATTTACGACAGCAAAGCGCAAACATGCGAAATGAGGCTTACAAACTGCTTCTTGATAATCTATAAGTTGGCGTTTTATTTAATTACAGTTTATATATTATAACATTCTTCAATACGCTAAAAAGATTACGCAAATGACCTGCACTTAACAAAATACGATCGCATCGAAAATCGTATATATTTATTCATACGTACTGCTGCTAACTGCCTCCGTAGCCTCGTGGTATAGCCGTTTGCTTTAGAAACCGGAGGTCGTGGGTTTGAATCCTGCGGGGTCTCAACAAATTTTCATTGTTGTTTCCTATTTGGGCCGATCACGCAATTGTCTGAAAAGTAAAACGATCCATGCGTCAGATGGGCATGTAAAAAGTCGGGCCATCCACCAACCCGCATTAGACCAGCGTGGTGGGATACGGTCCAAAACCCCCTAATGGATAGGAGTGTATTAGGGGAAGCTTATGTTCAGCAGTGGACTATAAAGACTGATGATGATGATAATGATGATGATGAAGTGCTCTGCTAAAATAAATGTCGCATAAAAGTAAGTTTCCCTTATAAAGTGCCTTTTTAAAATTACTTAAACATTATTCAATATTTATAGATTTGTACAGAAGTAAGAAACCGATTCTTCCAGAATAAAAAATTAGGTAATAAATACACGCATAAATATAAATAAAAATTAAATAACTTTTAATAAATACAAATAATTCTGTTTTATACGTCATTGTTGTTATGAACTAATAGCGTATGTAATAGCGTAAAAAGCGTGCACAGTTAACGTTTTATAATCATTTTGAAGTTAAGTAGTATAAATTAAATTTTTATTTTGAGAAGCTTTCGAGAAAATTTATGGTAAGGTTATGTTTACTCGTATGTGTGACGGTTTGAGAGATCACAAAACAGCTACAATGTAAAAAACTCACAGAATAAGACAAAAGCAACATGGAAAATAATAAACCAACATAAAATACTAACCTCTAAAGAAAAAAAATATAATGAAAAAATGTAACCAATCCTCAAGAAATAGCTAATATATTTAACGAGTATTACACAGTTTTATCAAGGTAAAGGGAAATTTACACAAGTAAATTTTAAACAAAACAAATTTTAAGACGCAGGGCAACTCAATATTCACGAAAGCTTTAACTCCTTATGACATTCTCCACATAATTAAATTGTTAAAGAATACAAATACTACTGGATATGACGAGGTGTCAACGAGAATTATAAAGAAAGTAGCATTTACCATAAGCCCAGTTATCGGTTATACAATTAATATCTGCATTCAAGAGGCTGTTTTTCCAAAAAGCCTAAAAACATCTGTTGTTAAACCAGTTTTCAAAAAGAATGACAAGTGTGAAGTCAATAATTATCGAGCAATAACCTTAAACTCAGTTTTCTCCAAAATATTTGAAAAGTTTATCCATAATAATTTATATTCTTATATTGAAAAATTTAATATATTAACAAACCAACAAATAGCCTTTTAGAAAAATAAATCAACAAACACAGCTCTATACAATTTCCTAGAAAAGTAATGGATAGCCTAAATCAAAGAAAACAAGTTATAGCTATTTATATGGACATGTCCAAGGCATTTGATTGTGTTAACCATTCTACTCTATTCAGTAAACTAGAAACATATGGTATATGAGGTAATGCCTTGAAATTATAAAATCTTACCTGACTAATAGACAACAAGCAACAGAAGGGTCGAGGATATCAATGGCAACAAAAACAGAAATAAAATACCGCTCTAAGCCAGCAGAAGTTTTGTGTGGTATTCCGCAGGGTAATATATTGAGTCCCCTTTGTTTATATTATATATAAATGACCTTCCCACTAATTCAACTCGAATGGTGCTAGTCCAGACGATTGCACGGACTTTTTATTGACAAATGGGAATGAGCAAAGTTACGAAACCGATATTAGTTACTCTTTGTCGAATATAAAGGATTGGGTACAAAAAATTGGCTAAAGATGAATTTGATAAAACTTACTGTATGATATTTAAAATAAAATGTCAAAAAAATCTTGATATAATGTATGCGGGTAAAAACCGAAAGTTGAAATTTTAGGATTACGTTTTTGATTTAAACTTTCCGAAAATCTCTCTGAATATGTCACAAAAGACTAATCAATCTTACATATAATCTGTCATGCTATCAAGGTTGCCAATTTAAGTTGTCTTGTATGTTGCGTATCTGGTTTAGTTGCATCCATACTTTGAATGAAATAATATTTGAAACTCACCAACAACGAACAAATTTCAGAACACAAAAAATGTAACAGAACTATATTCAGATTAAAGCCAAATGAATCCTGTAAAACATATTTTAAAGCATGAAATTATTTACTTTTCAATCACTATGCATATTAGGGTTTGCTGTCTATGTAAAGAACATTGATGAGTACGAATACATTTAAGCGCAAGAAATAAAGACTAGAGCAAAAACTCACGACAACTATAATGGAAAGAGTATATTTAGCATGCAAATTAAGATTTATAATAAACTATTAACTTGTATCAAGGATGTAAAGACGGTTATTTAATTTAAGGGGCGTTCATAAGGAGTTATTGCAAAAAGTATAGTACTCAATAAAAAATTCCTGAATACATAATTATTATGATCCAGATTATTTTTCTATTTTTCTTGTTTACTTATTTAATTTTTCAATTTTGGTTTCACAATTCTTAAAAATCATTTAATTTGTAATTATTAATGTTAAGCCACATTGAATTTGTTTCAATGATTATTTTTCTTAAATTTTGCATACCCAGGTGGGTGAAGTGAATTGAACATCAATGAATATTGTAATCATTTCTATAACCATACTGTGCAAAAAAAATAAATAAATTCTCAATAAAGCAAAGAAAACAAAATTTGATTTGCTAGAAAAATAATATTAAGAATGTTAAACTACAAGTTACCGGTCCAAAAATTTTAACAATTTCAAACAATAAAATTATCTTTTATAAAATTTTTAAGCAATGAAGAACATTTTAATCAAAGTTTTTCAACCAACAATAAAAGAATAATATAATTCAGTACTTTAAATAAAAAATTACAAGAATACAAATTGAACATTCTTTGTTTAAAGATTTTAGACTAATGGCTCAACAGCCGTTTTCAACGTTTTGTTAAATTGTGGCAATTAATAAGGCAAGCATTATGCGTAAAATAATAGAAGTCTCGGAAACTAATTGTACAAAATTTGGTTTGTTACTTGCTGGATTAAAGTAACAACAAGTTCAATTAATATTAAGAGTTGATTTTCTTTGAAAATTAATATATATTACTATGAATAGCTTTAACTTACAAGTAATAATTTTTAAATAATATAAATGATTTAAAAATAATTGTCCGGTCAATTTAGACCAAAAAATGAGACTGAAGTTACATAAAGTCCCAACAAGCTAAATTTCAGTGAAATTGTTCAAAACATAATTATAAACAATGTCTAGAAGTTCCCCATCATTCCCCTGTAAGGAAAAAATTCAATTCAAGGTCAAAGGTCAAAAAAATTAGTTTTTCGTGATTTTCATCAAAAGTTAAAGTAAGTTTTATCATAAAAGTACCATAGACAAAAATTGTAGATCATAAATTTATTTATAAAAAATGTATCAGTACTTTTTTCTTACGAGCCACCGTTTCTGAGATATAACGATTCAAAAAAGGTATAAAAGTTGTTATCGTCATAATATGCACACGTTTTCACGCCACCTATGAGGTATTGTACTTAGCGCGTTTTTTTTAACGTGGTTTCCCAGTAGACCTACTCCACGAACAATGACGTGGACGTCCGCAGATGTTTGGATTTTCAGTGCCACCCCTAGTCCCAACAGCTGGATGCATCTAATGTCTTGAACGACCCTGGCCACTGCCGGGCGCCTCTCGACACGCTCATCGCGCTACTACGATTCTCGTAGTAGTAGCCCTGCGACAGTTGGTGCCACGGGCGGCGTTATATTTGACGTTCATAAATACTCGAAAGCATTCTAATAAAATAAAAAATTGACATACTAATGCTTAAGTTGACTAGCTTGCAATTATGAATAATAATTCTGCTCTATTCATATTACAATTTAGTGTTTGACCTACAACATAAAGTTTATAATAAATTATTTATAACAAAACGGGAGACCGTTTTGTTATAATTATTATTTTTATTGCTTCATTCTATCAATATATCAGTAAAATAGCGTCAAATAGAACTCATTCGATAAAATGAGCTGCAAGGCGCAACACGTTTCTTCAATTACTCGCTTGCAAATGAATAATGGAACGATTTAAGCACGGTGGGTATTATAAGATATAAGAACAAAAAAATCTTTCTTATATAATAGTATAAGAATGTAAAATAAAAATAAATAAAAATAAAAACTGCCTCCGTAGCCTAGTGGTATGGGCGTGTGCTTTAGAAACCGGAGGTCGTGGGTTCGAATCCTGCGGGACGCAACGAATTTTCATTGTTGTTTCCTAGTTGGTTACGGCAATTTGGGCTTAGTACCCAATAGTCTGAAAAGTAAGATGATCCATGCGTCGGATGGGCATGTAAAAAGTCGGTCCACCAACCAACCCGCATTGGACCAGCGTGGTGGGATACGGTCCAAACCCCCTAATGGATAGGGGTGTATTAGGGGAGGCCTGTGTCCAGCAGTGGACTAACAAAGGCTGATAATGTGTGATGTGTGTGTGTGTGTGTAAAATAAATTAATTGACAGCCAAATGCAACTGCTTTTGACCAAATTCGAGCTTTAATAAAGCGGTGAAAACATCGCTTATAGAAAAAGCTTACTATTCCTATATAAATTATATCGAGGACCAAAATATGTGGAAGTCATTTGTATTCTGCACTTGCGAATCCCCTTGTTATTAAAAAAATTATGCATTGGTCAAACTTTGTAAATGCTATTATTTTAAAAATATATACATATATTCATAAAAAAAGACCGCAGAGTTGTTTTCCAGTTCATCTCGGGTCTGAGTTTATGAACCAGTGTTAAATTGTTGACGTTCACAAGTGCTCCGTGGAGCCTAAATTGAATATATAATTTTGACTTTAACTGTGATACATACTTCTTGATAACAGATATAAGCAACGGTTGCTTGGGTTTGCTTAGTAACATAGAAAGTACTATTATACATAGAATAAAACAAAGTCGCTTTTGCTGTTTGTCCGTCCCTATGTATACTTAAATATTTAAAGCTAAGCAACGGATTTGAAGCAATTTCCTTTCATAGATAGTGTGATTCAATATAAAATTTTACTTATATAATAAATGAATAATATTGTAGAGAAACTTACATAATAGATTTGTATATGTTTTCAAAGACATTCCTCTAGTAGTTAATAAAATTATTTATAACTGCATATTTTATAACTTCTTTGAACTAGTGCTTCAATACCAACTTGTTTGTTCTCTTAGTGACGAATAAACCAATGAGGCGATCAATTACTAATAAAAGTACGTTATCTCTTTTAATTCTAAATAGATGGGCAAACAAATTTGATAAATGCTTTCTATATATTTAGCCAACATACATTTACCAGTACGCCAACCGAGTTCTCGTTGGAAAATCGATTAGTTATATTCCAATCAGCACTTCTAAAAAAAGTGCAAACAACAAGTTTTACTTTGCGCAGTTTTTTTTATTGCCTACGCAGGCAGACAAGCAGTCGGGTCACCTGATAGGAAGTGGTCACTGACGCCCATAGACATCAGCAATACTAGTGGTATCACCAACTGCCTACCGTAAAACACAGGTTGTTAAGTCTCGTTTACCCAGTAAATACGCTGGCTACGGTGCCCTTTAAACCAAAACGCAGCATGTTTCACACAACTGCTTTACAGCAGAAATAGGCACCGCGGTGGTATTAACCCAGACGGTCCCTGTAAAAAGGGGATCTACCACCAATTACAATTCAAATTATTTTTGAAATGTCGACAATACAAAAAAAGCTGTTATAATAAAATTTAAAAAAGAAGAACATTGAATCTGATATAATTAGGCAGTTTAGGAAGGCTACATAGACTTAGTACATAAGAAAACCTTTTATGTTTTGATGACTTATAAGATGGATTTATTCCTTCTCTATAGTTCGTTGCTATTATTAAAACTAATTTTAAATGACAAATGTTATCAATTTTGTTTTCTACATCGAAGAAAGCCTTATATAATCATCATGACTTTTATTCTCTAAAGTAAACAAAACTTTAGAAACTCTGTAGGTAGTTTAAAATTCTCAATGCAAAACGACGTTGGAATTCAATTTTGAAATTCTTAGCAGAATTTTCTTACCGACAAAGTTTTCTTATATCAGTGTTTCTATATTTTGCCTCGTATTTACTTTTCGTTGCACTCAAATTTTGTTAGAAAAATTAAATGAAAAGAATATCGTTATTACTCCCATTGGGCAGCTTTCATTTTAAACTTTATTCTTTCTTTTTATTACATTAAATTACACATTTCGCACGAGTAAAGTAAAATACAATTATCTTTGGCATTTATATGTTTTTTAATTTGCATACGAATGCAGACACACAGTTAGATCATCTGATCTATGCGCCCTATTGTTAGCTAAATTGACTCACCTACTAAATTGGCTAAACATTTAGTTAAAATCCTCTCACCACTCAGAGGACAAACAAGCGCATTTACAAAGGATTCTTACCATTTCGTTAGTGAGGTAAAACATCTACATCTTGCTGACAACGAAACTATGGTTAAGTTTGATGTTCAATATTCATTTACATCTTTACCAATAGAAGATTGCATCAATATTGTAACAAGAATGTTAGAGGAAAATAACATCTCAATAGAATATGCATTTTTACTAAAACATTGCTTAACATCGGGCTATTTATTGTGGAAAGATGAGATTTACATGCAGATGGATGGTTGCCCAGTGTCTCCTATTGTTGCTGACATTTTTATGGAAGACTTTGAGGAGAAGGCCCTACTCACTGCTCCCATTCATCCAAGATTTTATAAGCGCTATGTAGATGATACTATCTTACCATATGATAAAATAAATACATTTTGAAACCATCTTAACTCCATTAATTGAAAAATACAGTTTACTATGGAGTAAGAAAATAATAATTCTTAAGCGTTTTCTTCATGTTTTAATCATTCGCAATCCTGATAACACCTTGAGCCATACTGTGTTTAGGAAACCAACCCATACAAATGAATATTTAAACGGTAATTCACACCACCATCCATCCCAATTAGCTACCGTGGGCAAATCTTTGTTTCAGAGAACACGAGGGTTCTGTGATGATGCACACCTGGCGGGTGAGCTACACCATGTTAAGCAAGTGCTTCGAGACAATAAACTTGCTGCACCACGGCAGCGTCACAGTGACCGAGTGAAGGCAGAGAAGGAGCGAGTACCTGCTGTTGTACTTTTTGTGAGACGTGTAACTGACAAGATTGGCTACATTATGAGGCGGGCTTCAATCAAAACTTATTTCAAGCCGCTGAAGAAGATTGGTCAATTCCTACCACTTGTCAAGTGCAATATTCCTCTACAAGATCCAAGAGTGTACAAGGTAGATTGTGACAGCGGCCTCTCTTATATTGGACAAACAAAGCAAGCAATAAAAACCCGTGAAGGAACATATAGCTGACATTTGACATAAAAGACCCAACAAGTCGGCAGAGTGACCACACCTTAAATCACCCAAACCTATGACATTACATCAGATTTGATCGACCACAAATCCTCGCTAAAGAACACCGATTCCTACTAAGGATGATTCGTGAGGCTAATGAGATAAGAAAACATCCAAATTTCAATAGAGAAGATGGCTGGGTCCTACCACCTGCTTGGGACTCCATAATTAATAAAATAAAATTTAAACCCAAGTATAATACCACTGCTGGTTGTAATGATAA
This sequence comes from Lamproptera curius, assembly GCA_029286875.1. Taxonomy (NCBI): domain Eukaryota; kingdom Metazoa; phylum Arthropoda; class Insecta; order Lepidoptera; family Papilionidae; genus Lamproptera; species Lamproptera curius. The sequence continues at coordinate 9,189 of JAGSMT010000190.1, read as the reverse complement.
AACCAGTTCATTTTGCATAGGTCGGAGTACAGACTAAAAAATAATTAATTACAATTAAGATCTGGAAACCCCGCTTCAGCACTGGCAATAAGACGCATAACATCTCAGTCTACCCCGTGACGGCAGCTGGAAAGTATTCAAAACGTCGGGAATTTCAAAATTTTAAAACTATAAAACAAACGCGATAAAATCCGTAAAGTCATTTTATTTAATAGCTTAGAAAAGTTTTAGTAGGCTCCTAGGCGCATCCGTAGAGCAGCCTCCTCTACGGCCGGCTTTACTCTTCAGGCCAGCCAGGTTCCTCTCAGCTTTCCCGCGGCTGGACTAAGCCGCAGGTACTGAGCCCCACCGCTACGGCAAACCTATTAATTTAATTTATATTTATATATAACAAAATCATCAACTGTCAAACGATGATTGACGATTGGCCATGGAAAGTTATAATTACTATGGTGTTTTAAATACCACACATTGTAAAGGAAATATAATGCCGTTTTCATGAACTTTCACGCTAAAGGCTTAAATCAGGTAAGTTACGAGTGAACGTAATTCAAAAAAGCAGTTAAGACCGCTTTAACACTTTCATTACATTTTATGAAGTTCTTTTATTACATTTCAGCACCGTAAAATCATGTAAGTGGCATTTTAAAGGTTCCGTTAGACACTTACACGTTGAACCATAAACATATATGTCTAGGTTTAACGGAAACGGAAAAGTAAACGGGCTGTTTACATGCATGCAGCCGTCTATAGGCTAAGCATTTAGATAGTGTTATTTTACGAGTAATATGAGTGAATTATGTAAGATCAGTGAGTTAATATTGACAGTAATTTACATTAAGAGATATATCAAGACATATATGTATATACATACAAGATTGTCTTATAGGTGAAACGATAACTATAAAAAGTCATAGAGTGTTAGTTTTGACGCACCTTAACTAACAGTTGCATTAACTTTAGATTTGTACTAGATAAAAATGCAATACCGAAGTTTTTTGATAAAATATACATATATCTCATGCGCAAGCCAAGCAAGTATTTATCATGTATGAAGAAACTAATTTTCTTTGTTACTTCATAAATAATAAAGTGTATGTCCTTATTATAGCGATGAAATAAATATGAATTAAGATGTTATAATCAATTTACATTATGGAGTCCATATTAAATCAAACTATAAACAAAAGCTGACAAATATATAAAATAACTGTGTGTTTTATACATTTAAAAAAAAGGAAAAAACATATTAACTTTAAGGGCAACCCGTTCCAGAAAATATGTATTTAGCATGAATGTAGTCCATATCTTCTTTTTATTGATCATTATATAAAACACGGCCGCGGCTTGTAAACCGAATGCCTGGATTTAAGCTAATACACTTAAAATAAATACAGTGGTTCAAAATCAGTTTTCCTATCTGTATCTTGTCAACGGCCTTAAACTCATGATAGAGTACGAATATAAGCGTAATGACAACAACAACAATGATAATTTAGTAGAGTGGCATAAAATACGAGAAAAAATAAAAATTACTATAATACGGTGTAAAAAAACTAAACTAAATATAGAATATATTTAAAGCATATTTTGAGAGATAATTACAATAGTATTAGTGCCATACCAGATTAATGCGAAAAAATTAAATAATAATGCCGAGGCGCAGCGAATTTACGGTGTTCTAAATTTCGCTTTTAATGGACAATTAGTAAAACGAAACACCATTCATTTTACTACTCGTTAATATATTATATAGAAATTAACAAATATATTTAAACCAAAGGGCCGCCTTTTGCCTTTGCTTACAGTTTACAAGTTTTTAAATTAATTATTACATTTATACATGATTGACAAAAATTGTTATGAACATAAACTTATTTCATTGTGTAAAATAATGGAATAGCATATTACTATTTTTAAATTAATACACAATTAAAAAATATATGATATGTTTTTTTTTCAATTACTGTCTACCTTACCTTACCCTGATAGTTTTCAACATTGTCGTAGTTACTAATTACTGCCTGGCTAAACCACGGCGAAGCTAATAGGAACTTGAGGACTAGGACTCTCTTCACAAAGAACTGTTTAGGATAGTACCTCCGCGGTGCCTATTTCTACTGCAAATCGTAGAGTATAAACACTACTGGCTTCTGGTTTGAAGGAAACCTTTGTCATAATTACTGGTTAAATGAGACATAACATTTCACTTGTCGTTATACGCTGCTTTTCGTATAAGTAGAGCAGTTGAACGGCCTTCTCATGTCATTGCTTGAACCAATAAAAAGAGTAATACTGAATTACCCTACTACGGGTGTACCAGTAAAAGAACGGGTGGCGTAGTGGAGTTAGGTGTGTCCCTATGCATTCCGACATGGGGTTCCCCTACGAAAAAAATACAACTAATCTAATTGAGATGGTCCCTGTCACAGACTTCCTCCATATCTCAGTAATCTTCTTTGCAGTTCTCTAGCTTTCACTACTAAGTTAGTCTTTTTCAACCTAAACATTATCTACCAACGTCTAAGGATAAAACCAACTCCGAATATTTCATGAAGCCCATTACATCCTCTGTACAAAGTATGCAAAGTTTCTGTTTTCGGTGAATAGGTTTCTATAATAGGATTTTTTTTTAATTATGTAAAAAGTAACCTAGCTATAACAAATAGCAACTTTGTTCTTATTAACAATGGATTTTTATCTGGAGCAAAATATTATTCATTAGGAGAGGAAATTCCGCAGACTCTAAAGATGAAAGTCTTCAACCAGTACATTCTACCCATCATGACATACGGAGCCAAAACGTACATACTCAAGGTGGGGAAAATCCATAGATTTAAGGCCGCTCAGGAGGCTATGGAAAGGGCTTTGTTCGAAGTCTCTCTAAAAGATCGCATTCGGAATGAGATCATTTGACAGAGAAACATTGTTATCGACATAGCACACCGATTTATCACGCTGCTTTGGTAATGGGCCGGCCATATCACCAGCAGAGAGACCGCGTATCGGCGACCATAGTGTTGGACGCAGACTTGTGGAGCGATGATCATTTCAAGGCGGCTGGCATAAACTGAAGGAGGGTTGCCGAGGACCGAGACTTATTATGTGGAGGGATAAAAATATCCAAACAGAAAATTTATAAAAGTTACGAGGATTTTAATAATTGTACTGTATATATTTACTATTTTTTTTAAAAAATAAAAACATTTACATACCGTACATTGTATCTAAGTCTAGTAAGTTTAGTATATAGAAAGTTAATTAGTAAAGGAAACTTCCATAGAGTATCATTTATTTCTAGTCTATCATTTCGCCGCTACATTGGAACTGGTTATGAAATTAAAATGTTGACTGGGAATCATATTACTATAAAAAATATACAATAGATTTTTCAACGGTAAAGAAAAGGTAACTTGTCTAGTTTAACCACATCCGAAGATATACGTCCAAAGGATGTGACGTATACCGTAATGAACTTGATTAATGATCCGCGCGAAATGGTCCTGCACGTAATCGAATGTTAGACGCTCTGACGTCTCGGTACGTAGTTTTCTATTGATTGGGGGTCGATGCTAAATAATCGTTGGACCCTCGGTGGATTATTTCCCACATGTTATAATTATGCATTTTTTATAAAAATTAATTTTACAGTGAAAATACTAAAACTTTGTTTCATAGGTTCATTTTAAATGACATTGCTGTATAATTGACGATGCTTACATAAAAATGGTTACCCTGCGATATTCGCCGTTTTAGGATATATTCTTCTATTGTCTTTATTGAGCATCAATTAAAGGAGTACACTATCCAAAATCCTGTTCTAGTTTCTTTTCTTTTTCATTGGGTTTTTATTTTCCAAGACGTAATTTTTATTTTTACATTTCTTAAATATGGACATAGTATTTTAGTTAATATCTGAAACTTTTTAATGCAATATAAATGTAAGTACACAAAGCGCTTAAGCACGGCTTTTACCTTTAGTATAACAGTTGTTTGTCCGTATTATAATCATTCTATTCACTTTAAAAACCTTCTTTATTTTTCAAATGAACTTTTAACTTGTGCTGGTTAAGTGTCAATATGAATGTGCAGTAGTCAATATGTTTCAGTGTAATTCACAACAACATATAGTTTTTAAGGTATTATAATATTTTAGTGATCTTTTATTGCTCGGGGCACAAAAATCAACTTTGAGATGCTGTAAAATACAATAAAACTTAATGAAACCCATTTAATTAGGCAACTGAAATGTTGTCGGTGAATTTATTTAAAGTTGCGGCTAGCAGTGAAGGAGCGTGTCTCAGTGCCGTAGCTCATCACTGGCACCTCACATTAGTCAAAGACCTTAGTCTTCAGGAATTGAGGGATATTGGATCATGATGTAAATAATACAGCTGGGCACTGGCGCAGGACTCAAATCGGTACGATGCATATAAACATGTAACTACGTTCCAAACGTCCCATCCACCGTAGCAAATCAAACTGCATCTAACCGTTTCTGTTCAAACCGTTAAATGTCACCATATTTTACAATATATCTCCACCCTTACGGTTTTCTTTAATATTCTGTAAGGTTATCAAGCAAGTCGTGTGCATTTTTTCGAAGAAAAATATTCTGTATAGCATTTCTTGAATTTTTGATACTTATCATTTTTAACTATTAAGTTTACAACATCTACAGAAGTAGGCCAAATTTGTATGTATGTCCTTTAAATAAAAATATTAAAGTTATTAAAAAGCGTATACGTTGTAGGCGATAGGAGTGTAATTTTGAAGGTAATTTTAAAATTTCAAATTTAATTCTTTCGAATTAATTCGAATACAAATATGTTAAATCAATATAGAAGTACATATACAAGTATTTATTGATTTTTATAAACGCTACTCCTCGTTCAGAATAGGGCATATTTGAGATGAGAAAAACTAGCGCGCTACTCGTTTATGTCGCATTTCGTGATATATTTTGATTTACTTAACATAGAGTCATAAGTTCTTTTTACGTTTCAAAAACAACTGAGGTCCGATAGATAATCAAGATTTTACTCAATATAAAATATGTTGGAAGATGTAAGTTGTATTTCACAAGCATAAACGATATTAACTGTGCAAATTATTTTATTTAAAAAAAAATGTAAGGGTTTATATTTAACAATGCTTTAGATTACGATGAGGTCATTAACCTTATCGTTTCATATTATGAGACAGTCTCCCACTGGTTAGCAGAAGAATGAGTCCTTTGGAAAGAACAAAGTCGATTTCGAGAAAATGAGGCAATCTAATTGGAATGATTCCCGAGCGTCATTTGAAAGTTGCCATTCTGTAATTAATTGTTTTATGGGAAAAGAACTCGATATTGTTTTTTTTTAATAAATACTGTAAACGTTTATGTAATTTAAATTTAGCAAGTCTTTAAGATGAAAATACGAAACGAATTTATGAATTTTTTTCTTAATAATTTTGTGATACATCATCACCATCATCAGCCTGTGTTAGTATCCATGCTGAACATGGAAGGCCTATGCTAATGCAGGCCTTCTCCGTTAGGGGGTTTTTGCAGGTTTTTGTTTTAGTAAATTTTTATAATAAACAAATAAAATAAAAATGGTAAACATTTACGATATTCTATTGAGAGATGTCGCAATGTTGCACAAGTTCTACTGAAAACTATATTTTTCAGTGCCTACTATAGCTTAAACACATCCTTCGACGTCCTTTTTATACAAGGCCTTATTATGCATTATACTATGACATTAGACCATTTAAAATTATTCTATCATACTTTTTAAAAGTAGCTATATGTAAGGAGTAAAATTAAATCAAAAATGTTTAGGCATAATAATTCTGTGCTTTGACGACCCCGGCGAGATAACGACCCATCTCAGCTCTTCTATTTCAATACATAAAATAATATTACCACCGCGCATGACTTTGATATAGATAGCTTAATCTAGAACAAAAAGACCCAAGAGGGCAGACTCATATGACGGATGTTGTGGACAGTCGTATATGTAACTTACCTGATTAATGTATAATCACATCACATCATCAGCCTGTGTTGGTCCACTGCTGTGTATAGGCCTCCCCTAATGCACGTCTTCTCCAATAGGGGGTTTTTGGACCATATCCTACCACGCTGGTCCAATGCGGGTTGGTGGGTGGACCGACGTTTTACATGCTCATCCGACCTATGGATCATCTCTCTTTTTAGACAATTGGGTGATCAGCCCAAATTGCCCTAACCAACTAGGAAGTAACAATTAAAATTTGTTGCGTCCTCGCAGTACTAGAGCCCCAACACTAGGCTACGGAGGCAGTTGAGATGTAGATGTAGTAGATTTATAATAAAATATATAATATTAAACTTGTTTAATACACTCAATAGTGCAAAAATGTTTATACGCTTCGTTTGAATTGCAAGCTCCATCAAACAAAAAACATTGAATTTTTGTTTTTTAATTATACCGAATTAGGGGCATATGTTCAAAAACATTAATATATTGAGATGAATGCATACACCAAGTCAAAATATATAAAACAATGTTGGCAAAATTTAAACATCAACACTATTTAGTTACTTTATATTATTATTATTAAAGAAATCCATAGAGTCATCTCATCATCATCATCATCATCAGCCTGTGTCAGTCTACTGCTGGACATAGGCCTCCCCTAATGCACGCCACCGCTTCCGATCTTCGGCTATTCTCATCCAGCCCACACCGGTCACTTTGCGAATATCGTCGTTCATCTTGCCGCAGGGCATCCCACACTATGTTTGCCAAGTCTCGGTCTCCACTCCAGAACTTTTCGACTCCAACGGTCGTTAGTTCTGCGGCTTATATGACCGGCCACTGCCACTTCAGCTTATAATCCGGTGGGCTATGTCGGTGATTTTGGTTCTCTGTCGGATCACGTCATTTCTGATGCGGTCCTTCAGAACACTCGAGCATAGCCCTTCCATAGCTCGCTGAGCGACTATATATTATAGACTCATCTATTATTCAATAAAAAATATATTTGCTTTTATTTCAATGGTATTTAGTTTTTTATTATTGAGAAATACTAAGTTTGAAAGCGACATAAAAGATAAAAATTATTTAAAATCGAGTCAGAATTTATCATTAATTTGGGGTGAATTTGCGGCGGCAGCACGAAACTCATAAAAAAAACATCTTGAACAAAAAATATTCTTTGTAACTGGAGCTTTCTTCCAATTGTTATATAAACAAGGCGAATTCACAAGTATTGAATTCTGACAAACATGACACTTTTTCATCATTTTACATAATGCAATCGTTGTCGAGTTTGTCTTAACAAACATAATTGCATTTGGTATTTGGAATTACTATTAAATAAGGCGTGATTGTAACATAATTAGTAATAGATCGATTCTTCATATTAGAATTGTCATCTACATGTATTATCTGTCGCAGTGATGAATTGATGCAATGGAATTTTAAATAATTTCCATTCATGTTGAAATGGTTATCAGTGTTGTATTTCTTTTAATCTTTATTGAAGATCATTGTGTATAAATATTTTACATGTGTTGAGATTGTTTTGTTGTACTGACATTTGGTTGAATTTTATCTTCTATATAGTTAACTAATCTAACATGTGTTGTGCACAGACTGATTCAATTTTCATCCACTTTCATCCTCTGCTTATTATCTAGATATGGTGTGGAGGGATGACGCTGAGGGATGAAAGGAAGAAATAGCCTTATGTCATAGTTTTCTTGGTATTGTCATTACCTGTTAATAACTTTAAATTATACTTTTAAAAATCTACAGAATAAACAGCGTAGCTATCGTCAATGACTAATACTTCCCATTTTAATTAATACGTGACGACATCTTTTATAAATGATTGATTGCGACATTAAAGTACCTTATGCGGAAACAAATCCCTGTCCGGCGTCATGTCTCCATACACTGTTACATATGATAAGGGTTTTCAAATATTTTTAACGTTTGAACTAAATATTGTAAGCAGAATGACAATTTTTTGAATAAGTAAAGCAAAATGTAATTTAGATAGGGATCGCTAAAAAGATTTGTGTTTGTGAATTAGGTTAGTCGGTGCGAAAAGTTATCGAAAAAAGACCATTCATCGAGAAAATGTGTTTTTTAGTATATATCAACTGAAGAACTACCTTCCATTGATTAAGATAATAATATTCGATCATCCGCTACATGTTCGGTTAACATTGTGTTTTTTTTTTTGACGAGAATACTTACAATTTGTCCTAATATGTATTCATCAAAAATCACTGCTCTCTAACTAGTTTTTTTGTCCGACTTTTCACAAAAACGAGGTACTCAATTCGGAGCGTTTGTTTTTTTTATATATTTATTCTGCTAGTACCCCGATTTTGTTCATTCTGTTTTTAGAAGATAGATGTTAGGTTTCTATTGGAGCAAATTTCCAATAATTTTGCGATAAATAGTTTTATAGATATTTGCAAAATAAAAAAAATTACGGTACCAAATATCACAACCTCGTGCGATTGAATTATAAACGCTACCATAACCATAAAAGAAAGACATAAAGTTAATTCTACGTAATCGTACTTCTTAAAGTGATCTATAACAAAGTCCGCGAGCGCATGTATCTATATTTTAAGAATAACGCACAATAACCATTGTAACATATTTTTTTTTAAAAGATTGCAATTAGAACTTTTAAAAAATACTTCATTCTATGTACATAAAACTTTTGGTTTAAATGATACCTTAAAAGATATTAGAGATATAAAATGTGGTGACAGGAATCGCGCGGCTATTTCTTTCACAGAGCTCATTACTACCAGCTAATATTTTGTAATTCGTTAAAAACAGTTTGAGGTCGGTCGTATTTCTTTTCAAATATGTTTTAAAGAGACTTTAGTTTTCTTTTTTGGTAAAATTTTATATTATTCCTACTATTCAACTTAATTTAAACTAAGTCTATAAATATTATCACACAGAATTTCGTGTAATACAAATTTCAGTTGTTACTATAGTCGACAAATTTGAACTTTGGCAATTGATCCTTTAATATAAATCAAATTAGAAACTTTGTTAGTAATTAATCGCAACGTTGTCATTATTAAAGTCTGCAATCCAATATGGATCTACGATCCAATAACCAATCGTTTACCGTCTGAATTAATGAAGTAAATCAATAAGCTTTAAAGTAATTGAACGG